>CM030173.1:21534427-21604427 GCA_017639675.1 Aplochiton taeniatus
CTAATGTGGCCGTTAGTGGCTGGTAACAATGCACGGTGTCTACCTCCGGCGGCTGAGGGACCGGGCCACGTCGCACGATGGAGACGGCTGCTTTCAAAGACTTTTAAGTTAACAGCCCTCTTTCAAACCCCTCTTCCTCCAGGCACTTCAACAGCAGCTAGTCTTCATTAGCTGTTGTTACTTTCTCCCTTTCTTTCCCCTCCATCTTTGTTAATTAAGACGTGCTAATTATTCTCCCTCCCCTCCCAATTAGGAGCAGCCAATTACCGGGAGGACGAACGTAAGCCAGAGTGACAGATGAATTAGGAGAGGGAAGATATCAGAATCGGAGAGAGCCGAGGGGGGGGGGGGGGGGGGATAGAAGAAGTAAAATGTCCCACTTCCGTCGAATGCCAGGGAACGGTATTTACACAAAGGCCTTTGAAAGGAGGTGAGACGCAGCACAGGACAGCTATTTCAAAGGTGAGAAATCATGCGAGAGCAGAAGAACAGAACGCCAATGAAAGTTTGTGGAGGGGGAGAGAGAGAGAGAGAGAGGGAGCGAAGCAGAGAGGCGACGCGGGAGCAAGTCAAAGTGAGTGAAAGACTTTTGGGAGGGAGGAGGAGGAGGAGGAGGAGGAGGAGGAGGAGGAGGGAGGGCCTGACCTGAATCTGCTGCTGGAGGAGGTTGATCTTGTGCTGCTGCTGCAGGAGCTGCTGCTGCTGTCTGGCGATCTGAGGAGCAAACAGACGATCAGTCCCCTGCCAGCTAACTCGACCCATCCGCATGGATGGTGCTCAGGTCCACAGCTAGGACTATGGTCATAGGGGGAGTAAGACAAAACACCACCACACTAAGAACAGTACCTCTATGAAGCAACGCGCTCGGAGCCCATCAACTTAAAGTACTGTGCAAAGGTATTAGGCAGGCGTGTAAAGTAAGAATGCTTTCAAAAATGAAAGTGTTCATAGTTTTGATCAATTAACTAAATGCAAAGTGAATGAACAAATGAACAATCCAAATCAAATCAATATTTGCTATGACCACTCTTTGCTTTCCAGTTTTTCCCAGCATTCTTCCACACCTGCCTAACCCTTTTGCACTGTACATGAACACGGGCTTCGCGCCGTGAGCGACGGAGGTCAAGGTCGGTGTACAGGAGTGGAGCGCAATAGCTGCCTCTGCTGTATTCCCAGCAGGACAGATTGACGTGTTTACAGGCGTTGGCAGAGGGCGCAGTTAAGGCACAGTCTATTCCCCGCCCCACCCCTTCCTGAGTGGCACCGCGGCAAACATCCACCCGCCCACCCCACCCCCCCGACCGACACCCCCCCACCCACAACATATCCCGGCAGTCCCTCTCATGACACGCTCGCTCCATTGAGCATGACAACCTAGTTTTAAGTGTCATTTAATTTTCATTTTCAAATATAATTACAAAGTGTTCACTGTAAGATATCACTCGTCTGCAAATGTGTCAGGATTAATTTGGGCTAGCTGCTTCACGAGTGTCAACAGTTAATTACTGTGGCGTGTCAGGATGGCTAAATGCCATTCCAGCTAGGCTCTCTGGGCTGGCCCACTCTCATTCTCCCCGCCCCCCCCCCCCCCCCCCCCCCCCCCCCCCCCCCCCCCCCCCCCCCCCCCCCCCGTAACCTCATCAGGGGAGATGGGACTCAATATCCTTTTTCAAATTTGATGCAAACACAAGTATATCCCATTTCCTTCTCCATTAACAACATGTCAACACAGAACTGAGCCTCCCATTCTCAACTAGCCCTTGGTGGGGTTTTAAAATCCCAGCCGTTACCACCTGCGGTAAGAAAAACAATGATCAATACCATGGTAATGGATCATTAGTGCAGTATTTAGGACTGAATCCATTTATCCAGGTAAAGGGCCCCTCGGTTCACTTTGCCAAGGCAGGGAGCTGTGCGCTGGGGGTTGGGGTGTGAAAACTCTGGGTGAACTCCCTGTAGATAATTGACTCATTGCCATTAGGAGGGCTGGTGATAATAAAAGCGTCGCGGTGTGGACTCATTGCGTCCTTTATTCCTTCCCTCGGATATTAACACACTTCAGGGCTCCAGCTAATTTGCGGATTTTTACAGTATGGCTCATTGGCCTGATTGGCTGAGCTCCTGGCATGCCACGGGATTGTTCCTAATAGGAGTCCATTTACACGCTGTGGACAACTTCCATGTTTAATATGACGTTTCATTCTCACTCCGCTCAGATTTGTTAGCACAAGTCGTAATAACGTTGTTTTTTTCTTCTCTCGGCAGCATTAACTCGGGCAGGAAAGCATGTCGAATCTCACATGAAATACCCACGCTAATATAAAATAAAACATCTCTTTAAATCTAATATTATTCCAAATCCCTACTAAGTAATTACATTTTATTGGCACATCCTGGCCATCATTCTTTTTGATTGAATCAATAGAGGGTTGAGAGCAAATGTGCTGATCTTTTTAAAGTGCTATTTTAAAGAGTGGACAAGGATATTAAAGTAAGCAAACTTGCAGGCCCCAGAGTGAAAGAAAGAAAAGCAACAAGTCATTGGGAGGAAGAAGACAGGGCTGAAAAGACAGGGAGAGTGACAGAGAAGGAGAGTGCAACGAGAAAAGAAGCCAAGGACAAAGAAAGAGAGAGAGAGAGAGATGGGGAAAAAAAGGGAAACAAGAACCACCGAGCAGAATGACAGTGCGGAAAAAGAGACCGTGGGGGGACCCCCAAACGTCGGAGGGCGGGAAAGGGGGCTTCCACAAACACGAGGCCCGTGTCGGAGCTGAGGGAAGGCCGGTCTGGGTCACCTGCTCCTGCTGCTGGCGGGCCAGCTCCATCTGCTGCCGCTGCTTCTCCATCTGCGAGGCGGCCAGCTTCTTCTGCTCGTCGTGGGCGGCCAGGAGCTGCTCGCGCAGGCCGATGAGCTGGCTGATCATGGTGGAGAGCTGGTGCTCCTTCTCCGCCAGGCTCTCCGGGGTCCCTGGACGGGGTCAAACCGGGAGCGAGGGAGAGGAAAAGGAAGAGAGAGAGAGAGAGAGAGAGAGGGAGATGTTTAGAGGGAGGGTTATCAACTCGGACACGTCTTCTTTGAAACGTGTGAATTGAGTTGTTATTAACTCTGTAAAGGAGCCCCGGCTTCGAAAGGACTGCTCCCCGCTCAAATAAACGTTGAAACAAACAAAAGGAAATCAGGGACAAAGACTGCGAGGGAGATGAACGGACGCTGCGCACACTGTATAGTGGGACTGGCATTTCTATAGCTGGCCTTGCCTATCTGTCGGGATGGGAGCAACAGATTGAATAAGCTGTGTGGGCTCCCCACGTGCCGGAATGGACTATGCAGAACCACCTCTGGACATGGAAACTGTAGTCACCATCAAAGGATAACTGTCAAAGACGCTTTGGTCCCTGTGCCCGGCTTCACGTAGATCTGATTGCTGTCTGCGCCTTTTAGAAGAAATTTCACCAAACTTTTAAGGACACATGACTGGAAATCCAAACAATAAACGGAGATTCCTCCACATTCAAAAATCTATTTTAACTGACAAATCAACGGTGTACTAACAGATAAGGGGAAATGAAACGTCACCTACAGAACTATGTCATTCTGGTCATGTGTCGCCATGGTGTGTGTGTGTGTGTGTGTGTGTGTGTGTGTTTGTGTGTGTGTGTGTGTGTGTGTGTGTGTGTGCTTGCATGTGTGAGTGTGTTGGAGAAAGCGCAGGCTCCACTGCACTGGTCCATGCTCTGGGCCTAATCAATGCTAAGTGATCCTCCCATTGACTTACACAGGCAACATAATTGGCCGTGAGAGGCCGGCCACTAACTCACTCTCCTCCAGCAGTGCACTCCGGGCTGACAAGCTGAGAGGGGGGGTAGGAGCGAGTGAGTGAAAGGGAGGGAGAGAGTAAAAGAGAGAGAGAGAGAGAAAGAGATAGAAGACACAGGGGAGAGAGCAATGGGAGGGAAAGATAGATAGATAGATAGATAGAGAGAGAGAGAGAGAGAGAGAGAGAGAGAGAGAGAGAGAGAGAGAGAGAGAGAGAGAGAGAGAGAGAGAGAGAGAGAGAGAGAGACAGACAGACAGACAGACAGACAGACAGACAGACAGACAGACAGACAGACAGACAGACAGACAGACAGACAGACAGAGACAGACAGACAGACAGACAGACAGACAGACAGACAGACAGACAGACAGACAGACAGACAGACAGAGACAGATAAGAAACCTGGCCTCTCTCTTTATCTACCCTCTCTTCAGTGCTACATCTGTCTTGACTTTCTAACCTGGGGGCTCCGGGGGCTCCTCTTCAACCATTTTAATTGGACTAACAATCTGACTGATGTAATGGTGATGGTGAGGCCGGTCGTTGGTCTTGGCAAAGGCCTGTCAACCTAGGGTGGCCCCAACCAGGACCCCAAGGATGGCAGACAGGTACCCCCAAGCGGAGACTAGAAACCTGGGCACAGTAGCAGGCCACAACACTACAGTACGTTTATTCATTAAAGGCAGAAACAAAGAAAAGCTGTATTTTGTCTGAGTGTCTATGTGTCTTTGTGTACATGAGTGTGTTGTTGTGTTTGTACTTGTGTGTTGTCTTGGGTGCATGGACACAGGCGTTTATATTTCCGTTGTGACCATAAATGTGTGTGTGTGTCCCAACTTCTAGGAGCAGAGCAACCAGTAATGGGGGGCCATAGGGGCTGCTGGAGGGGCCCTGTCTGGGGAGTAGTGCAGGCCTGCCCAAACTCTGGCAGAATACTAACAGAGGGGCCATTGTTTGGAGGGCGGGCTCCACTGTAGAGAAATGGAGTGGCCCCCCAGCCCTGCATCAAGAGCACAGCCCGTCACTCCTTCCCCTTTGTCTGGCTCCTTGTTACTGTGTCTCACCCGCTCTGCTTTTGTCTTTCCTCCCCTCTGTTTCCCAATTCCTAAAGGGTTACAGTAAGACGGCGGCTTTTTGGTTCCAGAACGTGCGAAAAAGGAAGCCGAGCCACTTGGCACGCACATGGGCTTCCCAGATCCACCGCTGTGACGGCTGTAAGCTGGTACAGTAAAGCACGCCGTGACCTGACCAGAACTTCTCCTCCTATCTCCCGTGCCTCCACTGTGGCTCGTCACACCACATGTGTTTTGCGTTGGCCTGCTCCGTGTAAAAAAAAAAAAAGAAGAGAAAAAAATCCCTTTCTTCCTGCACTAAATTATGGATCAGCTTTAAAATGCAGATAAAACTTTTATTGTGTGGTGCAGAGGCCGAGGCGAGGGGGAGCGTGCTCCGTGGTCTGTCTCCGGCCGGACTGCTGACAAAAGAGGGGCCGTTTCCTGCATATTGCATGGCCCTTAACAGCGGCGGGGCCAGCGGGAGACGGGCTCCTGGGGGCCCGGCCCCCGTTAACGTGTCTCCTCGCATCCAGCCCCTCACAGACAGACGAGACGGTGGGTAACCCTCCGAGTAGCCCTCTAGCTAGCTGTCTGGACGGGCCTAATGCGTTGGCACTCCCTGCGGGCTGCTTTGCTTCCTCTCCGGCCCAGAGCCTGGGGGACAATAGCAGGCCGCCGTGTCCCACCCAGCCCCAGTACAGCTCCTGGGTTTGGGGTACGACCAGCTCGGTGTGGGGGTGAGACCCAGTGTCCTGTCACTCCACCGAGAGGGGGGAGACTGGAACAGACCCCCCAGGAAAGCGGGCTTGGTTCCGTTCGATCTCGTCTCCGAGACGCCGGCCTCTTTCTCCCGAGTACGAGAGGCAAAGTAGGCCAGAGCACATCCACCCGAGGAGGGGCTGAATAAATGATAAGAGGACAACAAGCTGAGCCATGGATGCCTGGAGGAGAGGCAGAGTTTGGGCCTGGGGAGCGGGGATAAAAGGCACTTTGTAGGGGTGTGATTTGTTCTGTCCAACACCTCCCTCCCCCCCCCCCCCCCCCCCCCCCCCCCCCGTCTCCCTCCCTCTGTCTTGGCCCCCTCCGTTCTTCTCTAATCAAGCAGTCTCTAATTTGGCCTCCAAGTCCAGCACCGGGGAAAGAAAGAAGAGGGAGCCTTGTTACTTTGAAGACTCCCGGGAGATAAAAGATTCAGGCGCGCACACACAGAGAGAGAAGAAAAAAAAGAGAAGGGAAGGAAAAGAGAGAGAGAGAGAGAGAGAGAGAAAAAAGAAAGAAGGGTAGTGAAAAGAAGAGAGGGGAGAGTGAAATCACAAGGCACCCTATTCTCTGGCCTTCCCTTTGGTCAAGGGACAGCTGAGCCATTATGGCCACATCTGAATGACTTTTTTTCAGAGGGACAGAACACTGGAATGTCTTTGTGCGGTCATCAGTTGGCTATTGTGGAGGCTCCGCTATGCTGCAAGGCGGCCCTAAGTGAATTAAAGCTCATCTAAATGCAGCGATTGTGCCGGGCCGTGTCCGGACGTAGTCTGCACATAGCTAGAATGCCTGCCGTGCTACAGCTCACTGTCTATTACTCTGTCAGTGTGTGTGTGTGTGTGTGTGTGTGTGTGAGTGTGTGTTGGTGTTATTCTAGCTATGTCTACATGTGTGAACTTGTGTTTATTTGACCACTCTTTCATATACATCTCAATTCCTCCCGAGCCCAAAAAACAAAAAAAAAACACGTGCGGAAAAGTGTGGAGCGGGAGCCCTTCTGGGGACTTTGACGTTTCACTTTGAGACTGTCGGGTTTGATGGGACTGAACCATGCTCCGGCGTAGCCTAGGTAATCCATTACATGGCTCTGCTGCTTCTGCAAGCCAACTCAACACCAGAACAAAAAGCATGTTTTACGGCCCTCGCTCTTTCCCCCTTTTTTCTTTTCTTTTTTTTTTTTCTTCACCAAGCCTAACTATAGTTTAAGCTTGTACATACACTTGTTCCGAGAAGCCGTGAGACCATATGCGTTTGGAGTAATACGCCGCTAAAGTGGCCGCCGTGCCCTCGCAACCCAGACAATATGAGCAACAGCTGTTTTACCTGGCCCGCTGCCCCCAACCTGATATAAAAGCTGTTAATCTTGCCAATAAAACACCATTAACAAGCATGAGCAAGGACTCCCCAGCACATGTCAGCCTATGGCAGCTCTGACTATCAATCAGGGCAAAGCCGCCCTGCTCTACGAAGAGCAGGCATATACTTCACATTTAGTAGCTGTCCATCGGGGAGAAAAAACACAGAGCGGTCACAGTCTGTCAAGATTTTAAAACCACTTGGAAAGCCTTGCTGGGTGCTTGAAGCACTTAAGTGCAATTGGGTCTGTTTGCATATGCTGATGGTGGTACAGTAGACTAATTGTATATGATAGGACAGGAGTGCGCGTACGGGGAACGCATGTGTGTGTGTGTGTGTGTGTGTTTACGTCACGCATGCATGCATGGTTAATGGAAGCAATCACTGCATGAAAACATTCCACAACTGAATGGTTATTCAAAAAATGCTTTGCCCTTCAGAAGGACTGGGAGTGACACGTGGAGAGGTTCTTGGTAAAAGCCCACTTCACACGGCGCAGGTCTGCCACTTACTGACGCCTGCTAATAAACTGACGACGGACGCTGGCTCGTCCCTCTTCAGGATAATTACGATAATGTGAATGCGCTGGCACTTTACAGAGCGTGCGTGCGTGTGTGTGTGTGTTTGTGTGTGTGTATGTGTGTGTGTGTGTGTGTGTGTTTGCCAAGCAGCTTCATCAATCCAAAGAGACAGCGGCCCCACCTGAACCCTCAAGACCTCTGGGGGAAAAGTCAGTTGTATTTGGAATCGTCCTCCAGGGGAAACCAGCCCCTGCCAAACTACCTGGGCTGGCTTTCCCACACGTGTCCACTTCATACAACATGCACACTTGGAACAGATAAGACAAGGAAACGTCAAGTTAAAGGTGGGCCATCCACAACTAAGGAGTAGCCATTGTTTGCTCTCTGTCCAGGTAATCTTGTCATGGATTAAAACTATGCTATTTGCATTTCCGGGGATTTGACTCTTTTAAAACTATTTTGTTGTCGTCCTGATGCTGTCTATGTGGACTATGTGTTTGTTGGCTCCAGAGCTCTTAGAGCCAGGGCTCATTCAAGGAGCAGGGAGAAGGAATGGACACCTGGGCATTAAGGCCTAGAAGGTTGGGGATTGGATAACCAGCGCTCTGGAGCTCGAATGGGGCTATGTAAGGGGAAATCCAGCGTGACATCTCCTAACCTGGGCCAGACCGTACAGCGCTGTGCTTAAGCAGTATTACACGTGTGTGTGTGTGTGTGTGTGTGTGTGTGTGTGTGTGTGTGTCACTTTGCTTCTATTTAATAGCACCTAAAGCGAGGGGGCATGTTTGCCAATACATATTAACATGGTGAATAGGCTAACTTGGAAATGGATATTCTCTTGTCTGCTAGGTTTATGATCATAGAATTATTTGAAAGGTACGGAATTGAGACACACACACACACACACACACACACACACACACACACACACACACACACACAGGGGCAGTACAAGAGCGCATGTATGTGTGTGTGTTAATGTGTGTGAGTGTGTGCGTGTGCGTGTGCGTGTGAGTGTGCGCGCGCGTGTGTGTGTGTGTGTGTGTGTGTGTGTGTGTGTGTCTGAGAAAGAGAGTGGGACTCACAGACAAGGTGGGCCTTAAGGCAGTGGCACAAGCTAAATTCCTCAATTCATTAAAGGAGAAAAACACACAGGGCGACTCATACATCCCCCCTGTACGTTCATCTGGCAAATGTGGGCCTGAAGAATAATGATGCAGTGTGGCTCGTATTTCAACTGGGTGCACACAGGGCAAAGCCGTCCACTAGTAAAGTGTTGGGGGAAATATGCAAACTGTGGCATTTTTGGATTGGAAATAGAGTGATGTTCGCAGGTTCGTTTGTGACTGTGTGTGTGTTCCTTTGAGTGTGTACGTGAATTCGTTTGAGCGTGCGTGGTTGAACGAGTGTGTGTGTCTGTGTGTACTGTGTGAATATCACCACCAGTGACACTGGAAACATTTCTTGAAGAGCGTAAAATCAGTAGTAATCAATCCCGTTTAAATCCTAGCTACGTTATCTGCTGTATAAAATAGCAATGCCATCAATACACGAAACATGGAAGTACATTCCTTTTGCGTATTGCATGTGGTTATGCGAAACACAGTGGCTTGTATAATGACTGCCTCCACAAAGCAACTCTGTATACGTTGACAACAGAGGAAGGTAGTAGCCCCTAATAAAATGTTTGTTTGTGATCTGCGTGTGTTTACCAACACAGTTTGGTATATCTCTCTCTCGGCTCCTGGCTTTCAACACTACCGGTGACTCTAAGAAAAAAGCCAACCGTTAAATGGAAGTCCACTGAGATTGGCTGAAAAATATTGGTTCTGTGCTTGCACACAGAAGCCTCCTGTACATTCAGAGCTTAGAGAGAGAGAGGGTGGGGTGGGGGGGGTGGTGCCATCATCCCAGGTAGGCACGGCATCCATCAAATGTGTCTGCCCCTTCGCTCTCTCCTCTTAAAGAGCTTCTTCTTATCTACCCTCCACAGCTCTGTCACTACCATCCCCTCCACTGTCACGTTCCCTGCTTTGGCAAATTGATTATGACAGAGCAAGAGCTCTGGTTTTCCTGTTCTCATAGATTCCAGGGGCGGCCATTGAACGGAAATGCACAATGCTGAGCATCGTATTTTTTAATCAAACCATCCTGAGAGAATGAATACAGTTTGTGTTCAGATCTAGAACCAATTTTTTTTACTTTTTTTTTTCCTTCGTCAGTTGAGCAGGATTTTTTTTCAGAGGGGGTGCTGGGGGACACTTGTGTTCCACTGGCCAACCCAACACAGGCCCTGCTGTGTCTGCAGACTCAAAGAGGCTGATTGACTATGAATGCAAGCTACCCTAGACTTGGCAAGCGCTTATTTTAACAACCCCTCTTCCCTTACAAAAACGCATTCATATTCAATAGCAATTCACATCTAATGCATCACCTGGCAATCGCTGGCATAAAAGTGTTGAATTATTTCACAGTTCAGCGACAAATATTGGAGAAATATTATGGTTTTACAGGTTTGTTTGTTGCCATCACACTGTCTGCATAAAGAGAAACAGAGTCAAAATTAGAGTGAGAGATAGAAGGATAGAGAACAGAGCTTTTTGTAACAGCAAGTAACGAAATCTGTAATAGCTTAAGCAAATAATAATAATAATAACACAACTTTAAGACGAACAGCCTAATGTTAGAACAGGCATTGTTTTTCTTTCCCTCAACTATTCTTTATTGCCCTCTCATATTTCCATCTCGTTCTTTTGTACTCACTTTCTTCCCCCCCCCCCCCCCCCCCCCCCCCCCCCCCCCCCCCCCCCTGTGGTTTGGATGTCCTCCAATCAGCCCTGCCTCTGTGGTTTCGCTCAGGAGATGTCCTCACTCTCCCCACCATTCTCTCTGATTGACAGCTGAGCTCAGGTATGAAAACAAACAGTTGCCGTGCGGGGCCCGCTGGTGGAAAGCAATCCGCCTCTTATTCTCCCTTCAAACCCCTCCCTCCCTCCTCCCTCCTCCTCCTCCTCCCCCTGATCCTCCTCTTCCCTGTCCCTCTTGTTCCTAAGCCCTACCAGTTCAGAGAACAAGGCCTGAAATCATTAAAGCCCAGATCACTCAGTCTATATGTCTCACTTCGGTATGTCCCCTGTTCTGACTTGTGTTGCGTTATTCAGCCGCCTCCTGTTTACTCTGAAGGCCTTGCCTTTCGTTGCCACCAGTACCACTTTTCAAAAGCAGGGAAACCCACACGCAACAGGGTCGTATAATTACTGGATACGCTATGTAAAGTGGAAAATAATTGGTTGTGTTATGTAGGTAAGAAAAAAAAAGAAGAAAAGGAAAGCACAAGTCTGAGGCCGTTGATAGCATTGTTGTGTACTTGATGTTTTTACTGCGAGTTGATAACAAAGTCGTTTGGGCATGTTTCAACAGAAGCCCCGCCAAAGAATGTGTGTCTGTTCACAGATGAAGGCCCCCGTCAGGCCGGGGCCTCCACCTATTGTGTTCAGGGTCTTGCCACGGCAACAATGCCGCTAGGTGTGTGTCTCAACACGAAGAGGAGGCCCACAGAAGAGGACGCAGAGAACGGAGGAGAGAGGAGCGTGGAGACATCACTTCAATTAGCACCAGAATGGGAAGTTTGGCTTATGATGTGACTTTTCACTTTTACGACGAAAAAAAATAAATAAAAAAGAGTCACCTTGTTTTTCAACACCGGAACAATGCCACAAAAGAAAGATGTTCTAGATTGGCGGCACAATGTCACTGGTTAAGACCAGACTGAATGCTGGCTGAGGAGACAATGCGCGACAAGGCCAGCGGCTGCCTGTGGGTAGGCTCTCATTCAGGCCGCAGGCTCAGTGCGCCACTCTGCGTCTTTCACAGCGACCCGCTGGCTCCCCGGCTCCCTTTGTAGCGGCTCCAGCCTCACAATTAACGTGGCCTCAGATTCCTTCGCGGAACACTTTAGATTTGAATCACAAGGTGTTTTGCTGCATGTCGCCTTTGTTTAGGCTTTTAATTAGGCGGACCTTGTGCCTCTGCAATCCCGCTCCTCTCCTTTATAATTGCCCGTATTTACATTGCGTCCGACTTCAAACACAGCGAGAGGCATTTGTAAGGGGGGGGGGGGGGCACAAAGCCAGCCTTTGAAACGTCTACAGTCATGAAACGGCGTGCTAATTAAAAAAGCGGGGGCTGCCGGTGTGATGGGAGGCGTATTAATATTTGTAAACCGGGGGTGTAGGCTCGGACTCCGATCCACGGAGCATGAGGATAGGCTGGCTGCCATCTACCTCGCTGAGGGCTTGGCCATAGCGTCACCTGAACGCTTCCATTTATCGCACGGGGATCAGAAAGGCCCCTGTGACCCGTTTAGATCCGTTTCCCACACCTTGAAACCTGCTGTGTCCTGGCCTCAGATCCACGGCACCGTGGCATGCAGCAGGCCAGGCACAATGCATGGAGCCCGGCTCCGCGTTGATTTATCCCAGGGTTCATTAGGGGGATTGCCAGGGAACGCACTTATTACAACATACGACCGTTTTGCCCTTTCCTCATTCGCCAGCACACAGCGGAAATGTAATCCGATAATTAAAACCAAGAGATGATTATTTATGACGGTATGGAGTATTTACTGTCATTTCAAAAGACCCCGCTGCCTTGACAAAAGAGGATGGCAGTGTGAAGGATCCTTACAGGTGTCTGTGAATAGCCTGTTTGAAAAGAAACAGCCCTTCACACTAAACTTCACAACCACCAGATCAATCCAAATGGCCTGCCTAGGCACCTTGCGATGTCCTTGAAATATACCATGAATCCATTTCTAATTAGCAATTACTGCCTGGCTGGGACAATGCCACTTCTTTTCTGCTCCTGCAAACGCTTAGCGTTTGGGCGTAACGCGCTGACATCCTGCAGCAGGGCCCTGGCGGGAGAGCGAGAGAGGAGGAGAGAGTGACGGAGGGAGAGGAGGAGAGCCGGTGTGGAGCGTTATCAGACGGCCGCTCTAATACTTTCCCACACTGTCTAAACACCCTGCCGGTAACAGTCAGTACTAAGGGCCGGGCAAAGACCCAGCGTCTCCCGTGTCATAAACAAACAGCCGAGGGAGCGTGGGGCTGGGCTGGGCTGGGCTGGGCCGTGCCACGCTATCTAGCCCCCGCTGGGCGCTCACTTTCAGAGGCAAGACATTCCTGTCAGATGTGCACGCAGCCAGAGGAAGCCTCTCCCTGTGTCATTCTCCTCCTCCTGCCCCTCTCCCTCTCCCCTCCTCTTCTTGTCCCTCTCCCTCTCCCCTCCTCCTCTCTTCTGCTCTCTCCCTCTCCCCTCCTCCTCTTCTTGTCCCTCTCCCTCTCCCCTCCTCCTCTTCTTGTCCCTCTCCCTCTCCCCTCCTCCTCTTCTTGTCCCTCTCCCTCTCCCCTCCTCCTCCTCCTGCCCCTCTCCCTCTCCCCTCCTCCTCCTCCTGCCCCTCTCCCTCTCCCCTCCTCCTCTTCTTGTCCCTCTCCCTCTCCCCTCCTTCTCTTCTTGTCCCTCTCCCTCCCCCCTCCTCCTCCTGCCCCTCTCCCCTCCTCCTCTCTTCTGCTCCCTCCCTCTCCCCTCCTCCTCTTCTTGTCCCTCTCCCTCTCCCCTCCTCCTCCTGCCCCTCTTCCCTCCTCCTCTCTTCTGCTCCCTCTCCCTCTCCCCTCCTCCTCTTCTTGTCCCTCTCTCTCTCCCCTCCTCCTCCTGCCCCTCTCCCCTCCTCCTCTCTTCTGCTCTCTCCAGCTCAGTGCCCTGCTCCGGTCGTATCATGCACACTTTAGGCCACAGGCTGCGCTGGACAATCAAAGGAGCGGAGTGAAGATCCATGACTGACTCAGTGGGGCTCTGGCCTCACGGCAGGATACACCGACACCAGCGTTCTCCGACACCACAGACAGACACTCACTGTATCTCGCCAGCCCTGCACTGTCTGGTGTTCCCTAAAAAGCCTGGGCTTAGATTCTGGTGTGTCAAACAGTAACCTTTTGCTTTCAAATGTTATATGGTACATTGAAATATAACGTTATTGTTCTGCGGTTGTTTTTAACAATGTGTGTGGTCAAATAACAAATCTTGGCTCAGGCCCTCTCCTGTGGCTTGCTGGGGGCGCTGACAGACAGTGAAATAGAGCAGCAGAGACAGAGGCAGAGAGGTGAGGAGGGGTGAAGGGCAGCCAAGGACATTGTCTCGGCGCTGAACGGCCAGCCGGGTCAAAGGTTGTGTGTGGAGTGTGTGGGCTGTTGAGATGGGTTTGGAGAGCAGAACGTTCTGATGAGGGGGGGGGGGGGGGGGGGGGTGGCGGCTGCAGCCTTACCTTTGACATCTCCGAGGAGCTCACTGGCATTAAGACGCTCCATCTTGTCCTTCCAATCTTTTGACAGCAAGGTGTCCATGCATGAGGACTCTGCAAGCACAGAGAAAAATAAAAAACACCTTTCAGAATCTCATTTTAAATAAATTGAAGTTATACGGTCAATGTTGCACTAAAACTAAATGCAATTTGTCACGGGTAATATTGCACCCGTGGACCTTATTCATGGACAGTAGTTACTGTGTTTTCAAATTGAATTACTGACGAAGTAAAGGAGGTGCTTTTAAAAAGAACGTTGAGAAGCCCTCAGTGGGTGCAGCAAATTTGTTCCAGAGCACAGCCTTTGCCTTAGGGCCGAGGCCCATACAGAGATTCCCATGTTGGTGTCTCTACACATGTCTCCTTTGTCTGTCCCGTCCCAGATCAGAGGTTTGTGAGCGGGACGGAGCCATGAGGGATGGAGTGAGAAGGGGGCCTGGCCAGACGCAGCGGGGGATTCTCCGAGGGCAGAGGCAGGCAGAGGAGTGAGGGTGAGACAGGGTCCGTCCCGAGCGGTTCGCACGCTCCGCCGGTGAGGGAGACAATTAACATTTGTCCGGCAGACAATGAATCAGGCCCAGGAATGGCAGGAATCTGCCACGCTGTCGCTGGGGCCCGCTGATGAAGAACACACGGCCGGCCCCTGCCGACCCGGGGCCCTGGCCGTCCTCGCCGCCGAGCGGGGGTCAGCGTGTTCCCATCAAACACCACCGCCAGGAGCACCCCTCCACCCTGCAGCCCTGTCTGTCTGTCTGTCTGTCTGTCTGTCTGTCTGTCTGTCTGTCTGTCTGTCTGTCTGTCTGTCTGTCTGTCTGCCTGTCTGTCTGTCTGTCTGCCTGTCTGTCTGTCTGTCTGTCTGTCTGCCTGTCTGCCTGTCTGCCTGTCTGCCTGTCTGCCTGTCTCCCCCAGGCAAGCTGCATGGCCCTGGGATGAACCAGCCCAGACAGACAGCCAGCAAACCAGGCTGAAGGCACCTCGACAGAGTGAATGCTTGTCCGTGAGAAGGAAGGCTTGACCCCTTCCATCTGCTTCCCAGACGTGCTTAGACTCGGCGAAGACACAAAAAAAAAACAAAGACATCGCAACTCAGAATGTTTTAAGCGTCGCAGGCTTGCGAGAATGGAGATGATCCACAGTCGGCGCTTCAAACAGGCAGTCAGACCCAAACGGACGCACGAAGACGACATCGTTTCCAAGACAGCGGGGGGCCAGCGGGCCACGCCAGGAACAAGCAGACGCTCATGGAGTCAACCGAGAAGTCCGCGGGGCATCACAAGTGCAATGGCCCAGCCACCCCCCTTTTGACAATGACTCATTTGTGGACGCGTCTCCGCCAACAAAAGGGCACAATTCATGAGCTTATTACTGCTATGGAGGGCTTAGTGTTTGCAGGTTATTGTAGTCCATCATGTGCTCTTGAGGCAATGAGCTAAAATTATCCTACTGGGTCAAGGGCCTAACTCTCGACTGAATGTCCTATTGTCCCGCAATGCACACTTGATCACTAATGCCACTGTTTTCCACGGAACATTCTAATCATATGATGCACAAAGGGAGAACAAAAAAAAAACGGACGGAAAGCGAGGACAGAGGAAGCGAGAAAAAAAAGATTGGGAAAGTCGAGGCGGAAACGTCCCGCGCCATATATGGCTCGCCCGCTTCCTTTGCGGCCGTCGCTGTCACCGAGGAGGAGCTCTACGCTGTTGTAGAATGCCCCCGACCCCGGCTCCTCCTTTGCCCGACCTGCAGCGTCCGCTGGGCAAACGCGCCCATCCCTCCCCTGACAAACACATCCACTTCAGAGGGAACAGGGGAGTAATAGGGGGTCAACAGCCCGGCGGGCTCTGGTAAAAGAACGCCACTCGAAAAGATCAAGCTGAGTGGCCATTTTGTTTTGATTGTCCACTTCCTCGGCGGCGGCGGCGGCCTGGGAGGGGGATGTTGTGTGGCGGGGGCCGGTCGGACATCAAGCAGCTCTCTCCAGCTCATTAGAACATTACTTCTGCTTTATTGACTTTCCAATCCCCAACTCACAGTTTGTCCCCTTGACCCCGCGAGGCGAGGGAGACGGGATACGTTTTGTCTGTGTGTGCGTGTGTGTGCGTATGTGTGTGTGTGGTTTTGGGTCTTTGTGTGTTTGTTGGCCCTTGTGTATATGCTTACGGTGTGTGTGTGTGTGTGTGTGTGTGGGTGTGTGTGTGTTTTGGGTCTTTGTGTGCTTGGTGTGTGGGGGGGATTAACTCCCGGCCTCCCTGCCTGGCAGAGAGATCACAGACAGACAGGGGTCAGGGGCAAAGGGAGTGCTGGAGATCGGATCCTCTTCTCTGGTCCTCACCCCTGGGTGGGAGAGAGAGGCTGAGAGAGAGAGAGAGAGAGAGAGAGAGAGAGAGAGAGAGAGAGAGAGGAAGGCTCTTCTCCCCGGACATATCACCACACTCCCCTTTGGATAATAACCCCTTTGCAACTAGCTCCAGAGCCAGAGACAACCACCACCAACACACACTCGCCATCCAGAGAAAAAGGCGTTATTTTTGAAGAGCGATGTCATAAGGTTGTGCGTTTGTTTGTGCGCACAAGAATATAGAAACACTCCGCGCGAAAGATCATGTTTGATATGCACACATATGTTCTCGGAAATAAAAGTGTGTGCTAGTATTCTCTATCTGTCCGTCTGTCCGTCTCTCTCTCTCTCTCTCTCTCTCTCTCTCCCCACACACACACACACACACACACACACACACACCCACACACACACACACACACACACACACACACACACACACACAGTTGAGCACAGCACAGATGCTGCTCCAGCACTTGATCATTAAGGAATATGCACCAACTGTTGGAGATAATGCGGTGCCAGCTCCCATTCTACTCCGCTCCCCCCCGCCCCCCCTTCTCCGCTCCTCCCCCCTTCCTCTCGCCATCCCTCTCCTCCCAGGAGTGTGGCTGTTCCTTCTCACTCCTCCATCGCCGAGCCCGGGCCAGACACACACACACAGCCTGCCAAGGCCCTCCGAACGGCAAGGAGAGACAACAGCTGGAATGCTGGGCAGTAGCCTGGAGCCCTCCACCTGGCCGAGGTGAATAACGGCGGAGGATTAGCCCATAGAATCCCCCAGCGGTGCCTTTCCACGCTCCAACGGCACGCACGGAGCAGGCAACCCGGGCACGAGCATACCGCGGCAGGCCTGGGCCGTTTCCGGACGCTGGTACTGGGGGGCCAAAACCCACAGGCCAAACGGCTCAATTGTCTGGTTACTTTCAAACACACTAATAATGGGCCAAAACATTTTTTTTTGCTGTGTGTGTGAGTGTGAGTGTGTGGGAGGGAAGTTTTAATGGCTCGCATTCCTGAGCGTCTTCTGTGGGGAGAGCTATCGGGCACGCCAGTGGAAACACTGCCTTCTATCAGAAAAACAGTTACAGTCAAATTAAGGCTCAGCGGATGTTCAAGAGCTATTCGTAAAAAAAAAAAGCTGCCTCACTGAAAGACAGCGATCATTCCAGAAGACACATTGTTCCTGCCTCGTCGGCCTTCCATATCCTCATATATCCAGCCGTTGGTAGTCTGTTTGTCATAACGGGTGCTGAATCCATCAAACCCTTTTGACCGTGTGTGTCGGCCGGACACCTGCCGGTAACTCTAGCCCTCTCTATGCAGAACGTTATCCCCATAAGCAGCTCCACTCAGAGGAGTAGGCTAAACCCAGACTAGGGTCGAGTCCAGGGAGTTTATTTTCTGCTTTCCTGTGGGGCCTCCGCACTCTCCCTCTCTCTTTTCATTCCTCTCTCCAGATAAAAAGAAAAGGCTGCTGGTCTCCAGAGCAGCCCATTCAGACAGTGATGAGAATGGAATGAAAACAATAGCCCTTATCCTAATCTTATTTACATTTTCCCAGCGTCCCCGGCTGGGCTTGTCGCCGAGGCCCGGGCGGTCCCTGCTGGACTCCCACCAGCTTCCTCTGGCCTGCCCATTCCAGAGGAGCCCTGGGGACCCACGTCTGTCAGGGCACCCCGCCTTCCCCTCTTGGCCCCCGCGCTCACCAGCCCGGGCCAATATCAAAGACAATGACAAAACTACTGCCCTGTGTCCAAGATGTCCGCTGGCGAGGGAGTTGCCCCATGGCTGTCTTCGCTATCGCCACGCACTCTCCGGGGCTGACGCGGATCAAACGTCCTGGGTCTCTGTCCAAGTTCCCCCCACTGCTCCTTTTCCTCCAGGCGCCTGTGTTGCAACCCAGACCTGGCCAACCTCCTGAGATCCACCCAATGTGATTCTGCCAACTGTTACATGAATCCTCTATCTTTACTTGCCATCTCTGGTGTACAGTGTGTGGGAGCCCGTCTGTGTGTGTGTGTGTGTGTGTGTGTGTGTGTGTGTGTGTGTGTGTGTGTGTGTGTGTTTGCAACTATCCTGTGATATCATTGAGCTGCGTGAGCAGGGTAAGAGAATGAGGACACCCTGAGCGAAGATGAACTAGATCCTTTCACGACGTTCAGGGCAAACTGAGGCTAAACGGGGGCTGCAAATCAGAACTCTGGGTGTTTCTGGCCCGCTGTCTGGGGTATAAACAGGGCTCTACTCCCTACCTGGCAGCCATCACTGCCAGCAGATTGTGTTCGACAAGGAACCACAACAGGCAGGGTTTACTGTTGAAAGTGTCACCTGAAACTGGCAGACTCCAACGATAAGGACATAAACACTCTCTTTCTTTCCTTCTCTCTCTCTATCGCTTTAGTTCTTTCTATCTTGTTTCCTTAATTTTTTGCTTGCGTTCTCGCATTATTTCTTTGCTTTTATATTTATTTCCGTCTTTCTTTCTTTTTTTCTTCTCTCTTTTGCCATTGTGTCCATTGAATATGATTCCTTTCTCCATTGTGTCCATTGAATATGATTCCTTTCTCCATGTGACCATTGAATATGATTCCTTTCTCCATGTGACCATTGCTTTTCCTTTCGGCGTGTCTCTCTCTCCCCACTGACATTTTAAAGCAACAACTCAGGAGCTGAATTAGTGTGTTTTATTGAGCATATTGTTATAAGTTCATGTTAATAAACTGAGTGCTAGCTGGCCGTAAATGCCTCTGCTCGCGCAGCCAAGCCTAAGGGAAAGTCGTTTGCTAATTTATTGTTTTATTGCTACCCTAAATGGAGATGCTCAATCACAGGACCATCGGCAGCCGATGGCTTCAGTTAGAATCACCGAGCAGATCCCCGAGACGCACAAATAAATACACTCAGCTCGGACTTGAAATTGTCGGTTAAAAAAAAAAAAGCAACGCTAACGATTCCAAATAGGTCGCTTCCGTTATTTACGCCGAGGATTGGCATTTTGATCTCAGCCCGCCCTCTAAGCACTGTGTTTCTCAGGGAGTCGTTTGCCCTCTAAGCACTGTGTTTCTCAGGGAGTCGTTTGCCCTCTAAGCACTGTGTTTCTCTGGGAGTCGTTTGCCCTCTAAGCACTGTGTTTCTCAGGGAGTCGTTTGCCCTCTAAGCACTGTGTTTCTCAGGGAGTCGTTTGCCCTCTAAGCACTGTGTTTCTCAGGGAGTCGTTTGTACTCGCATTGTTACGGAGACATGCTTCGCCTAAAACGCTAAGAGAAAGCTCTATGTTTTGGAATGAGTTGAGAAAAAGCATGCGGGACCTCCGCTCCCAGGACGTCTCGGTCCAGTGGAGAAATGCCAACACATCTGGCCTTGCCCCGGCCTGAAACCATCCCAGCGGCCCCCTCACAGCCCCACTCAAATCCCACCAAAACAGAAAGGAAGGAAGGAAGGAAGGAAGGAAGGAAGGAAGGAAGGAAGGAAGGAAGGAAGGAAGGAAGGAAGGAAGGAAAGAAAGAAAGAAAGAAGGCCCTCCTGCTCATCCACCTTGTCATTCACATTCGTTCGGTAACCATTCTGATCCATGTCATGACACAAAATGGAACCAACCGGAGTCTGTGTCTTGGCCACCAAGTTGGCCCAGGTTTAAAAAAAACAAAACGACAGAAGAACGGATCAGACGCTTGCCTCTCGCGTCGTATTCTCTCCGTAGACCGACTCAGACCTCCAGAGTGTCGGCCGGGTTGATGGACTGGCGAGGCTACCAGGGGGAGGAGCCAGCTGACCTAGGGGGGAGAGTCCAGGCAGCCATCCGTCAAGGCCTAACCGACTAGAGCCCGCCCGTTTAGCATCAGCTCTGTAGATCAACCCTCCAGGCCTCAAGGGGAAACATGTAATTACCAAATCAATGATCAACTGACATTGGCCATATAAATAATTTCCTCCAGTCCGTACGGAGAGGGCCTTATAAACAGAGGCCGGACAAACAACGCAGGAGGTCGGACCTTGTCTTTCACGAGGAGCGAAGGGGGGGGGGGGGGAAGAGAGACAGCGTGACGGAAAAGAGAGAGAGAGACGAGAATTGCTAGGCGGGCTTTTTAGCGAGGCCTGAATCCTTCGCGTGTTGGAGGGCACTCAAACAAATAGCGATGGTTAATAATTATCATGGGGGCACTTTCAAGAGCTTGGCAAACAACAACATGGAGAAGACAGGCTGGTGGAATTAAAGATGACAGAGCACGGCTTTCCCAAGGTTAGGGAGATGGTTTTGTTCGGGTGTTGAAAGGGAACACAAAGCAAATGGTGGTGCTGTCCTCCATTTCTTTTTCTCCAGTTCCTCTTTATGCGTTACTCAAGGCTGCATGAGCGGCCCTGAGCGACACAGAATCGACAGATCGTGCTTCCTTCACACCATAACAAAGCCGCGCGTCGCTCTCCTTCCTCTGGAGCTACCGTGCACGGCGCGGAAGACCAAATCAAAAGTCGGGAGTCAGAGAAAAGATTCAGCGCAAACTCTGAGGCATCATCATGAATGTCTTAATCATAGACACAGTAAAAACAAGACCCCATCACGGCAGCAAATAAAACACAATAATTACAAGAGGCATCGCTGGGAAGTGAGAACGCGGTGAGAAAACATGTTTTGTCATTCTGCTGGTACAGTGGCGGAGACAACAGCTGTTGGAGGCTGCAAATACTCCTGGAGTCTCCATAATCATGGCGTTATTGAAGTGAGGACAAAAAGGGCACTAATTGCAAGGGAGCAATCTAAAAAACGTAATAGGTTACACACCCGGGCGACGCTGCACAATGCACAACGCTAAAGAGAGAGAGAGGGAGAGAGAGGGAGAGAGCGAGCCACAGCACAACACTCGCCTGTGTACAACAGTGTGTCGTCGCCACTCATTTTCATGCAATTACCTTCACCTCCTTGTCAACAGTTTTAATAACCTCGATCATTTCCACAAGACTTTTTCCCCCCTTTGCTTCGGTTAAATAATTTTGCCTCTTTAATATGCAAATGGCGGCAACGACATGCGTGGCTGAAGAGGCCTCCGGCTCCTTGAGATGTGTCAGTGCATTGTGGTGCACCTGCACCTAGGGGAAAGCTTGATTTAATTGACACCTAATACTATTCATTATTCCACTTGGTGAGCATCCCCCTGTTAGTCACCTGTAGCCCCCTCGCACAGCAGCCATCTTGACTTGTCAACAGCTGCTAAAAATACCGGCCCCCTCGGCTGGAAGAGGCCGGGCCGCTCGGGAACAACTTCGGGGCGGACAAAAAAAAAACGACATCTTTATTTCCTGGATGGGAGGGGTCTAGGCTAGCGAGACGAGGATGGGGCCAACCGATCTGAAGACAGGGCTAAAGCTGGAAGGAACTCCTGGAGTCCTGACCCATGGCCCGTAGCCCACCTAGAGCGGTTCAGCCCCTGAGCGTACTGTGAGTGAAGACACAATCTGCCTCAGGTTAGCGTTTAACACTGGTGCTTCTGTTACAATCTGGGGTTGGAAGGCAGTGGCACAGAGAAAAGTTGGCTGGTTGACCTGGAAAGGACATTCATATATTTAAACAGATGTTTCTATGTAGAAGCATAAGACTTAAGTTCAAATGCACATTTTAGGACCAAATTGTCCTGTATGTGGGGGCTTTCATTTAAAGGCTAATTCTGTAGATTAATACATATCGTACATAACATATGAAGCACGGTATGTAGAATATGTATGAGGTAAACGCCCGGTGAATATAACGTCTCTGTCTCCTAGATGTTTTCAAACACCTTTTGTTAGGCTGGGGAATGCAGTGGAGATAGTCACTTGGAAAAGAAGGAGTAAAAAGCAGCTGCCTTATCTATTCAACACTCTGCAGATGGCTGATCTCATTCAGTCCACACCCCACAATCACAACGTAGACCTTGGTAAACCAGAGCGGCGTCCGTCATCCCTGGCGTTTTCCCCGTCTGTTCTAGGAGCCCTAGCTCTGTGGCTCTACTTCTGCCTGGTCACCCTGTGGGCTGGGAGGGCCTGGGGGCTAAGCCCCTGCAACGCTGACCCCAGCCTTTCCCCGAGGCGGTCCCCCCAAGCACGCCTCCCTGACCTGGCAGAAATAAAGGACACGTGTCCATCAAGCGTATACCAATGAAGCGGCCCCCTGGGAGCTCACCTCCTGGGCAGGGCAGCCTGTGACCTATCCCGATCCATTTTACTGCGGCGCTCGCCTGCAATCAGCCTTGAATTATTAAAGGCAGCGGTTTGAGCGGTGATCAATTCCCGGCGAGTCCTGGCCCTGCCGTCCGGCCGGTCATACTTCAGGGGGGGAGAAGGCAGAGAACACTGGGGCCGGCCCCCAGACAATGCCCATAAAAGTGAAATATGTGGGAGGCGATATGTCAATAATCATAAGGGGCCAGGGGGGGGGAGGCCACGTGGAGGGCAACATGGAGGACATGCCGCCGGCAGTCTCCGGCTCGACCGGTCGCTGAGGGGAGCGATGGTGCAGGCACCATCGCCTGACGCTCCACTGAAACGTGACTCCCGTTTAAAAGTGCTATGGGTTAAAGGACGACCTTTTACGCTCTTTTGCCAACTTTTTTTTTTTGATCTATTATCATTTTCATTGGTCTCTGTAAAAAAAAAAAAAAATCTTAACACACCTCTCCCCCGCTTCTCGAACTGTGTCTCGTTCTCCCAGTTTTCAGAAGACTCCAAAATAACCAGGGAGGGTGGTCTTCCCTCTCCCCTGAGATCCGTCCTGTCTAGACCAGAGGGAGGACGGCTGGCTTGGGAGCTACAGCTGGCCCGTCTGCACACGTTGCCGGGCAGTGCCAGCTACCTGAGCCCCTAGGAACGAGCTCCGCGGAGGAAGAGTGGGGATTGCTGTGTCTGTACGCCGTAGGATGTGTGTGTGTGTGTGTGTGTGTGTGTGTGGGGGGGGGGTGCGTCTGTGTGCGTCTAAATGATACATGTACGTCTCCACAGGCCCCAGAAAAAGAGGCAAGGCTTCAGACACCGACGTAAATCCCTCTTATCTACACGGGAAGGAGTGAGACAACAAGTAAGACGCTGACAGATGATGGAGAGAGAGAAGGAAAAAAGACGGGTGCAACAAGAAACCTGGAAGAAGGGCGGAGGGTGGAAAAAAACAATCAGAACGGAGCAAGGAGGAGAGGATGAGGAGGTCCAGATAAAAGAGGACGGCGAGCCCCCAGAACTGCAATCTCCTCCTAAGCCCACAGAGTGGCAGCTGGCCGAACAGCTGGTGAATAGGATTAATGTCAGAAGAATGAAATAAAACTCAACATATGTCCGAGAGCCTGAGGTGTTGGGACTGCGTGCGTGATTGTGCCCCCGATGGATGCCATGTGTGCAGCTGGAAGGAGATACTGAGCCCAGCTCGGCGCGCTCACCCACACAAGGTCACTTTTAAGAACTAGGCCCATTAAATGCTTGGAGAGCAAAATGAACTTTGTTTGTCTTTTTTCTTCGACTTTCCTCGCTTGTTTTTGTGTGCGTCCTCTGCTTTGAAGACCTAGCGCAGGCAAATTCAGATATATAGTTTCGAATGATTTCTACATTATTACTCAAACTAAATTCTACCTTTAAGCAAGCGAAGGGAAAAATTTAAGTGTGAGTGTTCAGCTACAGTAAAATGAATAAACATGATGGCATGAGGGAACAAATTACTGCATTTATATCTGCGAGGGGAAATTCGTTATCCAATAAAAATATTTGTATAACAGGCCTACATTGCATGCATTTTTGAGGATCAGTTAGTGAAAGCAAAGAAAATATGAAAGTTGTTTCTTTCCTCAGTTCTGCACTACCTAAAATGACGACCTTTAAATTAAACAGATTTCAATGTAAAGTAACCTTTAAGAAAAACGGAAAATAGGCTTTGAAGTGGTGCATTTGTTAGTATTAGAGAAAGACAGAGAGAAATATATATATATATATATATATATATATATATATATATATAGAGAGAGAGAGAGAGAGAGAGAGAGAGAGAGAGAGAGAGAGAGAGAGAGAGAGAGAGAGAGAGAGAGAGAGAAAGAGAATGAAAGAAAGTTAGAAATAAAGAGAGAGAGAGAGAGCGAGAGGGAGAGAGATAAAGAGGGAGAGAGAGAGCGTGAGAGAGGAAAATAAGAAAATAAAAGGCAGCCTGGGCAGGGGCTCAACACTTGTGAAGATGAACATTAGCGCAAGAAGTACGGTGGACTTAATTTCAATTTATAATTTCCATTTGATGTCGGTAATCATTAGGCGGCCACACACACACACACACTGTAATAAATTATAATAATTTCACACAAAAATTAAATTACTGGGTACCTTGTCGCCGAGCAATTTCTAGTTGGATACCCTGCAATCTAGCTGTCAGCAATAAACTCTCCTGCTAATCAATGCTCCAAAACACTCACATTTATTCATCTATGTTAAATGAATAGAAGTGTGTGGATAATATGGCGTACTGTGATCATGGCTGCTCAGTGTGCATTACTAAATGAACGGCTGCCGGAGACTCTACCCGGACAAAACGAGACTAATAGGATTCACATGAATAGCTTAAAATGTGCTGTGAAGACAAGTGTCTGGTACAGTCAGCCAAACTTTATTTCATCGTAAGCAGCGGGGCGATGCAGATGAGCTCGGCAGAGAATCCTGTGATTTCAGACAGGGCCGATAAAGGGGACGGTGAAAAGAAAGGAAAGCAGAAACACACCGCTTTCAAAAGTCATCGGACGGCCATTTCTGGAATTAAGGATGGGATCATTATCAATGACTTCATATGTTAAAGGAAGATTCATCTGATTGTGATTCAGATTGTGATTGTGTGATTCATCTTTTGGGTCTTTGCTCTGTGTGTGTGTGTGTGTGTGTGTGTGTGTGTGTGTGTGTGTATGTGTGTGTGTGTGTGTGTGTGTCAGGTTGTTGAGATTAGATCCATAAAAAAACGTATTTGAATGCCTCCTATGGTATGTATATACAACCAACAAAATAAATCACAATCTAAATGTAAAGTCGAATGACGCTCGTTCATTTCACACGATCTCTTTCATTTGGCGAACTGTTGGAGGCTGGCGCTGCTGTTTTGTAGCGGGCAGCAATTAAAGCTGTTTACAGAGCCAGTGTGTGTGTGTGTGTGTGTGTGTGTGTGTGTGTGTGTGTGTGTGTGTGTGTGTGTGTGTGTGTGTGTGTGTGTGTTGTGTTTACAGGGCCATGCAGCCGGCTCTGTTTACTAAGAGTTGTCAGGGTTCAGGAGGCACACACACTCCCTCTGTGGACGCCAAGTCCAAAGGTCACTATTTATATGTGACAAGCTCCATTCTCTAACCCGCACCGAATAACACACGCAACCATAGGCATTTCTTTTTACTAATCACACACACACACACACACACACACACACACACAGGATAAGTCAACTCAACCACCATGCATGCACTTTTTTACGCTTTTTTTAAGTGAAAGATAAATCAATCTGCGCAATTTACATATTTATTTAATTCAATTAATTTGAGCATTTCCCAATGGAAAGGAAACACTCACAAGCAAGGTTTATATATTTATACAAAATGTGCAAAGATATTGATGCGGAAAGTTGCTTCAGTGAGCAATATATACGTGAGGTACCTCCTAGAAAGTGGGGTGCAATCGAAGAGGAAGAAGAGTATAACAAGGAGACAACTGATCTATAGTCACTTATGTATTTCTGGGATATTTCTCTCAAGGCAATCTCGAAATTGTCAACTTTTTAACTGTTTAATTTTTTCAGTCACGTCAAAAAGTCGATTGCACAACACGGGCTGTGTGTATGTGTATGTGTGTGTGTGTGTGTGTGTGTGTGTGTGTGTGTGTGTGTGAGTGTGTGAGTGTGTGAGTGTGTGTGTGTGTGTGTCTAAGAGACAAGCAACCAATAGCAAGATATAACCAGAATAGTTCAAAGGGTTTACATTTTTTACTTCTAAGATGATTTCCCAATACTAAGCATGCAAATGCACTTTTGTTTTTATGGAATGATTTTTCCTGCATATGTCTGTTGATTTGTCCCAGACCCTTTGTCCAGGGTATAGACGCACGCTGGCTAAATATAATAAAATGCTTGTGTAAGAGTTCATTGGTTTAGCTAGGACTGTGAAGGCCAAAAGGCCTTAAGTGCTGTACAAAGAGAGGGAAGGAAGGAAAGAAAGAAGATAGTTACTGAAGGGAGGAATTTGAGAAAAAATCGAAGTAAAATCTAAGGTCATTCCTAAATAGTATTGCTAAATATGAAATCATTAGATTTCTTTGACTGCATTCGAACTCATTTTGAAATGCCTGAAGAATCGTTAGGATGTTGGTGCTTTAATTGATGTTTTGGGTACGTGGTGAATAATCACTGCTGTCTATACTGGCAAATGAGATTCTTAATTTTAATAGGACCTTCTTGGTTAGATAAAGGTTGAAAAAAAATACAACAAATTACAATGAGTGATGCTGAAGAGTTACAAACAATTCTTTCAAAAAATCCTTCAGCCCAGCCAATTATTAATTCCAATCCCCACTCATAACTTTCACCTATCATTGGAACTTCATGACATGTAATTGATGGCGAGGTCCTACAGCGTATTAACCACTCGACCCATTGGCCCACTTTTAAACGATAGCGGGGCCACTCCCCAAAGAGCGACGCCGCTCGCCAAATAATTACCATCCTCAGCACTCCGGCTTTGCGGCGACATAAAACATGGTTCTCCCCCCTCGTCCTGACATCCTTATCTCATCTCTTGGCACGCGGGACATGTTATTGAACAATGAACAAGGAGAACGAGCTGTAAAGGAGTGTGTGTGTCAGGGTGGGGGGGTGGGGGTGGGGGGGTGAAAGGGGGGATCATTTGTTTTATCATCACGCAGTCCCTTTGTTTTGGCACGAAGGAGCCATCAAAGTCGACCGTGGGCTGCTGCTGTAGGGGAAGGCGGGGGGGGGGGGGTAAACAATGCAAATATGCTAATGCCCCATGTTGCTAGCGCGTTAGCCGTCGCGTTCCCGCGTGCTTGGAGGCTGGTCTGCTCGCCGCGTGCCTGGCGTGCCTCTGTCTCCCGGGGCCCGCCTGGCCTGAAATCATTAGCAGGCTGCGAGGGGCCCGCCGGTGCCCCAGGGTGTGGGTTACCCTGTCACTATTTTGATCCGCGGTCAGATGACACCGGCTCCTTTGTCCAGGTATGTGTGGAGAATGCCCTGGGAACCAAGGCCGCGGGCCGGGGACAGACACACTGAGCCGGGGGGCCTCACCGCCACCCCAGAATAAACTCTGAGTCAGCCTTAATCATTAAGACTCTCTGCTCTATTCCATTTTATTCCACGTCTCCATCTGCGTCTAGGGGGAGCGAGCGTGCGGAAGCAGCGGCTCTGGCGGACATGCAGCGCCGCGGCGCACAATGACAGATTTAGGAGCTTTAATGGGCTGGCCCTTCTGGTGTGTCAGCACTTGGGGCCTGGCTGGAGCAGTGGAGCCCTCCGCCTCCTCAGAGGGTCATTTCTACCCGTGTGGACAGTAGGCCCACGCCTGCTGATATCACCACCTACCTACGGCCACACAGACACACACACACTCACAGGCACAGGGGGGACACACACTCACGGACACACACACAGGCACGGACACACACACACACAGGCACGGACACACACACTCACAGGCACGGACACACACACACACACACACACAGGCACGGGGACACACACACTCACAGGCACGGACACACACACTCACAGGCACGGGGACATGATATATGCCACATCGTCTCACTATTGAAATTGCAGTAAAAAAAAAAAGAAAAAGAAGTTTGCCGTTGAGGTGCGTCGAAAATCGCATTGAATATGTGTCAGCCTGTCACCAATCAATCATCGAGGATTGTGACCTTCAGAATGAGATTATAGCGCGATGCACAGCTGACGAGCCATACCTACAACGTGTGTGTGTGGGTGTGTGTGTGTGTGTGTGTGTGTGTTTCTAGACAAACAGGCCTCTGTGCAGGACCCTGGCTGTGATTTGTCTCCCTAAGACATTCGTTTCCTCCTGTGAGGGAGGGAGGGATGGGGGTATAGGGAGAGAGGGGGGTGGTAGTTGGGTGGTTCCTGTGTAACCAACGATCCCAGCAACACAATGAGAGCGTTGTGTCTTTCCAGATCTCCAGAGGAGAGTGAGAGAGTGGAGGGGGGGGGGGGGGGGGGGGGGGGGGGGGGGGCTGGGGGGCTGGGGGTTTATACACACTCAACAGCTGAATCCCGGGGAAGATGGCCCTCCGGAATGCCGGGCAGCAGTTGCTACTGTTGACGAGGGGGAATATGAGAGCGCGGAGAAGGTGAACCCGAACGCAAAGAATGGCACATGGAAGGAGCAGCTGTTTGTTTTGTCATCCTCAAGACGCAGGAGAAGGACGATACAGGGAGAGAGAGAGAGAGAGAGAGAGAGAGAGAGAGAGAGAGAGAGAGAGAGAGAGAGAGAGCAGCACCTTAGAGGGAGAAGCCGTTTATGTAGCCTGACAACTCTGCTCTGGTAAACCCACTAGTCTGACTCTCAGCGCATCATGCTAGCAGTCGCTCAGTGTGTGTGTGTGTGTGTGTGTGTGTGTGTGCTTGTCTTGGGTCCTGTGTTTAGATTCATACTAAATTGCCTGTGCTCTATGTGCACCACCACCCAGCCATTTCATCCAGCACTAGGCTGTAAACTAGTCCGCGCAGACGACGGCAACACAGTCAATGGGGAAAAAGAAAGGCAGAGAGAGAGAGAGAGAGAGAGAGAGAGAGAGAGAGAGAGAGAGAGAGAGAGAGAGAGAGAGAGAGAGAGAGAGAGAGAGAGAGACCAGGGAAAGGAGAGATTGAGAAGAGGAAGATAAAGGGAGGGGGTGAGTATAGCCGTGGTCTTGTGCTAGTCAGGCTGACGTGCTGGCAGCGTTTGATCTGGGCTCTTAACTGGCCTCTCCTTTGGCCCGGCCACACCACACATCACCTATTCACACACGGACTGACAGAGGACTGGTGGACCCACACCGCGGGCCAAGACGGAACAAACACACACACACGTTCACAGACACACACACACACCCGAAACAAATAAACGTAAGCAGCAGCATATCCTCTTGATGTATTTGAACATATCAAGCATACACTAGCACACACAATTAAGCACATTAAGAGGCACAGGTGGCTAAGAAGCTCAGCTTAGGAAAGCGTGCGCACATACACACACACACACACACACACACACACACACACACACACACACACACTAAGTAATAATACACTAACCACTTCTTTCCAACTAAGCAGCTTGTAGAAATCATGTTGACAGAAAAGAAGATGGATTATCAAAGAAGGACAGGGACATGCAGCGAAGCGGAGGAGAGGGAAGAAGAGCAGCCAGAGATTGACTGATGCTTGGCCAGTGTGTGTGTGTGTGTGTGTGTGTGTGTGTGTGTGTGTGTGTGTGTGTGTGTGTGTGTGTGTGTGAGTGTGTGTGTGTGGGTGCATGCAAGCGTTGTCTGCCAGAGGGACCCTTGGCCCTGACCGTGTGTACGAGGGAAAAGGGGAAGAGAGTGTTTGAAGCGGGCCTCCAGGTCGACTGCGGCCAGCAGCCAGCGTATTAATAGGAAGCAGGCTCGCCGTGCTCTCTCCAGCCCCCCCACTGAATATGCATGGAGTCAGGGGCTCCATGCCACAGATCATTAGAACAAAGATTCCTATTAATTAGGGGGGATAAAACGACAGGCCCAGACGAAAGGGGCAGCTGGGGAGAGAGAGGGAGAGAGGGGGGGAGAAGGCTGGGGAGAGAGAGAGGGGGAGAAGGGGCGGAAGGCTGGGGAGAGAAAGGGGGAGAGGGGGAGAAGGCTGGGGAGAGAAAGGGGGAGAGGGGGCAAGAAGGCTGTGGGAATGAGAAGGGGGGTGTATACTGAATATTGTCCTAAATCGTGTTTACCTTGACCATTGGCCCTGGTCATAAAAGCAGTATTATCGCAGTTTTTTTATTTGATATCAGACATTCTCCAACGAGAGAGTTCACCTCAGCCACCCGCCACCCGCCACTCCCTTCTGGAGCTCAGCCAGCAGGGCCGCGACAGAGGCCTCTGGCCAGGCTGACCCAGTCAATAGGTCACCGGGGCTAATTAGACCAGAGGCTCGGGCCCTCCACCCTGATCCTATTCTCCTCCCCACAGCTTTCACCCCACACCGCTGAATCTCATTACACAGCCTGTCCTAATAGAGGATAACGACCCCGGGGTGTCACACACAATGGCCATCACACACACACACACAGGATCTTCAACAGGGCATGTGACCTGGGGGATTATCCACAGCTACAGAAAGAGGAGAGACAAGGAGGAGGGGGGGGGGGGGGCTAAGAGACAGAGAGAGAGTGAAACAGCGTTTGCCAAAGCCCTCACACACACACACACACACACACACACACGTGTAAGATCACCTGTAGTCAGTGAGTCTTTAACTATCCTGAGAGGAGAGAGAGGTAGAGAAGCCTGTGTAACTGTATGGCTCCCCTCGGCTGGAGCAATTGGCCGTGACCTGATCTCTCTCAGTTTAGCTGGGCTCCAGGTGTACCTCTCCTCCCAGGCACCGAGCTCTCTCCTTCCCTCTCCATCAGTCCTCTTTCTTTCTGTCTGTGTCTGTCTGTCTGTCTGTCTGTCTTTCTTTTCTCTCTGTCTTCATCGTCATTGCTTTAAAAAAAAAAAAAAAAACGTCTCTCTCCCTTTCTCTGTCCCTTCTTATCTCTCTCTTATCTACCCCCCCCCCCCCCCCCCCCCCCCACACACTCCTCTAACCTTCACTTAGCGTTTAGGTTACAGACCGAGATAGAGGTCCTCCCTTTGTCACGTTAGCACCGCTGGTGTCGGCGTCACCGGGGTGATCCAGAGCTGAGTGCGGCCGTCAGAACAGACCTCCGGCCCTAACACTGACCCTAACCTATTCAGAGCCAGCATGGCCTGACTCCCAGGGACTCCACTGGGGGCTGGCCCCTCCCCCTCCTCCTCCTCCTCCGAGAGCCGACACATGCGACCGCTGACACAAACAGACCCTCGGCCCTCGCCCCCTCTCTGTCTGACGCATGTTCCAGTGTAATTGAGTCTAGTCAGGGCCTAAGCGTGGATTAGGAGATAACAGGCTTGGACCAGCCGCCAGCACCACTCCTGGCAATACAAGACCCCTGACTGGATCTGGCAAAGGAGGACCACTGCCTGCACCGATGCTTCTGCCCAGCCAACCAGTGGGTCCTCTGTGTGTGTGTGTGTGTGTGTGTGTGTGTTTGTGTGTGGGTGTTTTTTCTCTCTTTAACTGACTACTGCAGGGTTCGGGAATAACACTGTTTGCCAAACAAAACAATATTCTCAACAAAGATCGCACTGTCATTGTGACTAGAGGCGTTTTAAGGCCCACTCTACCACAGACAGCGCTGTGCTCCACAAACAGCGCTGTGCTCCACAGACCGCTCTGGGAGGATGGAGCTGTGCCCTGGCATGTCCCTCCATGCCATGCCTAAAGAGATGGTGGCAGTCCATGGATGGGATGCAAATTCCATGGACTACTGGCGGCGCTGGCAGCGTTTCAGCTCCGGGGGGCTGCGGAGCGCAGGGCCGCCTCCCTGAACAATTATCCTACCTGTCCTTGTCTGGGGGACTATCGTAAAGCACGCCGCGGCCGGGCTCGCCTGTTGACTGGGGCTCTATTGATTCATACTCGGATGCATTATATAAAGCGGGCCTAATTGCATGGGAATCCAAACCAAGGTGACCTTGGGCTTTTCTAATAGCGTGTAGTTTTGCCCCCCCCCCCTCGATGCGCCCGTCCTCACATTTTTAACTCTTGACAAGTGCTGTCGGGAGACTTGTCCATAAATAATGCATTTTACAATAGCTTGTAAATAAACATGGGGCACCATCGTTAGCCCTGCGGGCGACCGGACCTAATAGACGTTTTACAGCGAAGGTGACTATTCAGCTAAATGCACTGGGCTTACTGCTGGAAGAGGCCATTTTCATTCATTAGTGCAGTCACAAGCACTTACACTTAAAGCACTTTAAAGGGCTAGCTATGGAGACGGCGGGATGGAGGGATGGAGAGGTAGAGAGATAGAGGAACGGAGAGATGGAGGGAGGGGAGGGGGGGGTCGAGCTACCGGTCAGATTCCCTGCTGTAGTTTAACATGCGTAGGTCAGTGCAGCTTTGTCTAAAATGAAGACTCAAAAAACCTGGCTTTTGTCATTAGAGTCACTATAACATTGTATCCACATGGTTGATCGGGGATTGGATTACAATTACACAGTGAAGTAGGGATCAGGATAATTCCACAAAGCACACCCACAATTATTCTGCGGACATGGGCGTTGCATAAACTCGCATAGGTATTTGTAAACGTGTGTGTGCTTGTTTGTGTGTGTGTGTGTGTGTGTGTGTGTGTGTGTGTGTGTAACCCACTAGAGAGGTGTATATTCTGTGTCTCGGAGGTCAAATGAAGGTGAGCGACTCTCGGGGGCCGTGACCTCTGCTTCTTAGTCCGTCCCCACAAAGAGAGGAGCGGCGGCAGATGGTGGAGTGAGGAGGAGCTGGCCTCAGCGGCTCAGGATTACCTCCACCAGTTGTCCCCGTAATATCACGCTTAGATAAGCGTTATATTTAGCTCGCCCAGCGCTTTGTCTCCCATTAGCCGCGTCACGACGCCGACAAATGGCCTTCGCGGAAGCCCTTTGATGGATTAATCCTGCTCTATGGAGGTTCTCACCACGCTCTGTCTCTCTGTACACAGAGGCCTCAGATGGGGGACGGCCGTTACCCCCGGAGGGGTCCCGGGCTCTCCGAGTCTCGGGCGCGGACTTACAGTAATCCCCTATCGGATGGAGCTTCCTCGAGGGCCCTGAAGGACTCGGGTATCTCTCGGCTGCAACAGCTTTGGGCGGGGGGCCGGCACCGTGAGCTCTGGCGAGCCTCTTGTCTCGTTCGAGAGCATTTTCCTCCAACAAGGGAGTTTATTTTGGTGGTGTTGATGTGTGCTGGGGGCATGCGTCAGGGCCGAGTCTCTATTATTAACGGGGGATTAAAACAGCTGTACTGGCGCTCTGAAGCACCCACTCGTCCCCCGTGCGAACATACGGCTCTGGATTACCAGCTGCACTTGACCATTTAAATTACTGCAACAACCGGCCCTCGCCAGCTGGGCCTCATTAGCATAACGTCACAGAGGAGGTCGAGCGTGCCGCTGCGAAAAACGACCCGCCGCGCCAGAAACGAGGGCCGCGAGAGGGAAGGTTCCTGGGGAAGTGCTGTATGTCGGGCAGGCAGGAAATTTAACGGAGAAATTAGAAGAAAAAGAATTGGAAACTGTGTCCCAAATTAAAAATCTGCGAAAACTTAACACATTACAAGAATCAATCAGCTTCTATTAAACATAAATTGACACGTAGGATTTATTCAATTCTGACAGGAAATGAAACATGAGGGCCATTATGAAGGCGTGCGGCAGTTCCTGTGGCATTAACGACAGCTAAACACACAGTGGAGAAGAGAAGCGACAGACACGTTATTTTTAGGCTCAGGGAGGTCTAATTTATTCGTCTGATGAAGTGCTTAAGCTAAGAGCTCCCCAGACACGGGCAGAGACAACGTCGTTCCCACAGGGACCCAACATTTGATTGGATGTAGTTACATTACTACAGCCGCTAATTGAGAAGGGGGGGTGGGGTATGTTCTGGAGGTGGCTCTTTCAAATATTTGTTTTTGCTCTGTCATTCCACTGCAGGCTTTAGAAAGGGGGGGGAGTGGACCTACTGTACAGGGGTGGGAAGGAAAGACTTTTATGGAATACTTTGGGATATTCCACACCGTAAAAAATTATAGGAAAATGCAGTGGATTAATTAATTCAATTTTGAAATATGCCACCGGGCAGACTCCAAATGTTTGTATGTATAGGTGACATTGAGGGATGTACTGGAGGCCTGAGGGAGGACGGCGGTGTGTGTGTGTGTGTGTGTGTGTGTGTGTGTGTGTGTGTGTGTGTAGCAGAGCGTAAAGGTAATGCTCTTGGCACCAGGTCATGCCCATAGGTTTTACGGTCAGGGAGTTTGCCTTGGCACAGCACGGAGACCACACTCTGGTTGAGGTGGAGTGGAGTGTGGTGCCACCCACTCTATGGCACACGGGAAGAGGTTCCGAACAAACTGGAAACACTTGACAACACCAGTCTTCCCACCGCCTTCAGCGTTGTGTGTGTGTGTGAAGGTGAGACACACAGAGAGAGAGATCCACACGAATAACGGTCCTACCATCCTGCTCTGTCTTTGTCATCTCCTCCAGCTTCTTCTGCTTCAGTGTGTCCACCACGTCGGCCAGGCTTCCTTTGCGGCGCTCCGGCGTTCCGAAGGCGGAGCTGCTCAGCAGGTCACCGCGCTCCCGGGCCCCCTCCTCGGGCTTGTGGGGCGAGGTGGAGTTCGTCCGGAAGGAATACAGCGAGCACACTTTATTGCTGTCCGATTCCTGCCAGGGGAGAAAAAACAAAAGCGGGGAGGGGGGTTAAGAGGGGGTTTCAGTTAAGTCAATGAGCCCCCAGTTCATCCATTCAGATCTGGAGATTGCTAGGTTTCCGACAGCGCTTTGGGGCCCTGGCAATCACCTCCTCCGAGGCTTTCACATGGGGAAATCTTTGCATCGGGGACAAAGCCAGCAGTTTGTTCTAAGTGAGATATGACAAGGTGGAATGAGGAGGTAGACTTGCAGAGAGGAGAGGGCACGTCGCCATAATGTGCTCCCAGCCTCCGCTTTTCACTCCGCCGCCGCCGGACTGACACAGAGGAAGATCCCCCCGACTGTAATTTCTCAAATTGCGTCGGAGTGTGCGTTTGTGTTGGGGAGGTGAGTGCTGTGTAATTTGTTCATTTTCCGAGCGGCGGCCTATTCTCCGCTGAGTGCCCGGGGGGCCCCCGTAAATCTGAGGTCTGTCTCCACCCCGGTTGTTGTTTTGCGGTCCCACCTGTGAGTGTGGTGTAGTATTTAACAAAGGGGTCCTGTCCACCGCCGACTAGCTGAGTGCTCCCAGTGTAGACACTCAGACGAGGAGAGGAGAGGAGAGGAGAGGAGAGGAGAGGAGAGGAGAGGAGAGGAGAGGAGAGGAGAGGAGAGGAGAGGAGAGGAGAGGTAAAGAAAAGGAAATAGAGAAACGCTGAGGCAGGAAGGAAAGAAGGAAGGATTGATCAATATAGGAAGAGATGGAGATGAAAAGGGAATTGAGAGCAAGCTGTCCTTACAGTTACATCGAGACGGATACCTGCCCATGCATTGCACATGCATAACAGCTGGAGTAGCACTTTGTTTTCAGATTCCCATCCCAACATAGAGGAATGTGAGGGAGCTGGGTGGGGAGCAGTCCATCTGGACATTCCACCTCCTATCTCTCCACCACCCAGCCGGGAGGGTGGTGCTCCGGGGGCCGACGCGGTACCAGGGGGCGGGGGTGGCACGACCCACCTCCAGCCCCTGTCCTCCAGCCCTGCGTGCCCAGGGCAGGGGCTGATTATGCCGGGGCGGCAGAGGAGGTGGAGGACGAGGGGGCTGCTGGAGGGTGCTTGTGGGGAGTGGCACGGCGCTGGGTTAATCAGCTGGCCACGGATCAGGGCACAGCCCACACAGACGCCAGGCACAGCGGTGGAGTCAGGTAATCAAGCTTCTCTCTGGTTCTCCTCTGCTTCCAGCCTTCCTCTCTCTCCGTCTCTGTAGGCCTTTTGTCTCTCCCTCCAACTGCCTATCTGCCCCTCCTCTTAACCTTTACCCTACCTTTAATCTCTCTCTTTCTCTCTTTAATGATTCTGTCCCTCTTTTGAAACATTCTTTCAAGGTCTCATTCCTACATCGTCTTCCACTTTGTCTCCCTCCGTACACAGTAGTTCCATCTCCTCTCTTGTTTCATTTTTATTTTATCCTTCCTCTGGTCTTGCTTGGCTCTCCTTACTTTTATCCCTCTCTCTCTCTCTCTCTCTCTCTCTCTCTCTCTCTCTCTCTCTCTCTCAGGGACCATCTGTAAAAAGTGGTCTGGAGCCGACCAGAACACAACACTTCAGTTTCCAATTCGATCTGAATTGCGAAGCGGGACTGTGGCCTGCAGCCAAGGCCAGAGGCAGCCATTGAGCCAGACAATGGCACAGAAGGACTGGATACGGCTACGCACACTTCTGAATGCGACATTACCGCCTCCCTTTCAAACACTGGAACCCTTGACCTCAGGAAGCACAACTTCAGCTTCCTGATACTCACATGATTAAAACCTTTAAATATGCAAGCGGAATCCAAACTCACTAATGAAAAAGGCTTCATCCTTGAATCTTTGTCACAGGGACCAGCCTGCTTCCTCCAACAGGGTTGCCCCGCATCCTACCATACAGCGAATCCAGCTCACCTCTCGTTAGGTTCATGAGCACCACCTGTAGAGTCTAATTATTGTTATCACCTGGGTCTCCCTGTATTTAACCCTGTGTTCCCAGTGTAAGTCGTTCTGTCATTCAAGCCTCTCTCTAGTGAGTAAAGTCTACACGGGTTTCCTTGGAAATATTAGTCCAAATTATTATGTGAGTAATCTATTTTATTTGTATTTATGTGCCACCAGAGCCTGCAAATTTAGTTCGACAATTTTATGACTCTATTTTGACACTTTGACACTATTCAATTATTGGCCTCAACAGTCAATGTAAATCACAGTTATTCAGCCAAGGATCATTTAATATCTGCCCTGAAGGTTAGACAACATCCGTTATCAAAGTAATAGCCGTTTCAAATAACGACGAAAAGCTCCCCGTGAAAGGTCCGCTAAGACTCATTGGAGGAAAACATATTCCACAAGGTGCCCCAGATGCAAACCTATGAGTGTCGCCTCGCCTGGGAGAGATGAGAGGAAGCGGGAACCTTCCAGAAGGTCCCTCTAATTAGATCGAGAGCTTTGTCAAGTGATTGAGACAAGAGACAATACACGTTTGAACAAAATATCTTACAAAGGCCTTTCTAATTTCCTTTAATCACTGACGTTGCCGAGGCCTAATTAGCTTTCTGAGACGAGGAGGCCACCTGAACCTTCTCCGGTCTATAATTGACATGCTGCAGGGTCTCGCCACACACGGAGCCAAACAGAGCACACAGCAGTGCGGGCAGAGGAGCGACCCCCTAAGTGGGGTTACTGGGTGACTGTGTGTGTGTGTGTGTGTGTGTGTGTGTGTGTGTGTGTGTGTGTGTGTGTGTGTGTGTAAGCTCAGAGCGCCCTCAGGCCGGCCTCCTTCAGAGCGCCCACTGGGTGTCTTATGGCGGGCCCCTCTGTCATCCCCCCCCCCCCCCAACAAGGGCCCTCCCCTCCGCTGCTCACATCAAAGGAGCCGTGTGCCGTCAAGAGCCGGACAACAACCGCTGCGGTGATTGTTTCAACGGCGGCCGCTACCCCGGCGGACATTTTGTCCCCTGCAAAAATTTCGTCTTGGATTTAGGATTATTACGCTCTGCGAACTTCATTTGAAGGAGAGTTTGTTCGGAGCGAGACATGGATGGGGCCAGTGTCTAATAAATGGGGGTGGATGGGGGCCAGTGCCTATCTGCCGCACCCAGGATCCCGGAAGGCCTGGGTGTATTAGAGTCGTGTGGCGAGGGGGATGGAGACATCCCTTGTTCCAGCAGAGGACAATGGCCGAGCCTGTGTCTTGGCCCCAGTCAACGCTGGTCTAGCGAGACCTGCAGAGAGATAGAGGGTTTGGGGAGGGGGGGTTGCAGGCTAGGGACCCCGGCCGCTCACAGCAGAATGCTTCCCCTATTGTCTGGCCATTTCTAGACTCCTCACAGTGGAGTGAGTGTGACGCTCGGTCGGCAAACACAGCGCTGTGCGTCGTTCAGCGGAGGGACGACGGTCTGGAGACTCGTGGGGGGGCTTAGACTTCAAAGGGCGAGCGCTTGGCACAACGCAAGGCCTTAAGTCTTCATTGAAATTGTTCAGAGGGCTCTGTTGACTGTTTAACTGTGTCCTTGTGGAGGAATTCCTCTTTGGGAATGTGTGTGTGCGTGCTTGAGCTTGAGCTTGAGCTTGAGTCAGTGCGTATGTAAACTTCCCAAAATGAGCTTCAAACAGTCATTTTCCTGTCAAACCAAAAACGCTCACACAGATGTTTCGATAGCCCTTCAACAAGGGAAGGAAGTGCCAATCCGGCCGCAGTGCATTCTGGGGGGTCTCACCATGCGCTGCTGCGCTGCCACCAGACTGTCCCAGTCGCTGTCCGGCGGCATGCTGCTGAGGGGCTGCAGCTCGGGGTCCCCGTGGGCCTTGGCCCCGTGCAGCAGGCCGTGGAGGGGCAGCTGGGGCGTGCCGTGCGCCTCTGCGCTCTCCTCCTTCTCCCAGGGGGCCAGGTGCTCCTGGCTCATGGCGTCCTCGCCGTCCAGCCCTGCCGTGGCGAACGGAGACGTGGCTTGCTTGGAAGACATTATTCTGCTGCGGAGCACAGAGACAGAAAGAGAAGCAGAGAGGGATTAGCAGGGGTTGGAGGGGCACGTGGGGATGTATATGGGTTCATAATCTCGCTGGGGAGGGGAGGCGAGGGGAGGGGAGGGGATCGATACTGATCAGGGAGCAGTCCACAGGCCTTTGTAATCCGGGGTTTAATGTCAACGAATGTGTTGATTTGCTTTTGGACTTGCGCCCTGAGGCCAGAGCCCAATCCTCTAATCATTCCATTAGCCAGCCAGTCAGTTAGCCAGCTAGTTAGCCGGGCAAACAAGGCTGCTAATAGGTTTACTACGCCTACATAAAAAAAACTCTAATTCTTAAGGCATTAGGTCAACTACCGATTTAAGAGCCAGCCAACAATGGAATCTTATAATAGGTCAGCGCATTTCACACTGGCCTTGTAATCACAACAACGTCATGCTCTAAAAGTATGCTCCAAAGCTACAAAATAAAATAAAAAAGCTCCAGTCATTTTTATCATGAAAATTAGGAAGGTATTAATATCTTAAGTGATAGCAATTTCCTAGGCCAATAAATTCAAACGCAACATTTAAGAATAGCTGACACATTTGTCATGAATATTGCAGTGCAGCTACACTTGAAATATCAGGTGCCGAGAACATTCAATTTAAACAGCGTTTCTCCCCTTGGTTTATTTTACAAGCTACGTTTTCCCCCACATATATTTTTATGATCCATTTTCCTTTTCTCCCAGCTAACGAGGCCGTGCTCACACTGGGTGACACAATGAATGAAATGAAGGAACTGTGCCAGCAGAGCTAATTATGCATATGGTATTAATAAGGGGATAATATGGCCATCCTACTGGTGTGAAGTGGGCAGAATAATCCTCTCCTTTCTGAGCGCGTTTATCCAAACGGCAGGGTGCAGGACAATGAAAACAGCATGCGACGCTCATCTACGCTGTCGTACCCGTAATGCCAGGAGAGAGGTGGAATGTGCGCTCGAGTATACAAATTAGTGTGTGTGTGTGTGTGTGGGGGGGGGGGGGGGGGGGGGGTGTGGGGGGTGGGGGGTTGTGAGAGCACACATTTGGTAAATTCACAGTACTAGCGGATGGGATTTCTCCAGTCCCCTCCACTGAGCCCTGCTGGCGCTGGTTAAACCATGAGGAGGACACAACCAGAGATATTAGGCCAAACCCCGTGGCCTCCCTCCGGGTGCAGCCAGGAGGCCCCCAGACGCTCAGAGGTGGAGGACGTCCAGCTCCACGCGCCCCCCCTCTCCCCCGGCTGCTGCCAAGCCTCACAGAGGGGAGGATTAGCACACTTCCGGTTGTCGGTGTGCACGTCGTAAGGTTAAGGACAGGGCTCTGTGGGGCCCAGGTCTGCTGAAGGAGCCAGGGGTTCCTCCACACGTGGCTGAGCAGTGCTGAGCACACAGGCACTCTGCCTTGGAGCTGGTAAGTACAGTTTATTAAGTCAGCTCCGAGCGAGCGTATTATCTTTAAGGGAGATAATGGATTTGAATATCGAGGGCCCACACACGACCCTTAGAAGGGGCAAGCACACAAACTAAACACACACACACACACACAAAGAAACACACACAGGTCCATGTTCAAAGTTCAACTAGTCGGGCATACACTAAAATCCTTCCTCACACACACAATCACACAAAAACACGCACTCAGATCCCTTTTTGGGGTGTTGAACTGTGAGAGAGGGACAATGGAAGCATGTGTTAATCATACAGGGGCCTAGGCAGCTGTGCAAACAAGCTACATCAGTCAGTCAGTCAGCCAGCCAGCCAATCAGTCAGTCAGCCAGACAGCAAGCCAGTCAGTCAGTCAGTCAGTCAGTCAGTAAGCCAGCCAGCCAGTCAGTCAGTCAGAACCCCCAAACCCATGGCTGCCTTTTGCTGATTATTTTCCTAAGCAGGGGCTCACCCTCAATTGTAATCAGACTAAAAATTGTGCCTCGTCATTCCATCAAACAGAAAAATGATCCCTGAATTGGGGAAGAGCAAATTGAAAATCTAAATTCAGAGCAAAGTTCAGGACTGCCTGAATGTGGAGCGTGATGCTGTAAGGGCGAGGTGGAAGTCGGAAGCGAGGGAGGTCCCAGGTTAAAGAAGAAAAAAAAGAGAGAAAATAGGCAGTTAGGAGATTTCGATCCATTTTTTATTCATGCTTGCAAAAATGCCCTGGCCTGCAGCACACAACGCTCTCTCTCTCTCTCTCTCTCTCTCTCTCTCTCTCTCTCTCTCTCTCTCACTCTCTCTCTCTCTCCCTCCCTCAGTGGAGTATGAAGGGCTGAAACAAAGCACTTCTTTTGTATTACACGGTAAATCAAGTGGTATTATTTTACCACTAAAATATTCAGTCTCTTAGGCACTTTTACTCAGGTCTCCAGCCATCAGTCAAACTGTTGAGGCGTGAGCGAGAGAAAGAGAGCGGGAGAGAGAGCGAGAGAGCCAGATAGACAGATAGAGTGGATAGTCTCTCCATCCTCCATCTCCCTTGTAACATGTGTCTACAGCAATCTTGTTAGAGAATGCAACAGATCTGTGGCGGGCTCCGTAACAGTCTTTGTCAGCGGAGGTTAATAATTTATTAGCGGAGCTGGGAGGCCAGAGCTCAGGCAGCTAAAGAGTGCCGAGAGCCCCCACCCCCACCTCCCCCAACCACTGTCAAGACCCACACAATACTGTCTCAGATTATACAAGGGGATGGAGGGGGGAAGCACTGCCATAATTCTTAGAAACATGTCAAGGGGCAGCAATGTGGGAATGGCGTTTGTCAAAGTGAAATAGTGCGTCACACGGCACTGGGAAGGGATTTAATAAAAGTGGAGCGTGTTGAGCGTAGACACACATTGGTTTGAAAAAACAAAAAGAGTCTATAAACTCAACCATCAAATGGGTTGAATTTGATTCACACACCGTCAATCAAGTAGAATAATCAAAACATAATGCATTCACGCATTTAGCATATTGTCTTCGTTGTCGGAATTTATAACTCAGTGTCTGAAGCGCTGCCCTAAAAACCTCCTAAAATCGACGTCACGGTGTTTTCTTCCCCCACATTGTTAACCACAGTTCAGCATTCAGCGGGCCCACTGCAACTCCTTCACCCTACTCAATAATTTACCATGTTGCTCTGCGTAAATAAGCCCAATATGAGCGCCTCCTTTGTGCATATCGAGCAGGGAGAATATGGGGAACGGGAAAAGGCCCCTCTCGTGAATTCTTGACTGGCCGCCCTGCCCTCGTGCCTGATTACACAATAACAATGGACAGCTAACAAACCAAACGAATCAATAAAGCCCATGAAACGCTGCCCGTCCGCCCGCCTGCCACCTCCCCGAGGGAAGAAGAAACCCCGGGCCGAGGAACGCAGCGAGCCGGGAGGGGAGAAGAAGATAAAGGAACGAGGGGCCGAGCGAGCGGCTATATATAGCGGACAAGATTTCCCACATTTAAAGGATTAAGGGCGGCGTTCTCCGGAGTGGAGGCAGCTCATGTGGCACGGCATGCTGGGAGTCAGGAATTGTTGCCACTGCTAATGTTTCACCGGGCAGCCCCAACCACCTCTGTGTAACTCGCCAGACGTGGGCGGGGGGGGGGGGGTGCTCGACTGAAAGGTCCTGCGTTGGGGACGCGGGCCGTGTGTCTGAGCAGCCATGGCCTCCCCGAGTCCATCCCCACCGGCTCCCGGACAAGTTCACACCGCTGACCTTTTATAGACAATTGCGATAAGTAACTCCACAGCCGTTCACACCCCTCCCCCCCTCCACGTGCCCCCTTCCCTCCTCATAACACCCCCCTCCCCCTGGTCCCCCCCCCCCTCCCCCCGGTCCCCCTCTCCTGCCCCCAGAGACGTTAATCACGATTTGCAACAGGAGGAAAATATTAAGCCCAATTTTCCCTCAGACACCACGACCAGCCGACAAGATTGAGAGAGTGAGAGAGAAATAATCAAATAAGTGGGCAACACAAGAGGGCCATTGTATGGGGGCATAATGATGGGAAAGCTGGGGACGGCCAAAAACACTGGCTTATGACTGAGTCTCCAGTTTCCATGGGTAACTGTGTGCAATGCATGCATGCACACATGCAGGCAGACACAGAAACACACACATACTAATAATATGAAATAATATGAAATACTAAATAATACTAAATTAATTAAATACGCAGCAATTCTATCATACAAAATAAACATGAATTATGGTTATAATGAACAGGTAAAATACTATATGCCCCCATACACCTAGAAGCCATACTGCTTATGTGCGAGGTGACTATAGCTGGCTGCATTGGAACCATCTGGTTCTCCACGTGAAGCCTCCCTCAGAAGAGGTAACAGCATTAAACCCGTGGACCAAGCTGTTCCTGGCTGTGTTGTGCACCCACCAGCTACTCGAACCTTCTGCGACATCCATACTGTATCGCACTGCAAAATCAATTAGACAGTCCGATCAACGACTAGGTCAACTGTGTTAGTTCAATTAAAAGTTGAACCGTTAATTCTTTTTTTTTTATATATATCTTTTTTTTAAAGGATAAAGAGAGAGAATTGAGGTAAGAGGGCATCTACAGACGCCAGTGAGGAAGGCGCGGGAACGTCGAAGCTGGAACGTCGAAGCTGCAAAGCCCCGTGCCCCTGCGTGGGATGAGCGATGGCCCTTCCTGCTCCAGCAGGTGACATGGCAGGGCTCCTCCATGCTCCCTCACCTGCCACCCCGACACATGACTCCACCTGACAGACAGCAGCTCCCAGCTGTTGGCCCCCAGCCCTGGCGCTTTAGCACCGCTCAATTAGCGCCTCACCATTGTGGCGCTGCACTGTCTCACACACGCCAGCCCCCGGGGCTTCAACCTTGATGCAGGACCAGTTTAGAAGGCAACCTTTTCTGTCCTCGCTCTCGCTCTCGCTCTCTCTCTCTCTCTCACACGTGCACTTTCTCCGAGGCGCTCTGTTTTGAGTCACGCACAACTGTGAGAAAGCACACCACATACACACACACACACACACATACACACACACACTACGCTGAAGGCGGTGGGAAGTGTTGTCAAGTGTCACACACACACACACACACACCTTGAAGCTTGCAGGGAAATATGCAATGCCTGGAAAGGACAACGTTGGTTACTGTATTATAATAAAACATTTAGCAAGATAGGAGAAATGAATGCAATTCACACTTATCTTCGTCTTTTTTTTTTTTTTTACCAATAAGCCTTATATTAAGAGTGACAAAATAGCACTACATTTATTGTAATTGTGATGAACTAGGAGATTACTTTTGGACTTGCTGATGAATGTAAAAGAGATGGGCATCCATCTGACATCTCTGACATGCAAATTGATTTAAAGTTATCCATTTGGAGTGGACAAAGCCATTAGAGATGATGACATTAAAATACGAGCGAGGGGCTTGTGGGGAAAGAGCCCTCTCTCACACGGTAGGCACGGGGGCCGTCCAAATGAATTTCTTTAAATTGTTCCTCCATAAATGTTGACCTTCCTCCTTCAAAAAGTCAACTCAATTACGCTCACACTTTATCCCCTCTTCACGCCCTCTCCTGATACTTTCGCGTTATTAGGAGAACCGCCATTGTAGCCACTGCTAAAACCCACACTCCAAAAAAGACTACCCCAAATGAAGCCCGCTGCTTCAAGTGGGCGCACTTTTGGATATTGAGCCGCGCGTCAATAATTAGACTACTTTGCACAGCAAATGATTTGCAATAATATCCCCGTTTGGAGGAGCAGTCTTGCGGCTCACTTTAAACACTCGAGGCGGCTTGATTAGTTTGACAGCCCCGTGGCCTGTGGTGAGCTGAAGCCTGTGCAGGTGAGAGGCGGTCTACTGGGGGAGAAAGTAGAGGAGCACTCACACTCTGAGCCCCTCCTCGCCCGCTCCTCCTCCTCCTCCTCCTCCTCCTCCTCGAGCCCCCAGCACCATCGGCCCTCCTCTCGATCCCGCGGAAACCCGTTCAGCGCTGGATGGCATAACAGCCTTCTCCTCCACCACTCTCTCTCTCTCTCTCTCTCTCTCTCTCTCTCTCTCTCTCTCTCTCTCTCTCTCTCTCTGTTTCTCTCTCATGCACACACTCACGAGCGGCGGTCTAACAGTCCGGTGTTTTCTGTTCAGTCTTCCCTCCTATTCTTTGCTCCGCGTCGGTCCGGTCCGTTTTGCGTATTGCCAAGCGACGCGTCCAACGGAATAGCAGCCCGCACAATAACGCTCCCTCCCTCCCAGACCTCTGTCCAGCTCCACTGCTGCTGCTGCTGCACTCTGCCCAGCCAAGAAGCTGTCTGACGCAAGACAGAGTGAAAGACAAGAAAAAGCCACTTGTTGTTCTGCCCCCCCCCAGCCCCCCTCCTCTCTTCCTCCCGCTCTTTTCCTCTCTCACCTCCTGTCTCATTCTGCTCTCTGTTCTTTCTCTCTATCCTTCTCCCATTTCGTCCTTTCCTCCTCCTTACTGCTCTCTCTCTCTCTCTTTCCCTCCCTTCATTCTTTTTTCTCCTAATACTTCTTTTTCTCCCCTTCCCTGTCTTCCCCCCGTGGTTTTGTTCCTCTCTCCCTTGGCCTTGTGGGGGATGCAGTTCCCAAAGCTCAGCCTTCTGTTGCTGCCGCGGCAGTTAAGCAAACTTTACTGGCCAGTCAAGCCATCCACCAACACAGGCTGTTTGCTGAGCCACAGTGGGGCTTTGTGGCTCCAGTCTCTCACAGTTGACAGTAAGTTATGAGCCCTTTGTGAGCGCAAGGGAAGGAAAACAGAGATCGGAATTTGGCAGGAGCATAATAATAGAGAATTCTCCTGTCGCTGGAACCTGTGTTTTCTTTTTTCCCTCGCTCTCTTTTTCACGGAAACAATTGAGCATTGTTGGGGTCGAGAAAGCAACAGTGACAGAAGAAATATGGGCAGGGAGGCCCCCCATTTTAGGCAAACGGTAAACAGAGCGCTATTCAGGCCCGGCCCTTTTGGTCATTTATAAAGATAACTTCTGTGAACTGGGGAGCTTCCAGGGAAATGGAGCTAGGGAGGTAACAAATCAAGTCCATAGTCCATTGGGGATGGGGGGTGGGTGGGGTGGGGGGGGGGGGGGGGGGGGGGGGATTGCCGAGAGGAAGGTGAAAAGGAGAGAGAGAAAAGTCTAAAAACACAACACTGAAGGGTGCAGAAGACCACTGAGAAAAGCTAATTATGAAGTTTCACTCCAATGTAAAAGTTTATGATTTTTTGTCAGTGAGTGTGAGTGTGAGTGTGAGTGTGAGTGTGAGTGTGAGTGTGTGTGTGTGTGTGTGTGTGTGTGTGTGTGTGTGTGTGTGTGAGATTATTCGGCAGGGCGTCCGTCATTGGCCTGACCATTATGAGGTCATGGTTGGCAGGCGCGGCAGTGCCCAGCAGAACTGGGCTTGGTACAAGTCTGGACATCTGGAATGTCGGCACACAGTGGGCCGCTGTCTCTCTCTCGCGCCACTATCCTCGACCCTTTCTCCCCCCAAAATAGGAGGGCAGTGCTGCTTCGCCCCAAATTGGCACACACAAAAAAAAAGTATCTTAGGCAAAGAAAAGCTGCGTTGTTGTTATTGAATTAGGATTTTGTAAATGTCTGTCTATAACTGGGGTGGGGTACAGAGGGAAATGTTCTTCCGAAGCTTTTTAAAGCCTGTATATGTTTGTTGTTTGTTGCACAGGCAGGGGGGCACAGCCTCTTGTTTCTACGAGGGGTCTTCCTCGTACTGCGTCGCAGGGCTTTCTGAAAGTGAAATGTGTCCTTTCAAAGAGGCTGGGCCTTTGTCTGTCTTGGGGCCTGGTGGGTCTTCTCCCTGGGGGCCTGCACGGAGCAATGGGCTAAGGAGGGGAAAGAGCACTGGGCTCCCGTCAGGGAGGGGAAGCCCGGCGCTCCGCCAGAGTGGCCACGGTTTTTCATGTGACACGTCAATCGGAAAATCAAAACAGGGGTAGTTCATTTGCTCCACCCAGATGAGGCCGTCTCGGAAGGGGGCGCCAGGGCCGAGAATCCGACGCGTCACGCCGGCCACACCTCACAGATTTATGATTAAACCTTATTATGTCAGGGGGGAAAAGTGACATTGATTGCCCCTTTTAAACCGCCCAAAGCAATTCATTTGCTGGTGTTGAATAGAAAGCATGGGCAACCGTGTGTGTCGCCGTGACAGCTCGGATGGGAAGGCCGAGGGGAAGTGGAGAGGGCTAAATGAATGGCTGGCACCCCGGCCCTGTTTTGGTACGGCGTTACCCCCTGATTGACAGGCCACACCGTAGGAGGAAAAAAAGGGAAGCCGAGGAGAAACGAGATCCGAGGAAGCCAAAGCCGAAACACCCTCCATCCCATTGATCGGAGTAATTGCACCAAAATTTGGTTCACAGAAGACATGTACAAGGAGCTGGTTTAGGGTGATGGTTTCACTCACAGCGCAGCACCAAGCGTATACCCGCACACACCCCAACTGCCCACACACACACACACACACACACACACACCCACACACACACACACACACACACACACACACACAACAAAGTGAATGTGAAACACAGTTCTAATAAAACCGAAAGAGCTGACAGACATGGTGAACCGAAAAAATTTGCTCTCCAGTCCCGGTCATATCCACTTCACAGTAAAGAACAAGACTGCAGTGAATTAGACGCTGACTGACACAGAAAATGCCTGTCTGTTGCTCCCCATATGTCTGACCCCTTCATCCTGTTCTCCGCTTCAGATCAAAAGCTCCCAAAAAGGCAGTCAAACTGGAAATGGGATAACTAAAGTGATATCGCCCGCCATCTTAGGACCTTAGAAAAATAAAGGAGTTTGAGCAAGATGTTAGTGGTTATTCTAGCACTGGAGCAATCTCCAAAAAGACTAAAACTGTCTCTTTAATTCCAGCTTTTGTTCTCTTTCTGTTCCCGGCGGACTCCGAAGATGAACAACTCATCGTGATCTTAAAAGAAGCCACGAGTGTGCGGCTGGAGGATGGAGGACGAGGGTGTGTTTGCCTCTTTCTGAGCCAAGGGCCATGCGCCTCTGCTGGGCTTCCCAAGCAGCCTCTGTCCATGGCTCTGTTGTGGTTCCCTGCCACCACCACAGCCATCGACCAGGCCCACCTCACAGCACGACCGATGGGGCTGCCGCTCGGAGCTGGCTGGCTGGCCGGCCGGGGTCGGTGAAGGAGCTAATCTGGTCATCTTAAACCGGGCTCCTCTTGTTTCCAGCGGAGGGGCCAGGAGCTCGCACACAAAGCCTTCTTTGTCCTCCGCCGACGTTACCGGCCCCGCTTCCGGCCCCCATCGCTGAATCAATCCGAAACATATTCCTCCAATGCGTTTTTACTTCTGGAGGTTAAACGCCTGGGGGAGGGGGGTGCTCTGGGAATACCGACTGGCTGTTCTACACATCGACACAGTGTCCAAACAGCAGGCCCCACTGTGAGCTTTCAAAATGGTAACAAGACTATAAGGTTAAAGCAACATTTGGACAGAGATATTCATTTCCTTGATAGGGCCTAAAGGATTCCCAGTGTATAGCATGTCGCTCATGGCGCACACACAACCATGGACAATACCCGCACATTCTGCAAGAAACAAAAGCAGAGGACAGAAGGGCGGCTCTTTGGAAAAACTGCTTCCATCTGCGAGCCTCAAATAGACTTCAATAAGCTGAGTCAACAGGACAAGGCAAACAAGCAGTGAAGGCCAGACAAACATTTGCTAAGCGGATAGGGAGAGAAACTTTGGGAGAGGATAAGCTGCGGACCCTCACCTCCCGGGCCCAGTCCCCCTGGACTCTCCTCTCTCTCACACACACACACACACACACACACACACACACACACACACACACTCACACGCTAGAGCAAGCAGATGTGTCTTTCACAGCCCATGGCGCGTGCAACCAATCAGCAAACAATAGCTGAGACCTGGCAAAGGTCATCTGTCGCAACTTGCCGCTTACCGCACGTGGGTAAAGGGAGCAACTAAACACAAAGGCCTCGCCAAGGGTCCATGGCCCATGGCTCATACGTGTCATCAGAGCTCGCTGAAGACTATTTTTCAGGAATAGCGTTCTGTGTGTGTGTGTGTGTGTGTGTGTGGTGTGTGTGTGTGTGTGTGTGTGTGTGTCTATTTTTGGTGTGCGCAGCTCTAAAATGGTTTAGCACGCTTACCCTCTCTCTCTCATGTGTGCTTACAAGTGGCACTACGATGCTATGTCAGCTCCTGGCCATTCAGTTAGCTGAAGTCTTCTCTTGGCCTCCTGGCTAAGCTAGCAGTTGGTGTAAACATGGCCAATCCTATTAACCTAATAATATACATGAAGCCGGGGGTATGGTGGACACAGGTTTATCTGCTCCTAAAGCCCTGGCTCTCAGTCCTAATTACAGTTTGGGGGAAACATAACCAGCCACCTTTTTCCTGACCCTAGGGCTCAGCTCCCATTTTACCTTGACCTCTCCGAGCACAGCAACCAAGGTGGGCACGTTCAAAGGAAGCACGTAAGGTATAATTTGAGGGTGAGAGAACTTAAAGATAGTTAGTTTAATACTTGATGTTTAATTTACTTAAGGTATTTTCTTATTTACTATTACTAATCCGTGAAAGCAATAATAGTAGCAATACCTTAAACGTTTAATCCAATAGAAATCTCGCAACTTTAAATATGGATCAGCACACAAACATTAGTAAAAAAAATATATATATATAAACGCTATTGTAACACAAAAACTAATGAAAGGTTTTCTTTTCTGCTCATATCTATATCTCAACTATCAATGCAGAAACATTGAATGCAATCCATTGACTTGATACTTTCAGGAGAGAGAAAAAAATATGCTGGCATGTTGCTACCTCCAGTCTAGACATAAATAAGCGTTCTGCCTTCTGCCTTAATAGCCATAATCAAGAAACCACATTCAAGGATGTGAATGCCTTAGGCCAGAGGTCTGTGTTTTCTATCTCATGCGATGCTGCTCCTGGAGAGAGAAGCCCACACAGAGGCGATGAATCAGATGCCCACAGCTCACCGCTTCACGGCCTGCCGACGTGTTGCATTCAAGCCGGGCATCTCCATTTCCAAAAACCCCTCTGTGTGTTACATCGATATTCAGAGAGATTCCTCTTTGGATTCGCCCCTTTGGAAGTGTGGGTGTGTGTCTGGAGTGTCAGAGAGGAGAAAGAGACGCCCTGCTACTTTTCAGCAACCATGGTGTGTGCATGGCTTTGCAAAAAGAAAAAAGGGAAAAAAAGAAAAGATAATGTGCGATGCTTGTGCCCCTTATGTTTAAGTCTGTGTGTATCCTTGTGTGACTGGCCACTCCTTCAGCCTGAAAAAAAGCCCTGTGTCCAATGCCTACTCAGTGCCAGTCTGGGTCTGGCCTCTCTGCCGGCTCCAGATGCAGAGGCCCCTGTTCCTTGCCTGCCGGTGTTTCTATTCGGTGAGGCAGGGGACTGATGTTCTGTGCCCCAGGAGCCCCTCTGTCTGCTGACCGGCCCAGTCCTGGGTGGGTGAGGCGGGCTCTGTGTTCACTGGGCTCTCACTGGCCCCCTCACTGGCCCCCTCACTGGCCCCTCATTCCCCTCACTGGCCCCTCATTCCCCTCAATGGTCCCTAATTCCCCTCACTGGCCCCTCACTGGCCCCTGACCCCCCTTCACTGGCCCCTCACTCCCCTCACTGGCCCCTCATTCCCCTCACTGGCCCGGCTACGGCAGGGAGGCTAGTGGCAGCTGGCTTTGACACGTGTACGGTGCCACATAAACAAACACACACGTACGCACACGTGCGCACACTCACGCGCACACACACACACACACACACACACACACACACACAGAGCCACTTACACACATGTACGCGGTAAACAGCGAGCCTCTAGGTGAGTACACAGTCACATACTCACACAACAACACGCACGTAAACACACCGACAGTGTATACTCGCAATGAAACACACGCAAGTACACACACATACACACACACAAACACACACAGCCCAGAAACAAGAGCTGGTAATGTGGCCGTGTGATTTTTAATGGAGTTCCCCTTCAGTGGCATCTATTATCCCAGACTAATGGCACACTGGAGCGCACACACACACACACACGCACGCCCACACAGGCACACACACCTGCACTCTCTCATTACAAGAGGCTGTCTTACCAGAGACCCTTGCCGGATGCGTCCCCAGTTAATGCACTAAGATCAGGCCACACAGAGCACGGCGTGATCTGCATATTGAATAACCTCCATAATGATATGCGTAGCTCATCAGATAGGGTGTGATTGCCGGGGGAAGGCGGGCGAGGAGGGAGGGCGGAGCGCCAGAGGTCTGGATCCGGGAGGATACGAGTCTAATCACAAAACTAACATGATCATTGAAATCTAAATTGAAAGGCTTGGTTCGCTGGGGGATGAGAGCATTGTCAGTAGTGTGTGGAAGTGCTCGAGACCGCTGAGATGGAGGGAGGGGGGTGGAGGAAAAGGAGGGGGAGGTGAGGGGGGGGGGGGGGGGGTGGGGGGGGGGGGGGGGGGGGCGGTTATGAAGGCAGACATGGAGAAGGTCTTGTGGGGTTCCGTAGAGAAACGGCTTCACGAGGATCACACAGCTGTACGGGTGCCACCCCCGGACCAGCAGGGACAGGGAGGGGGCAGGGGACAAGGATACAGACGGATAAGGACCTGAAGTGTCGGCTGTCTGTCAAGACGCGCGCACAATAAGAACCCCCCCCCCCTACGGTCAACTTCTTCTTCACCCTCGCGGCCCTCAATGCCCAAGGCCTTAGCGTTCCCTGATTTTGTCCAAGGTAACAGCCATGTAAATGTCCTCTCCGCTCTCATAACACCCCCATTGTTTGCTCTGAGATGAGCTACGTCAAACATTGTGTAGGATTCCAAAAGGACCTCGTCTCACCTCCTCAGCCCTTAATCGCTTTAGCTATTTCAGGCGACTTTCACAAAGTGCCCGGCCTCGAGTTAGACATATGGAAAATTGAATATTGAACAACATGCGTTGTCCAAGGCTACAATAAATCCACAATTCCCAGCGCGGCGAACCAAGGGTCTTGTTATGCAGTTTGGACACCTGTGTTTCCGAAGAAGTCGTCCTTGTTTCCTCGGCAACTCGGGGAACACTGCGCTATTCTCACTGACACATTCTGTGAAATTAGAGATAATCGTATCTCCAATCTCTTTCCAGATAGATGTGATCAGGAATGGCACTGTACAGACGGCGGTCATTCAGCGGGCACCCTGACGCAAATGTCCTCTTTCCAAACCACCACTATTTTAATCACCCTTGAGGACATGGGGATAATTCGAAACAATGAAGACAAACATCTCGCAACACTTCGGGAGTTACTGTAAAATGGAGACCCGCCCGGCGGACGACCTACCGGGACTTTCATGAGACACAATCAGCGGGAAAACCAGAGCCTCTCCTGTTCCTCCCCCGCCTCCGCTCATATTCTGCCCTCAATAACAGTTAATTAGTGATGCCAAATTCATTAACCCATGCTGCTGTTCGGCTGGCCCCGGCCGTAAATTAGCTTAATGCGCGCCGACGTTCCCCAGCTGTAATAAGGCCCATAAACGAGAGAGAGAAACACATAGAGGACCCTCGTAGATCATCGCTCGCTGTAACTCTGCCGCGCATAGAGATGGAGAGGCGACCTGTTTCCAGAGTTCGGACCGTTCAAGATCACAGTCGTTGTTCGATGCTCCTAGAAGAAGAACGTTGTTGGAGGGTATTTATTGGACAGAGAATTTGGAAAGGCTTCACAAAAGACAATTGTTCCAATTGTGGGGGGATATTTCTTAAACTCATTCAGTCTTACTTCGCTTTTCTTTTTGTTGCACGGAGGTTGCTTGAGTCAATGCCGCTGCTGGAACGTCTGAGAGAGAGGGGTGAAGAACACACCACGTGAGGGTGTGTTAGTGTTTTGGTTCCAGGCACAGACACCGCACTTCATTCTAAGTCTTTGTGTTGTAAGACTCGCTGGTGTGGGAATGTTGTTATCAGTGCGGCACGTCGAGGTGGCTGGCACTAATGGAGGATGGCAATGTTTGTGTTTTTTTTTGCCTCCTCTTTTCTCTTGGAAAGAAACAGAGATCAGGAAAAAGGCTGGAAGCAGTCCAAACCGCCTCTGGCAGCTTCCTTGAAATGGAGAAGTTTGCTTTTTCTTCTTTGAGTCTGGCACCGATGGAGTTGGTGTTTGTTAAGGCTGGGCTGGGAACAGTCGAAGTTCAGTGGTCCCTGGACACCTCTCATTGACCCCACAACTCCCATTACGAAGAGTCGTCTCAGCCACCCTTTTCAATACCGCGTTTTCCTTTGGATGAAACAGTCACAGCCTTCATGTGTGTCAGCGTCGGACAAATGGAGGCACAAAACAAACTGCTACTGTAGAGAAGAAAGGGGAGGGGGGAGTGGGCTGAGACAACCTTGTCTGTCCTTGGATTAGAGGCTGACCTTTAGGCCCCATTCATCCCCCCCACCCCCCCACCCCCCCAGTGGTCTCTGGCCTAGCAACTCGCACCAAAGAACCTATTAGCCCCCATCCCACTTTGTTGTTAAAAAGGTTCTTGTCCTTTCAGCACACTCTTTTCTTTTTCCTTTGCCTGTATTTTTTTTTTCTTCCAGCGAGCTAAGGTGGTAAAGAAACACAAGTCTATTGTCCCCGCGCAGATGGAAGTTGGAGTTACTACGGCAACAGCTCTAATCCTTCTCTTTTCTTTTTTTCTTTCTCCCGACCACCTTTTCTCGTGTTATTGGCCTATCAAGTGCTACGTTTGAAGTCGCACAGGCCACGGCTCCCTAAGCTTCAGCACTCGCTCGCCTTCAGCTAACTAGGATTTCTATGCGCCGGAGACAACACCATGAGCCAATGGAAAATGGACAAAGTAATGACGTACTCCAAGCAACACTTCCTCTTCTGCCTTGAGAGAAGAAAAAAGAAACGGCTTTCAGGAGTGACAATAATGAGGACATCACGGTGAATCGGACATTAAAAAGGCTGGTTTTGCCACCAAAACAGGGGCCTAATTGTTCTGGTGTTGTCCACACAATCACCAGCCATTGTAGGTGCTGGGGGGGGGGCTGAGAATAGCGGTAATGATGGCCCCTGTACAGAAGGCTGCTGATAGACCAACGGTCTTTGAAAGGAGGTGGGAACAAAGACCACTTTTAGGCTCGGTTATTCTTTTGGGGAGATAATGTCCATACAATTTAAATAGCCCCTGAGTTGAGCACTGGCAGTGGCAGTGGAACCCACGTGAGGGGAAATGGGTTCAGGCAAGAGGGTCAAAGCTTCTGGGCCGAAACCAAAGACGTGTGTTCAAACGACAGCCATCTCTTCCGTTCACTACTGAGGGAGATCCCTCTCTAAACGTATCAATCAAACGGATAGAGTGCCCTCCAACAGAATCATGTCAGGGACTTGTTGGAACGGCATTACTATCCATATCCACATGGACAGAAATATCAATTCAATGGGCTGTGTTGCATGTCAAATGAGTTTGACGTCTCATGTCATGAGGCGCTGATTCAATTACCTCTCTAAAGATAACAGCATTATCCGACTTCCATCTTGGACTCCGAGCGACGGGTTCAAAACAGGCAGGTGGCCGATCACGCTCCCCGAACTTGGGAAAGTGAAATGCGCCGCTTCTAAATTTACCAGGGTCGCTATGGCGGTCCAAACGTGGCCTTGCTACACCTTTTAAATGCGCTTCATTGTGAAGCTGCAGAGAGAGAGAGAGAGAGAGAGAGAGATGAGAGAGAGAGAGAGAGAGAGAGAGAGAGAGAGATGAGAGAGAGAGAGAGAGAGAGAGAGAGAGAGCCCGGGGCTGAACTGGAGGGACGGGAGGAGAGAGAGAGAGGCAGAAAGGGAGGGAGGGAGGGAGGGAGGTGGGAGAAAGAATGCTAAGTAGGGCCCCTTTGCCTAGTCAACCTTCAGTGGCTTCCATTTATCTTCATCTTGTTAGACTAAATTAATTAACAATCTCAGTGTTACACACTTTCTCCTTTCATTACATCAAATAATGGCAGAGATGGAGGGGGAGGTCCTCCCTGAAGGGATTAGGCAGAGGCTGCTGGAGACATCTCTCTCTCTCTCTCTCTCTCTCTCTCTCTCTCTCTCTCTCTCTCTCTCTCTCTCTCTCTCTCTCTCTCTCTGTTTTCTCTCTCTCTCTCTCTGTTTTCTCTCTATCTCTGTCCCTCCCGCTCTCTAAATGTCCCTCGTTTTCTCTCCCATGCTTTCGCTCTCCAGTGTTCTTTGACTGTTTTTATCTCTTTTTCCCGCCATCTACCGTCTGTTTCGTACCGTCGTCGTTGTAATTGTTGTCTTCGTTTCAGTTTTTTTCTTTTTTTTTCCTAACCTTTTTTCTTCCTTTTCAATCCCCCCCCCCCCCCCCCCCCCCCCCCCCCCCCCCCCCCCCCCCCTTCTACAGCTGTCTAGCGCATGCAAGCTTTTGAAAAATGGATCCAATTTAATAAAAACACCTTGTCTAAAACAAAGTGGGGAAAGTTGGCTCACGAAGTGAGTATGAGCAGAACAGGCATCCACTCGACCGCATTGTGTGCACCTCCTGTATAATTTAGCAAATTCTTTCACTCATGTCGGCGATGTATCGCACGTACTGTGACTTATAAATGCACTGTCATTATTTTCAAAAGACAGTACAAAGGAGCGGGGTTGCTGCATTATAAATAAGAACCTCACCTGTTTTAAGTTCTGAAAGGTCTTGTCCTTTTTTTTCCTCCCACAACGACTATTCATTAGAGCCTTATTTCTGAAGGGAAGAAAAGCCTTCTATGGTTAATTGACTGCATGACTTGGAGCGAGAGGTATGACTCATAGAGGGAGAATAAAGCCCGGCTCTGTCCGACAAGTCCCTCAGCGAGGGGTGCAGACGTGACACGTGAAACGTCACCAGAGGAACATCTGGAACATTCTCGACCTCCCGTCTGAAGCTGGGGCGGGCGGCACACAATCGGAGAGACAGCCCCCCCCCCCCCCCCCCCCCCCCCCCCCCCCCCCCCCCGCCCCGTGGAAAGGGGATGTACGGACGGGAGGAGCGGGGCCCGGTCCCTGTCACACTCTCGCATCGCCCCGCCCTGCAGACAGAACCCTTTGACCCAATTCAGTGGCTTCAGAAAAGAGATTGCGATTCCTCGCTGAAGAAACATGCCCGTCCCTCTCCCCTCCAGCTCCTTTTCCTCTCTGCCTTTATTCATCCCTCCCTCCCTCCCTCCCTCCCTCCCTCCCCTCCTCACCAGGACACAACTAGCCGTAGCCCAGCAAAAGGGCAAAGCCTGCCTTTAATCTTGGCCTGATTGTTGTGGCCTCCCGTTCTCCAATCTGCCCGCGCCCCCGCGTGTGTGCGTGACATCTTTCTGCTTTCTCCCTGCCTTAATTAAAAGCGACATTGACAGAAGGATGTGGCTTAGGGCCAGTAATGATGAATTCACTTAGATTAATCACAGCGCTCTCCCCCAGCGGACGGTGCTTGCACAGGAACAAAGGGAACGCGGGGACCCAACATCCCCGGAGGTCAAAGGTCACTCCTTCTCTTCGCGTGAGGTGTACTAGCTACCGGGCCGTAAGAAGCCTCAGGCGGATTTAAGGGGCGCTAGTTTCGCGCCACCTCCACCAACCCGCGGCGGGGTGAGTTGTCTAGCCGACTGGCTCCCCTTCAACAGGTGGCGGGAGGGGAACACAATCCAACGCGCTGTGGTATTAGAGGAGGGTCTGGAGGAAATGAAGAGAGGGCGCGTGTCGTCACTAATCCAACACATGGTGGAGAGAGAGAGAGAGAGGGCTCCCTGTGACACCACTCCGCTTAACTACAACGCTAAATGAGGGGGCTGGCTTATTAGTTTGATTTAACGTACGCAGCACACAGTATCAAAGGAAGTTTGGCCGTGAAGTCACGTTAGAAAAAGGGTTTCGCTCCGAATCCCAAACGATTCGCAAACATCCGTCTCATTCGCAAACCGAGCCTAACGATTTTATTTTTTATTTCAATTCATAACAGTGTTGAACTGCAACCTATCACCTTTCATGCACGAACCCGAATCAAAGTCTAATATCTCATAATGACACCCTCCTTAATGTCGTTTTCCGTTCTCTGTTTCAGCGAAACTTCTAAGAAAACAGGAAGAAAGGAACCCGTTAATTTAATCAAATGAGTGACCTTTTGAAAAGGGAAAATCAAAGCGGATTCATTAGCTTTAGTAAAGTTTGCCTGACAGCGCCTTTGAAAGGCAGATGCTGCTGTGGCTGCTCTGCCATCTAATGAGGCGCCGCTAATTAGGGAGCGACACTGCAGCCAGGAGGCGACGCGGCACGACCAGGGGGAGCCAGCGGCAAAACACGGCGCTCCCGCTCACTCTTTCCGTGCCCGGACACACGCTGACGGCCGCGATTCTTTATGAGAATCGCAGTGAGGGGTGGGGGGGGGAGACCTCGGTTGGCACGTTTCGTGGCGGAGAACAAACGAATGGGGAAGAAACGAGACATCACGGGACTGAGAGCTGCCCTGGCTGTGGGGGGGGGGGGGGGGGCGTGGGCGTAGAGGAGGGAGGTGGGGGGGCGGAGGAGAGGGGGAGGTGGTGAGAAGGGAGGGAGGTGGGGGGGGGGGGAGGAGGGATGTGGGGGGGTTGGTGAGGAGGGAGATGGGGGGGGGGGGTGGTGAAGAGGGAGGTGTGTGTGTGTGGGGGGGGGGGGACAGAGACATGCAGTGCTGTACAAACACACTATCGGTGAAGGAGCAAAAGGTCTCTGTGCGGCGGGAGGGCTACCCCAAAGCTTTCAGTTAGACTGTGGAGAGTCTGGGTGGGAGCATGCTAAAAACACAGACACAAGAACACCCACGCACACACACCCACCACACACACATACACACACACACACACACACCACAGGGTAACACTCATAACACACAGACAGGAGGAGGGGCCGCTCCTACAACACACAAACACCCCCCCCCCCCCCCCCACTCCACCCCCAACAGATACACAAACACAACGCTGACTCCCTGAGTCTGTAGCCGGGAGTGAGAGACCCGTACCCCACCTCTGAACGACAACAACAGAAAAGCAACTAACCTCAGTAAAAAGCTGCTACGAAGAAAGCCCTCCATGTCAGCGCGTGGGGTTCTGCGGCGGGGAGAAATACACACAGAGAGCCATTTTGAAAAAAAAGCAACAGGCAGGCAAGAAGAATAAACACACACACACACACTCACATACACCAACACAGAAACATTTATCTTCATAATAAGCCTTTAATTAAAGGCATTGGGTAGACGTCCTCTGCTTCTCTCCTGCAATGAGATCATTAATGATCCCCTTGGCCACAGCGCGGTGGACATTTGCATACAGTTTCGGTTCGCCAAGGAAAGGCCCCGATGCTATGTTTTGCCCTTCCGCGCTGATCTGTGATCAGGCGTTCACCTGGCCAGGCTCCAGAGGCCAACCGCCTAACCTCTGGAACCACAGATCCCAGAGCAGCCCTAAAGCAGTGGAAGGAGCCCGAGTGGTGGTCCAGCTGGAGGCCATGTGTAGCGTCGGGGAGCTGTGGCTTTGGAGGAGCCCGAACACGGGGGGCCCTGGCTGGGACACGTACGCCCGCTGAGCAGGGCGGGAGGATGTGGTCGTGATGTCACCGCCTCGCCGAGGTCGCTCAGAAGCCGTTTTGGAGGCACACGGCTCTCAAATGACTCCCCCCGGTTTTCCGTGAGTTTTTTATTTATTTTTTTTATTGGGGCTGGTGGTTTATGGAGTGTTGTTGTTTGAAGAGGGGGAGCAGATCTGGCAGTACAACCACCTTTGTTTAAAGTCAGAGGGTTTCTAAAGGAGGCACATTGGAGGCACATCAGCCTATTCTACTTTGTCACATTGTGTTTGTGGTGAAACCTACAGGAGAATTGCTGGGGCATTTCTTAATGATGTATCTTTCCCATTATTATCATTGACTACATAAATTACATTTCACCAGCGTCTAATCGTAGAAACTGCCATGACCTAAACAGAGAAATGCTACAGTAATTGGATTTTCCTTTCCCTAAGCGTCCTACGCCTAGCAGGCCCGCGGGCTGAGCGCTGTCGCTGGGAGTGACACGGGGGTGCTATTAGCCGCGGCTCCCCCACTCCCCCCTCCTGGCGGCGGAGACAAAGCCGAGGTGAGAGAATGGAAAGAGTGCGAGGAGCCCAGGGCCAAGGACACACTGCCTTTCAGGCTGGCCAGCACTTAGCCAGCCGGGGCGGCAGGCCCTGCAGGGACCCGGCCGCCTCAGCCGAGACTTTTCTCACAATGAGGTGTCTCTGGGTGGAAGAGGCAAAGGGCGAGGGAGAGGTGGGCTGGGGCGGGGCAGCTGCTCCTGGGCTTCTTTCAGCTCCGCTCTGGATAGATCTTACCAACCCCCCCCCCCCCCCCCCCTATGCACGCACACACACACACACGCACACACACACGCACGCACACAGAGGCGCACACACAGTAGCAGGCCACGCCAGTGACAACGTGAGAAAACAACAGTCAAACGGTGCTGAAGTCAACCAAGCGTGTCTCCACTCTGAGAGTGTTAGAGAGACACACACTTGACGGCGGGCACACACACACACACGTCAGTTATTTCCTCTATCCATAAAACCTTTTGTTGAGCAAACTGTCAGTAGAAAAGCAACATATACCTGCCTTTTCTCTCGGGCATATAGTATGAGGTGCGTTCTTTGGGATAATAGAAAATGGAGAAAATGGCCACTGTCTTCCTTTTTCCTTCCATCTTTTATCCTTTCTTTCCAATTTTCTTTCTCTCTGCCCATCGCTCTCCCTTTCATTTCTTCCCTCTCTCCATTCTTCCCTCCCTCCCTCCCTCCTTCTCTGTTTCCTCAGCTGGGCCTGTCTCTCGAAGGTTTTTGTGGTCACGGAGACAACTGAACTCGCCTATGGAAGCAGAAAGGTGCGGTTTGGACACCAGCCTCCGGAAAAAATTACCCAGCTACATTGTATCTGCTGGTCTCCAAAGGAGACCTAAAAAAGACTCTTAAATGAAGACCAGGCTGGCCGGGTGCGCGTTGTCGGTCAGAAAAAGGCAACGGCAGGAAAGCCAGGACGGTCGTCGGTGTTTAAAGACAGCGAGGCCGGAACAGCGAGTGGGCCCAGCCGCACTGTGTGGAGCGCCGCAGCCCTCTCGCAGAAGCGGCGCCCTCTGCCAAGAGCGGCGCCTGGATCGGCCCGAGCACAGTCCCCCACCATCTGCATCAAATGTGCTCTATTAAAGCAAGACCATATGGACAAGAAGCTAGCTATTAACCGCGCTCTCGGTGCGGTGCCCCTCCACCAGGCCAGACGTCAGACCTTCAGTCCAATTGACTGTTGAATTAATGCTCCAGCTCCTCCAGCTCCTCCAGCAGCAGCGCAGGCCATGTGGGCTCTGGCAGAAGGAGGAGGAGGTAGAGGTCCCAGCTTTTGGTCATTAACAGCTCCACGCTGAGCAGGGAGGCTACCACACACATACACACACACCCACACACCCACACACCCCGACCCCCCCACCCCCACACAGACACACCCACACACCTCCACACACACACACACACACACACACACACACACACACACACACACACACATCCTCCAAACTATTATCACACTTCAAACTGTCATTTACAAATTCACAAACGTAGAGAACAAGATCCTTCACCCTCTCTAAAGAAGAATATGAAGGCTTACTAATGGAAATAAACTATATATTTGAAAGGACGCCATTAAAAGGACATTGTGACAAAACAAAAAGCCCGCAAATAGAAATGCAGCTCTGGGACTCATTATCTGAGATTTCCTTTGAGAATAATCCTAATTATAATTATAACCTAAACTAATGTAAAAGTCTCCGATATCTAGGCTGAGTGTCTGAGTAGCAGCTCCGACCGCTGCACAGGATGCCGCTACCCAGTTTCTCACGTCTCAATTCTTCCACAGTGGGGGGAGGGCAACTGCTCCCTCCATGAGGAACCAAGATGGCAGTGAGTAACAGGGCGTGGAGTGAGGCTTCGGTAATCCCCATGGGTCAGGCGACAATGTTGATGACTAGCTCTCTCTCTCTCTCTCTCTCTCTCTCTGTCTCTCTCTCTCTCTCTCTCTCTCTCTCTCTCTCTCTCTCTCTCTCTCTCTCTCTCTCTCTCTCTCTCTCTCTCTCTCTCTCTCTCTCTCTCTCTCTTTCTGAGTCACGGGGGACCCCACCCACCACGGTACAAAGCCCAGCTGTCTTCTCCCTGACAACGTCACGGTCACCAGCCCTCTGTTCTGAGACCGAGAAAGGTGAACACACACACACATGCACACACACACACAGAGAGAGAGAGAGAGAGAGAGAGAGAGAGAGAGAGAGAGAGAGAGAGAGAGAGAGTGCCGACTGGAGGCACCTAATCAATTAGAGGCCTGGGGCTCCAACCCGTGTGCTTTTCTTTTCTTTCTCCTGTCACGGCTCCTTAGACTTTCTCCACAAAGCAGTCGGCAGTGTCTTCAGGCACTCCCCCTTTCTTAGCTCGCCGAGAGTAGAACCACGACAGGACCGGCTACCAGGCGCGTAGCTTCAGGCGGTGCAATGGTTCTTTTCTACGCTGACTAATTCCATCCTAACGCTGTCCTAACAAGGTGGTGCCTGATAGCCATGTCCCTGGTGGCTGACAGAGGGGCAGTGCTGCAACGTGTCAATGACACCTCTCCTTGGTAATTAAGCCGGGCAGGGAGGGCTGACTGACCAGCAGAGGACGGCTGGGTGGGAAGGGGTGAATGTCAATGGGATGCTTTCACTGGCAACATTACGGCCAGCTTGGGGTCTGTCTGTCTGATTGAAGAGTATTGCCCCCACACGCACACACACGTACACACACACACAGACATAAAGAAATCCCACACAGACACAGACGCATGCATATGTTTAAGACTCACTCACAGGGAAGAACAGTCTCACACCCACCCACACACACACACCCACACACGCACACACACACACACACACACACACACACACACACACACACACACACACACACACACACACACACATCGTTCTATGCCAGTCTTGGTTTTGCTTAATCCTATCATTCCTGCCGTGCGTGCTGGTACAGCTCCACCCATTAAGCACCTCTTGCTCCTGCCCAGGCAGTGACGTTAAGATTCCCTTGTTGCGTGCCGCCGATTACATTTTACGTTTTCTGAACATAAACCAGGCTCCAGGTGTAATTGCCCTGTCATTCAGGAGATATGTCTGGCAGGGGGGGACAAATATCTTAATTTTAGCCAATTAATGAATCAATGTGGTACCTGTACGGAAGGGGGAGGGGGGAGTATGGAGGTGACCGTCTCAGTGTGGTGCTGCATGCAGAGCCATAGAGGGACACAGGACTGAAGGGGGCTGCCCTGCTGGCTTATCCCCACTGGCAGCACGGGGAAAGGTTAACAGGGAAGCCATGTGGGCCATCTAGACCGGCAGGTGCCTGGGTCACCTCCCTCTCTTTCGCGTTGGAACACCAGGCCGCGCGCACGCCGCTCCTTTGTAGCCTTCTGCGGCCAGCCCTCATCTAAATAGGTCCCTGCTGTGCGGCTCCGATCGAATCGAACCGCTTAAGAGTCAGTGGTGACGGTCTGAGTCAAGGTGCATTTCAATTGTTGGGGGGGGGGGGGGGGGCTGGGAAGAGGTGCTGTTAGCGGCGGGGAAATGGTAAAGAGATAGCGAAGAAAAGCCAGGTGAACCCTGCTTCTTCTTCTGGACAGTCGTCGGACTCGACGTATGCAGACGGTGGTCCGGTAGGCGGACGCATGCACCTCCACCCCTCACACGCGCTAACAGACCCTGTCACACCCGGACTAATAGAGCTGGTAGTCTCATCAATCCCGCCCCCCCCCCCCCCCCCCCCACCCCCCCTCTCTCACCGCAGCCCCCCTTCCCAGATGACTAGTGAATTCATTTGGCACTGCAACATTAGCAAGGTGTGTTGAAAAGGTGTTGGGCTCGTGTTTCGAATTAAACGCGCCGGCGGTCAGAATCAGCACCTCGCCACCCCCTGACAGAGTGCCGCCCCGCTCCTCAACACTCGGAGAGAGGGAGCAGGAGCCCCATCCGCTCCTTCACACTGGAATAATTAGAATATGTCAGGAAGAATTAATTCCATCATTTTTCAACCAAAAAAAAAAAAAAAAAAAAAAGGATACACAGAAAATTACCATGTTATTATATGACAGCGTCCCGGGGAGGATTGGATTCAATTTGATTTTCTGAGCGGCTGCAGCAGCGTGCGTGCACACACATACACACACGCCAGCGCACACACACACACACACACACACACACACACACACACACACACACAGACACCGACAAATTGAAGTCATAAATAAGACGAGGGGAGAGAAGCGGGGCGCGGAGCATATGTTGAAGGCAACGACTTGGGAGCCGGGGGAGCCGAGACAACTATCTTCATTTGGTTTTATTCTAATCAGCCTGACACCCTGTGTCCTGAATGGCAGTGGCGGCTAATGGGCCCAGATTAGTGGCTCCTTGATATTAACCAAAGAGCTTCTGCCACTTAGCGTGGGAGGGGGAGGTGGTGGTGGAGGGGGGTGGGGGGGGGTGTCTAGCGCTAGATGCTAGGCTAGCGGGGGCCCTTTTCCGTGCGGCCCAGTAGGACCAGCTGAGCCTGGGGCTTAGAGAGGGGCTGCCGACGGGGGCCGGCGAGGAAGTGGGAGGACTGAGCGGCCATTCATCTCCAGATCAATTAGTTGTGGCCTGGTTGTTTCAGACCGGGGCCCCGCTTCCACCGCTGGGCGACGTGTGTGTGGGTCTTTCCACTCGCACCCACACACACACACACCCGTGCTTTCAAAACCCTCTTGAAGTGATTTAAGTAAGTTACACACACGCAATCAAATACACAGGGCTTGACACACACACACACACACACACACACACACACACACACACACCGGCACCCGCAAACCCAATCTTCATGTCAAAGGCTTTGCTGAATTGATTTAAGTTAGTAAACGACTAATGATGTTACGCTATGTCCAAGTCAATCAACCCCAATTCGTTTTGGCGTCGGCTGTCTGCAGAACTTTAAGGTGCAGATTGGAGGCACAAAGGAGGTGATGTGGCTGGTTAACCTACACACACCAGAGGGGGGGGGGGGGGGGCAGACAAGTCCACTCCCATTTCAGCCAAGCGTTTTAACTCATGCTTTGCGTCGCCAGAGAGAAGATTGATGAAGGTAACATCGCCAGTGCATGTTCAGTTGGTTAAAGACAAGTTGCAGACAGCCCATGGGAAACGTAGTTCTCTTTATTTCAGCAGGTCCCAGGATGAGAGGTGTGCCTGAGTTGCCACAGCACCTTGTTCTCAGATTCTGCTGCGTCTCAAACGGACATGACCTCAGTCTCGTTCTGCCTCAGTCGAACCTCCTCCATTCATGGAGCAGAGACAAATTCTCTACCGATCAGAAGGTTGCACATGTTTTCGTGGCTTTAACCAGACTCGGCCCCACCCTTACAGACCATGGCTCCCGTCTCCGCACTGGAGATTATTGGAGACGTGTTGGTCACTCGATCTCTCCTTTCCTGGGTTTTGATAAGCTTTGTGAGCGTGCTACAGTCCGCCCCAGTGCCTGCCTGCCTGCCTGCCTGCCTGTCTGGGGGAGAAAGCCTTTCAAAGCCCTATGGAAATGGGCATCATTAGAGACTAGCGCTCCCCTGGGCCCCACAAACTTTAAATCAATTAACTGGCCACTCTGGACGCAACAGGGATTTCACGCCCGGTGGTTGCCGGCGCATTGCTGGTCCGGAGACGATTCATGGCGTTTTGGGAGAGGAGTTCATGGTTGAAATCGTTAATTCATTTGAGCCGACTTTTAGTTATGCATTACTTTCCACAGCTGGAGAGGAAGGGAGATTAATGCTGGTGTCTGGGCGCCGCGTTGTGCCGTATGTAGCCAATAGGTGAAGTGCGTCGCTGTCCTACGAGGGCCGCGCACCTTGGGAGGCAGGAGAGCAGCCAAGTCTATATTAGGTTTTATTCTCGGGTGAATCACATAAAGCCCATCCAGCCACCAGAGAGGCTGTATTTATGACTAGGCAGCCCGGAGGCCATGGCCCACCGCTGGGGGCGGGGGATTCAAACATGGCTGCGGCTGGCAGCCCTAAAAGGGTCAGCCACCACGCCCAAAGAACACAGTGGCAAATGATGGTACATCGCCGCTCTGTGTTGACGCAGGAGTTTGTTAAGAGTGTTAAGTCGGTGCTCTTATTGGGAAACAAAAAGGTTTCTAATTGTTGCAGGACATGTAGACGTGAACGTTTCCGTGCGGCTTTGTTTGGGGAGGGGACATGACTTTCTTCTCCTCGCCAGGAAATGAAAATGGCCGACAATTCATTTGCAAAATGCACACTGGGCTCCTCTGGAAGCAATCGAGGCTGATGAGGAGGGGGACTTTGTTGAGCGGCCCCCGGTTAGCTCCGCAGTGGGCCATAATCACCGCGGGGTCAGTCGACGGAACGCCAAAGGCCCGTCGGCGAAATAACAGAGGAGAAAACGACCCTCCAAAAGGTTGTTCATTGTCATTAGGCACCAAAGTGCTCTTTATTCAATTTCTCTGAGAACGCAACCCCCCTTGAGGATTGGCGTTGGGAATGGCTGCCCATTGCTTATTAGGGATACGCCATGCACTGACAAAGAGTTGGGCCCATTCAGACACCTCGACACATCCTCAGGTGTTTCCAAATGGGTTCACACAGGAGTGATCAGGCGTGCTCCGCGAACACACCACACACGCCCGACACACCAAATTACTCACCGCCTCGTTTTATGATGAATTAAACATGCAGATTGAAGTTGCAATAGAATTTAGATTAATGAGGGTGTGAGGTTTGCTTGGCAGAGGTGCAGGAGGGGGGGGGCGGTGCGGCGCTGGGAACATCACGGAGGAGCGCTCTAAAACTACTTGGACAGGGATAGGCGGTGAGTGCTGGCCACTAGGGCCCGCTGAGGCACGGCCGACTGTAACACACCCTGACAGCTGCTAAATAACATCACAGGCACACTGACTTGACGCCACCAGCCTTCGCTTTCTTCCTCAAGTGGGAGCGAATCACGCTATCATCAATGACAGGCACGCGCGACAGGCGCAATCTGTGAAATTCCATTCAATACGACGGCCGAAACACACAAGTCAGGTTTCATGTTTCCTTTAAAGACTGGCGTCTTTTACCCTGAGTCCTGTGAAAATGTTCGCCCGCAACGTAATCTCAAAGCCCGAAGTGTCCTTTCGCTGGCATTCCAAAAGCAAGGTTTCCTATAGCTGAAGTGAATACATACCGTACAGGACCCACTCTTCACTCTCTGTACCCTCAAGGCCTTTCTGTAGTGCTAGTTTGGGCATGCCCCCCCCCCCCCTCCTCCACACATACATACACACACACACACAGTACAAGGAATGCTGTTGTATCACACACATACTCCAAACACACATGTACACAATATTAATCTGGCGTAACAAGGTATTCTCTATTACTCCACCGCCTGAGTCAATGCCAAGTCATTGGTTCCATGTTTACTGTTCATGCTAGTTCATATTTTTTCTTTCCATCTAGTAAAATAACTGCCCTATTCAAGGAAAAGACCTGTGTGCTGTGTGTTGTCAGTCTGTATGTATTTAGTCTGTGTTTCTTACTATGTTACATCGGAGAGTTGATTTTTGACCCAAACTAATAAAGAATATTAGTCATAATAGTATCCATCTATTTCTGAAGAAAGAAAAATCAACAGCAGTGCTTTATAAAACATGCCATTGATGTTTAATCAATTCAATGAATTGTGCATATGACTCTGTGTTTAATAGATTTTCAGATAATCATACATTGTATTTAACTAATTAAGAAAAAAGAAAAGGTTGTGAATTAAAACCGCCAGGGGCAATGGAGTTATGAGGGGGTTTGACTGGATGAACAGCCGTGGAGCTGTGTTGTCTGTCACCTGAACCTTCAATCGCCCCGTCGGAGAAACAAAAGGCCACAGGATGGGAACTGACTGACTGACTGACTGACTGACTGACTGACGAGCCTGTCACAGCACAGCTAGTAATCACTGCTCACGCTTTGTTAGTCTACAATGCTGCAGGCTCACTCAGGCTGGAGAACCCCCACTCAGAGCCCGCTGCCCAACAACACGGACACCGCTCAAACCGCGCAAACATTAGGAAAGGGCTAGGATTGAGACAGGGATAGGTCACGATATGGAAGGGAGAAAAGCAACGTTAAATGGGCTGTGAGCCGAGGCGGGGGCTGACATTTGATGAGCAACCTGTCAGCTGATTATGCAGGACCAACAAGGACCTCCCTTCCAGCGGTATTAATATGCCCATGACCTGCCTCTCCATAGATCATCTCCAAGTGACATTTGAAAAAAAAGATTAATATCAACTAAACATTCCCACCTGTGTTTGCACGACATTACCTAAAGAAACCTTTTTCCTCAGACGCAGTGCTTGCTGCCGGAGCAGCGGCAGCAGGCTCACAACACTGTGGGGCCTGGTGGAAGATGGTGATACTGTGGAAAGGGTCTCTCCCCTGAACGCATTGTGAAAAGACCGCTTTGCTCGGCGGTGAAAGCTCCGAGTGAGACGACAAATAACCTCGGAAGAAATCCAGCAGCACATGTCCACGCAAAGAATACTTTTCTTTTCACTTGCTTTACACTTCATAAACATTCTGCAACTCAGGTGGTAGACACGTAAAGGGGTTTGTTATTTTTATATAGACTACAAAGTTAACCTTGACTCTGGGAAGACCACCTACACTGCATTGAAATATGTTCTGTGGTTCTCACACACCTCTGTAAAAAAAAAAAAGTAAACTGATTGTGAATAACAGTACTGTGCAGGAAAAAAAAAAAATTTGTATTTATCAGGCAGACAAAATGGTTGACTGGATCAAAACAAGTCAAAGCGTGCTCTGTGCCGGCTAGGCAACGATACAGGTTTCTCTCTGGCATTGTAACGCTGTCTAATTGTGCATCCCAGCACATTGTGCGAGGGTCCATTTGTGCACCTCGGTGGATGCAGGTGTTGCGTGTGGGTGGAAGGCACCAGGGGTGATGGAGAGATGAGCCTCCACAAAGAGACAAGTGGCAGGAGGCAAAACGCTACTTACACAAACAGAAAGACTCGATCCCCAGCACCCAGCGATCACTGGCTCGTTGATGTTGAACTCATGAAAATGACCTGGAGAGAGACAAAAAAAAGACAAGAATAAATAGGATTTTATTTGAAAGCAAATAAATAAACATCAGACAGCCCAAATAAAAGGAAAACTCTCTAATATTAGATTTTAAAAACAATAACACTTTTAAGTGGATTTTAAATCAAATTTGTTAGCTAGGTAAATATCATGTAATTGTATTTACTCATATGAGAATCATTTACTCATATGAGCAAAAGGACAATAGACACACAGTCGTAAAGAGAGGGGGAGAGGGATCTGCACAGTGGCTTGTTGGCACAGGCTCCGCGTCTGAGCATGATGAGCTAAACCAGCTTTACTGGTGCGTGTGACTCCCAGTCTTCCCAGCCCTCCCGTTCACCAGGCCCTCTCGACAGTGTTTAGAATCCCCCTCTCTGCTGCCTCATTAATCTGTCTCCGGGTCTGTGGCTTCCACTAATAAACGGCCCTCATAGAGAGCACTTGTTTTATTTAATTTCCCTTTTCTTTTCTGCGAGTGCCGGCCTGCTAATGATTTATTTAGCGGCATGCTCGGCTGGTTACGCCATGTCTCTTTGGAAGCCCTGCGACTTAAGAGCTCCGTTACGGGCGAACACAAACAACTGTAAGTGAGGGGGAAGGGGGTTGTCTAATATGGACACACAATAGAGCTGGACCTTTATTGGAGCCGACACACTCCACTTTCCTGTCATGGGGAAGGGGGAAAAGTGTGGGAGAGTTATTTGAAAAGGACAAGAAAATATATATAATTATAATTGTCATAAATATGCAAAGAGAGTGAGTGAATCAGACAGAGAGAAAGAAGAAAGCGAATGTGAAGCTGGCGCACTGGAAAAAAAAAAGAAAAGCGCACAAAGCTCATTGATGTTCATTTCCCCACATTATCTTGTTTTTCCCAACAAGCCAGGGATCTCATTACCAGCTGATTTATACAATTAGCCCGGCCTCCGCATCGCCAATTAATGCGGGACAGAGGTTTTTAAGGTCACCTCTAATTGATCTGCCACTAATTTGCGCCTACTGTACCTCGGTCTCCCGCGGCCAAGAAAACCCGCCACCAACGATGAGCAGACTAAACCAAGCGTGGTGTTAGGGGATAAAGGCGCTCTGGGCACGGCAGGGCCAGGGGTTAATGGAAGGAGCCATGGGGAGCCACTAGCTGGGGATGGATCTGGATGTGGCACAGCCTCGAGGCTAAAGGTGACGGCGAGGGAGGAGAGGCTGACCCTGAGCCAATGGGAAGCTGTTGTAACGCTGTGTGAATAGGACCTGGGAGCTGCTTCAGCACAGGCTCCAGGCAGCTTTCAAAAGACCCCGGACAATGTGGACACTCTCAATGCAGCTTTCTGCACTCCACGGCCAGCCACAAAGATAAACCAATGTCCAGACAAATCAACACAAATCCCAGAAACAAACACACACACACACACACACACACACACACACACACATTCAATGGAAATGACACAAAAGAATCAACAACAAAAAGACCAACAGTGGAAAAAAGGTTTTTTTTTTTTTATCAGATTTATACGAGCAGAATGCAAGGCACTGAACAATAACATACAGCTGGATAAAACGCAGCCCTAACAAGGTTGGTAATTGAAACAGGCAGCTAAATAATTCCTGTTGTGCCCTAAGAAAATCAGAGCCCTTTCCAGCAGGAGGGGGTACAAATTAAAAAGCATTTGAATTTATAATGTGACATTAATTGTAAACAATAAGTTTTTTTTCATGGTTTTATATTCAAACCAATATTTTGTCTAGATAAATAAAAAATGCTATAAATAATAAAAGAGCAGAAAGAATCGATGACACATGCAAAGTTATTTGACTGCTTTGAATTAGACCTATAAACTACATAAATTAAAGAGAGAGACTGGACTTTTTCCCCCCATAATAACCAAATAATACTCTCATGACTTCAAATGTACCGTAATATGATTTTTGCTTATTTTGTGTCCTGCGTATTTAGTACCAACATTGTTGTTGCAAGTTTTACAATAGCATAACA
>CM030173.1:21606927-21661927 GCA_017639675.1 Aplochiton taeniatus
TCCGCTGACTCCGCTTCTCTTTTTTCTCTCCCTCTCTTTCCTCTTGGACTCAAGCTGGCATTTGTTATGGATGGCGCAACAACAGGCCTCTTGTCACAAACCCTCAAATGACAACGGCCTCAAACGCTTACAAAATAGCTATTACCAACCTGCCAGACGCGGCAAAAAAAATAATAAAAATCACTACAATAAAGCATCTTTATGGAGGGGGCGATGAAATAGTGGGTTTTTGACAATGTCTATATTGAGGGGTATTATATTAAGCGTAACACTGGACCCAGATTGAAAGGAAAATCACAACTGCGCATCACTGGTGTTTTGAGTAGAGGGGGAGAGAGAGAGAGAAAGGCTAAGGCAGCACAAAGTGGTTGCACCGCTCTTTCATGTGCCGCATGACAAATACATTACATTTGATTTCCTCTGCCTCAAATCACAAGAATAAAAGTCCATTTACTGAGCGGCTGGCTAGCGCTCAGGGGAGAGATGGAGCAAAATGACCAGCCACCAGGAAGCTTTCCCTCCCCGGCAGGAGGCATTCAGGTCCCTAGTCTTCCAAACAGGCTGCGCAGTCTGTCAATTTCCTTTGATTCCCCTAACACATATTCTCCACTCCAAAGACAAGGAGAAGGTACTGAAAAGGGGATAAAAGACACCCTTGTCTTCTTGCTCGTTGATTCGTCTTCTATACTCGGCTTCCAAGATGTATCCCCCACATCGCCACAAAGACGCCACCCCCTTTTTTTCCTTCCAACTCGAAAAGAGGATTTCTTTTTTCTTTCGCCTCTTTTCTTATTTTTTTATTCCTCCTTTCTCTACTTCTATTGAGCGTGGGGTTATGAAAACAAGCCGGGCTCTCTCCCAGGTAATGTGTTTATTTTCCCGGCCCCCATCTTCTAGTTTACGGAGTGGTGGCGTTTCTCCCCTCTTATCGCCTGCGCCCTCGTGGGGCACTTTAGCCCCTCAAATCCTGTTCACCACATACTGGTTTTAGAATCTGTGAAATGAGTGCTGGGCGAAGCGTGGCCACAATGTCTGCCTGTGTCGCCAGCGGACCTCAAATGGGGCTTTGGCGCTTTTTTTTGTCCAGGGAGATGCATAAATGGACGTTTTTAACACCTCAAAGAAGGCTGGGGCCTTTGTGTGGCCACACTGGAGAGGCCGGTCCGTCTCCTGAGGAGGCAGACACACTGAGTGCCGCAGGACAAAGAGCCCGAGGTATCAAAGCAGCAGGGGCATCACTCCACCTTAGGCACCCACACCCACTGACACACACACACACACACACACACACACACACACACACACACGTACGTACAGTACAATGCAGTCCCACATACAAGTCCCATTAGACCTTATTCACCTTTGTCATTTCAAACACAAATTTACATGAACAGAACTATAAATACCTACCTGACGCATAAGAGTCTACGTGTTTGTCTGGGTGCACGTGGTTAGTGCCATTAAAGGTAGACATTGAGACCTCAGGGAACCAAACCAAGTAAGTCACAGGAAGAGAACGGTTGATCCCCAATGTGTGTAGCCAACCAAAGTGTACAGAGCACACACAATGCACAAATACAGTGGTGCAATATAAACAGATGCATAAACAATCTAACTAGTAACTACCACCAGCACAACAAAATGGCAAAACACTGTGCAACCAGTCCTCCCTCATTGATTTCAGCCCCACTGTTGGAAAAATAATTCCCTAATTTCCATACCAATTCCCCTTATTGCAGTTCTCCTCTTTATTTACCAACCCACAGACAGCCCGAGCTCACAATCAGTCTTTATACTGTTTATACGCCTACAATAAGCATTTAAATGCAAATATATCTCTCGGGCATACAAAAGGAGTTGCAACTTCTGTCAGTGGCAGCATAATGAACCTGCGATTGTCTCCTGGCTTAGAGTGCCTTCCTGCAACAAGGCCTGAGCCTCCTGCATCTGTATTCAAATGACTTCCCATTTTCTAGAGGCGCACGTCCATGTGGATATTTTCCGACGGGGATGCACTGAAAGTCAATCACATGGTGATCACATGGTGAATTAAACCAGAAAGGAAAACAATTGATCCATGAACGATCAGGTTACAACCAGGCACCCCCGGTGTCCGCTAATGATCTTTTGTTGTTTTATTGCTCCGGAAAAAAAAGGAAGCCATCGCCTTTTTCACGCATGAGAAAGTTCAATCGTGTCCATTTTAAATGTAAGAGTAAATATTCAAATGCAGAGTCCAAGACCATCTGAGACCCAGAGCATATTGCAGGTTTAAAAGTTTAAAACAATATTAAAGTAAATAAAGCGAGGCATGACAATCTGTGAAGCAGCGGTGATTGTTATAATAAAAGGATTTCATGGAAAATAGCACATGCAGTAAAGAATACATGAAAAAGCAGCCCCCATTTTCAACGTGTTTCACTGCCTCAGTGCTCAGACATCCTGATCCAACACACCAACGCACATTTTGGTACGACTGAATAAGAGCGGGCAGCGCGTGGAGAAAACAAATGTCAACAATTTAAGATAAGAAGCAAATGGTAGTGCAGCCCGGCGGGCCAGGGTGTAAATCTGAAGCTGATTGGTTCATATGCCCAGCTCTGGCTCCCCTGGCCCCTGTACAGCCATTTGACCAATTAACATTATAACCCCAGCGTTTTTGTTTTTATTTACTGTCGCCCCCGATCATTTGTCTTTTCTGAGACCTGCAATTAATAGCGGCGTCGGCAAATGCAAATGAGTCCATTTGGGAGGCGGGGAAATGATCGGTTTGAGAATTTTTTTTGTCATTCTTAATCTTCTAAAGAGGGAAATGATTTAAAGCGAGGACACAAATCTCCGTGTGACACGACAGAAACTGTGCGGGCACTCTCCCACTCCCTCCCTCGCCGCGTTCGTGCTCTCCCCGCCCCTCCCCCCCCCCCCCCCCTCTCTCTGCCATCTCTCTCTCCTCTCATCCTTCTCTTTTCCTGGGAGGGGGCTGGGCCGCCAGGGAGCCGGGATCGGGCTCTTGGCTCCCTCCTCTCGTTCTCTCCGGCTCGGCCTCTGCGTCCTCTCAGAGGGAAACAAATGTGGTGTCTGAGTCGCCGATCAGCAGCCTAATTGAGTTGAACACTCCTCTTCTGGACGGATAAGACGGCCCTTTGAAAGGAGGAGGCTGGAACGACCTCTTCAGTCCGACCATAAATAAGTCAAACAAGGTAAGAGGGGTTCCTACCAGCATGTTAGTGGCCAATTCAATTAGGAGGGGAAACGTGGATGTGAGGCTCTTCTGTTGGACGCTGGGGCCAATCCCATGATGCCCTAAACATTGCAGGGCCACTGGGTCTGTGAGGCAAGCATGCATGGGGACTTCAAAAACACCCACCTCACTGGCTATGTAATTAGGTTCTCCAGAGAAAAGCCACCATGTCATATGGTTTCCAGGGATAGAACACGTGTTGTTTTCAATCTATCGCATCAACATAAATGTTTGGATACCACCATAATTAGAAGTACCAAAGCTAATAAAAAAATTGAATTGAGACTGCCCACAGCAGCCTTCTCTCCGATAATCAAATACAGGCCAAAATAATTTGCAACAAATCAATCTCGGAAAACAAAATTCAAGCTCGGAGACGATTTTCAGTTGAGCTGCGTTTAAAAATAACATATTTCTCTTCCCTTATGTAAGATTGTCCTATAGGCCCATTGTGCATTGATTCCAGCACAAGCAAAGGAAATTGGCATGATGAAGTAAAGCTGTCGTCTGGGCCGGGAGCACAGAAGGTGGCCGGACAATGTATAGAACTAGAGAGGAGAGAGAGGGGCACACACACACACACACACACACACACACACACTACACCCAAACTGGCTACAATGTGGCCTTTGTGACATAATGCACTCAGCGAGGCCGATTTGTTTTTTTTTCTCCAGAAAATCATCCACATTTTCCTTGCTTGCATATCCAGCAATAACATCTGACATCAGGCCTCCTACTATATATCCCATGTCGCCGGGCACATTTCTACATTTTAGTAGGGCACAAGGGGGGGTAGAAAAAACATAGTAAAATGCTTATTCTGTGGGAGCCCATAGCAACACAGACGAATGGAGCAGGGTAGCGAAAAGCAGAAGGTATAAGGAAACACATGTTCAGTGCTGCAGCTACATGACTTGCACAGCATGGAGGTGGTTGGAAACTGGATCATCAGGGGCAGACATATTACGTTTGATTTATGGTAACAGGGGATGCGTTTTTGCAGAGTTATGTGCAGAGACATTTTGAAACTTCTTGTAATGGGGTTCGGTGTTCACTGCCGTCTTTAGTGTGTGTAGCTGTGTTGGTTCTGGTTTATTGTCTTTCCAAACAGTAGCTTCAATGATGAACGCGCGAGAGCGTGTCATCTCCGTTTCCCCCCAGCATCCCCCCCAGCTCACACCAGGAGAAGTGCCCCCTCTCCCAGGGGTCCGACAGTAAGTTGCACTTCTTATGGCGCAAACATGAGGTTAGCATTAGCAGGTGGGACACATGAAGGGTCGCTAATTTTCTGTAGCCAGCCAAACTCATGCTTCCCATTATTCGGCTAGAAACACTGACAAGGCTCCAAGCAAAACACAGCTGGGCCACTACTACTGTTCACCACAAACCCTTCTCAAATCTATCTGACATTTCACGTGAGGACCAGCAGCGCTCAGAGCGCTCCGTTTTCAAAGGAAACAGTTGTGTAAATAAATACAATTGAAACGTCTAAAACATGTAGAAACTGCAGGGGGCCTGTGTGTGATGGGGAAATAATGATTGACGTGATGCAAAAAAATTTGCTAGGTCTGGTCTCTGGGTTCTGGGAGTGGGGCAGGGTGTTTTCTAGCAGGACTAGCACGAAAACGCCACTCCCCTGCTTCCACCTCCTCCTCAAAGAACAGGAGGGAGAACAAACGCAAGCTCTTCAAATAACACACACACACACACACACACAGAGAGAATAGCCCTAGAAGATAAATAATGGGGTGAAGGCGGGACTGTGGAAAGCTCCCGGCTGACATGTATATATGCACCTGAAGGTACTATCTGTTTAGGCTGTGAGAATTCCACAGCTGAAGCATTCCACATTTATTTGAAGAATAATAGTATTTCTCCAGGACAGAAGCGTGCCGTAGACCATTGGTGTGTGCTTGTGTGTGTGAGTGTGTGTGTGTGTGTGTGTGTGTGTGTGTGTGTGTGTGTGTGTGTGTGTGTGTGTGTGTGTGTGTGTGTGTGTGTGTGCTCAAGGTGGTTCAAGCAGGCTGCAGCCTAACACTGAAAAATGATGAAATGGGGGAGAGAGAAAAAAAAGTCCTCCTCTCATTCTTGAATAGCTGAGAGATAAGCAGCCGACTCCAAGAACTTTAAGCTTATTATGAATACCTCCGAGAGCACAGAGGCATGTAGTGTTGAAATCAAAGGGAGTAATAGGCAGGTTAGCCACTGTCATTTTAAGAAGGAAGTCAGTTGTGAAATTGTAAAAATCGCCAGGCGCCGCTTCTATCTCCTGCCCACAAAACGCTCCCACGAAGAAAAAAAAAAGATTTAGAAATCGTGGATATCAATATGTCTTCAAGTGCTATGTGGTTGAAAAGAAAGATCCAATCACAGCATTGACTGACACGCCTAATAATGAGCGCATTTATCGTGTTGCTTTAACAATGAATGTTTCCGCAGTTCATGAAAAGGAGTGATTTTTGCGAGATCTCCTCTCGAGCCGCTCTGAGTAGAACAGGGGCTTTGCTGGGCATTCCTCAATGTTTAATGTGCAATTGACTGTGAACATCCACCGCAGTACCTCTGCTTGTCGGCCCGAAAAGGATTTGAGAACCTTCAAACATTGTCTCACTTCTCTTTCCTTATTCAAAAACGTTCAGCACAGACCTTGTTTGAGAATCAGCTCTCCAAATTCTTCCACACAGGGAAGCGCTCCTACTTTTCAATGAGTAACAAAGACACACAAAAAAAGCCTATCTACGGTGGTGGTAGGAAGAAACCCAGCTAACAGATAGTGTCCTTTCTGGCCAATAGCCCAGGTTCTAAAGCCCCCTTAGATGAGATCTGCACTGCCAAGATGATATCGTACATGTACGGTTAGGCAGCAGCCGACACACACACACACACGCGCGCGACAGATACACACACGCTCAGGGACACACACACACACACACACGTGTCCCTGCTTGTCTCCTCCGTGAATAATCAGCCCCCTTCACGACATCATCGGTAGTTGCTGGGTCTTAATCACAGTCACTTCCCCTTTAATCACAGAGCTCTAATTAAGTCCTAATAAACCATTTTGCCGTCTTCTTGGAGCAGCCTCCTGTCACTCACACATCAAACCATGAAATACTTTATTAAAGAGGCCTGTCAAGCTGAAAGGGGGAAAACTCCTCCGGCAGCAGTGGTACAGATACTGAAGGCACACCCTCTCACACTAATTGAAATTATTGAGAGCTTTCACTCTCCTCTCCCTCTCCCCCTCCCTCTGACGTGTGAGTTTTGGCCGTGTCTCAGACCCCAGCTCCGAACCAGAGCCGACGCAGGAGGACGGCGATGGCTTTCCCAGACCAAGGTTGCCGTCTGCTTTTCTCTCTCAAGTCGGGTAATTGTTTAAACCTGAGTGGATATGGCATCGGGGCTGCTCGCTGCCTGCTCGTCTGCCAAGAGTCAGAGAGAGGAGGAGAAAAAAGCAGAGATCTCTCTCTCTCTCTCTCTCTCTCTCTCTCTCTCTCTCTCTCTCTCTCTCTCTCTCTCTCTCTCTCTCTCTCTCTCTCTCTCTCTCCCCCCACTTTCTAATTCAGTCCAACGCAGGCTTCAAGGAAAGCCTCAGTGATCTGATGTCAGGCTCCCAAGCCAGCGTTGGGGATGATCGCCGACCACAAGTTGATAATGATGACTGTTTAATTAAAGGCCTTTCTCTGGGCCCGGCCACAGCCCAAACTCCTCCACCCTGCTGCAGATGGTGGCCAATAAATTTAGCCTGGAAGAGAGGGAGAGGATGGCCCCTCCCTCCCTCCCTCTCGTAGCCCCTTGGCCCCACCCTCATGACCAAGGCCCGAGGCCCTACTCCACACTGACCCTCACTGTACCTCAACCCAGGCTGTGTGTCTGTGCGTGTCCATCTTTCAGTCTGTGTTTCCGTGTGCGTGCGCGCTCCATTCCGGGCGTACGTTTTGTGAGTGTGTGTTTCTGTAGTCTGGTAAGGGCTGGGCACCAACGGCCACTTCCCTATTGAGCTGCTGTCTTCATCAACGCGACTGGCGTGATCATCTCTAAACCCTGCTCCCCATCCTGTAGCGTGTCGTTGCGCACCCTGATGACTAATACTTCTCTAACCACACAGAGCCTGCACTCCAAGCCAACGACAGCGGCCAGCCGAACCTCGGCTCGCTCAACCGTGCGGCTCGAAACCCTCCAGACTCGGCAGGAGGCAGGGAGGTAGCTCCCTCGAAACACCGGTCGGTTTCAGTTTCACTCGGCGTAAGGAGACACTGCGCCGGCCTCCTCGAAACCGTTAGTCTAAGGCCGGGCCGTGTGTGGCCCAGCCGGTCCGGTGGAAAAAGAACTGGTGTGCCTGAAAACCGTCCAGAACGGTCCTCCCCCCCCACCCCTCTGTCAGTCAACCCCCCCACCAGCGAGTTCAGCCCCCCTCCCTGGAGCTGCAGCACACTTACAGCCTGGCAGAGTGCAGCCCTGTGTGTGTTGTATGTGGGCGTGCGGCGTGTGCCAGAACGGCGATCCTCACAGATTTTCAAAGAGGCTCGTGGGATACGCAGGGCTCAGGCCAAACCACCAGCTTTCTCCGTCATGTCAGCAGATCTGGCTCGCATTTCTAGGTCCATTTCAAAAAGAAACAAAAAAAACGAAGACGATCAAAAGGTTTTGCTTTGCATTTTGTGGTCCTGGAACGGGGAGTTTGACTTTGCTTTGCGTATGAACAAATGACGTTAGGCCAAACACTGGAGCGAGTCAGATGCTTAAAGAGCGTTATCCCCGTTCATTCATGGACGTTTCTAACATAGGGCCCAGACCAGGGTTTGAGGAGCGTCGTTTTGAGGCCCAGGCTCTGTGTTTTAAGCGGATGTGTTTTAATTCAATTTCGATTCGTTTTCCACCCGCGCCGGGCTCCCTGTTCACATTTTCCGACGCGGTGTTTGTACTGCGGCGCGGTTAATAGGTGCTGGCACGGGGAGGAGAAGGCGGCGAGGACTAAAACCGCGCCTGAAGCTGCCGGCCCAGCGGCGGAGAGAGACAGCAGCAGTCGGTCACATAGAACACGCACTTGTTCCATTTTCGCGCACATCAATGGGGCCGGTCTATTATGAGAGAAAAAAAAGGCCCTAGCGAGTGCTGAGCGATGTCGACTGAATAGGAGCCCTGCTTCACAAGTAAATAGTCGGCCGAGGAACATCCTTCAGAAGGTCTTTGCCGGAGGAACAAGCAGCGTTTCCTGCTGTAAACTCTAGCTCGCCACTCCATGACAGTCACCTCGAGCAGCTCCACTGTGTGGGCACTGTCGGGGGATAGAGGACTCACTACTATGGAGTGCCTGACAGCTTTGTTTGCTGGGCAGCAGCTGCGGTAGTAGTCGTAGCAGTAGCTAGTGGTGGTAGTAATAGTAGCTGTGGTAGTGTGGTAGTAGTGGTCTCAGTTCAGGGTTGGGGTTAGGGTCATGATAGTTAATAGTACTAGTAATAGCTAGTGGTAGTAGTAGCTAGTAGCTAGTAGCTAGTGGACTCTGTTCAGTCTCTTACAGTGGATGAGGGAGGTCTGGGCTGACACCAAGAACACTAACATCATTATCTGTCCAGAGACAAGCTGCCCACAGACTCTACAGCCTGAGTTGGATCTTGTCAGGTGTGTACATGTGGTGTGTGTGTGTGTGTGTGTGTGTGTGTGTGTGTGTGTGTGTGTGTGTGTGTGTGTGTGTGTGCGGTGTGTGTGGGTGTGGTTTTATGTGTGTACGAGTGTGTTTGAGTGGGATTGTGTGTGTGTGTGTGTTTGAGTGTGAGTATATGTATGTGTGTATGTGTGTGTGCACGTTTCTTTCACTTGGAGGTATGGCTTAATTACATGTATGATGAGAGAAAGAGAGCGAGGGGGAGAGGGAGAGAGAGCAAGCTTGTGGTCGGGTCTGCTCTAGCAATTTTCTCATGACGCACAAGGAGGGGCAAAGCCCTGCACTGAGTCCAAGTCGGTGTAAATAATCACGGAGGAAGGACACAAAAGAGCTGGTCTTGGACCAGAGAAGACATTTTGGTTAACTTCATCAAAACTTCAGCCACAAGTACCCATTCCATTTCTGCCCACACCATTCTCCCCTTCTTTTGTCACTTTGATTTATTTTTGGCATTATGCATCCCCACTTTCCACACAAAAACTGTCAGGAATCAGATTTTTGGCTCCAGAAGTCCCTCCGGTTTCCATAAATTTCCCCAGCCTGTTTTTTGGGAAATCACAGTGGTGGTTCTTTGTGAGCAGGGCTGGTTTTCCCTGGTCATCACGTCCCAGGTACAGTGTGGGAGTCTGCGGTGTCTGTCCAAACAGAAACCCCAAACTCAAAACTACATTATCCACCACAGCAAGTTGTATTGTGCCGATTGGTGAACCAGCCACCAACGGCTGTTTTGATTTTGCCCAGCTATACTCCGAAGCCAACGGGGCTGGCACTCTCTTATACTGGAGTGGACATCTTTCGCTGCCTGAACGTTGGGAGGTCAAACATCTATCACGGGCGCCAACACTAGCATGACAACTACCATCCAACCCGCCTAAAGACACGTCAATGGAACCAACACAAAGTAGAATCTATCACGACGGGAAAGATATGCAGGGGACCCTGGGATGTGCCAAAGCAAATCTCACACAGACACACTACATACACACACACACACACACACACACACACACACACACACACACAACCTCAGAGGGCCTATTGACTTCATCCACATAGCTCCCAGCCTCCTTTGCAGGGGGAGCCGAGTGAGAGCGAAAGCCCAAATTGGCTTGCTCAGTCACAACCTCGGAGCATATTTGGCGTCTCCCGTCGGATGGAGCTGGCAGGCACCGGGCACGCTGTCAACCTCCACCAACTGGCTAGTGTCATAGTCTCTCAACGTCTGGGGCGAGGAAGGGGGCCGTCGGAGGTGCTTCGAGCTCGGGCCCGCCGCACGGCCACACGGCCTCGACAGACTAGACACATCCGCTGAGAGGCAGATCCATTACGCTCTCAATCAAACCCGCTCAGGACCCGCCATTAAAGGCGACCCTTTGGGTTGTTACCTCGCGTTCTCCCCAGTGCTAAAGCCTCATTTCAGCTCGCCACGGAACATTGGCATCGCAGATTTCACGAGAAGGGATGAAAAGGGTATTTTCTTTGCTCTCGTTGTCTTTTACTTGGCTTGGCCTTTCGATGCAACATTCCCTATGACAATTCCCAACTAATCCGGACACACTACCCCGCCCTATTGCTCTAAGTGGACCTGCACCATTGTAAGCCCTCCTGGTTTAGGATTCTTTAAGATGTTCTGTTCCTGTCACTTTAAAAGCCCGTCCTCCCTGGCTCTTTGAGCTGGCAACGTTTGGTCTCCACTGGGATATTTCCATAGTGTCCTTTTGTGCTAAGGCCTTGGCAGCGGCCCGCCCAAAGGAAAAAGCCTGATCCAAACACAATGGGGGGATCACAAGGAAAGAGTTGTTCGATCGCTTTTGTATGAGTGTGTGTGTATGTGTGTGTGTGTGTGTGTGCGTGTGTGTGTGTGTGCGTTTATGTGTGAGGAGCGCAGAGGGCCGGCACGTTGCACTAATCTCTTTTCCCTGGTTTGCTCACAAGACCCAGGCTCAGATCTTCAGAGCTTCTTCAATCCAAGAAGGACAGGGATCACAATGGGCCGCCGAACAATCCAACAAGGAGCTGACCCTGGCCTCGAGTCTACCTTCCTCCCACAAGGTCCCTCCAAGTGGGAATATTAGCATGAAAGGAAGACCCATCAAAGGTCAAGCATAGGAGAGGGATTGCAGGAAGGCATTGTCACTTCAAACAGTAAACAGGAAGAAATTATCGTAACTCAATCGTGTACCCTCTGACGCTCTAAAAAAGGACAGGGGCAGCTAGATTAAGGGAGAGAACTGAGACTTATTTTGGATGTAACGGACGGGTGCTGGAGAGAAGGCTCTCTCTGTGCGGAGTGTGGGGAGAGTGTGAAGTGGTAGACCATGTGTGCACAATGTTCACCCCCTGCACACTGATGCACAACCTAAAGATGCTTAGTTTGTACACAATGCGTGAGAGTGTCAGTTTGTGAGTGTGTGTGTGTGTGTGTGTGTGTGTGTGTGTGTGTGTGTGTGTGTGTGTGTGTGTGTGTATGTGTGTGTGTGTGTGTGTGTGTGTGTGTGTGTTTGTGGGTCAGTGTGTGAGAGAGAATAAAAAGGTTATGCGTGTGTGTGTGTGTGTGTGTGTGTGTGTGTGTATCTGTGTGTTTGTGTGTGAGAGCGTGTAAGCGTACAAGGGTTCCCAAAAGGACCACATTTTAATTACTGCCCGTCTGCACTGCGGGCCCCTTTGATATGGAAATGGGAGCAACCATCTTAACACAGGCCCCGTGCAAATCTTCAACTGATTCCTAAAAAACAATGAGCTCTAGTAATTCCTCCACCTGATTCCAGTCCCCTACAGAAACGGACCAGTGTCACAAACAGACCGCCACCGAGGCCCCTCCAATTAATTTTACATATTAATGTGTGAATCCTTTTTTTCTTTTTTCTTCGACGACAGTAGCTTCAACAGAGGCTATTTAGCATAGTCGTCTACTATTGCATTTTGAAATCAAACCTAATTATGCACAACTATGCTCTGGATTAAAAGGAAATGTCCAATTATTTTGGGAAAAACAGATTCAGCGGGTGAGCGAATGATACAGATCAAATTGTGCCACTTATGTTACTTGTGCAATTATACTGCCATACATGCAGTACATATACTGTAAATAATTATATTATTATGGTATTTTTTCTTCCAAATTCCAGGAGGCTTGTTCTACCATTGTTCCAGGCTCAGGAGTTGACTCATATCCAATGTGTTGCTTCACTTTCGGACGGATTCTAACACAGAAAGCGATATCAAGGTCCAGATAAAGACCCTGTCTTTGACTCAGTCAGTTGGTTTCCAATGCTTAGCTCACTGGGCTCAGGTGTGGTTCACTTCTCAAGTGTCTCCTCTATCAACCTGTTTTGTTAAAATGTTTACGAGCCCAAGGTCAGAACGAAGAAGTGGGTGTGTAAAGTACAAAAGCTGTTCTAAACAACACACACACACACACACACACACACACACACACACACACACACACACACACACACACACACACACACAAACAGTTCTGTTACAACTGTGTTTGGTTTGGTCTCTATCACAACTTAATTGGATCCTATTTGAATATGTTGTTGATGAAAAACGCACAGCATGCTGAAACAACAGTTACAGAACTGAAACCCCCCTGTCATCAACTGCTTTCAAAAACTTTTGTTTGGTAGGGGAAAAGACTTGCAAAAAAATACCCCTCAATAAGCATGTTGCCTTTGGTTTTTGATCATTGTCGAGATTATTCCACTGCAAATTAGCTAGCACTTACAAAGACAGATGTCACAACATGTGCCGCCACATTGATTATCTGTTGCCATCCTCCCCTCCTTCTGCCTCAGCCCATGTCTACTTTTACCAGGCTGGCTGGCGGGCTGCTGTTAACCACTGACTCTCCTCTGCTTCAGCCTTCTCAGGCCTTCGTGCTCTCTCCTCACACTGCCCCAGAAGGGGGCTCCGAGGGGCACCTGAGCCCATCTCAGACGATTCCCCCTGCCTGCCCGCCTGGCTGCCCGCCTGGCTGCCCGCCTGGCTGGCCGGCTGGCTGGCTGGCTGGCTGGCTGGCTGGCTGGCTGCGCTCTCCGTGTTAGCGGGCCTGGAGCACTGTGTTTACCTATCAGCCAGCATAGCGGCGACGTAGTTGGTGTCGTGTTGGATTCGCGAGGCACTGGAGACGGACAAGAAATCGGAGCTGCTTTTGAATGTTCAACTGTGAAGCCGAGGCTATAACAATCTTAGCACTCGGCGGAAAAACGTGTCCAGAGACGGAGAGACACGGAAGGCGTGCAAACCTCTGTCTGCTCTGAACGAACATTGCTACAAAATTTGTTTGTAGTGAATTATTCTTAAAAGATATACTTTGTAAAAAATGTATTTGTTGTATTGTACAGAAGGTAATTCTAGGCCACTAGTCTCCGGAAGGGGTCCGCTCTCATGCTTTGGGGTCAGATGATCATAGGCTGATGCTAATATCATTTTGATGGCAAGCAATTCAGTTTGGCATGGGAATTAGCTTTCGATAAACCAGTAACTGGGAGAGCGAGGCAATAAAATGATCCCAACATTTCCATTAACTTCATCTCGTGGACCTGGAATTCACACAGCCTTGGACTGGAGTGTCAGTAATCGCAAGCACAAGCCCTCCAGAAGGGTTTGGCCGAGTACTGTGGATCCACACGTGTAGAGAAATGGATTCTTTTGTCAGTGATTTCTCTTCTTATGTAATGGCTCATTCATACAAAGCGCCAAACAACTTTGCTATTGTCACGTTGAATGAGATAACGTCGACTCATAGACACAGCATGAGACTCAGGAGAACAATGACATGGTTAAGCACACTTTATCCCATGTAAGTGAAAGAGTCCTGCGCACATACGCATAGACAGTCAACACACACACGCACACACACACACACACACACACACACACACACACACATAAGCAACAAATGTAAAATGCAATAACACACACGCGCACAAAAACACAGAGGGTGATTGAGCTGATAATGGAAACACTGTAAATAATTGCATAGCAGAAGAGGGGCCCCAGAGAGACCAGTGCATGAATAACCACACATGTAATTGCAAGAGAATAATTTAAAAAAATGATATTGCTTAAAAACTATTTCTTCTCATAAAGGCATAAATCCCTAAAGATGACATTGTTTGACTAGCCAACAATAGACACATTTTACTGTCCCAACCTGGTGGAGCTAACTACCAACATAAACTACGTTCAAAAGGAACGCATCATATTGATTTATTTCAAACGTTTTAATCCAAATAATATCAAGCAGATTCATAATTTTTTTCTTGCATGTATTATTTCCCTTACTTAACAGAAGGAACATACTAAGAGCAGGCCTGTGGGATTTGTGCTTGCTTCTACGGTGTAAATCTAGCATATAGATGTAAATCAAAACTTCTGAATAATTGTTCTAAAAGGCTTTAAAAGCTCAATTAAACACAATTTATAAATAAAGCAAAAACTGAAAATGCATCAAATATGCATTTTGATTATAGAATGTAGTAAATTCCAGTTTATAAAGTGGTTAAACAATAAAACAATAAATAGTGTCAAATAATTACATCATAATTTGCCGTTTATTATCACTGACAATGAGTTTCCAATGATAATGTTTATGGGACAACATATCAGTCAGTGATGGTGGAAAGCGAGTTGGACATACACTATTTACACAAGGCTTGAATCATGAAAAAGCATCTGGTTTCAGTATGCTATAATGTAGGATAATTCTGAAGTATTTGAACTTACTGGCAACATATGCGTCAGCTTATCGATATTTTATGCCCGGAATCAGTTGAAATGAAGTACAATCTTCCAAGTTGTTCGAGCCCCTCAGATATCCACTCACAGACAGCCCTGGAAAACAGAGGAAAAATGTCAAGCTATGTATTTCCGCATGCATGAATGGGTATGAAAAATAGGCAAAGACCAACACAAAATAAAAATAAAAATAATAATAAACACCTGTTTTAAGTCATCAAAATAATTGTTAGGTGCTATATTCGCAATTATTAGAATATCAATAAACAGTCGAATTAACATAGAGTGTGCAGTGAATAAAAACGTTGTGGAGTTGACATTACCACATTGGAATTTATTTGACTAATGTGGCAGAAAAGCACATTTAAAATCTTAGTTCTTTCTTCGCAATCAATTTCTAAATTATGACTTGCCAATAAAAAGGAAATAGAAAAGAGGGCAATAACATAGATTAAATGATCTTGCTGTTTATTTTTCAAAATAAAATAAAATAAAAATAGAACTGCAAAGACAGCTTGCAATGGCGTTTTTTCAAAATGTTGCATTTTAATGCATTGGAGGGGATGTAAAGGCTGAGAGTCCCGCTGCTCGCGAGTGAGACAAACTATATCTTATTGAGCGCGAAGGCAGACATTGCCGAGGATCCCTGTACAGCAATCAGGACAATGTGCTGAATTGGCAGTCTAATTATATATGTGCTATTTAGACTTGCATTGGGCTCCGGGGCCACCTTACCTTATGAGGGTACTTGCACTCACGGCTAACACCAACTGTTCAAAACAAAATACCGTTACGATATCAACTTCGCTTTGACAGAGAGCAAGCCGGAGGATTGTTTTTCACACTGCCCCTCACTCAGTTAAGACAAGAATGTATTATTAGACACGGGGCTATTACAGGCTAGACACTTAGGAAAATCTCAGAAAAAGTTAAGCTGTCTTTTATTAAGGTTTCAGATTCCATCCACACTGGGTGGGCACAATAAACTATAGCCTACGCTATTGTATTTGTTACAAAGTAGAGTAGCCTAAATATAATAAGGATTATAGTCAACAATACTACTCTATTTGAATCTCGAAGAGACTTTTGGAATACAGACGTATTCTCCCATAATTGTTGAAACCATAAAAGTAATCAATTCAAACTGCAATCTATTCAATTTAACACCGCTGGGTCATTTTCAAAAGAGCATTATCTAAGACTTGTGAGTGCGTGCCTTATTACTGGAAACACCCTCTAAATGATGTGCTATCTTGACAAGTTCATTCTAACTGCATTTTTTCCCCATAAAACAAGGTGCACTCAAATTTGATAACCTCTTGTAATCTCATAAGCATCTTGAATGTCTCATAATGTAAAATGCAACAACAATTTTGACTTTCTTATTAAAAATGTTAATGTTATGTTATGGTTATATAACTTTGTATTATTACAAAAAAGAATTTAGTTGGTCAAATAAAACTTAACGATGAACTTCACAATATGGATTGTAATATTATACATTCACACGCAAAAAGACACTTAAAAATTACAATAGAGAGAGAGAGAAAATAATTAGCCTAGATTCAGAAAAGGACCAGTATTTTAGTTTTTTCTGTTTGAGTAGCGGTTGCAATAGACTTTCAAAAATAAAGTTCAAACTTGCACAGGTAAATCGTCTTTGAATGGATACATTGATTGTTGAATAAATGTATTACTTCAGCATTATTTTAAGGTCAATTCTGACCTGCAGTCTGCAGACAAAGTTACGTTCGAACGAATCCGTATGCTTTTCACACGGGAACAGTTATTTATCCTATGAATTTAAAGACCAAAGAAAGTTTGAGAACAAAGACTATTGCGGTAAATAATGATTAAAGCAAACTATGAAAATAAACTAAGTGTACTAGGCTACTGTCGCTCTCTAATCGTACCCAGAAACATCCCAAGAAGAGACGGAATAGGCAGCTGGCTTCACCGAGGACTGTATGGACTGCCTATAGTGCGCACGTCAATGTCAATGAATAGTACCGCTTTGTGGACAAAAGTGAAACTGCCTCAAATTGAGAAAGTTGTTCAATATCTGGCACACATGAATAACATTACATGATTGAAAATATTGTTTTTGCCAAACTAACTATCAGATTGTTCAATTTTGGCGGACTCCAAGCAATAGTGTACCATAGTGATACCGCCTGTCATCTACGCATCTGTATTGCTACGGAGTTCTTACACAGTAATTGTTTGTGCAGCATAGAAACAACCTATAGCTTCACTTTACTATGCTAAGTTAATATAGTGTGGAAAATGCCCCCCAAATGAAGCAAAGCCACGACAGTCCTCAGGCTACTCTGACTTCTTGAAACGAACATGCAGGTCCTCCACGAGCGCCCAGCTCTCTGTTGCATTTAGTTCACAGGCTACGGCTCTCGGCTAACTAATAGGCTATTTTTGTCGATACTTTATTATTGCATTATTGCGAAATGTTCAGATACATACTTTATATGTCCTAAAATTATTTTAGCCACAAAATGCTCAAGAGCAGTCAAAAGGCAAAAGCGCGTTAACGGATACGAAGTCTGTACGAACCAGAGATATTCTAAACAAAATCGCGCAGTTCATACAGAAAACACGAAACAGTAGTTTCAAAATATCAGTTTTACCTTAGAAGATCAATCTTAGAAAGACTGATGCAGGTCCTTTTGATTGCTATCCCGTGTAACGATATTAGGCTACTTTCGGGGGAAAAAAAAGATCTCTATCAGTCGAGCGAAAGAGAACTAAAGTCTAGTGTTGTTTGCAGGGGCCATATGAGGGGATCCCGTTCTCTCTGTGAAGTTCAACTGTCAAAACAGCAATGAGCTTTTGTTGTTATCTATCCTCTCTATCTCACTCTCTCTAGACAACGATGGTTAAAGCTGTCAATCTTGGCAATCAATGCGAGCAACCATGTCGCAAGTATTCAAAGCATTTCCCGTCGTGCAACATCAGAAAGTGAGTGGCCAGGGCATTGATCTGAGGAAGGCAAAGAGGCAGGACTCCCCCTCCCAGACAAGAGATGTGTGTGTGTGTGTGTGCGTGTGTGTGTGTGTGTGTGTGTGTGTGTGTGTGAGAGAGAGAGAGAGAGAGAGAGAGAGAGAGAGAGAGAGAGAGAGAGAGAGAGAGAGAGAGAGAGAGAGAGAGAGAGAGAAAGAGAGAGAGAGAGAGAGAGAGCAAAAGAGAGATGGGGGTAGGTATTTTGTGGCTAAATTAGAGAGCCTAGAAACGCTTTCGGTTTGATAACCAATTTAAAAATAGCAGAACACTTATATCAAAGCTTTAATTTGTTTTATGAATGTATCTTTATGTCTACTGCATAGTTCTTCTAGTTTAGACTATCGGTTGGTAGACAATTTATCACACTATGTTCTTATATTTTTTTGTTTTGCATATTACTAAAACGCGTGAAAGTGTGCATTTAGCTTGAGGTGCAACCGTCACAGAGACTGTAGCTATGACTAAACTGGCTGTGCAAAATAACAGACCTAACAGAAGTTCTCCTTATGAAAAGTAGGACTGGCTGGGCACAACTGCTGCATTCTTCTCGACACAGGCTCTAATTTGACCTGCATGGCAACGGATTTCATCAAGAGCAGGCTGCAGCCCTAATAGCCAAACTGTTGTTGTTGGCTGCACCCTTATCATCGATTGGCGGTATATCATATGTACTGTGAAAGATAAAAGATATGGACTAGGATTAGATTGTTTCTGGATAACCCAGGCAAAGGTTATATAACCTACTGTACACTTTTCTTGATAGGCTGTGATCAAGCAGTCAATAGGCTGCAATGCGGTCCGGTCAGATAGCCTGGCATGGCAGATTTTTTAATTTTGGTTTAATTGATCGACATCTTCATCTGAACTTTTTTTTTTTATTAGACAATGTGACAGTGTTGTGTTTATCTCAGAGTGTTATTTTACACACCCAAAAAAAGAAAACAAACAAACACTAAAGCCAATAATATTTCATATTTAAATTAAATTTCTCATCCAAAGTATGGTTCAACTGTAATTTGGCACAGGTGATTTTAGATATAGCTAATGGTTTGTATGGTAGACTCTTGATTGCAATTGATGCACTTTCTTTGGTTAAAAAAAAATCTAATACAAAAATTACGGTTTTTGAATGTATTCAAACATTCACATTCAATTCGCCAAAATTATCAGGCTGCAGTATTGGGCTATGTCAACAAGATTTAGTCTCAGAGTGAATAGGTGACCTGGGTAATTGTATCCACTAAGTCGAATAATATTTTCACAAATAAAAACTTTATGGAATATTTGGAAGATACATTAATTCAATATTTGGCGTGCTAGGTCACTCGTGTTTAAAAAGCTGCAAGCAAACTTTGTAAGATGTACAGTTAAGAGAATAGGCAAATGAATCCGCGTCGCTTAACAGGCTACAGGTTGGCGAACCAAAGGGTTTACCCGTTGTAAAGAAAACTAGTTTGATAGGTTTGAAGACCCCTTTTTTTTCAAAGTTACGTCCTTGCTAACAAAACAATGGTTTCCAGGTAAAAAAAAATAAATAAATATCAAACTGAGCCTTACTCTAAAAGACGTGTCAACGTAAATAAATATTAATGAAGACACAAAATCAAGCCACAAAAGAAGCTAAATCACTTCACCAAAATATCCTAGCCTGTACTCACCAAACTGTGTGAAACAAATAAAGATTCCTGTACTATAACATATCTGATGAAGAATAAAAAGAGGTTTAAAAACGAGCAGCATTTATAAACTCTCGAATTCAGTAGTCGGCCAAAGGACAATAGCTTCATTCACACAATCATGTTAAGTAATACAATATTGTACTTACAACGACAGAGAAAGAAGCTGTTGGAAATTCAGTTTAACTGAGGAGTCAGATCAGGCTAAGCGCAGGGAGAAGACGCAGAGAAAGAGAGAAAGAGAGAGAGAGAGAGAGAGGGGGGGGGGGGTATGTACAGCCAATTCTTGCACATCGTTCTTGACTTTCATTTAATTTTCACATTCTCTTAGTTTTTTTGTGAAAGGAAAAATAATACATTCTCGTCCTAATTTTCACCTCAAGACTTTCAGTGTGCAGCGAAGACGGGTGTAATTATTCTCTAAGGAAATAAGCAGTTTACCTTAACTTGAAGTTCGTCCATCTCAAAGTTACCTTAAACAAAACGTTTAATTACCTGTAAGTGTCAAATTAGTGGCCTAAATATGTCTTTTAAGATCTTAATCGTATAATATAGGATGCATATCCAAGGTATATTGCTAACAGTGAAGTTAAAAGAAAGAAAGAAAGAAAGAAAGAGAAAGAAAGAAAGAAAGAAAGAAAGAAAGAAAGAAAGAAAGAAAGAAAGAAAGAAAGAAAGAAAGAAAGAAAGAAAGAAAGAAAGAAAGAAAGAAAAGACTCAAACTTTAAACTAATATACGATTCCCTAGAAAAATATTTTACTTGTACGTACTGATGAAAAAATACTCAACAACAAATAATACTATTTTTCCTTTTAAATAGGCAATGCATGTTGGCCGAAATGCCACCTTTGTTGAGAGTGCTGGCAACACAACATAGATGTGTCTCATACGCCATCTTTTGGTGATTATGAAGAATTTCACACATAAACTGTACATGGCTGGGCCTGCAAATTATAATTCGATGAACTGCAATTCATTCAGAAAGTATTCAGACGCCTTTCAGTTTTTGCAAGCTTTGTTGGTTTACAGCATTATTTTATTTATTTGGTCACTGATCTACTCAGTAACCCATGAAAACAATGATACACTTTTCTTTGAAAATGTATTCGATTCAAGTTACGCTATTCACTTTTTTTTAAATAAAAAACGGAAGTATTTAATTTGCATAAGGATTCTAACACATCCATTAATACTTGCAGTGTCATCTTTAAAAATCAAACACCGCTTTGGGTCATTTTGGTTGGTTTTTAGAAGCTGTACACATCTGGACTTGAACTCTGTCTCCCTTTATCTCGGCAGATCATCTCAAGCTCAGGCCGAAAATAGCGGAAGCATTAGTGAACTGCCATCTTAAGGTCTCTCCAGAGACAGTCTATTTCTATTGTATTCTAGGTCTGGGCTTTGGCTGGATGACTCGGGGACATTCACCCACTGGTCCTCAAAGTATTGTCCTGGCGTTATTTTGGCTTGTTCCTGTGCTGAAGGTGAATCCCACACTCGGGAGGAGATTCTCTCCAAATACTTCTCTGTATTTGGCTGCATTCATCCTATATACTGTACCCAAACACTGTATATATTATGCGCACACACATTATGCTTAAGAACTCATTATTATTTTCTCTGTCTGCACCCCCTAGCCTACACGTCTCTCTCGCTCACTTGCTCTTTTGATAAATCTTTACCTCCTCAAATCCACATGAAGAATATGGTTACTTCAACTTGTTGTTTTTTTGTTTGTTTGTTGTTGTTGTTGTTACCATCTGTGTGTGTGTGTGTGTGTGTGTGTGTGTGTGTGTGTGTGTGTGTGTGTGTGTGTGTGTGTGTTTTAGGAGTTGTGTGTGTGTGTGTGTGTGGGGGGGGGGGGGGGGGGGGGGGGGAGCATGCATTTGCATATCTCCTTCCATGCTTTGATGCATCTTCAAATGCCAGTCTAGCCCATAAATATTTGAAAAGAAGAGTGCATGAAAAATCCACATTTTTTGTTACATTAAATTAACATGTGTTCATCCCCAGTTTCTCATGCCTAATTAGAGAACACCATTCTGTAGAGGACATGAGGAGGATACAGTGTGATGTGTTGTCATCCCACCCAGTCATAAGGACAGACTGTGAACCCATAGAGGAGAGTATGGGGAGCTAAGGCTATGTCTGGAGTCACCATGGTCAACCCGGCAACAACCTGCTGGATCTCATCCATCACTCAGCAGGAAACAAGAACAAGTTCCAATCCCTGTTTGCCATTAACAGATAAATACATGGCTCCTATAAGGATTGTTAAGAAAATATCCAATGATCAATCTACACTGATGAGCTCTAATAAATAGACTTGGAGAATCTCAAAGAGCAGATATTTGTTGCACAAGTCTGTATAATTATAACCGTTGAGAAGGGCTACTGTTTTCGGTTCAAAATGTGCAAACAATACACACTGGATGGAAAACAGGCTTAATGGGGTGGTCAGCACTGAGACCTTTGAGCATAGCTGGGCTTTAGAAACATCAGTCTATCATCAGGCAGGTTGGACAACCAATTCATCAGGACATGTTGTGTTGGAGGAAAGACCTAAGTAATGTATTTAATTATGGATAATAGCTGCATAGGAGGGAAGAGCATACCGGTCCTTTCTATTGAAATAAAAATATGCTTTCACCAACATAATAATTGTACAATTACAATACAATCATTGTATTAAAGTATAGGCCATTAACACTGTAATTTACACAAAACATATAAGTCCCAACAGTCACAAGAGATGGGGAGGGAGGGAAGGGGAGAGAACAGTGAAACGGGCCTCTATCTACTAACCATCCAAGTTAACACGGAAGTATCAAGATGACTAACTAAACTGTATTGTGAATATACAACTATCAATATTTTGAACAAAGTCTCTGTCTGGTAACAGCTTCATGTAAGTTGCTTAGAGCAACATCATTATTTAAAATGATACAGTGAAAGATGGCCAAGGCTTCTTTTAGGGACGGCCTGCAGCAGCTTGAACTTCTTATTGTGATAACCTATGTATTGTATTTTGTAATCTTGTACTGATTAATATATACTAAGTTAAGCATTACAGATGGGATTCTTCATTTAAACGAAAATGGTTGTGAGTGACTAAAGTTGCCCGTTGCTGCTGGGTATTTGAGACCCGTGAGACAGGTCAAACACACTGTCGGCTGAGCTTAAGAGGTAAAAAACCTTTAGCATTGCCTATTACATCAGGGGACCAAGGTGAGTTTAATAGGATTTTGTTGTGTCATGCCATAGTAAAGAATGTGAATACTCACGGTAAAATAAACATTTAATTCTGTCCATCCCAAATTACAGTAGATGTAGATGTTGCCCAGGAGGAATTGTTTTGGTTAACACCTTTTGTACAATTTGGATGTTTACAGGCATTCTTTCATGCCCTTTCAGCCAGCTGTAACATTGATGTTTACTTTACAGTGATAATCAATTCATGATTCTTCTAAGTTCAAAAGTTTACTTGCATACAAGCTTCATGGAGTTAACATACTGTATATATATTAAGAGTGGCTTTAAAAAAATACATTTATCTGACATACAACCTAAACATTTCCCTCAAGAAAATCAATGCAAAAAGTGCAGTATGCCTCGTTAATGACTATAATTGGCAATCATTTCTCAGATCAAAATTTGTCTGACTGATGAAAAAAAATACATAGCTGTTTTTGACATATTTTAAGTGTAAGTGCTGTATAAATGGTGAACGATGCTAACAAGGACCAGCAAGTTGAGGCCCCAACTCCCTTTCACTCTGACCAACCCCATATGCCCAAGGAGCCCCTGAAAGACTGAGAAACTACACTTAATTATTCACATGAGCCACATTATGTAATTACCTCAAACACTATTTGCATGTATGCAAATATTTCTTCTCCCAATTGGACCTGCAAATTGGGAAACTGCTCTCGTTAGTTGACCTAAATCTCGTACTTGTAAATCTGGATTTCATCAAAGTTTAGTCAGGATCTAATATTTCCTTTCAAGTTAACAGAGAACTACTGATTACTCATGTTTGAATAAGGAGAGCAACATGATATGTGTAATTATTTGACGGTAGAGGCGTTAACGACAGACAGACAGCTGCACAGGACTGCATATCATAATCCTAATCGTTTTCCAATCGGGAGATAGCCGCAGTGTTTTTTTTTTATTGCTCTTGGGAGAATATATATATATATATATATATATATATATATATATACATATATGTTTTTGCCAAAGTACAGCTTTGTATACCATTGGATGAAAAAAATAAAATAATTGGTGTGAATGTTTTAGCACCATCCTTCTTATCAAAATTTTTCCAAAGGGTGAGCCTATATTCACCATCTATAATGATCAACAAAGCAGTTATACAATCATTGTGTGTGTGTGTGTGTGTGTGTGTGTGTGTGTGTGTGTGTGTGTGTGTGTGTGTGTGTGTGTGTACGTGTGTGTGTGTGTGTGTGTGAGTCTGGGGCTTAATTTGATGCCAAAGGTGTTAGTAGGAGCCCCCCAAATAACAGGAACTGCTGGATCAAAGAAAAAGCCCTGGGGCATTTGCTCCTTTCTGTGCACACAAAGCGTAATGTGTTGTAGGTAATGTAAAACCCTTCCGTCCTATTGTTTAGTTTATCACAGCGTTTGTTGAACACTCACGCTAAATCATTTATGTCAGGAGCAATCATGTTTACTTCCAATTCAATATTTATATTCTCTATGCGACCCATCTGTGATCAAATTAAAAGAATGTAATACAGACGATTTTGTAAAAAAGCTGACATTGAAGTGCTTACTGTTAGAGGTAGCTTGACTACAGGACAAATAAATGTAGCTCTCACATGGTTTCTTTTTGTTGCATGTTGTAAAATAAATGCAGCTCTCATATGGATTCTTTTTGTTGCATGTTGTAAAGCAGGATGGCATAGTGAGACTGTTCAGTGAGACCGTTCAGTGATTCTTGACTTCAATAATTCAACATAAACCCATTCTTTATTAAAGCACGCATATTGAGCTTGAGATGATAAAAGAGCATAAAAACAATATTCGAATCAAAGTACCTTTTGTATAGGTTCCCCCAGTTCAGCATTTGTACAGTTCGAGTCCAATCAGGATGCCGGCCGTGTGTGGAATGCAAGCACACCAATCTCTTCAGACATTCATGACAAGTCAAAAGAGAATCATTAATGCAATGAATATGAGTGTGTTTTGTGATGAGTTTTGGTTGGCTTATAAAGATACGAGTCAAGTAAAGAAAGATGTGCTTTACTGTAGTCTGGTGTTGTTCAAATCAAATCCACTCCCTAATCAGTCTTACTAGGCCCATTATCTTACAAACAACCATGGTTCCATCGTTCATCTTACATTTTCATTTTCTATTTAAAGGTACAGTAATTTCCATGGATATACAATAAATGTCTTGGCGAGTACAGGTGGTAAACAGCAACACAAGCATTTCATTTCTACAGAGAAGCTGAGAAGATAGTAATCTCCTCTGTTGGTCTGCGTCCTTGAGTCAGGGAGGAGTATTTAGTAAAGGATTAATGTGCTAGGCCTTGATGAAGCTTTAAGAGAACAGGGACAAATTAGCATAATAGGCCCTATTTCATTCTCTTTGAAGTCCGGAGCATGGAATAACAGATGTATATGAACCCGCAGCCAAACGTCAATAAATGGAAATGCCACAACCCTCAGTGGTGGGGGCTCGGGTGGATTTCTACAGGAGGTGGAGGGGGAAACGGCTCCCTTTTTATTGCCAAATAAGCAGAACGGGCGGATGTGATGGGTCTCTCTACCCACCAGGGCTAGCCGTCGCTGTGGGCCCCCCCCTCCCACGCATGGGGATTGGACGGAGGGAGAGGGATGTGGCAGCTCCCACTGTGGAGCTTAGGGAGGAAACTCCCCTCACACAGGTGAGCCTCAAAGCACACCACGGCCAGCCACCACACTGGATTGGAAGGTCTCTCTGAGCAGCGAGCTTGCTGCGGAACAGCCAGCCATTTTCCAGATAGATGAGCGTATTCCTCAGTGCGCTAGGTCCCTGTTTAACGCATGAGTGAAACTGGGCTGTAACAATCACCATTGTGGACAGTTTTGAGTTGTGGCTTTACAAAATTAGGAAGGAAATCTAAGAAACACTTTTTATTTATTTTTTTACTTTTTCCTGGTTTTGACTGTGAAGTTAAATACTTTGTTTCGTCAATGGTTTCTCTAACAATCGCAAAAGCGAGAAAAGGACCATCATTTAATGATACGAAGTGTAGGCTTCAGAAACCGGGATTTTACTACCCACCTTCTCAGCTGAAAATGTAGAGACATTGAATTAAAAATGCCCTTTTAGATGGAGAGGCTTTGAACTAAAGCAACATTTCAAGGGGCTTTTTTTGTATTGAAAGTTCACCTCCTTTGAGCTGGCTTAAGTTTGATTCCCTTCTCAAATAATAGAATCAAATTTAACAGGTCAAAGCAATCAATAAGGATGTTCAAAGGGAATCTTGAAGCTGTGATGAGTGAACATTTTGTACTTTTCTTTTGTACATGGTTAGCATAAATATAGGCTTATTAGCTACACTGAGAGAAAGCAAAGGCTTTTGATGATACGTCTTTTTATGCATTTTGAAGCAAGTTTTGCCATAATGTTGTATCAGATTCGTTAAATAGAAAATTATGAGCATCTAATCTATGCGTTGTCTATATTTTGAATCTTTACAGAAACTGTTGGTGCAGACTATACCAAGTGAAAAAGAGGAAGCGTTGGCATGTGCACTTTGATATATAATATGAGACTGATGAGGTAAAGAGACAGGATAAAACCTTTCCAGAGTCTGAATATTCAGTAAGGCTTGATGTCAGCAAAGAACAGTTGGGCTTCAATGCACTTTTCTACCTAAATTTCACAGTCCAAAAGCGAAATATTTAATGAGCCAAATGTCATGTTAACATCTTTAATATTTACATATTTTTCTTAAAAATTCATTGTGCCCCCTGCTACAGTTATCCAGAAAAGATCTTGTCAAAGATTATTTTTTTCCCTACGTAGGCAAAAATAAAACTTATTTAGCAAGCTAATAATATACTGGCAGTGCTAGATAAACACAAATATTATATTTAAAGTGATTTCATGTAAGAATATCATCTGAGTGTTTACAAAACATACCATTAACACCACACGTTGTCAGTACCTCATATTCATTAGGACTTCCCAATCAAATCATCCCACATTTCTCCTCTGAAAAGTTCCCAATTTAGGTCACACCACAGATCAAATTATTTCATTCTCACGTCAAAAATATTAGATTTAATTATTTAACATTAATGAGACAGTTTACAGTATGTTAAAAGTGCAATAACAAGTATAAAACATGTTTTTCTAGCATAGGATTATCATTTGTTAGACATTTTCCAAAGTTAATATGCACAGCCGCCTCTATGTTGTCCCAGAACATGTGAGGAAATATAAATGTCGTTTAGTCCTGTAGGTGCCTCAGAGCGCAGGTTAAGCGTGACCGTTAATGTTCCTCAACTGTGTAACAGTGTTGCTGTCGGATTCAAGCCCAGTCCTTCCTTCCTCCCTCGGGGTTGATACTCCACGTTGTTGTCACTCAGCAGCACCTCAGTGTCCAGAAACCGCTTTGGCTGAGGGAAGGATACAACACACAAAGAAACACTTAGTCCCTGACAAAGGTAAGACCGTCAACACCGATTTACGATAACAAATTGTATTTGATTGTTTTAGCAGTGTTTTGTTGGCACAATAGAAATAAATACATATGTGATTGCATTGATACCACAGTGGTACCTATAACTGTCAACAGCTTGTCTGATGGGTTATATGTTATATGAATTATCCACATCTCAAATAGCCCATCCATGACATGCGCCTCTAATGGTTTATCGTACAAAGGTTGATTATGTAATTTGATCCAGGCCTTTGTGTTTGTGTCCTCCATATTACTATGTTGATTCTTGGAGCTAATATGATTGGCTGATGTTTCCAACACTGCTAAGAACATGATTTGGGCCCAAGAGATTTTTTTCTGACCATGTGACATAACTTAATACAGACCTTAATTCCTGTTTGATCAAAGATTCTAATTGCTTGCAGGGTGTCACAAAGTCAGGAAAAATACCCTGAAATGGCTTTGCTTTGGAAAGAACTTAAAACACAATGAAGGGACTTCTTTCCAGCGATATGGATGTCCCAGTTCACACACGGCAGTATAAAGTACAGAAGCCACATCACACACTCTAAAACCAACATTAGCCTGGCATGACACCATAGGAACTCCACCCTTTGAAAAGCTACAGCAGGTGCATCAAAAACCAAACCCCCACACCAACCGTTAGCGTTATAGCATGGCCTAATGGATGGCACCATCCTTAATCCTGTCCGTTCTTTGTCTTTCTGAACCAGGGCATTCGAAAGAAGTCAGAGAGCAATACCGTAGCACGTTCGATTCAAAGGTATAGTCTAGCACACACATTCATTGCCATTTTACCCAGCAAAGTGACCCACCAAAATCAAGCAGTGTTAAACGGTCTAAAGGAGTATAGCATGCATGTCAGACTGGAGACTTTTCAACAATTTGTGAACATACTATCTCTGACCTAAACTTAGGCAAAGTGAGAGCGCTACTGGAAGCATACAGTTTCTCTACGGATGTTGAGCTAAAAACACACAGCCACGTCTGTCCGTAATGACCGAAGCACTTCCAAAATACCTGCCCATTCAATCCCGCCCACCGCCACAGATGAAAGTTGATCAGCGTGTGTAAGCGTAGAACACGGGGAACAGAGAGACAAGGCGCCATGCAGACATGGACATGCAGGCCACACGTGGACCCCGGCTCTGCTGGCTTTGGAAGAGAACCAGAGGGGCTGTCGGAGGGTGACAGGGTGGAGGCTGCAAACGCACGCTATTCCACGGGACCTCCAAGAGCTGGAGTGAGGGCTGCTCGAGGATCTCCAGCAGTAGGACATGCGCAGGCTTTTGTTGTGTTAATCAAGTGAGTGTAACTGGTAGTAAGAATACTAATATAGTCATTGCTAGCCTCCTCTATCACCACACATACGGCGGCAGCCACATCTCCCCCCTCGTCTCTGCTCGCTGGGAAGTGACAATATGGTTATCCCGGTGGGTACAATAACGCTAGTGTTCCTGCTCTTGTCTGGTGCATGGTGTATAGTGACAGCATTGTTGGGGCTGAGTCTTGGCTTTCTACTGTATGCAGCTCCTCCCCGACTACAGATGGCGGGCTAATTAGCGCGGTGGAATACAGCTGCGCGCTCCGCTCCACTGTCAAGGTGTCAGAGCCAAAGGTGCCTCGCTCTTTCTGTTAATTACTCCCACAATGCCACAGGTAGCAGCAGCATTTGCTTCACCTCCGTCTCCCCTCACCCTCTCCCCCTTGATAAACATTTTGGCAGACTTACAAAAACAACAACAATTTGCACACAATTAGCACAGCGGGATTGGTGGGCTGCCTGCAGATGTGTGTGTATTGTTGATAATAGAAGGAGTGGAGGGGGGTCTTCTCCCCCTCACTCCTACGTGCGAAGTGGGTCCTTCCAAATCACAACAGAGTGCTAAGCATGCAGGCGAGGTGCAAAACACACAGATACCCATGAGTGAATTAGCAGAACTCACAGTGGTGCCACAAGCATGCAGTTAGTCCTTACTTTGGCTTAACATTTTTTCGACTAAACAAACGTGTAGTGAAATCCGTTGCTCAGAGGAGGGGGAGGAGGGGCCTGAGACACTGGAGGAAGAGGAGGAGGAAGAGGAGGCGGAAGAGGAGGAGGTGGAGGAGGAGGTGGATAGCCCGTGGTGGGAGGGAGGGTGGGAGTTGTAGGAGTAGAGGGGGTGGTAGCCTGTAGAGGAACTGCAGAGGAAGACACAGAGTAGGAAGAGGAATGAGGAGAAGAGCATGACATTAGTTAGCATGTGTTAGGTCCAGACGTTTAACGGACAGTGTCGGCCAATCCAACACCCCTTCCCTTCTACCACAGAACACGGCCTCTCTTCCGTTCCAAAAGCAACAGACACCGGAAGGACAGGCCTCATGTTACAAGCAGAGGTCCCGAGCCTCAAGAACACTCAGGTGCACAACCGGACAGCATTATTGAAGTCATGTACAATCTCTCAGTGTCCGAAGTTTCTTGTTTAAATCCAGGGGACTTGTAATGTGACCCCTCCCCCACCATCCCCGCCCCCGCCCCCTGACTCCCACCACCAACGGAAGGCGAAACGCCTTTTGATTCAGACAAGATGCCACTAGCAGGAGTAGCTGACATGCTGGAAAGGTTGTTATAATTGCAGTTCACGCTGCATATTAGGTTATGATCTATGCTTCTCATCCTGACGGCTTGGGTGTTACAATGTATGACAGAGACGGGGGGGGGGGGGGGGGGGGGGGGGGGTAAGAGAGCGAGAAAGAGAGAGAGGGAGAGAGAAAGAGAGAAAGAAAGAGTGAAAGAGGGAGATGAGAGAATTGGGAAGAGACAAGAGGCGATGAGAGAGAGAGAGAGAGAGAGAGAGAGAGAGAGAGAGAGAGAGAGAGAGAGAGAGAGAGAGAGAGAGAGAGTCTGCGTGTGTGTGTGTGTGTGTGGGGGGGGGGGGGGGGGGAGGACTCAGAATGAGGTAGGGAGAAGGAGAAAGAGAGAGAAGCTCAGCTGAAGACATGCTGCTCCTGCCAGTGAAAGGAGAGGGAACCTGCCTGGCTGCCTGCTCCAGAATAAAGATGAAAAGTACAGTGGGTGTCTTTTATGCACCGCTCAGAGATATGTTCAAAGAGCCAGCTACAGGATGCAGGAGAGAGAGAAAGAGAGAGAGAGCGACCAAGCATACTTTAACTAGGCCATTGATCAACACACAAATTCACCTCATCAAGAGATTCCTCCCCCGTTTAAAGGTTCGACATGGATCGCAATTAGGAGGCTGTCTTTAGTCATAAGCTCCCCCCTAATGAGGAGTAATGTTAACGGTATTAGGTGTTAAACGGCCTGAACGCAAGGTGCGGCAACTACTCCCCCACCCCCCCCACCCCCCACCCCCACCCCACCTTCGCCTTCTCTCCTTCTCCCTTTCTATCTCTCTCTCTCTCAACCTCTTGAAAAGTAAGCTTCCCCCTCTTTAGCAGCGATTCAAACTATGTCAATGCCACGCCGCCAGGACTTGAGCTGATCTTCTCCGACGAGGACTTTCATGATAACGATTTCTCAAAGTGGTTCTGAGAATGCGAGCAGGGATGAGTGTCTTCAAACCTGTGGGCACACCAAAGGGAATGCCAGAGTACTCCACCCTGAGCGTGTGTCTTTATTGGCCGTGTCATGTGATAGGCAGTAGGTAAGCGTCTGTGGGGCCGGTTCAAAGGGGATCATAAATATCTCAGGCGGGCGGGATTTTCCAGAGGTGGGGCCACGCAAAGGCAGAATGGGAGATTGAAAAGTCCAGAAGTTGTGATAAAACATAATTAAGAGTGCGAGCAGGTGTCAGAGAGAGAAAGAGAAAGGACTGAGAGAAATAAGAGACAGAGATTAAATATACAACATGGTTGTTAACATGTAATAAGGGGACATAATGGATGTTTGATTCGCAAATCACTCAAAAGGTGCAGCAAGTAATATTCAACAACATTCAAAATAACAACATATTATAATCACTGTGTATGTAAGTGTCTCTGTGTGTGTGTGTGTGTGTGTGTGTGTGTGTGTGTGTGTGTGTGTGTGTGTGTGCGCGCGTGCTTTGGGGCCCTACCTGCCACCTGCTTGCTCTTGAGCGAGGCCTCGGAGGCCAGGGCGTAGGACATGGTGATGATTCTCTCCTGCTCCTGCAGGGCAGAGTCCAGCTTCACCAGGCCCATCATTTCAGCCTTGTCCACCGACACTACGGCCGGCGCTAGGTTCTGCACACTGCTCACCAACACACACACACACGCGCACACACACACACACACACACACACACACACACACACACACACACACACACACACACACACACACACACACACACACACACACACAACGATTAAACCCAAAATAATACAAGCAGATAGAGAGAGCATGGATGGGGGGGGGGGGGGGGGCACTGAAATGTAGGAACACAAATTCCAATAAGCAAACGAGCTCCACAAAGCCAATTCTTTAGCATTCCTCCAGGGTTCACTTTCATGAGACCTTTGTGCCAAAGCTTCTCCTCGTGGGTGGGTGGTGGTGGTGGTGTGGGTGGGGGGGGGGATTGGGGGACGTGGCGTACCTGGACTTGGCCAGGATGTTCTTGATGCGCTCCACCTTGCGATGGCGTTCCTCCACCTCCTGGGGGCTCAGCGGCTCCTCGGGCTCCAGGTCCACATAGCGCTCGGGGATACACACTTTCGGAGGCTTGGCCAACTGCACGGAGAGTCCAACACATGTGAGCAGCCGTTAGCACGCAGGGCTACATAAAGCCCATCTTTCAATGGATACTAGCTAATCTCTTATTCATGTAGATACAGAAGGAGCATCAGGGAGTACGGCTTTGCATTTCTTACCACTAATCAAGCCGATGATGCCTTTATTATGCATTAAAGACCATCCATTGGGAGCAAACTCTGCAGTTCTGTATACTCACATTATGCTGTATAATAAAGAACTAAGTAGCTAGGCTTATTTGAAAACTGGAAATGATAGCTAACGTATGGATATGTCTGTCCTAAAGGGTGTGCTGCATGGGGCATGCTGGGATGCTTCATCGCGGTCCAGCTCAGAGACCCCCACCTCTGTGTTGCGGTCCAGCTCAGACAACTCTTTGTTGAGGTTCAGCTCAGAGACCCCCACCTATTGTTGAGTTCCAGCTCAGACAGCCCACCTATTGTTGAGTTCCAGCTCAGACAGCCCACCTATTGTTGAGTTCAGCTCAGACAGCCCACCTCTTTGTTGAGGTCCAGCTCAGACAGCCCACCTCTTTGTTGAGGTTCAGCTCAGAGACCCCCACCTCTTGTTGAGGTCCAGCTCAGACAGCCCACCTCTTTGTTGAGGTCCAGCTCAGACAGCCCACCTCTTTGTTGAGGTCCAGCTCAGACAGCCCACCTCTTTGTTGAGGTCCAGCTCAGACAGCCCACCTCTTTGTTGAGGTCCAGCTCAGACAGCCCACCTCTTTGTTGAGGTTCAGCTCAGACAGCCCACCTCTTTGTTGAGGTCCAGCTCAGACAGCCCACCTCTTTGTTGAGGTTCAGCTCAGACAGCCCACCTCTTTGTTGAGGTCCAGCTCAGACAGCCCACCTCTTTGTTGAGGTCCAGCTCAGACAGCCCACCTCTTTGTTGAGGTCCAGGTCGTAGTCCAGCGGTTCCAGGTCCGCCTCCCGGGTGGGCGTGGGCGTGGACACCGAGCGGAAGGTCAGCCATTCGTCGGATTGCGAGCGGGGCCTGTCGCGGTGCTCCGGGGGTCTCTCCTCGCCCAGCACGCTCCTCACGCCGCGCGCCTCCTCCCCCTGCACCGCCCGCTCCAGCAGCTGCAGGTCGAACTCCTGCTCTCGCCTCCACTGGTTGTGGAGAAGGGGAGGGGGACCAGGGAAAGAGTGACAGAGAGACAGACACGGGGGGGAAACAGACGGACATAAAGATGAACAGACAGACAGACATAAAGATTAACAGACAGACATAAAGAGAAAGAAAGGTTTGCAATGAGGTACATGTTTTTTTCTTTACTTTGCATATACTGCAGTTTAAAAGCGTAGGCTTGATGCCTTAGGAACATCTTAACTCTTTTGCAAATGCAATTTGGCTAATTTAGCACTTTCTTCACTAGGAACCATTGATTATTAGTACTTGCCTTCATGCATCGATCAATGATCAATGCACGATGCACCGCATTCACTGCTGAACGATACATAGTATTGCAGGCAAGAGCCATACTATGTTTAGGTCAGTGTTGATCATGGTAGTATCTTTTTGGGGGGGGGGGTTATGTGTGTGAATATTTGAGCCCAAGCTCTCCCACCGCAGCATGCACTGTCAATCCACCAGAGTACAGTGACTGAAGAGGAGAATGGGGAGAAGACGAGAAGGAGAAGTTAGCCGAGACAGAACTTCTCTCATTAATAGATAAGTGCTCAGGTCCTTGGCAGGCATTATTGTGCTTACTGGACAAAATAAAAAACAAGACGCTGGCAGGAATACCCCCAATGCATATTCATAAAAGACATGGATATGGAAGAAAAAAACATGGAAAACATGTATTATTAGAAACAATTTTATTTCTTATTTGCAAACCTCTACATTATATATGGGTGTGAGGGTATCAGATTCTAGTGTCAGGAAAAAATATAATTCGCTGCTGTGCGGTTTTGTAAACAGCTCCGCTTCTGATCTGAAATACTAGCCTATGCCTTACATTAGTAATTGGCATATGTAAACAGGCAACAGTATAAGGCACTTGTTCCATACACCAGTATTAAGTGTCTATTGAGACTGACAAGATTGACACGTCAACGGAAGGCACATTTGCAGTTCAACGTCGCTGACAAGCTACACCATTAGTTTGACTCGGCCACTCGGGTATTGAGGAAATCACAGTGTGTATACAATGTGAATCAATCAGTGACTAACTATTAAACCCTACATGAAATAACACACAAACAGGTCTTTAGAGCACACTAGGGACAGTGTCCTGGGAAGGTAGGGGTAGGAGAATGGAGGACAGTTAGAGAAAAAGAGGAGGGTGTTAATCACGGTCCTAGTGGGTTGACACGACATGAGAAACTGGCGGATGGGAAAGCTTGGGTCAAGGCGGAGGAGAGTGCTGTAGAATCAATGGGCAACTCAGATAGATGTCGAGGGGAGAGGCTACTACTGCCATGTCATCAACAAAATGGACAAAAAGCATCCAGCAAACAGATGCCTGCAAACAGTCCAGCAAACAGATGCCTGGTTGTTGATTTGGGAGTTGGGCTAGCGAAGTTAGTCACACCTTGGCCTTGAATCCACGTGAATGTAAACCATATCGATTCAACGTACTCTAGACACACGTATCTGGCAAGAGAGTCAAACACATCAACATATTGGGTTTACAGCGGTGGGACCCCTTTGATCTGTGTCTCTCCCAAATCTTTCTCTTTCCATATCAGCTCAAAGTCCCCTCCATGCCCACCTCCCTCTCTCCCTCCCTCTCCTCAAAGCTCCAATAGAGAGGACACTCGACCCCAACGGAGCCCCCGCACCGTTAGTAAGAGCATGCACTGTGCTCCCCCCTGGCGGAGGGACGGCCGGTCGCTAGTAACGTACTGAACCCAGGTCGGCGGAAAGGGGGCGGGGGGCGGGTGCCGACGGGGGGGTCCGCCGCTCGCCCTGACTGAGGGTGCGCTTGCGCTGGCGGACCAGGGCCTTCTGGTGCCTCTTCATCCGCTCCAGTTGCTCCTCGGCGCTCATCCTGCCTCGGGCCTGCTGCTGCGCCGGGTCCCCCGAGTAGAGGCGCTCCAAGGCACTCTTTGGTTTCTCCTGGGGAGGGAGGGGGAGGAGAGCACGTACAGTCCAACAAACACACACACACACACACACACACACACACACACACGCAGAGGGACAGGGGGGGGAGACGGAGGGAGCGAGGGAGACGGTAGAGGAGAGGTATCAGAGAAGGAAAGCGTGATAGAAGTAAGCCAGCGGAAAAGAGAGAAAGACGAGATATCTGGATGTGTTAGTGTGCGTGAGATGCTTGTGAACAGGCTGATTCAAAGTTCTCATTTAGAATGCAGTACCGTTCTGCTGGTCCAGATGAATCCTGTTCACCTATTGTTTGGACTATTGCTTAGAGCGCCATATTCCCAGAAACTAATTGAAATCCCCCAGCCAGGCCAGTTGCGGCCGGCTCAACACAATTTGGTCCGGCTGGGTTCTGCAGTGTTCAACCCCCCACAGCAGCCCTCCTTTACCTTCCAGCCGACTGCCGAGGCTCCGCTCCGCAGTGTGACGTAGGAGGAGATGTTTGTGGACTGGTTGAGTCTGGCCGAGGCTCCTCTCCGCAGTGTGACGTAGGAGGAGATGTTTGTGGACTGGTTGAGTCTGGCCGAGGAGGCGGTGGGCCCTGAGACGCAGACAGACAATGCATCACTATGACCGGGATCAGATCAGCACCCCAGCCATAGCCTGGGGCAGGGACTTTTAACCAGCCCACAACATGATGCCTCTCATAAAACAAAATATAATAATACATTAGTAATAATAATACATTGTATTTATATAGAGTGCTTTTTCTAAAACCGAAGGAGGCTTTACGCTGTAAATGGTAATCACGGGCACCAGCAAGAACAGAACAGACCAAAAAAACGAAGGACAAATAAACAATAAAAACATATGATGGCTACAACCTACCTAAAATAGAGACGTCAGGACTATAGTCATTATGATGACACCTTTTATAAATCAAACACTTAAATGTCAAATTAAAGATTCTGTTTTTACATACAGTATTCATTTGAGTTAATGTTCTCCCTACCTCTGCTGGGGAGGGTCTGGTAGCCCCCATTGTGGCCTACAGCAGCAGGACCTGTGTGAGTCAAACTGTCTGCCACACCCTGGAGCTCTGGATCACTCAGAAAGGGGCGCAGCTCAATCTAGGACACACAGACACACACACACACACACACACACACACACAGACAGACAGACAGACAGACAGACAGACAGACAGACAGACAGACAGACAGACAGACAGACAGACAGACAGACAGACAGACAGACAGACAGACAGACAGACAGACACAGCTTAGTGTTTACACACACAGGAAAACAAGCCGTATGTGGGATGCACGTAATCTCACCCACAGAGGTTAATATATGTACAGTGGGGCCAAAAAGTATTTAGTCAGCCACTGATTGTGCAAGTTCTCCTACTTAGAAAGATGAGAGAGGTCTGTAATTCCACATAGGTACACTTCAACTATGAGAGACAAAAATGAGAAAAATCACATAGTAGGATTTTTAAAGAATTTATTTGTAAATTATGGTGGAAAATAAGTATTTGGTCAATAACAAAAGTTCAACTCAATACTTTGTAACATAACCTTTGTTGGCAATGACAGAGGTCAAACGTTTCCTGTAAGTCTTCACCAGGTTTGCACACACTGTAGCTGGTATTTTGGCCCATTCCTCGATGCAGATCTCCTCTAGAGCAGTGATGTTTTTGGGCTGTCGCTGGGCAACACGGACTTTCAACTCCCTCCACAAATTTTCTATGGGGTTGAGGTCTGGAGACTGGCTAGGCCACTCCAGGACCTTGAAATGCTTTTTACGGAGCCACTCCTTCGTTGCCCGAGCGGTGTGTTTGGGATCATTGTCATGCTGGAAGACCCAGCCACGTTCCATCTTCAATGCTCTCACTGATGGAAGGAGGTTTTGGCTTAAAATCTCATGATACATGGCCCCGTTCATTCTTCCCTTAACACGGATCAGTCATCCTGTCCCCTTTGCAGTAAAACAGCCCCAAAGCATGATGTTTCCACCCCCATGCTTCACAGTAGGTATGGTGTTCTTGGGATGCAACTCAGCATTCTTCTTCCTCCAAACACGACGAGTTGAGTTTTTACCAAAAAGTTCTATTTTGGTTTCATCTGACCACATGATATTCTCCCAATCCTCTTCTGGATCATCCATATGCTCTCTGGCAAACTTCAGACGGGCCTGGACATGTACTGGCTCAAGCAGGGGGACACGCCTGGCACTGCAGGATTTGAGTCCCTCTCGGCGTAGTGTGTTACTGATGGTAGCCTTTGTTACTTTGGTCCCAGCTCTCTGCAGGTCATTCATCAGGTCCCTCCGTGAAGTTCTGGGATTTTTGCTCACCCTTCTCATGATCATTTTGGCCCCACGGGATGAGATCTTGCGTGGGGCCCCAGATCGAGGGAGATTATCAATGGTCTTGTATGTCTTCCATTTTCTTACAATTGCTCCCACAGTTGATCTATTCACACCAACCTGCTTGCCTATTGCAGATTCACTCTTCCCAGCCTGGTGCAGGTCTACAATTTTCTTCCTGGTGTCCTTCGACAGCTCTTTGGTCTTGGCCATGGTTGAGTTTGGAGTCTGACTGTTTGAGGCTGTGGACAGGTGTCTTTTATACAGATGACGAGGTCAAACAGGTTCCTTTAAAACAGGTAACGAGTGGAGGACAGAAGAGCTTCTTAAAGAAGAAGTTACAGGTCTGTGAGAGCCAGAAATCTTGCTTGTTTGTGGGTGACCCAATACTTATTTTCCACCATAATTTACAAATAAATTCTTTAAAAATCCTACAAAGTGATTTCCTGGATTTTTTTTCTCATTTTTGTCTCTCATAGTTGAAGTGTACCTATGATAAAAATTACAGACCTCTCTCATCTTTCTAAGTAGGAGAACTTGCACAATCAGTGGCTGACTAAATACTTTTTGGCCCCACTGTATATGTATATGTATGTCTGTGTGTGCGGTTAAAAGCAAGCAGTCCGACACAAACACACCATGTACTGTCTAAACAGTAAATCATTGTTTTACACACACACACACACAAACACACACACACACACACACACACACACACACACAACCTTGTTGTCCCCGTTGGGGAACTGGCCCGTCTCCCTGTCCCGCTTGCGCTCATCCGACTGGCGCTTGAGGCCGCGCACGGAGGTGTGGCGGATGACGGTGGTCTCGCGGGGCAGGGGGGGCACGGCGGGGGGGTTCTCCTCGGGGCTGTAGAGGTGCGGTAACGGGGGCCGGGGCGGGGCGTCCTCCTCCCCCTGAAGACACAAGGACCAGTGGAGGCAGCTTACATTACACTGGGATGATGGGAGAGTGGTTACAGTGTGGTGGGGGTCACATTGGCATCGTCAATCAACACAACAACAAAAGGATCAATGAAGGAATTATGGTCCGCAGTGACCATGAATCAAACGCGCTCACAAATAGATATGTCCCTCCTCTGTCCATGCAGCATGCAAAAGGATAAGGCGCTCCGTCGCTTACCCACGAAAGCCCAGCGGTGAGTGGGCCAGGGGAGGTGTGCTGCTGGCCGGGGCTGGAGGACAAGGCCTGGGCCTGGGTCTGGGTCTGGATGGGGATGGGGCTGGAGGGGCTGAGGCGGGGGCTGTGCTGCTGCGACTGGGACAGCCTCATCTCCGCCGTAGACGGACTCCCGGACAGGGAAGGCACTGATGACGCCGACACAGAAGGCACTAGTTTCCTCTCTGGTGTAAAGGAGACGGTGCATGGGTTTCAGAACAAGCGGACGTACAGTAGAACACAACTGCAACATCATGCAACTGTAGGTCCAATGGAAACAAGTCCTGTCTGATTGTCATCCCAGCACTTTACGTTGTACAATCACTATGATCAGAGATTAAGGTAAGATACTGTAATGATCAATTCAAGGGAAACGCCCAACTTTTCTCGAACTCTGAGAATTGGCATGATCAGGTCACACAAATAAACATCTCACGACAATTTGTGACGAGACAAACACAAATAGCAGAAGCCCACCAAGCAAGAAAAATGAAATTGATTCATTTTGTAATTGAAACTGAGTCTAAAAGTCTTTAAATAGGGCAAGTCAGCTTGAAACATTTCCACTCTGTCACTATTTCAATAGATTTTCTCCGTCAATATTATGAAGACGAAAGCAAAGTATTAGTTAGATGTAACAACTTTTATAAATTGTCACACAAGCTTCATTTCATTTCATTTCACCAAATTTAATTCAGGTAAACCACACTTAATGAGCCGTTTTGAAAGGTTGGGTTTAAATCCAGCAACAGTTAAGTCTCTACTATCATTGAATACGCCTCATGTTATTTTCGTTATCAGTCTACACTAAACCCACAGCTCTCCTCCATTTTGTCTACCTCCGTCGGTGCTCCGGTGCGTGGGGGTAGAGAGGTGGGGCGCGGAGCTCCTCTCACCTGGGTTGGTCACTGAGGAAATGGTGACCTGGTAGTTGGCTTTGTTGGCACTGAGTCCCGCCAGGACGTCCTCGATCCGCCACAGCTCCCGCCGCATCTGGGCTTTCTCCTGCTGCTTACGCGCACACACACATGCACGCCCGCAACCCCCCCCCCCCCACACACACACACACACACGCACACGCACACACACACACACACACACACACACACAGTTCTTTATACGTGTACTTAGTTTGTTATTTGAATGTAGTGCATTCGGGCCAATCTTTAACTAAAGGATTGTCAAGAAATACTTACTGAAAAAAATCTGTATCTACGTCTGGTTATGAAGTATCGCATTCTATACTTGTCAGGATATTAAGTAGTCGCCTGACCTTTCAGTTCTGTTGTATCTTCAAATGAGAACAAACACTGTCCCCTCCCTTCTAACAGATCAACTCTTAACAGGCTGTGAGCTGCAGCAGGGAGAGGTAGACTGTTCCAAGGAATGATGCCCACTCCGGTATCCCAGCTGGGTTTGTGTTGTGCCACGTTCACATGTTTTCTTATTTTACAGTCAACCGACTTCGGTGCCTCACTTGCGCGCGCACACGCAAACTCAGCCTTGTGCCTGTGTGTGTGTGTGTGTGTGTTGTTGACGGCGTGCACGGTACAGTCCGTGTTTGTATGACATTGTGCAGACCTGTGTGAGGCTGGGGCGGTTCATCTGGCCCTGTAGCACTGTCCTCAGCCAGTCCACGTCTCTCTCTAACTGGCTGTACTCATTCCAGGCATTCTCCATCTCCTGGAACACACACACATACACACACACACACAAAAACACGCACGCACACGCGCACACACACACACACACACACACACACACACACACACACACACACACACAAACAAACACAGAGGGAGTCATGTTCAGAGTGGGGTAGAACAGTTAGGCCTGGCTGGCGCTTCACTGGGGGTCCCCTGTAGGTAGGTCAGACCATGGTTAGCTTGCTACATTCACTTTGGGCCATTGGGGGGTCTGGGTGGAGGAGTAAATGGAGGTCTGGGTGGAGGAGTAAATGGAGGTCTGGGTGGTTTCGAGAACGGAGGTCTGGGTGGTTTAGAGAAAGGAGGTCTGGGTGGTTTAGTGAATGGAGGTCTGGGTGGTTTAGTGAATGGAGGTCTGGGTGGTTTAGAGAACGGAGGTCTGGGTGGTTTAGTGAATGGAGGTCTGGGTGGTTTAGTGAATGGAGGTCTGGGTGGTTTAGTGAATGGAGGTCTGGGTGGTTTAGAGAATGGAGGTCTGGGTGGTTTAGAGAATGGAGGTCTGGGTGGTTTAGAGAATGGAGGTCTGGGTGGTTTAGAGAATGGAGGTCTGGGTGGTTTAGAGAATGGAGGTCTAGGTGGTTTAGAGAACGGAGGTCTGGGTGGTTTAGTGAATGGAGGTCTGGGTGGTTTAGTGAATGGAGGTCTGGGTGGTTTAGTGAATGGAGGTCTGGGTGGTTTAGAGAATGGAGGTCTGGGTGGTTTAGAGAATGGAGGTCTGGGTGGTTTAGAGAATGGAGGTCTGGGTGGTTTAGTGAATGGAGGTCTGGGTGGTTTAGAGAATGGAGGTCTGGGTGGTTTAGTGAATGGAGGTCTGGGTGGAGGAGTAAATGGAGGTCTGGGTGGGGCAGAGACTGGGGGTCTCGGTGGTGGGCTCCGTACCGTGGCCACCTGGGAGACCTGGGCCCGGATGTGCACCACGTCCTCCTGCAGCAGCCTCTGCTGGTAGGCGATCTTGTCGGCATGGGCCGGCTGGTCCTGGTACTGCTCCATCTGCTGGTGGGACACGTCTAGCACCGACTCCAGCTTGTCCTGGGGTCAAAAGGAGACATGCTGGGAACCTTTCATTTGAAAGACGAGTTCTGAAAGAACATCTGGAGATAGACTTGACACCGTTAATACGGCTCCACTTGGCTTGGAGTGAACGTGAACACTAGTACTTGGATGTGGTTGTGCTTACAAAGTGTTGGTTGTGTCTTTATCATCCATTTTACAGCAACTGTGGCGTGGGGATTTGCCTCCATGCAACAAACCACTGAGATGAGGTGTAGCTCTGGCCTGCCTCTGGTGCTGTGGCGAGGACCTTACCTTGTCCTCCTTCAGGGTGCGTATGGTGGCCTCCAGCTCCTGGAGGATCTTGTCCTGTTCGCACAGTCGGCTGAGTTTCACCTAGAGATGCAAGGCAGGGAGGGACAGCATGGAGGTGGTCAAAAATAACAGGCAGATAAAGCTAGGTCGGTGTTTCTACACACTAAGAGGAGGAGGAAGAGAGCAGAGCAGCAGGTCAGATATCCCAGGCTAAAGGACACTGTGGTCACTGCGGACCCGTTATGGCTACATGGCCGCAACAAAAGTATGGGAGACCACACATAACATCAGGTAACTGGAAAGTGATTTATTAAACTCGCATAAATAACACAAAACAAACTCCATAATAATATTTGAGTTTTTCAGTTAGTGGCAGTGGCAAAAGAAAACTGCTGGTGGGGCACTTTTCTTAATGAAAACCGTGTCGATACGCTTCATTATTCTTAATGTTTTCTGACTGGCAAGTAATGACCTACAACCTGAACGCACTAGGTTGCTACTTTGAGCGGGAACAGGCCGTCCCAGTATGCTATACCGTGCGAGAGACAGAGAAAGAAATGCCGCCAGTGGGTAGTTCAAAGGAGGATAACAAATAATAAAACTGATTGACCAACATATAACATTAGGATTTTATTATTATTAATAATAATAATAATAATAATAATAACTACAATATTAATACAAATAAATAAAAACACCAACAAAAGTGCAGTGGCAGCAGTGGCACCAATAATTATTTTTGTGGCACCGGACAGATTTACGATCAGCCAGCCAGCCAGTGGGATGGGCCTTACCTCTCACAGATTACTGGGCTTTCCACTGTATCAGACTGTGTGGAATAAACCTCACTAAAGAAGGTGAGTTAGACCCTCGGTCTGCTGGGGCACTGTGCTCGTATGGACTTGGTCTGTTTTTGTTTTTGTTTTGTAGAGTCTGCTGAGCTCTACATCCAGATTGATAGTCTGAGGCTGGCCTCCCTGTCGGTAAATAAGTCAATAAGGCGCATTTCTCTGTGAAAAAGCCCGGAGGAATATTATTCATCTACAGCGGGCGAGATATTAAAGCAAGGCTTTGTACTGTCTGTCTGGAGGAGAATGCTGGTAATGCCCATTATAAGTAATAATAATCAAAAATCCATATTTTCACTTTCAGTTTCGGACGAGAACAACGCTTATTGAGCGTGACAGATTTGTTTTCCCATAAATGGGTTATGTGTGTCTCAAAAAACAAACAGAAGACTGCCTAGTTTAGTTTTCCCTCACACATAGCGTGTGCATGTGTGTTTGTGTGTTTATTCTCTGTTCTATTTATCATTCTGTTCAATTAATAATTAAGCAGTGTTTCATATTGCGTCTGCCGTATATTGTTGTTCTTAATCACATGAAATATTTATTGTTCCGACAAATTCACCAGCAAATGTCCCTCTAAATTGTTAAACTAGAACAATGCTAATGATGAAACGCCGGGACACCCATCTCATTTACCTCCGTTGAGCGAAAAACAAAGACGGAGAAATCTGCCGCATCACGAAATCAAACTGAAAAATTAAAGAGTTCAACATCTAAAAACTCCCATTACATGCATTTTTCTCTTTAAAATTGAGGTCTGGAAAGAAAGCAGTAGTCGATATGCGGCCGGGCCTTGGTCGGCAGCACAGCTAGATGTCCCCACAGTCTTCCAGTGTACGCACTCACTCCCCTGGCAGCTCTCTGTTTACCACAAACCGCACAACACACACGCACACACACACACACACACACACACACACACACACACACACACACACACACACACACACACACACACACACACACACACACACACACACATACACATACACATACACACTCCTAAACCCCTTTAGTTGCTTCTCTGTAGTGGATTGTAAGAAGTGCGAAGCGAAAGATCTTGACGATAAAAAAAAGGGATAAACTGGGTGTTTATAGGGTTCTGTTTCTTAAAAAGAGGGGGGGGGGGGCGGGTTGTGAGGAGGATGGTGGGGGAGGGTTCACCATACTTACATCAGCATCGCTCTCTGCTATTTTCACCGGCCTCGAATGCCTTTCCTTCATTGTTTCCCGTCCAGTAACCTGAGAGGACCCCCAAGGATGAAAAAAACAACAACAAAAAAAGCGTTTGGAAAAACAAATAAATGATTGCTTACAGAACACACACAAAACGCAACATTCAAAAGGCACCAACATTGCATAAGAATAAAAAACAACTGAGAAGTCAGCAACACAAAGTGACAGTGAGGGTAAGAGCAGCTTAAAGCAAGGGCCCCCAAAACAATACCATGAACACATAGATGCAAGCCAATGCGACAGACTGGGGAAGTCGTGCAAGAGACACCTCTGGGCAAAACTGATGGGTCTACGCGTGAGTGTGTGTTTCTGAATCAAAGCTGGGGGAGCCACAGAGCCGTCTGTGGCTGAGTGTCAGCAGGCGTTCCTCTCTGTTCTTCTCATGACCCATGGTGGGGGGGGGGGGGGGTGATGCCTCACTACCCTGGGCTTCGTCAGTCACAGGGACCCCTCACAACCGGGGGCTCCACGGTTGGGTTGACTGAAAACAAAGACTAACTGAAAAAGGCTATCCGCTCTTGAGGTGTAATTGAATTACTTGTGACAAAAGACAAAACTAAATAAAGGATGTGACGCTGTATTGTATATCTTGACGGATTGTGTCATAAATAGTGCAATGCGGTGCAATATTTATGGTTATCCAGTGTTATTCTGTTTCAGAATGAAAGTGCATTCCCCAACAAGCAGTCTTGCCCTGGGTCATTACCTAGGGACAAAGAAGCGAAACCAAAGAGTGGAAGGAAACTTAATGGAGGAGTGTTTGACTGCATGCAGCCATGGAGACTCCCACAGTGAAACTCCCATTCTCATCCCAGGAGCAGCATCACAATGGATGAGCAGGCCTAATGGATGTCATTCGTCGAGGACTGAACGTGGCATATCACCTATCGTCCCAAACATGAGTGAGCCATGGGATGCATCATCAACATCACAACCACCGCCATTGCCATCATCATCATCATCATCGCTTTGGAGAAGCAGTGGAATGGGGATGGGTTCACTTTGTATGCATACACTCCCTCTTACATTCCAGCCGGGCCCAAAACCTGGAGTGGAGTTCTCTAACACATTGTGAACAGAAACGATCACCGGGTCAATATATTTGATCTGTTTCAAACACAGGAAATGGGAAGAGGTGTTACAGGAAATAGTGTGCAACACACGGATCAACGGACCTCCACTCAGGAAAACACAACTCTGGTAACTATGGTGCAGTGTCATACATACAAAACAATTAAATGCTTAAGACAGTTCTATATGGGGGAGAATGTTTGCTGGCTTAATGAGGCAAGACACTGCATAAGCACAGCAGCGACACATTTCAGGTCTGTTGTGAGGCAGATGGCTGATGGGAAGTGTAGTCACTAATATTGTTATTGATATTAGGTCAAGACATGTGCTGCTCTAAACCACACATCTTATTAGGCTAAACAAGGCTCAGGGTAAGGGAAGTAAGGGAAGTAAAAAACAAGAGCAAACTTCGACTATACTTTTAATCTGGAGCTTGAGACATCTGTACTGGATGGACAAGTAGGAGAGTTAAATACTATATTTCATACGTTGATACAGGTACCCAAACACGAGTAGGAGAGTTAAATACTATATTTCATACGTTGATGCAGATACCCAAACACAAGTAGGAGAGTTAAATACTATACAGTATTTCAGAGTTTGATACAGGTACTTAAATACAAGTAGGATAGTTAAATACTATATTTCATACTTTGATACAGCTACCCAAATACCTTATCATTTATAAAAAGCAGAAAATAGACTGCATACAGGATATGCAGAAACCCATTTTAAATCTGGCTTTTGCTTGTTGGTTTTGAGGCTGATTGTGTTTTAGAGGTTTCCTCTCTGTACTTTCCAAACAACCTTGTCTCCCTCTCGGTTCAGAGGCCTGGGATCCAGGTGTAATTGGGATGCTGAGCCCCCTAACCAAGGCAGACAGCGTTAATGCAACGTTGTACTGATAAAGCAAAATATTAAAAGCGACAGCAACAGGAGGTTAAAACACACAATCGTCAGTTTCATTTTCAGACATTGGCGAGACATGGCACAGAGAGTCTAGAGCAGGGAGGGAGGGAGGGAGGGAGGGAGGGAGACACTGGAGAAGGTAGGGGGGAAGCAAGGTAGCAGTCAGCAGAGAAAGTAGAGAAAGAAGAAAAAGAGAAGCAATATATTAGGTTACTTGGGGGGCCCACCTTCAGGTCTAGATACTCCAGGTCCTTCTTCAGTTGCATGTAAGTATCATCAGCCTTTAAAGTGAGCAGGGGAGAGACAAATCACATGACAGGAAGCTGCAAGGGATGCTGGGACTTCAGGAAGAGGGATAAGGCTTAGCCGTGCTATGGTCAACTTCATCCTCATTGTAGGGTTCATTTATTAAAAGCAAAGCCAAATCTGAAATGATAACTTTGAGTGGAATTTTTATGCTGAATATAGTGCATATTTTTTGTCATATAAATGTGCTGATCCATTTGAGCCCTAAATGTTCAAACTATTGTCCACATGAGCATGAAGAGAAAATGGCCGAGGACAAACAGCAGAGGGTGTGGTTGGTCTTCAGCTGGATTTAGGACCAATCAGACCAACTCCTCTGTAGCTGTGGCCACACTAAATGGTACGGTCGAGTAATCAGAGCACAGATCTCTATAGATCGGATGGTGGGATAGTCTGGATTCTGAATGCATCACTCACTGCAGAAGCTTGCAAGGATCTAATCTGGAGGATTAACATAAAGCAGTGCAGATGCATTGGACAAGCAGCATGCCTGGAATGAAGCACACCATGTTATCTTTCTCATGTTTTACAATGACAGCAAGGCAAAGTTCTTACCGTGATACATTGTCGAGGGGCTTAACTACGCAGATGAGCATGGCCATCCATTTAAAGCACACAACACAGGCTGGCATGATTTGCAGCAGCAGTCCGAAGCGGTGAGCTACAACCACGGCGGGTATATACCATGCCCAGCTCACACCACCACAAGACAAAGCCACACCGCAATATAATGAGCTATGGGGCGCCAAGGCCAGAGTGGTGGGTAGGTATGAGGCGTCGGCTGGGTGTATTGGGGGGGGGAGGGGCATGAGGCACTGTGGAGGGGGCCGTGCGGCTCACTGCCGTGTGGGGGGCCCTGACCTGCAGGCTGGGGCCCGGGAGGCCGCTGTAGTGCTGCAGGTGAGCCAGCACATCGCTGGGGCTGTGGAGGCCGCCGGCCAGCTTGGCCTGGTGCCTCCGGAGCTGGATGAGGAGGAGGGTGAGCTCCTCTGGCTGGGGACCAGGCCGGGGGGGGGGGGGGGGGGGTTGGTGGGACGCAGGCAGAGAGAGGGGCACAGAGACAGCACTTCAGCTACTGGCCACCAGGGAGGCAGATGTGGCTGGGCAGTAGAAACCCTCTCATCATTTTGCGCACCCCCCAGAACCAACAAAAGCTGTGTCAAATACATTCACAGAGAGACTGATTGTTTCCCCCAAACCCATACTTCCTTATCTCAACGTGAGGACAGCCGAGGGGTGGTAGATCCGAGGAGGAGGTGACGTACCGTTTTGCCGTGCAGACTCGGGGCGCTGACCGTGTGTGTGATGTAGCCCATGCTGGGCATGGACATCCTCTCCATCTGGCCCGCCTGTGGAGGCGAGAGTAAACGTTCAAACAGCCGCCCCCCCAAATCCCACCAGCCCAAAGAGAGCGTCGACATCGCCCCCCAACAAAAAAGAGTCATACATTACAGAACGTTTCTAGAAAGGACGGGTAGCTCACAGTTGAAACGGTTAAACACCTTAAGGGTGTTCTGATTCCTAATCCTACGCCAAAGTTACAGGCCGACAAGTTCGAACTAATTTGTACACACAGCAGATTTATTTCCCCCTTCCATCCCTCCAAATCCGTCCTTTCCTCCCACTCTTATTTGGAGACAAGGTGAGCCTCCAGTGGGAAAACGCCACAGGCCTTCAGCAGGGTTTGACATTTTTGCTTAACACACAGAATTTACCCGAGCCAAGCCCAGCAAAGAACCTTAAAAGGACCCAAACAACGAGAGATCTAATTAACTCCACATAAATTATCCGCCGAACCTGCTTTCTTAAAATAACATTTGTTTGCTACCAGCGAGAGAAGCACTGTACACAATCCCCTCAGAGAATCCCATGCCACTAGGTTTTTTTCCGCTTCATTATAGGTTTTTTATTTAAATGCAAGATCAGAAGAAAAGAGATGCTTGCTGATGGTTGAGATACAGTGGGAGATGTTTACAGAGGGCTGCTGAGAAGCCCGGGGCAAAGTGAATCAGCCACTAATAACACGCTCTTTTAATAATATTTCGCTGAGGTAGAGAGAAAGCCTCATAGAAAATACACATTGAATAAACACTGGAGCCAAAGAAAAAACATAATCATGGGTCTGAAAGATGCTGGGTCCACTAAAACAAAGTTCATTTACAAACTAAAATGAGTTTGTTGGCCTTAAAACATTGCTCTCTGGGACAATCTCTCACTCACACACACACACACACACACACACACACACACACACACACACACACACACACACACACACACACACACACACACACACACACACACACACACACACACACACACACACACACACACACACACACACACATTTCAGTATGGGGACCACTTGTGTAAAAGGCCCGGAGTTGACTGTGATGCACTGTGTTTCACATCACTACAGAGTGCGCTTCTCATACAGAGATTCCCATGGTAGCTCTTCCTGTAATGTGACATCGTGACATACTGTCATGTAAAAATGCAACAATATTTTGTTACCGTGAGAACAATATTCTGATGTCATATGAAACTGAATAGGTGACCTGAGTATATTAAATGTAAAATGTGTCTGTTCTCCCTACACCAATTCAAAAATGTGTGCCGATCATCCCTGCTGCATGTTGGGTTCTGAGGACTCCTTGGCAATACTGTGGAATGGAACCCTGGAGCTGTTCATGCACAGGAAAACCTTTGAGTATATCACTTGTCATAAATAAGATCTCAAATATAACTATGGTAAACATTTGTTTCACCGCAGCTATTGGTGTAGCATCTAACAATGGTTTTGCATGCTGTTTACCTGAGACAGCTGAGGACAGACTCCAGGTCGGGGGGAGCTCGACCCTGTGCTGTCCCCCGGCGCGCCCACCTCCTCCAGGGGCTTCACAGTCACCCTCCCCAGGGGCGTGTGAGGCCTCCGCGGGGACAGGGGCTTGAAACAGGTGGGGGGCGCCGACGGCGGGACCTCGCAGGGCGACGGCGGCACCGAGATGGAGCGCGGCATCTCCAGGGTGACCCGGAAGGAGGCGGCGGAGTCCAGGAAGTCCGGCGTGGCGTAGATGGGCGCCGTGGGGCTGCCGTGGCGGAACTGCTGCCGCTGCTGCCACTCGTAGAGCTGCCACACCATGCCCTCCTTGGTGGCCAGCCGCTCGTCGGTGGACATGCGGAAGTGGCTGAGGCGGTCGTGGGCGTACTTGTAGTCGCTGGGCAGGTTCCGGATGGCCGGGGGAGAGCTGGTGGAGGCGGGCGGCGGGGCGTGGGGGGGCTTTGGCAACGACGGGTAGGGGGGCTCGGGGGCGCTGTTTTTGGGCTGCGGGGGAGGGGTCCGTCTGGGAAGGCTGTACTCAGCTGAGGGAAGGCTGACAAGGAAGGGAGAAACGTTGTCTTTACTTATTGAGGCATGTCAAAGATAGAAAGACACAGCGTGGGGTTTCTCTTCAGAATAAGACACTACAATAACACTTTAAAGACTCATTTGTTGTATCTCATGCCATATCTATCATACATCTTCAGTGCACAAAGAGAAACGTAAAATTCCGAAAGTCCCATCTTGAACCACTAGAGGGTGACATTTTCCCGAGAGTAATAGCTCTCAACCGAATCAAACTAATCCGAAATAAATGGTAATTAGTCGCTGTCCTAGGTAATAAAATGTTCCTGATATTCAGTGCATGCTGTTTGAATGTTTCCACTGACCTCTTGGAGGGGTCACCCTTGTGAACTTTGACCCAGTGCTCCACTTGTGCCAGGGCGGTCTTCCTCTGCACATGTTTCTCTGTGTCCGTCCTTGGGACAAAACCCCTCTTGAACACCGCCGTCCCGTTGTGCTGGGTGGGCGGGGCCGCTGGGGCAGCGGGGGGCGGGGCCACTGGGGCAGCGGGGGGCGGGGCCACTGGGGCTACAGTGGGTTGTCCGTTTCGGTGGGAGGGGGCACAGTCTGGTGAGAGCACGTCCACGTCCACCTCTGCAGCCGCATGAGAGGGTCTCCGTGGAATGTCCAGCGTGTACCTCACTTCCTCCCCATGAGCCAATCGGACGCCGTTGTCAGGCGGTTCTTCCCAGTCCGGCCTATGGATGCTCTCCAACTGGCAAGAGCTGTGGCCGACGTTGTTCAGGTGATTGGTCTGTGGGACTGCCTGCTGCAGTGTCTTCTCTGGTCTCTCTACGTCTCTGCAGACAGAAAGGGAAAGGTGGAGGGAGAGAGAGAGAGAGAGAGAGGTGAAGGTTAGCTACCAGGGTACAGCACAACATGACAGCAAAAGACAAACCAAGTCATTCTATTACACGAGGGTAGCACCTACAGAGCACGCCTAGGGTAACGTCACAACCTCCAGTCAGCCATTTACCTGCTCCTTCCAGTCTACAGTTAATTTGCCTCCTCAGACACTCTATCGGGATGAGAAACAGCTCTAAAGTGTCGGTGCATTAAATACCGGGTAGCATGCCACAGCTGGACTAATCAAGGAAGCTGCCGGGACTTTCTGATGTAATTCCGGAGTGGAGCGATAGGGAGAGGCGCTGTTACAAACGGCCTGAGTCACCGACGAGCTATCCAAGGAGAGGAGGGAGCTGCTAGCGAGGGTTTCCAGAGAACTCTCCCTCCCGCACACGTCCTTATTTTTCGGAGGAACGGAGAGTGGAGTGGGGCTTTTGGCAAAGCAGAAACTCAGAGCGTCCCCTGGGTGTTGAAAATGACAGCCATTTTGTTTGAAACAAATAGCCGGGGGTAGGCAGCCTCCCCTTGCCTCGCTCTATCCCCACTAATAGCTCTCACGATGGCACTTTGAATTCATCAGGGCCCACTGTAGACTTTATGGATCTCTCCCGTTGGAGTTGATGAATCATGACTTGGACACTAATGAAATCACTTACTATCTCCAGAACTCCTCCAACCTTTACACAGGAAAAACTGTAAAATAAAATGTGGGGTTGTAATCAAACATTAGGTTAATTGGAACTGGCATCTGTGTGTGTGTGTGTGTGTGGGGGGGGGGGGGGGCTTACTTTCTAACATTACAGGTAAGAAACAGTACCACCTTTAATACACAGGATAGGTAACTTAAGAAAGTCCTCGGTTAAAATAGGTGATGAACTATTTGACACTAACTGCAAATGATGTGGGGGAACTAACAAAAACATTCGACAACAGTGGCGTGGTGTTAAGTGTGGACTGTCGTTCAGGAGCATTGAGCACTTTCAGCCACTAGATGGCAGGCTTACAACAAATATCTAAAGAGATGATGGTGAAGTCAACCAGGCGAACCTGGCACATTGGTGTTCCTGGGACACTTACTTATGTAGGTTAGCAAGTGATAGCTTTGTAGTTGTATGATATATGTTCTACAGTAAGAGATGCAAGTGTCTTGTGAAAAAAAGAGCTCCGTTCTCAATTTCAGCCTGTTTGCACATTTTTTTTTTCTAAATCTAATACTAAAGATACTGAACGAACACATTTTGGTATGATTATATACTATTTTGTTTAGTTATTTAATTATTGTAATTACTCAACGTGAGTGAAACACGTTTTAACTCAATAACGGGGTACGTTGTTGGCAGTTAGGGACCAGTCTCAGCCTTGAAGGGAATGTGTCCCACTCTTTGATGCAGAACTACTTCAACTGGTGGCCATTACCTTCAGAGTGTCAAGTTGACAGTGCACATGCTCTAGAGGCACTTCATGCAAAAGTCACAAGAATAGAGTCCTTTTGTGGTTGAAGATCTGACCAAACCAATTTGAAAGTGTTCAAAAATGAGGCCGCCCTGGATATCTTCCTTGCCATCTTAAACAAACCTTAGCCAAACTGTACCTGGCTATCCACTACTACATAATATGAAGTCCTGGATGTGTGCCTTGTGAACAAACATCAACCAGGCCAATATACTGAAGTAAGTGCTTACATAGAGGACAGAGGTGGTAATAAGGTGAGGTAGAGAGGGGGGGGGGCTGTTGGTTAATGGGTCATAAGAGTGTTCTCTCTAAAAGAGTGACTGCATGGGGTGTCCTGTAGTCCTGACACTGGCCTGTGTTAAGCTGGCAGCAGACTAGAGCCCCACTCCACCACCGCACGGAGGAGCTCACTGAAGTGTGCACACACAAACACACTCACGCACACAGACATACACACACACACACACACAGTCATAGACACAGACACACACAGTCACTGACACACACACGAGCACGCAATCTCACAGCCAAACACACAGACACTTTTGCATAATCAAATATACACAAGCACACCTACACTCACAGATACATAGTCATAAGCGTACACACACTTGCACACACCAGGTAGGGTTACGAGCAGGGATTTTCCATGCCACCCTTAACCGTGAGAAAACACAGACTCTTCAAGTTCAAAATCCAAAATCAACTTGAAGCAGATCTACTGAGCCCAGTGACGTGAATATCAAATCCACCAGAATGTTAACTGATGAAAGATGGCCAGGCCTCCTCGCAGCCTTGCCTGCCGTGGGGTTGTACAGGGAGCCTACATGGAGCGGGTACAGACCTCTAGACACCTAGCCTGCTATGGGGTTGTACAGGGAGCATACATGGAGCGGGTACAGACCTCTAGATGCCTAGCCTGCTGTGGGGTTGTACAGGGAGCCTACATGGAGCGGGTACGGACCTCTAGATGCCTAGCCTGCTGTGGGGTTGTACAGGGAGCCTACATGGAGCGGGTACAGACCTCTTGATGCCTAGCCTGCTGTGGGGTTGTACAGGGAGCCTACATGGAGCGGGTACAGACCTCTAGATGCCTATCCTGCTGTGGGGTTGTACAGGGAGCCTACATGGAGTGGGTACAGACCTCTAGACACCTAGCCTGCTGTGGGGTTATACAGGGAGCCTACCTGGAGTGGGTACGGACCTCTAGATGCCTAGCCTGCTGTGGGGTTGTACAGGGAGCCTACATGGAGCGGGTACAGACCTCTAGATGCCTAGCCTGCTGTGGGGTTGTACAGGGAGCCTACCTGGAGTGGGTACGGACCTCTAGATGCCTATCCTGCTGTGGGGTTGTACAGGGAGCCTACATGGAGCGGGTACAGACCTCTTGATGCCGTGGTTCTGCATGAGCGCCGCCTGGTTCATGGCGCGGGTCCAGCCGTTCATGTCCTCCTGCGTGTCGGCGCTGAAGAAGTAGGTGCGCATCCCGCAGTGCTCCGCCTGCGAGCCAATCACAGAGTTCTTGTTGTAAATGTAGGAGCGCATGCCCGTGTGGCTGGCCTGGGAAGGAGCAAGAGAAGGAGAAAGAGAAAGAGAAAGAGAAAGAGAAAGAGAAAGAGAAAGAGAAAGGGAAAGAGGAGGAGAAGCAAAAAACTTTTCAGAGAAACAAAATGGACCCAGCCCACGGATGGCTATAAGCACTGTATGTAGGTACAGCCTCAGTGCCTGAGGTTATAAGCAGACGGGGGAATAGGGCCTGAGCGTCATCCCCCCAGGGAGGTAAAGCAGCAATGCTCGGACAATGTTTGCAAGGCTAAGATTTTGCTCAAAATCCCACTTTTTTTTTTAAAGCGTCTAAGATAGTTGTATCAGTATTCCAGAGATGAAGCAAGTGGCATCAAGAAGCTTTTCTTCCTGGTCCTTTTTGACTGGTTTGTTTTCCCCTGGAGAACAAACGAAAAATATGAAAAGAAGTGCTCTCTACCCAAGGTAGCTTTGAACTTTGAACTGCAAACACTGCTAACCTTGAGAAAAGACAATGCAGCAGCATCAAAGGGGTTCCTACAGGAGGTTATTACAACACGTCCTGTCAATCACAGGACAAAGACAATGCCATAGACAGCACAATATCAATGACATTACTGCAAACCATGGTTGTTTTGGATTTAGCAGTGGTTTAAAACCTTCTCCCTGTCTGATCCAGATAACCTGCGCCAACAGGCTCCCCTTTGTCCAGACGAGACTACCGCCACCTAGGGCTGTACATTTCTCCTCCCTTCCCCCCAAAGTACCATTGCTGCCCTGGCTCCATGACCTTAAGACCCAGTGCTGTATGGACAGCCAGGGAGCCAGCTAGGGTGTGGCTACGCCAGAGCACCTCCAAAGGTTTGTTGGCTCCAACCATTTAATACCAACACTGACTACTCTATAAGCCGTGGTCAGAACACCTTCAGGAGTGAAAGCATAATCGTTATTTCTATTCTATAATATCCAGTGAACATACGATGTCAAAGATTTACAGTTATTCTACAGGAATAAGTGGGCCAAGATCTCTCATAGTTCTATTAGTTTGAGAGCTTTATCATATTTTCAACTCTAACTTAATTCATCTTAGTTATTGGTTGAGGTTTTAGATAATACATCAGTGCTTAATTAACAGTTACTTACTTTTTGATGATTGGAGTGTTTGATAACTTTTTGGAAAACTAAAATGTAATTTTTTTTTATTTGCCCCTGCAGGAACCATTTAATCTTAAACTAGATTTGGTTGATGGTCTGATATCCTCCAGTGACGGAAATGTGCTAAAATACTGAGATTTGTAACTTTATGTACCACCACTGTAACCTGAACAAAGACCAAGTGCAAATTCATATTTTTGTATATAAAGGAAGAACCTCTACTCTAACAATACTACTCTCACTATCTGAAAACTCAATATCTAATACACAGTTGAAAGTAGTGTATTTTAAAATCGTTTTTCAAAGACGGACTTGCAAAGGGGCACATATGAAAGATGGAAAGTGTTTCAATTCCGTACACTGTGAGTGATGTGTGACATACAGAAAAATGAACTGAGGCAGAAAGCCATTGAAAGCACAGAGCAGTGTGGCAAAAGGATGAGAGGGAGGAGGGCCCTGTTTTCCCAGAGCTCCCATGGGAAGGAGACTATCCAACTCATGACATGGAACAGGGCGGCTCTAGTCAGAGTGGTACAGAGGGGAGAGGCTTATTACAATCATAACAATCAACCGATTCATTCAACATGCCTCAACTTTAACTTCAACACAGGTCACTTAAGCATTCCTCTACGGTAACAGAAAGCCAAAACATTTGCAATCTGGAAAGAAAATGTCTGCCTATGTGTTTATCTCTGCATATTTCTGTTGTTTTACATGAATGGAGAACTATCAAACAGACACAGTGGTTGACAAAGAAAACGCTGGCGGGGTCCATGCGTAGAATGCGACAGCCGTGACAAGCAGACATCAGACACGGATGCTCATTCTGGCCATCCGTGTGTTTCCACGAGGATGACACGGCGGGTAAGGAAGCTGCAATGAGCTGTGATGAGCAGCA
>CM030173.1:21664427-21854427 GCA_017639675.1 Aplochiton taeniatus
ACACGAGATAGGTGAAGGAAGAGATAGAAAAGAAAGGGAGGGAGACCGGAGAGACTGAGAGAGAGAGAGAGAGATTCGAAAGCGAGTGAAATGTAATTGCTCTGATTGTTCAGTAAAAGCAGTGCTTAGCAAAGACACAGGAAACATAATTATGTCTGCGTTGCCTCGAAATAGCCAACAAAGATCCAGGCTATCGTGACCTTTTGACCTCTGGTCTCACCTTGAAGGCGTACTTGCGGCTGATGTGGTCGTCCGGTTCTACTGGGCCGATGACGTAGCTGGGCAGCGGGATACTCCCCAAGACCGTCTCCTCTCGACTGTCTGGGGGGCGCAGGACCACCATCATCATCACCATCCACACACACCCACACCCACACCACACACACAGACACACACACACACACACACACACACACACACACACACACACACACACACACACACCACACACCACACACAACCACCCTCCTCTTCTCATCACACAGAGCACAACACAACCCCAGTCCCTCCCACAGCTTCTATCTTTATGAACCAGCGCTACATACCCAGGCAGCCCCGGATAAAAATGCCCTGTCAATACAGGATGGTAGCAGATGAGCTAACCACAGCGCGCTAAGACGTAACTCAAGGAGGATTCAAGGGGACGCCTCGCATTAGATGGCAGAGTGACTATCTGCAGCAGTCAGTGTGATGAATAGGGGAGAGGAGCCAGAGAGGACTGGATGATCAACACCAGCCACCCTGATTACATCCCATAATGGCACTCCGCATTACAGGAGGAGGAAGTGATAATGGCTGTTATTTATATTAACAGAAAGGGAGGGAGGGAGGGATAACGGCAAGGAGACAGAGAGATAAAGGGGAGGGAGAGAGAGATAGTAAGACGCAAAGAGCGAGATGATGAGATAAGGACGTGTGTGTGACAGAGAGAGAGATGGACGGAGAAGAGAGGAGGTCTGGGGAAAATAGCTCGTGGCTTGGAGTGGTTTAATGACTAACACCGTGACTGATGGAGATGTTTAACTCGGCTCGGAGACAAAACATCAGCGAGCGTAGCTCTGATTTCATAATCAAGTTAACGCACCCCCTCACCAATCTAATCTGTTAGCCTCCCTGCCCTCCTTCCACTCACCTTTGTAATAAAACAGGCAGAAGTCGGACAACACAAACCACTTCCGTTTCCATAGTCGCATTCCGGAACTGTCCTAGAGAGAAAACGAGACAAGATGAAAGGGAAACAATGTTCAGCACTCTCAGCAACGGCATATTCAGGTTCGCGCTTTAATTACCAGACATATCAGGACGATACATCCTGCATCAATATGAAGGCAAAAACGTGTTTTAACTGAATCTCATAAAGATAACGAGGAAATCTTACACAATCCATAATCCCAAACTAATATTGTTGAGTTATGCATGTGCCAACATCAAAACACATTTGCTGTCTATTTCAATTAAAATGTTGCTGGTAAGTTTGAAATGTTGTACATTTCCCAAAATGGACCTCTAACCCTCCAACACTTACGACCTGGGTGGAACTGATTTGAAATAAGATCTGTGTCCTAACAGACACAAAGAAACATGTTGACATGCCCATAATATCATCAGGCAGTCTCTATGGTCATAGAGTCCTGACTCAAGCGCTGGTGAACAGCTCCCCTCTTGCTCAGCCTAGCTTGCGCTACGTGCCGATACCCTTGGCCTCCACGTGGGATATCAGTCAAAGTGACACAATCCTCCCGTGTGTCTTCATCTACCTCGCCCCACTGGGAGAGACCATCTCTCAACCAAGCACCAAGCACCCCCCCCCACCCCCCCCCCCACCACCCCCGCCCGTGTGCAGGACTCATCGTGAGAGATGGAGCTCCATGTTCACCAAGCCGGCAGTTCACAAGGTTAATGTGCCACCCAGCAGGTGGAGAGGGGAGGATCAGTTATCACAATATTTCCCATGTCTATTACCAGGTGCTTCATTCTGCAATATCAATATAAAATTCCCATTTAAGTTTACCAGGAAGAAAATCATAAAGGACAGAGAACAATTCATCTTGAAATGGCAGGCAGGTGAGAGAGATTAGAGGGTGACGTCACAAGGCAGGGGGGAGACTAGGCTTGTACCTAGGTGTCTTGATCGACAGATGAGGTTTCTGTAGGGATAGAATGTTTTGAGATTGTAACAGGTCACTTTTGGAGGGTGTGTTTTGGGTGTGTGCTCACAACCGGTGTACGTTTAAAGAAAGGCATGTTTAAAATCAAAATAAAATGTAAACTTAGTGGCCCAAGGGTCATTGCTAGCTTCTATGAAATGTTTTAAATTCAGTGATTATCGTTTTAAAACAATAATCACTGGATAATCACTGGACCTCTCCAGCCTCTCTCCGGTGTTAAAGCTAACAGAGGAGTGCTCAGTGTTAAACGCCCGTGAGATACATTCCCTATCATGTCTAACTCAATCTGACGAGCGTTCCCATGCTGTGCACACAGAGGACAGGAGTGAGAGGGCCTCACCTGCTTGTAGAGCCAGCCCCGGACCACGACGGGAGTGTTGGGGTTCCTCTTGATAGCCTGGTCCCTTTTACCAAAGCTGTGTACCTTCCCCGCTCCCCCTCTGGAGCCTGGCGGCTAGTGACACGAAAACAAACACGCTGATTAGGAAAATGCTGCAGTTGTTGTCTTTAATCGGCGGTAAACAAACAGCGCCGGCAAGCGCTGCCCAGGGGGCACCGAGAGTTAGGAGAACATCTGGATTAAAGAGCTCTCGCAACTACAAAGTAGGAAACCCAGAGGAGCTACAGAAACAGACTTGGTAAGCATGGAAAAGTTCTCGATGGAAGTGTCTTTGTTTTGACCCGGAAATTCAAGCTTCTTGTCCGAGTGCGACAATCTTTCCCAGTGTGTAGTTGTGTGTCTACATTCGTGTTGGCTTCCCTGCTGTTCACCTTATTTAGATTTAATGATCTCATTTCATATATCATTGATCCAGAGCTACATCAAGGAACACTAACATAGTTGAACACTAAAACAGCAAAGAGAGAGAGAGAGATGTTTACCATCATTAAATATTTAGGTTCATTAATAACCAAAGGCTAATACTTCTAAGCTCAACTGCCTTTTCCTTTCTACTCGCTAATGACTATGGATGATGTGCAAAGATGAAGTCAAATCAAGCGGCTGCCTGGCAACTGTCCTGTGTCTGGATTGGCCAGGTGTCCGTGACAGTGGGGTCAACATGTACAGTATCTCCCTTCCCCCTCCCCAGCTGGCAGGTATACATGTGCTCATTAGTGGGGCCGCCTTGGAAGGCAACACATCTGGAGAAGGGTGCACATCAGTCTAGTGAAAACATGTTGATTATTACAGCCTGGCTCTCAGGGCCATAATATGGAGACACACGCACAGTAAGGGTATAGAACAGGTGGTTTTGTTACCAAGTTCGATTAAGACAGCTCAATTCAGTGAATGTGAATATCAGTGGCATCAAGGCGTAATGGGGTCGAGTGCAAGGGGAGAAGTATGGTATGGGGTGTTGAAGGGTGTAAGACAAATGGTCACTTTCCCAGCATGTCGTCAGGCAAAAGGAGAGAGCGAGAGAGTCCGGGAGGTGGGTGCTTTATAACCCACGGCAGCCCAGGTGTTCCTAGTTCTAATAATAACTCGAACTACCTGAACCAGACACCCCCAACACCAGATACCCATTCAGAGGGTCGTCACATGACGGACAGCTTGAGAAGGCACACATTAATGAACAGTTGGGTTCGTTGGCTCCGGACGGTACATCACCAGAGGCTTTGGCGTGACTGGTGTTCTAGAATTACCTCCAAGAGGGTTCCATTGATTAACTTCAGACGGCGACGCCGAGAGCAATTGTGCTGTGTCACACTCACTGGAATAGGAAATACATATTTCCCCTCTGTATCAATGCTTTTCCAGAAATTACTGAAGAGGCACAAAAACTTGCTGAATCTTAATGCTTTTTCCCCCCCGCTCTGTTTTCAAATGATGCTGGCAACATGGTTGCCTAAGTGGTATTCGACTGTGCTCAAGACTGCTCGCTCAGCAGAACAGTGAGTGGCACCTTTGAGCACAGCGCGACACCTTGACGTGATGTCTGACTGGGTGCACTCCGAGAGGAACGCTGTCAAGTGGTGAGGGTGTCAGAAGGAGAGGGGAGGGGGGGGATGCAGCTGTGCAGCAACGGGGCCGGGATGTGTTACAAGGTGTGGGGACAGACTCTGGCATAAAGGGCCTTTCCTTCACCGGAGTGTTACGATTGAACAAAAAGTTACGAACAAGGACACACAAACCCCCAGGTTCACCAAATCAATGGAAATGTGCTTGTTATAGCTTGGTTATAATGGGCAATATTGTCATTGCCAGATCAATTTCTTTTGAAAAAAAAAAATCATGAAGAGGTGACTCTCTCTTTCGCTCAGATGAATTAGTGAAGACCAATCCGTCTGCCACTACGTTGCCTGGGTCAGACCCCGCCTTCTACACTAAGAGGGACTAAGCACAGATCCTCCTGCCAAAGACAGTGACAGATTCCTAACTCTACCTTAAGCTGTATTTCACCTCTGAAGAGTGCTCCCCTAGTAGGCCCCAGTGGAAACCCTCTGATAGATGTGTGCACTGCACCCATGCAACACCCCTGTGGAGGTGTAATTGAGTTTCCTTAGGCTTAAAAAATCGCTAAGCTATTACAGTCCCTGGCTATTAATCACATTCAGAGAGTGTGTGCTCGGGAGGAGATTAAACCAATTTGCCAACATGGGCTTTCACAGTTGCGTATACAGCGCTTAAGAATAACATATCGGTCACGATGCCTTGTTAAAACAAAAGAACCGACCTAATCGCGGCAATGTTCTTTTGAAGGGCCCAGTGAAAGAACCTTATACAACTTTCCTGAGCCCCGGCAACAGCACAACTAACCCAGCAAATCACTTCCTTAGCGACCGGCGAGGTTGTCACTGACCTTCGCCCCCGAGACGTTGTCCACTGTGGGGGTGGTCGGGGTCGTGAAGGACTCGTTGACCATGCTGGGAGTCCTCTGGTTGGCGGGAGGTCTGGCCATTCGGGATTCTAACCTGCAGGAAGAAAGGCAGCAGAGGAAGGGATCGATAACAGGGGGAAGATACGCTGGTGCCGTGCTCAGATTGTAGACGTTGACCTCCCTCCCTGCCACAGTTTAAGCGATCCATCGGCCTCTGCTTGGAATGTACACGAAAAAGAACTTCTCAGAGCCTTGAGCTGGTGTTTCCGACAGAGGAGGGCATTGTCATATCCCGCCACACAACATGACGCAGACAATGGCTTGGCAGCGGACTTGTAAACAGAGGGAGCGCTTCGGTCGCGCCTCTTAAACGATACTTGCCCTGAAGCTCACATGTTTACTTCCATAAGAGGACACGGTATCTAGCACAGAGATGGCACTAACTGTCTCTCTCTAACACACACAGGATCAGTATAACAAAAGGAATGTACTAGCCAGATAGAAATTCTTTCAGTGAAACAGTATCAACAGCATGATTAATCTCTCTTTTCTGGGTGTGTTCCTGACCTGCAGATGACAGTGCCATAACAGTGCAATCCATCAGACACACATACACACACAAATAGACACACACACACACACACACACACCTTCTCTCTGTCAGTGTTCCTGGAAGAGGACACCACACATATCCTTGTGACATCACCACAGTGTTGACTTGGAACCATAAGTCCAGGAAAGTGGATGAAACATCGCTCGTTCTGCTAACTTAGCCTTTTTAACACCTCGGTGCCAAATGTCAGCTGAGGCCACTCCTCCTAGCAGTCTAGTCAACTATGCTTACTCTTGTTTTGGGGGGAAATAGCAAGGTAGTAATTCTGAATGGCCCTGATTGTCCATGGTTGGCCCTTCTGGGGAACAAAGGGCCAATGAAACACATTCCAAGCCAGTAAAGTCTACAGAGGTGATTTATCCCAAAGGATAAACAGGAATGGGAGGTCGGCTGTGGCACGCCTGCAGTCATCAGTGACGCTGAGGAAACTGGAAAATTCTGGGAGAGGACCGTCCTCGTGGACTGTCCGGGGCGGAAGGACGTTGCAACCTAGTCTTTTTCACTTCTTACAGAAGGAAAACGAGTGAAATATGTTTAGGATTCTTCTTAGAAGAGAAGATATGTACTACATCCTCATGTGCGCTCAGAGGAACAGCTGTTAACGGCTGTAATCAGATTTGCTGTTCAGCTGTATAATTGCTGTAAAATCAGTTTAGCAAATAATTACTTGAATCACTTGATACGCATTGAGGCGGTTCACAGCTCCTCCTAACTCCTAAAGAGAGAGATAAGATAAGTTACCACCGCATACAGCCACAGATAGAGAGAGAAAGAGAGAGAGAGAGAGAGAGAGAGAGAGAGAGAGAGAGAGAGAGAGAGAGATGCCTCCAGTCACGACACAGGCATAGAGGAGGCAAGTGTTCAATAGTTTCTTAATAATGAATAAGCTACAAAACGATTAGCCATGCCAGTTATATAGAATCTAATCGTGTGCTTATGAATGCACATAAATAATCCTGCTCAGCTTAATCAGGCAAAAACGCCCAAAGCCTCGTGTTTTATGATTATAGTTAAGTATCTGCAAAGGACCGTTCAAAGTTTTTGAGTGCGGCCCTGGGAACCTTCAAGAGACCTCCAACCAGAGACCAAAGAGCATGATAAGAACTAACAGGTGACTGTGACACTGAATCAGCACACATGGTTCCAGTCATCTCTTTGGGAGTGTATGTGCAAAAGGCTCTTTAAGAGGATACCATGCCAACACTATCAGACCATGTCACCGTTCACACAGTGCCTTAGGAGTGACAACCCTGGGAGACCTGGCTGTTGCCACTATCAAACTCTGAGACGAAGGGAAAAGTCAACCGTCATGGTGGAAGACAAATGTTTGCCGCCTGCTGCCATCCGTCAAAGCCCCATAAACCTGGAGTAGCTGGGTTTGTAATAGTCTACGGCCTGACGCACAGCCGTACTGCCACTACAGACCTGTCGGCCCATGGCAACACGCAGGTTCCATAGCAACTCAAACTAGGGCAAACAGTAGATAAAGTATCTCTTCTTTAAAACTGTCACTCAAGAGACTTGAGGGATGTCGGACCACGTCTACAGAAGCTAATACACACAGGCCTATATGACTGTGATGTCACTAAGGGTTTGGGGAAGATTCTGGAGATATCTAGCCTCAAACAAGTACTGTTAAATGAATGAAGGATTGATGCTAGCTTTCCTTTAGAATCAGAATCAGGTTTATTGCCATGTAGGTTAACACACACTAGGAATTCGTCTTGGTGTCATGGACCACAATTAAAACACAATTAACACAAAATAAAAAAATAGAAAAGAGCATAAGTAATACAAGTGCCTCACAATATAATATATTAGAAATATGTTTAGACATAGAGAGGTTAAACCTTATTGTGGAATTTAGAGTTGTTTTGGACTAATTTGCACTCAATACTGGATATCAAATTGGAAGTTGCTTTGCCGTCACTAACAGAGGTAGGCTGATTGAATCCGTTGAATCAGCCGGCTGCTTAGTTAGGTCAAGTGCATATTGCTTTCTGATTGGGCATGATTGGAACTGGCCTAATTAGCAAATATTCAACAGATCCTTTTGTGAGGTTATTTCTTGAATATCATGACTCAACCCTGACAAAGGCACTGTATTTTAAAACACTTGTTTTAGATTAAAGAGGAGCCTAAAAGGTGTGCAATTTCCTCTTTGTTTGCTTGGAATGAGGCAAACATACATCAGTCTTTATCACTAACCCTGGCTGCTAACATCCAATTGAAGCGTTAAAATGTCATGGTATAAGAAAATGCTTGAAACAAAGAAATTGTCGCTGGAATGTCCAAAACAGGATGTCGGAAATTAGATTGATTCATCTTGCAACACTAGCAAGACAGTTGGTCTCAAACCTTTCTAAAAAGTTATAAAAAGCTAAAGCTACAGAGAGTTTCACTGTCAAAGTTGATTTGACACCTTCAAATTTGCTGTGAATAATGAGTTTTTACTTGGAACAAATACACACTGCTTTCTTAATCTGAGACCAAATACACAACCGAAACCTATGCTTTCTTGTTCAACTTAAGAACTGACTGTAACACAAACCCTCAAAGTGACCTATGCGTGAAGGGATAGGCTGACTAGTGAAGGTTCACCTTGACCCGTGTCAGCTGTGGTACATCGTTTAGGACCTTGACAGAGCAGAGAAAAAGTCGGCCAGTCATCACTGGTCCGACCACAAACACATTACATACTAATACACATTACATACTAGCACACATTACTAATACACATTACATACTAGCACACATTACTAATACATATTACATACTAGCACACATTACTAATACACATTGCAAACTAATACACATTTGTCCGCAAACACACGTGTGCATGGGCACAAGCATGAATGCATTCAAATGCATACACAGGCTAGTACCCGGACACATGCTGTATACAGACCACATGCGCTGACTCAGAAACAGGCTCACACACCTGACAAAATGTTGAGGGATTTGGATAACAGAAACTGTCATGTCAGTAAGTGTTCCTAGATGATGTAAAGCCTAAAGCCCTGGGGAATTAGGAGTAGGGGTGTGTGTGTGTGTGTGTATGTGTGTGTGGTGCTTCAAAGACCAGTGACACCTAGATGACCATGAAAGTGCTGCCTACTCACAGTCCTTCACAGCCAACCGCACGCATGCACGCACGCACACACACACACACACGCACGCACGCACACACACACACACACACACACACACACACACACACACACACACACACACACATACCTGTCATCACTCATACACTGATACAGAGTGTCCAACATCTCTCACACCCATCTAGAGACACACTTATTCTTATTGTGACACCTTATTAGAACATTTTCACACTGTTCAGACAAACTGAAGCAAACTGAATTAAACCTGTCTTTTCCGGAGTATTGAACCCCACTCTGTGGTTCATGGACAATAACATTTACCAACAAGGCAATTGCATTGGTCAGAACTTATTTAAAAAAAAAAAAAGACCCAAACAAATCAAACAAACAACACAACCAAATCCATCACGTTCCCAGGCGCTGCCATCCCCGCGGGTGACAACGTTGTTCCGAGCCAGGCGCAGGATAGGAAACACGCCGCTGACCTCCCTCCCTGCCACTACCACTGCCCACAGAGCTCTGCATTGTTCTGGCCCGCCGATGAAAGGGGGTGTTCAGCTCCTGTTTTTTCCTGCTCCCGGGAAACTTCAGAAGTGGAGTCAGAACTTGGGATGTGTGTCTAAGGCCATTAAAAAAAACAACAACTACAGAAAGAGAGAGGGAGAGAGGGCAGAGGGTTGGGGCACGACATGGCACAAAGCGAGGCTCCACGTCAGCTCGGCAGACTGGATGTCATCCAACATTTTTACAGGACGTTTCCCCCGCGCTGAGGGGACCCCTGGCCTCATTTATGGGCTGCCTTTCACCGTGTTTACCCTCCACTGTCTCTTCCACTTTTCTCCCTGGGGAGATATACGGCGTCAGGGCAGAGAAGGGGAGAGGGCAGGGATATTTCAAAACGCTGAAAAGGAGGCAGAGACAGCCGGAGAGAGACAGAGGAAGAACCAGAAAGGAAGAGAGGGAGGGGAAAAGAAGTTCAGGGCGAGCAGGCTTCCACCTGGCCTGGGGGAGTGTGGCTGAGCAGCCTCCAGCTAACACACACTGCAGAGATCCACACGGCTGTGAACAACATAATGGCCGCTATAACATAGCTTAGTGGGGCACTACGGTTGACGGCACGTTTTACTACACGAACAACGGCACGTTACACTATAATAAAAACTACAGCTCCCAGCACGCTCCCCAGAGTGTAGTGGACCCACTGTAGCCCAATGCGTCAGCTCTGGGTACCTGATGGTTTATCTATAACCCCAGTGGGCTGGTGGGTGACCTGTCTTATCGATCCTTCTGTCACGGTCGATGAAAGGTGGCCAACCTCGGCAGACCTTTTAACCATATTCTAAATGTGCTCCACCGTTGACACTCTCTGTTACTCCCTGTGACCTGGTTTCTCCACTGAACGCATTGGGCCTCTTCTGGCATTGTCTTTATTCGAGGCCTGGCTCCTGGGGTAAGGCACACCACACGTGGCGTATGTAGATAGGATAATTAGACAGGGTGAAGAAAGAGTGAAAGTGAGTGAGATATGTGCAGATTGAACAAGTGTCAGAAGAAGCACAAAAGCGAAAAAGATGAATTTAGTTTTAGGTGTTTTTTGCACACATACTCATCCCTGCATAGCACACATACTCCACTGCAGCAGATAGAGCAGGGGCAGGATAACCCCAGAGTGTTTGGGGAGGACGGGAGAGGGGCGTGCTGAGGGTGGGCATGGTTTAAAGGAGATGGCCTCGAGGTAAAAATAGGGAGCTGAGGGATCTGGGTGATACTGGAGGAGGATGATAAGTCTGGCCACTTTAGCCCCCTGGGACCCTTGAAAACTCAAGCATCCAGGAATTTTAATGAGGAATTCCTATCTAGTTGTCACATGATAATGACGTTTGAATCAAATCAAATGTATTTGTAAAAAACATTTCCTACACATTTCGATATGATTACGAGGCAACCAGAAACATACACAGAAGAAATAAAAGACGAACAAAAAAATGTAAAATAAGAGAGACAATATTGATGTGAAGTAGCGATTCAGCAAAAAAGCAGCGAGTCTCAAATCTTCTGAAAGTTGGTTCCAGCCATTAGTTGCATAGTATCTAAACGCTGTGCCAACCTTCGTAGTTTTGACTATTCCAAATGGCCTGAGGGGTCTAGAAGGTTCATATTGCATGTCAGTAATGTATTTTAAATTAAAAGGAAATCTGACTTAACTTTAACTTAATGATTGTATTATTACAAACAAGGTTAATTTAGAAGGATTTGATTGCAAGAGATCTAATGTTGAACAGTGTTAGTTTCACACTGCTGTTGACCAGCCCCAAGGCTGTCTGTGCTTGACAGGGACTAGGTAGCCAAAACAGTAATGTAGAAAATGTCGGGCAATGGAGTAAGTTTTGAACTTGGATCCAGATGATTATAAATACGTTTCTGATTACTAAGTATACAGCTGGCGACTTGGGCATCTCAGTTATCTGTGCTAGACTTGGTATCAGTACTGTTTTATGGAATAAATAGTGCTGGTTCTCGTCACGTCCTTGGGAGATGAGGAAACAGGCTAAGAAGAGGGGGATTTGGATGGGGGTTTAGGTGCGCGTTGATTTGTGGTTGAAGGCTGTGGACTGGCCAGGACAGTGTACTGAAGCTGTTTTGGGATTGGATATGATGGCAGCGTTTACCAGTTGTTCCATTTTGTTTGTGACTGTAAGAAGGGGGGGGGGGGGGGGGGGGGGTCAGTCCGGGGGAGACTGATTGGCTGAAGGATGATCCAGATGGGGAGTGTGGCCTGGGGGAGATTGATGAATCCAAGGGCTGTGGTCTGTGTGCAAGCCCTGTAGCAAGTGGGTGACTAAGACCAAAGAGAAAATTGTCAATTAATAATTTAGTCTCCAGACCAGTTTGGGTGGACACCATCCACTTTGAAAAGAGGTTTACGATCCCAGAAGACAACTGAAATTCTCGATAAAGTTCAGTCCTTTTAATTTGCAGGTTGTAGAAAGCCAAGGGTTAGTCCTTATAGTCTCCCGAATGTATTCATTCCTCTGTCAACAGTTGGCCCGGATGAAAAAAGTTGTACCACAGTCAACTTGGCTTGCCGTCTCAACAATTCATCAAATTGACTCTTTGATAGGTAGGCTTAGAGGCTTAACGCCTAAGAGCAGAGTGGAATACCAAAACCTGATCTTTCAGTGCCCTGCTGCTTGTCGACAGGATTTGGAACAACCCAGAGTGGCACTAGGAATGTACCCTCCTGGGACTACCTTGTGCCTGTGGTTTTGCCCGTGACAGTATCAACTTACAGGATGTCAAGAGCCTAACAGAGCCTGTAATCAATCTAAATAGATGCAATTCCTCTCACATTCTTGTGGGAAGGGATATAAACCTGATGCTATTCTGAGCATGACAAACTCAGAGAGCTCAAGTCTAGACTTACGAAGTAATGGAGGCATTGTCTAGCTGTTATAGAAATATGCAAGTGAAGGCATTCTAACTTTTAAACTCCCCAATGGCAGACAAATCCAGGGCTCAATAGGAACGTGTGAGGGATGAAATTATTGGGGGAATTTAAGAAAGGAGGCAAGGGTCGAGGGAGGAAAGGAATGGCAATCAGTTTCAGATTGCTGCTGCAAAGCACCTTTGAAACGCCGACCACGCAGAGTTCAAATCCAATCCCTGGGACCTGGCTTCGCACGGTTACCTTGGGATCTGAGCTATGCATTACCGAATCTGTCATAACAGCAGTCAGCTTTGACGTGATGAAACACCTGTCATAAACTTTGTCCCACTGACACAACATGACAGGAGAATTGACAAATAGATGACCTACAGTAATTAAGCCCACTGTCATGCAGAAGGGCTGTGAAGAATACCTGGAATGAAAACATTACGATAACATGTATCAACATAATATAATTTTGAATATTAACACACAGGCTTATAGGCTTTTGGCAAATTGAAACGATCATCTTTACATTTTCCATAAAATATAGTGTCACTAAACCCAACTTGCTATTACTATAATGAGTTCATTCTATATCTTAAAGGTAATCAAACATCAATGCTGGGCCACTAAAGCCTGTTGGCCCATGTGTCCTCCACAGAAGGTTACCCCAACTGTCCCTCCTATAGAGACAACTCAATCACCTTTACGACTTAAGCTGCGACCAGGACAGAAAAAGAGGCTCTCGGTCATCATAATAATAATATTAAAGAGCAGTCTTTAGCACAACTTGGCGGCCGCGAGAGACAGATTCCCGGCTCCAGCCTTTCCGCGTCTCCCAGTCAAAGACACGAGTGAACGATAATTGAATTTATGGTAATGAACCAACTAAGTAATATCTTAAAAGAAAAAAAAAATGCTTTTAAAATCCCTATCAGATTTTGAGGACATTGTGCAAGTGCAAGCAGTTATGAATATTGCGCCGGTCATGAATAAATCCGTGGCCATTATAAAACAGAATGGTCATCTTTTTGGGTTACTGCTGTAATTATTGTTCAGTTCCTCAATGGACAGTTCATAGAAAGCCTATCCTTGAGGCCCCTCTCTTGATCGGTCCCTGGAAGAAGACAATCCTCCCCACTATCTCACAGAAGGACGGTCTATAACCAGCACCTCTACAGTCTAACCACGGGCCAGTCTAAAGCTGCACTAAAGCACACCACCACCAATTCCCTTCACCCAAAGAAAGGAATTCCCACTCACTTGTCCTGTAGCGTGTATTCCGTGTTTTCCGGCGATATCTGTCCCGTCACGGGATGTCGGAACGACGTGGTCCTCTGGTTGTGACTGCAGGACGGGGGAAAAAGAGCGAGAAAGAGAAGAAAAGAGACAGAAAAGAGGAGGAGGAAGGAGAAAAACAAAATGAAGTCATTAATCATGGTTCTGCTTGGTGAGAGGGCAGGGTGGTCCCTCGCTCGCTCCTGGGCTAATGGTGTGGTGTGTCTACGGCGACGGCTCTCCACCTGGGCAGAGACGCTGTTCCCAGGCACAGCGTGGAGCACGGGCCAGGCTACGCCAGAGCTGAGGCCCTGCCAAGACGGCCGCTCACATTATTGCACTCAAAGTGCCGGGCTCAGCACTCTCTCCCCCAGCTCGCTCTCCGTTCGCCAGGCTTTATTGATTTCAATTACATGGGGTCATTCATCGCTTTAACTAGGTCATTAAAGCCTTTCTCTGTCCCCAGGATGAAATAAGAAAGGGACCGCGGTGGGCCCGCGTCGGCGATGATAGTGACGGATAGGATGTGGTTTTTATCGAAAACCCCTTTCCATCAATTCTCGGCTTTTACGCCCTTTGTGGATGGCTGTCATCGGCGGCGTAAGTTGGCAGTAAGTCCACAATACGTTCATTGCCTGGCTGAGCCCGAGTGTCAGTGGAGGAGGTTCTGAACGGCTGAAGCAGACACACTGGCACCCTGTCCTGCTCCGTAACCCCCTCTGGGAGGGGGGGCCTCAGGGCGACTGATCTACTGACCACATGGGTCACATGCAGGTATGTAGTTATGTAGAACTTCTCTGCTCCAGCTACCGTCGTGAATAAAGCAGCGTGACCTGAAGAGAGGTCACCATAACGATACCGTTCAGACAACATTCACAGCTCCAGCCAATAAGGAATCCAACTGGGAAAAGACGCATTTCCGAGGCCATTGGTCCACGACAGGACCAATCAGTGTGCAGGAATCAGGTAAAGGCCGCATATGGTGTTCATTTCAGATGAATGCCCATTGCGTTGCTGAATTATGAGAGGAGTCTGACGTTGACCTTTTTAAGGCCATCGTTCACACATCGCTTCGTGGAAGCCAAGTGCAAAACGCGCAGCTTGTGCGGACGGAAATGTAGCACGGGCCCGTCTCACTTTGATGGAGCCTTTCAAGGGGGGGTGGGTGCATTGTAGTGACTGGAGGGGAAAGATTGTTCATTGTGCTGTAACTTCCCTGTGTCAACACTGGCAATGATGCAAATTGGCCAGCGGTCTCAGATTGAACGATGAGCAGCTGTTAAATGTGCCGCCCCCTCCTCGTCCCCACGCAGAGTCCCCCCTAGGAAACGATCATGGAAACGGGACAACAAAACCTCCCTAACCGTGCCAAAGGACACGGAGATAACACCATCCGCACTGGCCCCGTCACGGGGGACACAGTAAGAAAAACACAGTGCGGCTGGACGGGAACGAAAACAAACAAAAAACTAAAACATTTCACTAGAGACGAATCACAATATTTGTAGGTTTGGTTCCTTCCCCAAGCCAAAATGCCCTTCATATTCCCTCAAGCAGTTCAAGAGCGATGGTATCACCAGTGTCTCCCCGCAACCCCCCCCCCCCCCACACACACACACACACACACACACACACACCTCACACACCTCATCTCTACACCCCAGTAAAGGCAGTGCTATCCCAGTATAGGGGCCGGGCGTGGCAGAGACAGATGTCCTCCACTGGTCATCCCTCTCTCTCAGAGATGGGATCCGGCAGCGCTGGGCTCGCTGGGTTCCTCACTCAAGCGTGGCTGCAGAGGGGGACAGGTCCATTTGTCTGAGTGGGAGCCGGACACGTATGAAGTGGCCGGGTCCTCCCAGCGGCATCCCACTCAGCCTGGGTACACATCAGGGAGGTTCAGCCAGACAGAGTGGAGTGCTTTTCAGGGGTGAACTATCGGTGACACACTGAGGAACGCTGGAGGAACGCTGCAGGTACCCCGCCATGACAAATGTTCACTCCAAAGTTCAGGACCTGGAGGTTTGGCCCCATGGACACTGACCACTGCAATGCAGGGTTGTTTTCTGAGATCCAGCACAGCGGTCCCAAGTCACAGAACAGCCAACCCCTCTCTCTCTCCCCCTCTCTCTCTCCCCCTCTCTCTCTCCCTGCACTCGCTCTCTCTCCCACACATCCACACACACACACCATGTTCAATAATGTTCACAGTAAACAAGATAATACCATAAGCAAACTGCAGTCAGTCCCTAGCTGGTCCAATCCCCTGTGAAGGACGTGTGACTGACAGGCTGTATCAATGGGACAGGTGCGGCAGGCTCTGGAACATCTCAGCCTCTTCATGTTTTACTGCAGCAGCCGCCCTGCAGCAAACTGAGCACACCGCCAAGGAAACCAGCCGGCTAGATTTATTGCCTGACATTTTCTCCAAAGTTCAGAGGTCTGGGTTGAATGAGAGAGAGGGGGGGGGGATATCAAGGGGGCTGATTTTGTACAGAAACGGAGGAAGAAAGAAACACACACACACACACACACACGCACCAAGCACACCAGCTCTTTTTTCAGAGTAGTGGTGTGTCATTTCACCAGGACTGATAGTGCACAGCGCTAACGTCCCCCAAGTAATTAGGAATCTGCATTCCTGGAGCCTTTGGTTTTGTGGACGCATTACTTCTGAACTACTTATCATGGAATTCACCGCATCCACTCGACGTGAACAAACCCAGCACCACAGTGGAGCTGTTTGTTGTGGGCTCTTGGCAGGGAAGAGCGAGTGTGATTTCATTAACAACACTGACATTTCAAGAGATTAGCTCTTGTTGCAGACCAGCAGGCCCTTAAATATCACTGCAAGCCATACTTTTTAAACATATTTGGCATAATCACTTTGACTTGCAAAGTATTTCCAGTCATGATAAATCGCCGGAAAACTTTATTGGGAAAGCTATTTATATCAAGGCCGAGGAAGTGTTAAAGAAGAAGTTAAAGCCATCGAGCAAGTGGAGAAGACTCCAAGTTTCATGAGCATGATAAATCTTTTCAACATCATCTTTTGGACTATGGGGACACATACCTTCGTGTCACAGACAGACACACACACACACACACACACACACACACACACACACACAATCCACTAACACACTAAGACACAGGCAACACACACACCCTCCACTAACACACTAAGACACAGGTAACACACACACGCTCCACTAACACACCAAGACACAGGCAACACACACACCCTCCACTAACACACTAAGACACAGGCAACACACACACCCTCCACTAACACACCAAGACACAGGCAACACACACACCCTCCACTAACACACTAAGACACAGGCAACACACACACCCTCCACTAACACACCAAGACACAGGCAACACACACACACCCTCCAATAACACACCAAGACACAGGCAACACACACACCCTCCACTAACACACTAAGACACAGGCAACACACACACCCTCCACTAACACACCAAGACACAGGCAACACACACACCCTCCACTAACATACCAAGACACAGGCAACACACACACCCTCCACTAACACACCAAGACACAGGCAACACACACACCCTCCACTAACACACCAAGACACAGGCAACACACACACCCTCCACTAACACACCAAGACACAGGCAACACACACACCCTCCACTAACACACCAAGACACAGGCAACACACACACCCTCCACTAACACACCAAGACACAGGCAACACACACACCCTCCACTAACACACTAAGACACAGGCAACACACACACCCTCCACTAACACACTAAGACACAGGCAACACACACACCCTCCACTAACACACTAAGACACAGGCAACACACACACCCTCCACTAACACACCAAGACACAGGCAACACACACACCCTCCACTAACACACCAAGATACAGGCAACACACACACCCTCCACTAACACACCAAGACACAGGCAACACACACACTCACACACACACACACACACACACACACACACACACACACACACACCCTCCACTAACACACTAAGACACAGGCACACACACAACGCTGTGGCGTTCTCTGTTTTAACGGCGTTCTCGTTTTTTTGGCTCCCTGAAAACTCGAACCAGTTCCCTTCACGGTCTCACCTTTCCCTTTTTACGCGTAAACAACCCCACTCCGTCAGGATCGTGATGGAGGGATCACCCGGGAGATTCGGTACCAGTCAGAGATGGGAGCCTTGCCCCCACATCCATTCTCGGAAGTCAATATGACATAACACGCATTATCATTAATTTAAGGCGTAAAGGCAGGATGGTTTTTCACACACTGAAGTTGCATGGGTAGCGGAAACACTTAGTAGGCATGTAAAATAACAAATAAATTGTAATAGTTCAAATCTTATCAATGGTTAAGGTATTTGAAAAACTTCAGAGGATCTTAAGATTATTTCAAAACATTCAAATACTAAAGGAAGCCACTGATAAGTCAACCTTGCGTAAATGCCAAACATCAGTGGAATGCGTGTGTCGGACTGGCGGGTACTCTCTTATGGCAGCAGGTCACAGAAAACCCAAACACGGCCTGTAAGTCAAGCCCTGTTTGTGTTCCCTTGGGGCCTGACTGGGATACAGCTCCGGTGACGGACAGCTCTGGGTGCAGGAGCCCTTCGGGACAGGCTTTCACCAGGACGTAGACCGTGTTTACACAGAGCTGCCATCACAGTGTTACCCTGGCCAGGACAGGAGATGGGACCGGCTGAACCCCAGAAAGAATGAAGAATGGGGTTGACTACTCGCTCTAGCCTTTAGGAGGGTGGGAGGCCATTCCCACAGTGTAGGGGTCTGGAAGTCCTGTTTCTTGGAGTAATATATTCCATTTACTTCTGTAGAGAAAATGTGCCGCATAAATGTATTTGGGTAAATCAGTAAAGAGCCTATTACTCAATTTCCACTTGGTATGGTGGGGACTGCAATCTATCACAGAGCCAAATAGAAGTCCTGCTTGGGTTCCCCTGCCCTGCAGTTTTATTGGCGTGTTTTCTCCGCGGAGGAATTCCACGGCCACACAGCAACAGACCGGGACTTTCACACACACTCACGTATAAGCACAAACACACGCATACACAGCCACTCGCATACTCACACGGAAGGCAGACCAAATGCAACGCACCAGAGTCCCATAGCTCTGCAATTGCGGCACGCTATCCCAAATTTGCCATCAAAACAAGAGGCTCAGAGCAATCTCTGTTGGAACAGTGGGACTAAGCCCTGTTTGGCAGAGAGATGGGCGCCCAGGGGCAGGTCTTAGACACACCACGCACACGCACGCACGCACGCACGCACGCACGCACGCACGCACGCACGCGCACACACACACACACACACACACACACAGGTATACATGCAAACACACATGGATGTAAGCTTGCACATGAACCCATAGACGTAGTCTCTCTGTCTGTCTCTCTATCTCAAATTCACTGTGTTTTTGCAGTGAACATCAAAGAAAGGGAACACACTCTCCCCGGCGGTCAACAGTTTCCTCTGGCGCCCTGCCCTTCCTCGCATTCCTCCAACCAAAAGTTGAAAAGCCTGTGAAAACAACCCTTCGCTTGCACTTCTCCTGTCTGTTTTCTAGACACCTGTCTTCTCCTCCTCAGTCCCAGACCCACAGGGAGCTGCCTCACCTGGCCAACGAGAGTCACTGGTCTACTTCCTCCGTCCTTAGTTAGCCTGCTCTCGGCAAGCTCCTCCTGGCCGTCCACGGACCTGGTCCCGGGGTCTGATGGCTGCAGGTCCCCGAGGATAGTGGTCGAAAGCCAGGGAGAAAAGACCGTTCTATCTCCCCGGAGCTCTGGACACGTGAGCTTGGATCCCCGCTGCTGGAGTGCAAGTAGTGTGTGCACCTACGTGAAGATCAGAGATTGTATTGTCTACAAGCGCTAAGGGCTGGGATAGCCCTCCCATCTCTGTTAATCTACGACCTAGCTCGCTCTCGGCCCTGCCTCCCCTCCCTCTCTGTAGATCACTCCCTTTTCTCTTTCATATCTAGCAGTCACTATTACTTCCCCCTACTGCTCTCTCTCTTATTCAGATACAAAGCCCCCTCTCAATGTCTTCCCTACCTTCATCTCTCTCAAAGCCAACCTCTCCACCTCCTTCTCACTCGACTAAACCCTCCCCCTCCCTCCCTCCCTCCCTTCCTTCCTCCCTCCCTCCTCTCTTAGTTTAACGACACAGACTCCAGTCCTGTGTAGGAAAGAGGAACAGAGGAAGCCCCTCACAGTCCTCCCTGCGGTGTGGCCACAGAAAAACACTGTGGTCAGCCAACTCGCCTTCCTATTTACATCACTCACTCCCAGGTTCCCTGAAGTTGAACTCTGTCTAGTTCCAACGAACACACCCAACAGTCTACTGTTTCCTATTGAATTGTGTTATGGCAAAAAAAAGAATACTCAAAAGCAACAAAAACAATCATGCGTTGTTAGGATCTTGAAGTGTCGGGGGCTTAGCCCAGCCCAGTTTTATATTTTATTTTTTACAGACTTCAGTGAAATAGCTAGCTAGCTACCACCAGATACTAACTTTGATAAGCCATGTAACCAGTGTGCTCTCTAGCTCTTTCTCTCTCTCATACTCACACAAACCTTGTGTGTGCCAAGTAGTGTGAAGTAGATTTGCTGCTTGAATGACACACAGAGGACCCAAAATGTACTTGTGTTTTTTTATTAACAATATCATATTATTTTGAAGGGCTTTAATGCATGATCAAAATGGCAGATGGATAGTTCCAGGGCTATTCAGGGTTATTAATAAAACATTGGGGGCTGTAGGCTTGGACACCCAGGCCCAGAGACGTCCCTGGTGGAACTACTGAAGTAATGACACTGGTAACCTCAAAGTGTTCAGGGAGGCTGGCAATGGCTACTCCTCACCAAACAAGCAAGTGGTGCCAGCTTTAGGATGATGTCCAAATGCCCACCTGGGTCATTCGTTGACTCGATATGCGCGCACACGCTGCTGGATGTGGAATGGAAGTGTGTTTCAATAACTAGTGGTCAAGCGAGTGATCACTCAAACCTCTATCACCTCTAAAAATAGAGAGGGCATGGCCCACCCCCTTAGCCCACTAGCAACGTCTCAGCACCATCGCATAGACACGCTATGCAGCTCACGTGTTAACCAGCGGAGGCTTGTGGTTCTTAGGAATGCTGGGAAATGAAAGTTGACTGACAATTGAGTGCGCGCTGTCCCAATACTTAACGCAGAGTGGAACTCGAGTGGCCACGTTAGAACGTTATTATGAAGTTTCCACACGATCAAGGGTTGAGTGGGGGAGTCCTCATACTGTATGTCCTCCACACTACCACCAGTGCAGCCTTAGCGAGGAAGACAAGGAAGACCAAGCAGCCTTCATGGAGCATGGAATGACCACGACAAGTAAAGAGTTGGTGTGAAACTGTTACACCAAGTCAAAGCCAGTCATGCCCCAACACACATTACAGTTCCCACTAAAACAGTGAGTATCAGAATTGGGGCACAGCTCATCCACAGAAACCACAGCCTAAGGCAAGAGGGATGTACCTCAGCTCACGCCAACACTTACAGGAAGAACAGACACTCTTTTATTACCCCCTGCTGAGAGGCAGGTGCGTTGGTCAGGAACAACGTTGACCTATGACCTATGACGTATAAGGAAGTAACCCTAATCCTGAGGTATGCAGGCAGCATTGACACAGACCCAGGGTAAATATTGAACTTACTGAAGATAACCGTGGCTTCAAGACCACAAGGAAAAGCTAAGCCAGAGGCTGTGCCCATGTAACTAAACACAGACTGGTGAAATTAGAAAGCCTTACACAAGCGCCGCATAAATATACCCAGTTTATGAGTTTCACATTCCTTGTGTGCTTTTATTTAATGTGCTATTGTTGATTCTGTAACACATGCATTGAGTGCAGCAGCACCCGGAGAGAGTTCACACACTGAGCTGAGCAGAGACGGTGACGCTGTGTGGATAGGGAGGTCGATCAAGAAGACTCAGAGACCAATTTCAAACCGTTTGTCAAGGTTCAAGAATGGGAACAGTAACCAGCCCAAACCACTTACCGAAAGTTAATTAGACAAAAACTGATGGGAATGTTGTGAGTTATTAGCTATAAACCAGAGGTGGAGTGGGACACAGAGTCTGTCGGACTGGCACTATGATTATTCACCAGTGGGATTGTATATATATATATATATATATATATATATATATATATATATACACATATACACGCCTATATAAAAGCACAGAAGTAGAGCAAGGAAACATCTCAAACAGGAAAGAGCTGTTGTGCGAATGACTGTGCAAATATATCTAGCAAGAAATCGGAGCTGTCTTTTTAAAGCCTGCCAAAAGCGAAATAAAAGAGAAGCAAATGGATCGCTGCCAATCACAGAAACAACTGGAATCCAAGTACCGAAACATGGATTTGCAGTTTTCCATTTTGTGTCAGGCATGTTGGATTTTTGGGTGAAATCATACCTTAAGGGCTTAAGTCATATACTGCACTGACTACTCAACTAATTGTATATATTGTATAATAATTTAATATTAAGCATCTTTCTTTTGTCAGCATTTATAAAAAAAAAACTCCATGAATGATGATGAGCCGTGGGTTCAGTGTTAGATAGCCAATACAAACCTAGTTTCCCTTAGAACGGTGTACTCCACAAAAACAAGTTTAGACAGTTTGTCAGATAACTTTAAAAGTATCTACAAAATATGTTGAGATCTTCTTTATTATTAGCATTGTAATGGGTGGCTGAATCACACTCCTTGGCTACCTTATACAGTACACAGGTCAAATGTTGTAAGTAATGATGAAACCCGCCATGTATATTTCCTGTGGAGATAAAAATAAAGAAATGTTACATTATTAGTCGAACTTTGTTTCAGGAAACAAAAGAACGATAATCCCCTACACAGTGACTTCCTGCCAAGTTTGTTTTGTTTCACCTCCACCACTGATCGAACTCGGGCTGTCAACAGTCTGGAAAGAAATCCACGATCTCAAGACGTTTCTGAGAAAAGACTTGTCAACGCAAGTAGAGAGCTAGCTGCCACAGCTCTTCAGAACCTGCATCACAAACCTGCATCAAAAGCAGAGGCTGTCTAAGGCACTGAGGTCCAGTCAGAGGAGACACACAACAGCATAGCTTCATTACCTGAACAGATTAAATATTTAAACACTGAATGTCAATCACTGAGGGAAAAAGTGAGTTGAAACATCGCACTCTTGACCACTGGTTATTTGGTGTGTGGTAAGAATCATTGTCGAGTCCAACTGCCTTTAATTTCATCAGGAAATTGTCTGTTTTGAAGTTTCCCCTACTAAAGGTAGCCATATTGCACAATGGCACTCAGTCCAAATGAGGGGGCGTGTGACGGTTGGCAAGGGACATCAGTGCGTATCCTATATAATAATAATACCTTCATTTGTATTGCACTTCTCTTAACAAGTACAAACAACGGCACAACATTTCATTAATAGCCGGAAAACAAAAAAAAGCAATACGTGGACGACTTGCCCTGATAATCTAATCCAATTAGACGCAACACATTTCAAAATAGCAGTGAGTCTGAGGGCTGAGTGTTTTCAAACGAGGTGAGCTCGGATGGTAACGAGCAGGATCGATGCACAATAACCGGCCAACCTTGACGGGGCAGAGGTGCCATGGCAAAACCTAAAAATAGCCCACCCTTTCATCACCATCATTTATATTTCTATAAAAGCTCCCTCATGCAGGATGGAGGTGGTGACACTGCCAAGCCCAGCTAGTTACAGGGAGCTTCCTCACCCAGCGCTCACGGCCCGGCCAGGCCTGGCAGAATGAATTACCTTGCCCAGGGCTATTATGGGGCCCAGCCCATTAAGGTGATAAGAATTCTGCAGCAGGATTCTACACATGTCTCTCTCTTATTCGCCCTTATCAGCTCCTTCAGACAAGTCTGCTTCCATCCCCTCCCATGCCGCGGGGAAATTACCCATGCAGTGCTAGCGGGGGGATTGATTTGTTTGGGGCCCCACCCACATTTCTCAAGAGGGAAACGGGGAAAAGCCTGGGGGAAAGATCGGTGCCCAGCCCTTTCTTAAATAACTGACTGGCCTACTTTCACCCCTAACTTAATCGTCTCAGTAGTTTCCCTCCTGTCTCCTCCAGCAGAGATACAGTCCGACTCTGGACAGTTTGATATCATCATTTCATATCATCATTGAAATGCTATAACCACCTGACACATTACCTGCGACTCAGCAACCAGCGACGGCGTGCTTATGGATGGATAAACAAAGCTGCTCCAGCCCCCCCTCTGGTCCTATCCAGTCCCACTGCAGCCTGCCAGCTCTATTCCACTGGGCACAGTGGCACAAGCTGGCACTGGCAGGCCACACACCCCATGGAGAGCTGAAATAAGCCCAGGGCCTTGGCATTGACAGAGCGAGATGGCTTGAGGACACCGAGAAAGACTCCGAGATGATCTGCTGCTGGTTTCTGACACAGCATTGGAGTGTCACAGTAGAAGGCCCCCTCCGGACCACTTGGAAGTGACGTTTCAAAAGGGGAGCAACAGCTAATTAGGGTGGTGTGAATGGTTATGGGGCCCTCGTTGGGGATTTAGCTGGGTGAGAGAACGGGCAGCGCCAAGCTTTTTGTTCCACATACCCAATTTATTGTTGGGTGTTGATCTGGGGCAGCTCAACACAACTCCCTAATGGTGATGCTGCTATTGCTACACTAAGGTTAAGGGACAAGAGAGAGAGTACAAGTTGTTAGGCCTACCTTGGGAATTCCTCATTAAAAGGCACATATTGGAATATATTGTGACAAAAGCAGTCAAGTGGGCAACACACAGGAATATCTTAATACATAGAAACTCTTATTCACGCTGTTGTCACCTCACACTTGGACTGCTGCAATCGAGTTCTGTTCGGGGCGTCAAACAAGGCCCTGGATAGGCTCCAGTATGTACTAAATTCAGCTGCAATGATTCTGACTCGCACTAAACCCTGGCAACATATAACTCCCACTCTTCTGCAGCTGCATTGGCTCCCCATCAAAATCATCATCATCATCTCCTTCAAAATATTATTACTCTATACTCTCTACTCTATTACTGCTATAAATCTCTCCGTGGACTAGCCCCATCCTACCTCTCTGGCCTCAACCCTACACACCTTCTCGTACCCTCCGCTCCTCTGACTCTGGTCTCCTCACCACTCGCAAAACCAGACTTTGCTCCATGGGGGACAGTGCTGCTGCCCAGATTCTCTGGAATTCCCTTCCTCCTGCGATTTGGAACTCTGACTCCCTTAACATTTTTAAATCCTGTCTTAAAACTCTCTTGTTTTCCTTAGCTTACCCCTAGTTATTCTCTTAAGACTTTTTATTTATTTATATTTTTTAAGTTCCTTGTCTCAATACCCTCTTGTATGTTTTTTTGCATTTCAAATTGTATGTACTATTTAATTTATTCTTTGCCATGTACAGTGACCTTGGGTGTCTTGAAAGACACCTATAAATTAAACATATGAATATTATCTACACCAGAATATTATAATATGAAACAAGTTGTTAGGCCTGCATTGGGAATTGCTCATTAAGGGCACATTTAGGAATATATTGTTGCAAAAGCAATCAAGTGGGCAACACACAGGTATTTCTTAATACATAGATCATCTGCACCAGAATATCATATAATATCTATCATATGATGTGGTGCAAAACCAAGGAGCGTCCAACACAGCTTCACCTATTAAAAAATGCTGAGGGACCTCTTGTAATGATTGTGTATACCAGAGTGTGGCTTTGTGATTGTTGTGTAGAGCTTCATAAAGAATGGCCACCTAAGCAGCACCTAAGCAGTGCCCCCCTCAGTCACACTGCACCGCTTTAACGGCCTGACATTAATAGCCTGCATAGGAGAAACTTTGCTCTTGGTTGCAGTGTTGTAAACACTCATCAAGGTGCTTCTTCTTCTGGTCATTGGCTGGAGGTCCAGGGAGAGGAGCCTGAGGGTGAGCACCAAGACCCCTCATCAGCACTTCCATGCCACTAAATTGGCCTGCTGATAAATATTTATACGGAGCAATTTAAAGTAATTCATCAAAGAAATTGCACATTTATGGCCCCCTCCCCGAATGTCACAAAGAAATTACTTTCAAAAGCACTTGGGGGATCAATAGGGACAAAGGGGATTCTGCTGGGGGAAGTAAAAGTTGGGACTCGTGACTCAGGAGTGAGGAGCCATCAGATGGGTTGGTCGATCGATGAGGAGTCCTGCAACTTCAGGGGAAATGTTTAATGCCATAGATCTGGGGTGACGGTGCGTTGTCCCAATCGCTCACTTCCCCAAGGCCGTCCAAAAGAACCATGGGTGACCTTTGTGTGGGCTGTCTGCGCAAACAGGGTGCTTTATAGGAGCAGGGAACTGGAGAAGTCTCGGCCCTGCACTCTGACCCTCTCCAAAGAGTATCTTTGTCATCTCTTCATTCAACAAGACTACATTCTTCAGGCACAATGATTTGTGTTTTGTTGACGTGCCTTTGGTCTACGCCGGCAGTCTGCTGCTAGAGCTATCGCTATGATCCTCTCTCCAGAAATATACAGAGCAAAGGGACTTGTTCGCTAGGTGGGAAAAAGGAACCACTGCAGTAGATGGTAGGTTTGCTGGGGTGCCAATCCCCTTGCCCTACCTTGGCACAGGCCTCCTTCAACTTCCTAGCCCGCCAAGCCCCACACTTTTGCCAAACACACAGCTCCCTGTGTCTTGTTCCCCCGTTTCTCCCTTTGTCCACCTGAACTCGTTCGCACTCCCCGAACCCATTTCCCCCCGGAGCTCCGCTCATTAAACCGATCACGTCCAGCATCTTAAAAACAACATCAGCAAAAGCATCACATACCTCCACAGTGCCTCGCGTCCGGTGTGTTAACGTGAAACATGGAAGCAGAGGGGTTTTTGCACATGCTGCAAACAAGCACGTCCTCCATGTAATTATTGCAAAACTGCCTGTGAGGCTTATGAATAGGGAAATAGACCAGATTTCTCGGGTACGTCAGAGGAGATGACGCTGGCTGTTACTCTGCCGTGTGAACCCATTCTCTCCACTTGGAGTGGCTGTCCCGCAAGTGCACGTGCACTAGCGATGTCGTCCCAGATGTTATGTGAAATTCGACCTTGCACCTGTCCCCTTCAGTCAGCCACAGAGAGCCTTAACCGACTCGGAATAAAAAATACTAATGAATACAAGGCTCTCAAAGATGACAGTACCTCAGCCTCACTTCAATCCCCCTCACTCTATGTAGCTGCTCTTTTCTTATCTGTCTGACCTGCATCTTCCTCTATGATCTGCAGATCAGTAGGGATGTGTTTGGCACAGGGCCAGAGGTTCAGAGCCGTTACAAACTACCACGCACGCACGCACGCACGCACGCACGCACGCACACACGCACACACGCATGCACACGCATGCACACACGCATGCACACACGCATGCACACACACACACTCAATCACAATCTGCCTCAGCCAACCCCTCGTTCATCCCAACCAAGTTCAGCCAATCAAAGGTCACCAACTTCCTCTGCTGATAATGGCCTCCTTCTTACCTGGCTCAGACAATCGTTGGCCAATCACTAACTTCTTCAGCCATCATTAGCGAATGGCGCTTGGTAAACGATGGGAATGGAATTTGCAATCGAGGGATTTTAGGGTGGGGAAAGGCAGGATCCTTGTCACCCACAGAGATGGACGGACACATCTGAACCTAACGATCCCAAATAATAACGCTCATTGATAGACCCACTGTGTCTGGTGGAGTCCCTAAGACATATCGAACTGTGTCTGCACTCATTCAAGCACACATAGTGTGGCCAGATAAATAGTTGTCTCTCTCCACCAGTCCACCGTTACCGCTCCCCCCTTTCCTGGGGCTGACACAGGTCCCTCTGTCTCACACACAGTGGCATGACAGGCAAGAAGACAGACAAGCTCATTCCATGGCCCCGCAATTCAATTCTCTCGCTCCGATGGGCCTCTCCATCTTGATTGCAGCCTATTTGCAGCCTAGTCAGTGTAATGAGGTGACAGGCTAGGCCCTGCCTGAGGATGGCTGCAGGCAACCCCCCCTCCTCATCCTCCTCCTCCTCCCCCTCCCCCCTCCCACACTGCACTAATGGCATTGTCATTTCCTCACTGAGTTATAAACCATGGAAATGGGTCCTAACCCGCAAAGTTCTTATATGGGATCAATTACAATAGGAGATCCTTTTGGAAAAAAGAGCTAGTTGGGAGTGAGCTTTAGTTTTTTTTACCAAGGTTAGCATTCCTGATATCTTATCAGTTCTAAAACATGACACTAACATGTTGAATGCAGGTTTACCACTCTGTCAACAGATTGTTGAAGCACAAATGCATCGGTCGGATGCTGGGAGTACAACAGGCCTTTTCGTTGATAAACATTGGTGTGCAGAATCAACTAATCTCCAAAACCCAACTTTAAACTCTATTACGCAAGGCACCACAGGCAAAAATGGAAATTTTTGTATCCATTAATAACGACCATACTTAATAACAAAAAAAAAGAAATTGTCAGTCATTGATATACTTTTTCTTCTTTTTTTCAACTTTATCCCAACTCGACATATGACTCTATATGACTATTTAAACCTCTCTATGTAGAATTATATATATATATATATATATATATATATATATATATATATATATATATATATATATATATATATATATATAGTATAGTACATACAGTATATCATTAGAAAGCTTATTTTCTGAAGGATAACATGAATCAGTCCATATATGGATATTTCCGTAGGCAATGTAGTGTCATGGATTATGCTGATAGTGCATGCAAACTCAACTATTTTAAAGTCCCTTCATGTAGTCAATCACAATGCTCTGTGTTTTGGTAACTTTAAAACAAAGTGGGATGGTATTCATTCCCTCATTCATAGGACTGAAAGACGTGGTCATGTGATCAAGGCATTACAGGGAAAACCTTTTCACCTTACATACCTTTTAAACCACAAATCCATGGGACACACTCACAATACTTTAAAATCCATGACAGCCCAATGTTAAAAACTAACTTTGGAAATTAGAATTTCTATTTTTGCTCTAGATACACAGTATGGAACAAGGTTGGAAAGGAATTGAAAAAGGAGGCATTTATTTTGAGTAGAACAAATTCAACTTTTATTCAAGTTTATTGAATATGGCAGTTGAAGAGGGTTCTTGTTTTGTTTGAATCTTAAATGTTGTACTGTATTGTTATTATTGTATTGTAATGATTGTAACAAAAATATATTGTTTATTTAAAATATATATATTTTCTTACATTTTGGTTGGTTGTTTTAATTTATATACATTATTCTCCTCTAAGGTTTTCAATGCAGTGATGTCATAGAATATAACCAATCAGTAAACACAGTTGGAAAATCCATAAGAAACAATCTGATATTATGATGTCATAATACATGCTGAGGTCAGTTAGAAGCCACAGAACTATAAGATTCTATTACAAAATCTTTGGAGCTCAGAAATTACACAGTATGGCACGTGGTAAGTATATATGGATTGATAGACTATTTTATTATTATTGGCCTTAATTCCACTTGCATTATGAACTAGCAGATTTAAACAATTTGGAAAAGTGTAAATTATTTTTTTTTTTTTTTTTTACAGCGATGACACATAACTCTCATAAGAAGATGGAAGCAATGGTAATGTTGTCATTAAACTATGGGTCTATACCATAAATAATGAATATAAATCCACAAGTTAATACACAGTATACATTCAATAAAACCTTGTTAATCTCTAGTTCCAGGACAATAATCCTGAAATGCTCAGGAGCGGCAGTGGCAGACCCTCTAGGTCCAACTCCACTCCATTGGACAGCCCAAAGGAGGCAACTGCCTCAAAGACAGTGAGCTCAGCCCAGAAAAAACAGGGGGCTTCAAGGTTTGAGCGAATGAAAGCCAGGATGGAGGGTGAGTGTCAGCAAAAGTTAGAGGAAGTTGAGCTCAAACTTCAGCTTGAGGGAGCCAAATCAGCTGAAAAGGACAGGCGGATTCAGGAACTTGAGCTAAAGCTGCTAACCAGTGAAGCAAAGTGTCGCAAAGAATTAGGAGTTGTCCAGAAAGCGGATGAGCTCCAACTCGATCTCCAAAAAGCAGAGATCAGAGCTACTGCATTTAAGGAGCAGAGAGATGAGATGGAGCTCAAATGTCTGAATTTGCAGCAATTGGAAAACAAATTCATCCAAGAATCCGAAGCCTTAAAGTTTAAGATAGAGGCTGAACAGAGCAAGGCTCTTGTGATGGAAAAACAAGCCAAACAACTCCAGCTTCAGTTCTCCACCGCAAACACCATCATTGAGGCGCTGAAACAGAACCTCAAGGCTGAGGAGGGCAGAGCCGCTCATCTGGAGAGGGAGGCCAAAGACCTTAAAGACCAAAGGCGCATGATGGGCGAGGAGATTGAGGATCTACAGCGTTCAGGTCAAGCCCAGGACAGCCTTTTACAGTTGGAGGTGGACAAGCAGAAGAGAAGACTTATGGCCCTGGTTCACATCCGTGACAAAGTAAAGGTCATAGGAGCTCAGGAGAAGGTGTGGATGGAGAGGATGGAGAATAAGTGGAGGGTTAAGGAGAACGGATGGATGAAGGATGTAAATAAATTGCAGATTGAGATTGAGGCTGCACGTGATGAACTAGAAGTGCTTAAGGTACTTGACATTAGTTTCATAGGGAAAATTACCATTATCTACTAACGATTATGAATATTCTGATTCCAAATAAATGTAACATTCAATCAGAAGGGTGTCAGACATTCCCATTAACATGTAGGACATGTTTCTTTCAGAGTCAACAAAGAAGGAAGAGTCGCTGGGGCTTCAGCGGCCTGAAAAGCTGGATGACAAGGAAAGAGAAATGCAAGAACAACACAGATGGAAAAGAATAAATAAGCTCCATACAAATCACACCTAAGAGAAAAGACACTGCAAAGTGAAAAGTACTGTATATAAATGACCATAAGTGGACAGATTGGAAATCAAAATATGTTTCTCTCCCCTTAGTTAAATCATACAAATAAAAATATTAAATTGTAGAAGGCTGTAGATGTCTTATTCCAAGACTACCAGAGCTAAGTAATTAATAAGTAAGTGTTTTGTTTTTGCTGCTGAGCTGACCTGACTCTGGTCCTGCAAATTTCTTTGTCTTGTTGACCCTGTGTTAACCTACATATGACTAATAATAAATTAAACTAAACTAAATGTTCAAGGCAAAAGATCAAAAATAGTTTGCCTATTGAGACAATGTATTGCTTATTTGAAAGAATGGATACTGATACATTAATCATTTAATTCTTATCAGTTGCTGAGTCCAGTGGCGAAGGTGCCAGGAATTATTCAATGGACGGGTCTGAGAAAATGTTAACTATAATGAACTAAAGTTACAATACATGTGTCCAATGCAAGTCATTCACCGTATGCAGAAAACATGCATACACTGACTCCACTGATTTTACACAGGATATGTATATAATTATATACATATTTAGTTCACCTCATCCAATAGAGTGCCTAGTATTATCCAAAGATAAGCCGTACAAACACTGAGACATGCAGCAAGACGGAGACCCTAGTTAGCTTTGTTTGGAGCACACGTCACACTCGTCCTAAAAGTTTACACTTCACAATATAGCAATACACGAGTCGTTGTTTTCGTTATTTTGACTTCAATGACTAAAGGCCAAGATTGTGTAATGTTTGAAGCATAAGCAAAGGAATCCATCTCCTTATCACATTTAATCCACGCTTAGCAGCAAAAACGACCAAAAAGTGCTCTTGTATTACATTTCACCATAACATCTCAATGCTGTAAAAACACTTATGGAGATGGTTACCTAAATGTATTTGCCTTTATAAGCTTTAATAAATGCTATAAATGCTTTCGGAGTCATTTAGAAAGGATGGGTTACAGGTTAATCTGTCTTTTGGCAGCAAAATGGGGTTGTCACAATATCAAAATCCTGAAACAGCAATCTCATTTAATCTTCAATAATATTGAAATATTAAAGTGCCTTACTCCCTTCCAACCATATCACACACTAATATAGCCTGCTCCATGACCCCCTTATAGCCTGATCCATGACCCCTTTATAACCTGCTCTATGAACCCCTCTGCTTATGAACTGTGAGAAGTGGCAGTGGAGGAGGGCAAGAGGACCAGGGAGCTAGAATCTCAACAGGCTTGAGGAAATCCAGCTCTGGACTCTGGAGTCAATGGGAGAAAAGAGTGGTAAGGGGCGGCTAGGCTGCATTAGCTCTGGCATGGAGGCTGGACTCGTGGGGAGGAGGGCGAGAGTGCAGCCATCCGCATCCTCACCAGATGAAGCCGTCAAGAGGACTTGGAGATATAGAGCACAGAGGATAAGCCGTGCAGCAGAGCAACTACAAAACAGATACCTGCAGTACTTGAGGGAAAGCATTAGTTTTGAGAAAAACAACAACAATGAAGAAACACTTCTCTTTTAGTTGCTATGGGCTGATTGAGTTCTGTATATGTCATCTCGGCTAAAGAGCCTCAGAGTAAACTTAACATAAGTTTCCCAGACTTCCAAAACGGCAGGCCCACCCTCATAACTTCCGGCAATAGCCTACCTCTAATGTAAGGGAAAAACACACTGCAAAATATGATCAATACAGCACCATCAGCTGCTTCTAAACTTGAATAACCATTGGGGTTGGAGTTCTTGGTGGAAGAAGATTCAGTTCCTTATTTATGTGGTCTACCCCAAGCCGTCAAACTGTCCATCCAGTCAAGAGTCTCAAGACGATAGAAGGCCTGACAGAGTGCCAATCTTTCAGGAACAAGGTTTCCTCCTTCTGGCCCATAGGTTTCAGACATTCTGCAGTCAGCCCCTGGCCCTGCCCTGTGATCCCTCCCACCAGGAGGACAGTGGCTGCATTCCAATAGTCAAACATGTACTTTCTATTACGAATGGTCCTTGACATTGCAGGTAAAGTTTCAGAAAGGGTTTGAGTAAAGGAAAATGGATTCTATTTCAGGGAAGCAGCACAGTGAATGACTAAGTAGTCTTGTGTCTTTACAGGGCGGTGAGATGAAGGATTTTCTTCCCTCCTAACTTGCCAGAAGTCACAATTTATTACTTGGTTGAATTGTTATAAAGGTAAACATATATCTACACTGTATACATACATACAGATATACTATAAATGTATACAGTAGATTCATTATTTGAAATAAACTGCCTTGCATATGTGGTCATTTACAAATGTGTTAATGTCAAAAAAGATATAGATTGACTAGATGAATAAACAAAATGTACCAATTACAAAATGCGTCCTCGTTCCACTAATTAACCCCATATATTACTTGCTTTTATCGTTCCAACCTTTTGCAAATTATGCTGTGCTCAATCCACTTCAGCTTCCAATGAAATTGTCTTATTAAACCAAACCACACTCATTCTTGGACCAAATAACAGTAAACAACTGGAGATCAGGGCAAATTGACAGGAATTCAATTGTCTCCTTCTAAGGGGGCGGATATTGCTGGAACGATAAAATGTGAAAGCCTGAGAACAATGCATCCTTCTCATACTGTATATGGGGCTCTGGTGAGATGACCTTCAGATCCCATCTGATTTCCTCCAAGCCTTACAATCTTTGAGCTGTGAAGATTTGTTTGGTTGTGTGTGCACAGTACCATGCGCGGTGCATGATTATTACGCAGGCATCATACATCTGGAGACACACACACACACACACACACACACACACACACACACACACACACACACACACTTCTGCGGTTACAAGCACTCTGAAGAGTTTTCTGCTCATCTCATCAGATTAGATATGTTTCTATCCCCCTCTCTGGTGAGTACCAGCATGTAGTCAGCCATAAGAGGAGAGGACAGGAGAGTGGGACAAACATGTAGGCAGAGAGGAGACACAGAAGGAGGGAGACGGTGTATAGGGGCCGAGGCTTTATCTCATCCTGTCCCAGTTAACTACATTAATCATTGACTTTCCTTCACAAAACATGGGCCAAGCTGTCACAACATAAGCATCTGCCCCGTGATAAAACAGATTTACGGCCAGGTCCCATGCCTGGCTAATGGAGAAGGTTGTGCAGCCTCTCTCCCCAGGCTCGGGGGCAAGCCAATGCATAAGGACTAGGTGAACCTTACATACCCCTGGGTTTCATGGGCAGAGAGAATTTACAGCTGGACAAGCTGCCGGCAGGTTCACAATGATAGACGTGGGCTTCTCAAGCGGCTAACCAGGGCCTCAAAGCCCTTTGGTGGAGCTTTCGCATTCACAACTGCGTTTCGACGTCACAGACGCCAGACAGGAGTGACAGCTTGTGCCGTGAAATGAACAATAAGTTACATTCAGAAGCGACAAGAAAACCCTGGACGGTCCTGGCGAAGCGAGGAGCCAAGAGAACTTCAAAGTCAGCGCTCGGTTGGTGGAATCGTGGGGAGGCATTAATGGTAGCTTTGATAGAGCGTGGAGCTTTCACTTCAAGACAAGGGTCCGATGATCTGAGGAACATTTAAGAGAACAGCTTACATCTGTTAAACTGAGCTTTTGTTCCCTAGAGCGAGCAGCCAACACCAATCCATAATGTAGGCATGTGCTGGCCTTGACACTATTTAAACGCAGTCCTATCAATCTGCATGCCAAACAGTGTCATTTACAAAATGGAATTGCCCTCAAAACAAATGCGTCCTACCTGCTGTCTCTCAGGCAACCCATGCAGGAGCAGTCATCGTTATCAATACGGATGGTGAGCATTTTGGTTTAGTCCAGACGACCTGTACTGTCTAGAAAAAGATGGATCTCTGTTCTTCAGAATCAAATGAATGATCTGGAAGTGGTTGCTCCTGTGTCAGAGGAGAACACTCAGCTCCCCTCATCAGCCTCAAAAGGAAGTGTGACAGACTATTACATGGTGCACACATTCCCAAGCCAGGGCATGTGGGGGCGCACACACACATACACGCAAATTGCATATGTTCACATGAAGATAATCTGGCTGATCTTTCATCCATATAATCCTGCAACATCGGAAATAAATCAAACATCGGCTCTAACATAAATCCCAACAGGGAAGTCAGCCACGCAAAAACAGGGTCCTTTGAACTCCACATCCTCTGCTGTTGTTTTATCATAGTTCATTTAGTTTTACCATATCAAATACATAAATCTATAGCAACTCTATTAATTGTAATTCCCATCTTGTATATGCATTCAGATAGTGTTTGACTCAAAACAAAGCTTTCAGTCATGTACATATAGGAAAAGGGTCAAATTAACACAGGTAAAATACATGTAAAGCTTCTTGTTTTTATCAAATGCACTTCTTAGTACAAAGGCCAAGCAACTTGCTAATTATATGCTTGAGTGTACTTATATGATTGAAACTTTGTGGGTTACATCGGGGCCCTTTTGAAAGGATTTAGCAGCTGGTGCAGCAACGCATGCCTACTAACAGGCACCAAAATTTGGATTTTGAAAGCATGTAAAAGTTATTCCATGAAAAATGGACTGGCTTCGATAGAATTTCTTTGTATTTTCTGTACATTTTTGCATTCTTTGGTTCCACCATATCTACCTACAAACAGGGACTCAAAACCAAATGTGTGAATTCTAAATGTGTTTTTGTGGAACTATCTGGGAATGATGTAAATACTGTATATCTAAAACGACAGAGCACATACTTTACTGTGCAAAAGTTTTAGGATGATGTGAAAAAATGCTGGCAAAAAGTTGAAAGCAAAGAGTTGTCACAGCAAATGTTGATTTGATTTAGATTGTTGATTTGTTTATTCAGTTTGCATTTAGTTAATTGATCAAAATAAACTATTAACACTTGGATTTTTGAAAGCATTCTTACTTTACACACTTGCCAAAAACCTTTGCACAATACTGTAGGTATAAACAACTTAGTGCTACAACCAATAAAAAATGCTTTTCAATGCCTTTCCCCATCCTTGCCACGCTGGGAATAAGAGGCCGTCAGAGAAAAATGGAAGGGCTAACCAGTCAATTGAAAGTAAGCAATGGTCCCTTAATAAAGCACCACAACAGAATGCAGCACTGGGACAGATTGGGGAGAGAGAGAGCTGTACCCATAGGTTACAGGAATCACACAAACGAGTGCTGTGAAGAGTTATCACAGTACATTTTGAAAAAGTTAACAATATGCTTTGACAGAGGACCAAGAAATGTATGTCTAGCATGACTTTTTGGCAAGCCAGCCTAGCTCGTGGTCTAGTTCAGCTAGCCCAAGCTAATGACACAGATTGGCTAACTCAAGCTAACTCATACCCCCGCTTGTCTAGTGCAATCTAATCTAGCTCCAGGTTTGGCTAATCATGTCTCTTTGTTTGCCTGTTGTCAAGCGTTGGACGGGGATACTGCCACCAAAGACATCCCAGCACGACCCCCCCCCCCCCCCATCAATCATGTCAAGACCGGGCGCCACGGCCCGTTCGAAATGTCATTGTTTCACGCACCGATTACAAAGCACTTCTCCTATCCTCCGGTGCTGAGGGATCTGTCAAGGGCCTGCAGTGCAGAAGCTAATCACCTCAACCATTCCCCAAAGCCTGGCCTTACTGCAAGGGGCTTACAACCCTCTAAAAGCCTAATGTTATGGGCACTCTTCTTCTCCCGAGGACCGCACGTCCTTAAATGGTTTAGGAATACAACAGACAGGGTCGTAGTTTCATGGTATTGTGTGCCCATGCAAAGGAATTAGGTGATCTGTTTCTGTTTCAATCCCCTGTTAGCCAATAGCGTTCCATGGCTACCGTGTCACCAGCCAGCGATCATGTCCAGGGAATGGAAGGGGGATAAAGAGGATCCCCAGACAATCGGATTGAGCAGACTCCTCACGCTGTGAAACATGCTCAATCCCCTTACAGAATAAAACAGCTTTGGTCTGCTTGTCACTTAAATCTAGCATGCATGCATTGCACACACATGGGATAATGCACAATGATATGCACCCTCACAGGCAGGACATCATCCTTTTGAGCGATTCCTTTACAGTGCTGATGAATCCAGTGTTCTCCAGCTAGGCTTTTGATTACGACCGGGTAATCACTGACATCAGCCGAACCCCACACGTCTGGTCACGGTGATATTGAATTGATGGACTTGTTTAATTGACGCTGAGACACTAACGAGACAAGAAGAACCTGCTGTTCGCTGTCTTTACGGACTTGGGAACGAGCCCAACGGTTCCATAACCTACCGAGTTGAAAAGTGTCTTCAACTTCCTCTAACAGTATTCCCTATTTACCGTCAGGATCCATTAAGCATGCCATGAATTATACAACCCTTTTAAGAATCAGGCTGAGGCAGAAAAAAAAAAAAAACTCATGTTGCGAGAGGAACTTGTTTAGGCTGGTAATATTCTGCTGAAGCTTGCCTCGTCCTGGAGCCGGAGGAAGTTTTATGTGTGCGGGCCCGGGACCAAGCGGGGGGTTTGTGCATGCACCCCAGTCCACTGTAGATGCAGCGCTTACTGCGGCAGAGTTGGTTTTGCCTATCGTTCTCCTCTCTGTCCATGTGATATCCTCTCAGAGCTCCCCAGGGCGTAGAATGAAAACGTCTACACCTTTTTTATATCTGCAACATCAAGAGCTATTCCTCCTACGCTCTCTGTACAGTTTATCTCTCCCATCCCCCCAGCCCTCCCCTGTACATTGCTCCTTAATGAACCTCTGTATACCCGCTCTATTCCAGCCCTCCTCACTTTCACATTCCACTATTATTCCCTTTCACTTGAGCTCTCTCTTTGCCTCTTTGTTGTGTGAGTGCAGACTGAGTCAGCTCTTTAGGTTGTGTGTATGTGTGTGTGTGTGTGTGTGTGTGTGTGTGTGTGTGTCAGTTCGTCCACTGGGATGTGAGCTGCGGTGGGCTCCAGACTGGGAGACTCGGGGGTCCATCTCCCCCTGCGCTTCTCATTAGCCTGCCCCAGGGCAGACACACACCACGGAGCACAGAGACATCAAGCGTGGACACACACACACGCACACACACAGATTCCCAATGGGGAGCCACATTAATGCACAGTTAACTCACCACCATCAGTCCATTACAGTATCAGTGGAAACCGCAGAGACAGGACATGGATGAAAACTGAAAAAGCGCATCCTTTGCAAAATTTCTAAAACTGCGTAGAAAAACGGATTAATAAATATAAACACATGCATACGCAAGAGCACACACTGCACTGATACACAAAGTTAACACACGAAAACTTACTGTACTATATTCAAGAACAGGCACAAGCCAATTCAAACACACATACACACACACACACACACACACACACACACAACAGTACAGTACACCCTGTGTAATATCATATCTGCTGGTTAATAAGCAGTGACAGAACATTCTGGGATACAGCCTTGCATTAATCTTGCACAGCCTTTTTAAATAATGTGCTACATTAGAGGAAGGTTATGAGGGGAACATCTGTTGGAAAAAAACAACAGAAAGCTATCAAAGCAACAGACGTCACTTTCTCTGGTTATAATAGCTTGGTATAGAAGGGGTTGATTAAGACCCCCCCCCCCACCAATTGGTCTGCTTTTCCTCCCCAAGAATCGTTTGGGACCACAGCTGTGTCACAATAAGGCATGAAACAAGCGCATTAACCAATTAATGGGACTGAAAGCAGAATAATGAATCCACAAGACCTTCTAAATTGCTTTAAATTCACTCTAAAAATAAAAAGATCCTATCATCAGCTCCTTAAATGAATACAGTTGCCATTAATGCAATTCAACCCAGTAGCCATTACTGCAATCCAATCTAAGTCGAGCAGGGCGGCGTGGGCCAAAAGAGACCAGGTGAGGTTAGGCTGAGCCATTGGAATCCACCGGCTCTTCCCCCTTTTCTCTGTGCCGAGGCTGCGGAGAGACTTAAGAGGCTTTTGGAGTCAGCCCAGACATCTGAGGAGCAGGCCAGGCCACATCTGGTCTCCCCTGGCCCCTTGGAGATCCAGCTGGCCAGAACAACACATATCCGAAGAACATTGTTCTTCCACCGCTCCCTCCTCTGGCATTTTTCTCTGCTGCTCTGGCCTACACTGGAAAAAAACGAAATCTGAGCAAGACCAAATATCTTGTGTGTATCAACCCGATAAATCTAATATTTCTTAATATAAGATACATTATATTCCTAAGAATTGTGGATGCTAGATCATTTTACTTATTTCAAGACTTTCTTGTTCAAGTGGCCGAATTGCTTGTTTATTTGCGTTTCTTTTCTTAAATTCCATACGTATGCTAATTTCTTGAGAGGTAATTTTTGCAGAGTACAAATTAATGCCAAACCGAGGGAGTTCAAAAAGCCCAAATCTTTAATGCAGGGAACGGACTCCCACCCCAAATACATTCTTATGGATCAAATCCTCGCTGTGGCTATTCTTGGACCTCTGAAGTCTCACTGGAAATTCAAAGCATTCCAATACAGGGGAGTACAGTGCACGTCAGTTATAAGGAGAGTCCTGCTTGTTCACTGTGGGGCTGAATTCCTTCTATTTCTGAGTGGCCTGAGCCAAATTTGTCCCCCTCATTATTCATGGTAAAGTGGTCGAGGCGGTCAAAACGGCAGTTAACGAAAAGGTGACCTCCGTATCACCTAAGCATACAGATGAGGAGGTCTGGCACTGCGCCATGCATGTGTAGCCAAGCAGCCAAGCTGTGGACGGCCCCATAGACTGCTACTTGACAGAACCGGGCCTTACTAAACCTTCCTAACCGGATTAGACCAGACCACGGCATGGAACCAGGGCTGTGGCCCGAATGAACAGTGCTTTGACCCTTCAGGACAACGTGCACCCAGCCCAGTTATCACAAGGTCATATCCTCTGGCCAAAGAGTCATGGAGACAAATCAGTTCTGAAATGAGCCGGCTGAAAGCTGGCTGGGTTCAGGACCCCCGTCCTCTCCGTCGGCCGGGTCAGAGTCGGCTGCGTGGACCCGTCACCCAAACCCCGGAGGGGAGACAGAGAGAGAGAGGGGTGGGTGGGTGGGGGGTGGGGTGGTGATAAATACTGTAGCAGGCTAACCTTACTGCTGGGGCTGACACTGAGACGCGGGCAGAATGATAACAAGCGGTGGTGCCAGATATACACAGGCGCTGGGAGTGGGGCACCCTATCACGTCACAACGAGTGTACTGCTAGTCCTAGTCTGAGGGGTTGGGCTATAGGAGTGTACTTTAGGAATTCACACACAGCGATTCTCACTTCAGCTTGTGAGGCATAAGGCACCAAGAGTGTGTTATTACAGAAATCAATGAGGCAGGGAACAAACCATTTCAGCAGAGTGAGAAATAAATAGTCCATCAGTACATGAAGAGAGTGTTAGATGTGTGATGCAGCGTGTAGTGTGTGTGTGTGTGTGTGTGTGTGTGTGTGTGTGTGTGTGCGTGCGCGCCTGTGTCACGCTTGCAGCTGTGCATTGGGACGGAAAAGTATGGAACAGAGCCACATCGTTTTCATTTCATACACCCCTCTTTGAAATTTCTCTTTCTCTTTCTCTCTTCTTACTTTCCACAGCTGACAGTGTGTTTATCCCAGCTTACAAACACATGCATCACAAAGACACAGAAGTTTAATATTGATCCATGTCAACTGTACAGTTCGCAAAGAAGCAAGACATACACTCTGAAAACTTCAGCTGCAGTCTCCATCCTCACACATGGACACAATCACTGATGGATTCCTCCTACCTTTCAGAAAGCTAAGCCAGTCAATGTGCATACCACACACAAGAGGAAAAACATCCCATATAGCATGCACAGAATACGTCCCTGTATGTGTGTGATGTGCATAGCTACTTCAAGGTCCGTGGGCTGTGCTGCAGCCGCACGTTACAGCGGAACAGCCAGCAGTCAAACTCGCCTGCTAGCATTACTGACGATGCCTTAAAGAGAGAGAGAGAGAGAGAGAGAGAGAGAGAGAGAGAGAGAGAGAGAGAGGCAGGCATACACACCTGCATGTTCCACGGTAGACGGACCGCCTGGAGTGAGGTGTGTGTGACGAAGAAAAGTGTCCCGGCTGGCCCCACATGGTTATTTCTTCGTGTGTGTGCGTATGTGTGTGTGTGTGTGTGTGTGTGTGTGTGTGTGTGTGTGTGTGTGTCTACTCTTCTAGCCCTGCCGCTGCGAACGACGTATCCTCCGGAGCCCAGTGCTGTGTGTGTGTGCCGCTGCCTGTCGTCGTTTCATTCAAACCCTCTCCGTTCCCGCTTCTCCTCTCCCGGAGTGCGCCATTCACAGTGAGGGACGGGGGGAGGCGGAGCGAACCAAAAACAAGCCCGGCCCACACCTGACGAAGGAACCCCTCCTTTCCCCAGGAAGAGCATCTGACGCGTGGGAGGGTAGGTCTGGGGGGGTGGTAAGAGAGAGGCGGAGGGGAGCTAGATTGACTGCAGCATCAGAGAGGTATTAGAGAGTGCCCCAGAGAACTGAGGACCACAGGGAGAACGGTCAGGAGGTATTAGGCAGCCATTGAGGAAGATTAGTATGGACTGGCTCACCATCCACTCACCCTCTTTCTCTTTCACTAACTCCTTCCCTGTTCTACCACTCTCCTATTTCCCTGCCTCCCACTCTTGCTCACTACTTCTTTCATTTGCCCTCTAAAAGATTTGAAATAAGGTAGACTGGACATAAGAGGAGCAAGACAGAGAGGAGCAAGACAGAGAAGAAAGTTACAGAGCTAGAGACCGGAGAGGGAGGGAGAGATGAAGAGCAGAAAGAGGAGAAAGGGGTGTGGGCGTTGATGCCCTGAGAGAAATGGCAGCTCAGAGTTGGCGTCGTGCCAGAGGCCTGGGAGACTGATTACCAGGGCCGGCTGCAAATACCTCCTATCAGCTAATGAAGAGCGGTGGGGGGAGGAGGAAAGGTGAGGGAGAGACAAGTTCACCTCTGTACCGGGGAAACAAAAATACAGAGGCACACTTCACTTACCTCGCTATAAACTGTACCCGTACACACACAAACACACACACCAGACACAGATACTACCACCTTTCCCTGTTTGTCCCACATCCAGCTGGTGCTGCTGCCCTCATCCCCAGAGAGCTCATCCACTCCTGTTCTTCCTCATCCATCTCTGCTGTCCACCACCTACTTAGCATTCCCCCTGAGTCATCCACCAGCACTCATTTCCAAACCACACCACCTCTTTAGCATTGTAGATTTCAGCCCAAACGTGTCCAAACCAGCACCAATTACGGACTCAGGAATAATGCATTAACCAGCCTTAGTTCAAGAGAGGGGTGCGGAGACAGCTATAAAGACCACCTGGGCCAGACGGAGTCAGTTCGGATGAGGTCAGCGTGAAAGGGGAATGACATCATCCGGCAGGTCAGAGGGTGGTTCATGGCATGAGGGTCTCACCTCTCTGTCTGTCTGTCAGCCCGCCCGCCTGCCACGTCCTCTTTGGCACGCCTTGCCTCAGCCACTCTCATCAACTTTGCATAATCACCTGAGGCTTTTTTAAATGGCTCCTTAGGCCGCCCACACACTGGTGTCAGCCGCACAAAACCTCCTCTTCAGAGGACTTAAAGACCTTGTTCAGGTAACGTGGTGATCTGATCTATGAACACATTTAGCATTTTTCCGCGTGATATCTTCAGAGAAAAGTTATCCCCACAGTTTGTGCAATAAACAGCAATGCAATCTTGGTTGATCCCAAACACTGGGAACATAAAGCCATCATCAATATCAATATGGCCAGTAACATGACACTGGATATATAACTACTATTGATCTGTTGGCACAGGCCACTTTGTGCATTGGTCATCCATCATCGATAGCTACCTAGCTCCGTCAGTCATCATAACAACGGCTACCTCTTCAGACTGAAGATGAATACGCTCAAAGAAATGTGACTAGACGCAAAGCCTTCCAAGCAGAAAAGGTCACTCAGTTATAAGGAAGAGAGTCAAATAATCTCTTACCAAGCCAACGTCAAAAGATGCCGAGTTCCTCACAAGACTGCTACAAGCCAGGTCTTAACTTTGACATTCCGGGAGGTGCCACAACAGCCCAGTGAGCCCGATCAACATGGACACAGTGGAATAGCAGTCCCACAACGTTGTCTCTTGTCCTCTTTGTAGTGTGTTCAGAGGCTCTCCTCCTCCCCTGCAGCAGCGAGCAGCCCTGTGCCTCAGACACCCAGCGCACGGCTAGCCTAGAAGCCAGCTAGCATGCTAGCCAACTAGCGTGGCTGCTACTTCCTGGAAGTTGGCTGGGCTTGGAAACCATAACAGGCTCTGATCCGAGCCACCCAAAAATAGCCTGGGAAGGTGCTGTCCTCCTTTGGGTCCCGCAGGGGAGCGCCGCACGGATGTAGAGCTCTGTTTTGCCCGGTCTTCCACGGTAGTAGTAGTACCTGGCCTGGTGGTGAGTGTAGAAGGGCTAGGTGAGGATACTGGAAAGGGCACCCAGAATGCTGAGTGCAGCGCCAGTCAGGGATACAGTATAGTGCTGTTTCAGCCCCCTCGCTTCTTCCCTCCCTCTGTGTCTCTGCTTCTTTGTGCGTGCATTTTCCTCTCCCTTTCTTTCTCTCTCTCTTTATCTCTGCTCTCTCATTCACTCAGGCTAACCTCGTCAGCATCCGGCCTGGCTCAGCTCTGTCTCCACTGGAGAAGAGGGACATGGTCGGATGAAGAAGAAGAAGAAGAAGAAAACTATGTCTGCTTTACTGAAGAGCAGGCCCCTCCTCTAAAAGCCCCCCTAACGCTGGCATCTCCGGTTACCGTAGTCACGCTGTCTCCACACCATCAGCACTAAGTGATGACCTTGTTCTACTGCCGGATGCAACCAGAACCTTCCAAACCGGGCCGACCCCTGCCCCTCTTCCCTGGGAAAGGCCCTGGACAGGGAGAGGGTGAGCAAGGCGGAAGTGGTGGATGAGGCTGGCTTACAGACTACGCTGACTAAACAGTGGTGCAATTGACTTTTGATAGACAGGGAGATGGAGGGATGGCTGAGGCTGAGTGAGGAGGCATGAGACTGGGGGTCTATAGGACCCAGCAGGAAAGGAGAGTGGCAGCTTTGGACTGACACTGACAGACAGGCAAATTAGAGAGGAGGCACGCTGGATAAATAGAGGCGAGCAAGCGAGCGGGAGAGAGAGAGAGAGAGAGAGAGAGAGAGAGAGAGAGAGAGAGAGAGAGAGAAAAAGAGAAAGAGAGAGAGAGAGAGAGACAACAGAGACAGAGAGAGAGAGAAAGAGAGAGAGAGCCCACAGGCAGCGCCAAACAGCAATGTGTCCATATCCCCAGGGCGGAATGACTGACAGATAGGAGGGAGACAGAGTGCAAAATATGGGGGGTCTAGGGGGTCTCGACCCCGCAATTACAACAAAATGTTAACGTTGGGGGGTTCATATAATGTAATATAATAATAATCGTATTTTTGGCAAAGACGTTAATTAGGTGTTCTATACTTACTGCTATAAAAGCATATCAAATATCATCTTGTTTAATTATTTAAAATAATGAAATGGTAGGCTGTTGAGGGACCTCAGATAATTCACTGGAGGGAGTGATGAACAAGGGTTGAATCATAGCTGAGTGATGAACAAGGGCTGAATCATAGCTGAGTGATGAAAAAGGGTTGAATCATAGCTGAATGATGAAAAAGGGTTGAATCATAGCTGAATGATGAAAAAGGGTTGAATCATAGCTGAGTGATGAACAAGGGTTGAATCAAAGCTGAGTGTGAACTACCAGGAGAATCAAGACGTTCTGTTAGGTTCTGATATGGAAAGACTGTCAATAAGCAGAATCAAGGTAAATGGTTAGCAAAACATGTATTACTGTTGAGGGCTGACTGATATGATACTTTCAATTGTAACATACTAGTGATCTAAATTATGTGATACAGGGGATTTAGTCTAGTCAAGTTTATTTATATAGCACATTTCATGTGACAGGGATGAACTCAAAGTCAAGCAACTACCTAATGAAATAGGCCAACTTCTGAACTGTTATCAAATTATGGACATCCTCAGGAACTAACAGTTGTCTTTTCCGTGAGCTGACTAAATTGGCAGCACCTTACAATGTGTTCCATTTCTTTCTTCTTCTGTCTTTTAGTTAACAAGGCAACCACAAATTAACCCCACAAAAAAGTGCATCACTATCACAATTGCATAGCCAAGGGCACTGGGCATTTTTTAAATGAAAAGCTAAAGTGTAGCCTGGGGAGCTGGGTTTTCAGATTGTCGCAAAACATGGGCAGCCATTTAGCCGAGGCAGTCAAACGCAGAGGCCGGGCCAGGCCAGGGTGAACCTTACACTGGAGGTTGGAGGGGGCGCTTCCAATCTATTTGCAAATCCCCCCCCCCCCCTCTCTCTCAACACTAGACAGTCACTGATTCCCACACCCTGATCCTAACACTAAACATATTGCACACTTTCAGTGGATGACGACCACAGAGCTATAGCCCCATAACACCAGAGAGAAGATCAGGACAGTGTGTTATGGAAGGAGATGGTATCGCTTCTTAATTTAACTGCTTTTTAATGAAGCCAGAACTTTGTCCTGGGGCTGGTTGAGTGAGGCAGGCAGCCTTAATTAGAACGAAAATGAAACTCTTTGTGAATAATTATGTAATGGATAACGATAATTAGTTCTAAACTAGATGAAGCACAGCAAAATGAGAGAGAGAACCGGTGGCTGATTACTTATTAAATTCACATTCCATTGTTGATGCATGTAATGTAGGATCACCTTATTCATTCATAGTATATTTCCAAGGAAATTAGAAAAAGGAGAGCCCCTATTCGATCAGCCAGGTTGGTGAGGGGGCCAACTAGCCAAAGTTGTGGTTAGGGAGAAGTCAACTGGTTTAAGATTCAACAGCAGAATCTAGTGGCTGATCTCAGAATAGCATGGAACACCACATTACAAACTCACACAGACCAAAGGACAGAGATGATTAATTTGTAAAGAGATGACTTTACTCTCCCTCCACAAATATTTCACCACCGCCTTTAATGTCCGGCCGCGCTGCCGTGGCCCCCTGCTCCTGGCTGTTTGTCCTCTGATCCCCCGTGTCTGGGTGAGTTAGGGGGGTCTCGAGTTACAACGGAGCGGTCCGGTGGGGAGTCCTCGCAGCATGAGACCACCATCCCAGCCATAATTAGACACATATATTACCCAGCAATCAATGGAGCCATTAGTGTTCGATCTGCCACAACAGTCTGGCCCAGGCCTACTGATGTGTTACTTCTGGTCAGCCATGTGAGTCTCTAGGCTGCCCTGGTGATTTACCTCCCCCATGACTTTTACTCACCCCAGCCCACTGGAGCTCCTTCCTTTATTGTTGTGAAGACACTCTGTATATATAACTATATATAAAGTTATATTTAATAGGGGTAGTGATATTATTACGGCAGTATGATCCCTGCTGTGGGAATTGGCTTTGATACATGATATCTGTTAAAAGAATAACCAGGACATATTCGCTGAGCAAGCCACATTTGTTTTCTCATTTAAAACCACTTCCTGGATCGGCAGTGAGACTAAGGGATAGAAAAGGAGGAGAATATAGGCCACTGACTGTCCAAACTTTATAGCTGGTATTGGGAAAGGATGAAGGCATCGGGTAATTAATAAACAATGAGCTTTGCATCTGCACAGGGAACCAAATTAATTTGCACTGGTTTCTGAAGGGCCCCGTGCGTGGTCGAACTGTTCAATAAACGCAGCAGTGACTGAATTGGCTCTGACCGGCCGATATACCCTTCTTTCTCTGGCCAGGCGGGGGTTTTCATTTGTCTTTCTCACACTCAATATTCCAGCAATGCTAACAGCAATATTCAGTCACACAGCCCACACATAGGTTCACCTGACCATATTTTAAGGGCGAAACTGACCATAAGTCCACTGCAGATTAAAGGATTTGGAAGAACTCCATTACTGTGTATGCAGATAAAAAACAAAATGAGCTAATATATGCATGTAATTGCAGGGGGCAGCATGCCCTGTAAGCCCCTCTAGGTTAATGCAAGAAGAACTGGGGCTGGAGTGCTTCAATAACACACACGCACCCGATTATACGTCCGTGTTAATGTCTTGGAACCTGCTAAGCAATAGCATATTCCTCTCCTCTATTCTGTCCTTCTCAAGACTGTATTTAACAACCATGAAAAACACATCAACATAAGCTTAGTCAAAGGGCTGTCCTCAGACTGTCACCCCCAGGACCAAGGCTGGGGTCAGGAGGAATATTTTAAGAGCCCCGTGTGGCATGACACACATTACACTCTCTAATGAAGGGACCAATGTCTGCCCACAAACGCTTTGATTACCACAAATAAGCCAACACTCGTTCTCTGGTGAGAATGCGTTGAGCGGGCATGGATTTTGCATGATAAGATAAGCCCACGACAGTCAATTTAGATAACGTAACACTCCAGAGCTATGGTGCAGTGAACTTCACTCCGATAGCTACAGAGACAAATATTTACATTGGAAATGGCCAGTAAACAACTGGAAACTTGGAACACTCCGCAACTGAAACTTAACACCCTGGGGAGATGGGAAATTCCGGGCTTGACAAAGCGTGGCGATGGGAGTGGGACGTTTCTAATGCCAGAATCCCATTTACTAAACGGTCGGGCATGGAAGCCAGTCCGGGAAGGTCTGTCATGGTCTGAATAACTCATTACACTATCAAACCAAACCCTTGCTTTGTGTGGGACAGACATACAACCCAATTTTCTAAGTGTGGAATGTGTTTACCACTGCAGTAGAATCAGGTCCTGTGTTAGAAAAGTCAAGGAACAGATAATTAGAGGATTCTTCTAAAAACAGCATAAGGGCTAGAAGAGTTTCCTTTTTTAAAACCCAAAGGCATTAATGTGCAAAAAGAAAATCAGATCAAATCATGCATCAAAACAAACAAAAACTTCTGGCCAAACATCAGAATCTGTCAAGCCTCGCAAGGCAGTGTGACGATATGGTTTCCTCCTGCAGTAAATCAGTCCAACACCTTTCTCACTCCCAGTCCTGATCCCCAGACTACTTCCTCTCTCTAACGAGCTACTCTATCCCACCTTTCTGACTCCTGGCCAATCAGGTGCCTCTCCTGCAGCAAGGGGAGAGCGGTGTGAAGCCTGCTCTGCTCTGCAGTGGCTCCTGTCTCACCACTGACAGAATGCGGTAGCCATGAGCTGTCATCTGCCTTCGATCACAACGCCAGGCAACAAACTCGGTGTTTTCCCCCCGGGGGGGACATCTCAAATAACTCTGAAATAACTCTGAAGCGCCCGGGCTTCTTCCCTTTTACCGCATGAAATGATGAATGAGAAGTGATAGAGAAGCACCACGTCTCCCCCCATATCCCCCACCTCAGCTTTTTCTCCCCACTGCCAACTTCCTTCATGTCCCTTACGCATTTCAAACAGCCCTCAGGTTTTTATATAGAAAAGGGACTTTGACAGAGCACCACTACTCTTATCTTTCAGCCCAGCTCGTCCCTGGGGAGGTTACCTTAAGCCCTCAGCCTGGTTCTCTTCCCCCTCCGGTCCGGTGGCCTCCGGTTTAACCGGCGCCACTGGGGGTTCATCCAGGCTCTTGGCCCCCTGACCCAGGGGCAGGCAGCTGAAACAGCAGGTCCCCATCCCGGCTGGGGCATCTCCCCCGCCCTGGTCCCTGTCCTTATCTTGGGTGTTCTCCAGCTCCGACGTCTGGTCACCGCGCTGTGTCTCCGTCCGTCTGGACACTGACTGGCCCGTTGGGGGATAATGAACCTCATCACAGAGAGGCCGTCCCTGCCGCGGCCGCAGCCTCTGAATGTATTCCTCAAAGACAACAGGGAAACATCCAGAGTTTGACTAGGGATTGATGGAAGGCCGGTTTGCCCCAGTGTGGAACATAAGGGCCCACAGTACCAGCCTCTCAATCCACTCTTTGTCTTGCTGGGCTTTTAAACGACAGGCTGCCCTAACCTCCGCACCCAGCTTGCTCACGCCAACAAAACGCTGTGTGTTGTCGGACTGACATGGACCTAATCGCTCACTTCGGATATAATGTGTTGACGTGACGGGCCCACATAGCCAAACACCTCGTTCCGTGGTGTTCAATCACGGACCGGGGCCCGGACCGGCGCTGTCGGAATGGCTGAGCGGCCCTTTAGACATGACATAAGTGTGTGCTGGTGATGACAGACAGCTCTGTGGGCTATCTAAATCCACCTGGAGTAGGAGAAGATGATAGACCAGAGAGACGATGACAGACCAGCAGATAAATAGCCTAATAACACAGTTACGTTCTGTGATTATAAATTCTGGTATCATTTGCAGTGTCTCATGGTATACAGCTAGGGGGAGTGTAAGTACATTGTTTCTACTTTCCCTTGGATCAATTATTCATGACGCAGGTCAAGATTGATGTGTGTGAGTGTGTGTGTGTGTGTGTGTGTGTGTGTGTGTGTGTGTGTGTGTGTTTTGTCTCGCAGCGATCAATTCCAATGGAAAGAAGAAGATTATTAAGTCCTGTCACGCTAGCAAAAAGGCTCTGTCACTGCCCGTTCCACCGGCACCAAACTGCAGCATAACACATTACCCTCAGAGCACTACTGTACTGAACCCACCTGACTACCTTTGTCTCACACGCTAACAACAAACACAAACAAGTAGGGTCAGACTTTCGGAAGCCGGTCACGTTTTTAATCATAGCATCCATCAGATTTTTCAATCTGCCGAAAAAAAAACCTCAAAATTTGAAGATAAACTATTTGGGCACACTCCTCACAATAAGACCATGACTGCCCTTTGTTAGGTCTAGTCATCTTTAGTTGTCCATGGTCTTCATATATTGGTGTTATAGTATCAATGACAAGAGACTTCTTAATATTCATGATATTTAACACTATGATAATGGCCCCAGCATGGGGTGGCCAGGAAGGCGGGCTATGACCTTGTTTTCATCACGACCTGACAACAAGAAATGTCACCTCAAATCAGTCCTTTGGCATGACAAACGCATGATGATGAAATGGGGGTGAATGGACGCTATATAGCCTTGCCCTGTGGGGTAGAGACCCATTTGTTCACTGATCACAGCCTTTGAGCATGAAAGGCAAGCCATTACAGGATGTCTGAGGAGAGCTGGAGGTAAAGGGGCTGGGGCGGAATGAGGGAGATGGATGGATAGCGTGGAGCCAGGAGGGAAAAAGTGAAGGAGGGACAGCGGGATTAAACAGCGAAAGGGGACAGAGCCCTCTGTGAATATGTAATGTCAGGTGAAGGTTGTAGAAATGTCTCGTCAACAGCTGTGAGGAATATAGAGACAGATAGAAAGGGGGAGAGCGAGAGAGAGAGAGAGAGAGAGAGAGAGAGAGAGAGAGAGAGGTGTTCCAAGTTTACACTTGATGCAGTGCATGCTTCTGCATGACCCACAGGAGACATATTTTACTTGCCACTCAAAAATACACAACACAGAACAAACAAAAGTGAATTAGTCCGTAGACTCTGCAGAACACAGACTAGCCGCTGTGTGAACCCTTTAAAACCCCAAACTGTCTGCTAAAAAATGACAGACCATGCAGATCGTCAAGTTTTGCGGTTCCGAAGAGGACTCTCCCGAACTCTTTCCAAATACGCTGAACAGCTGCTGAAAGGATACTCTCACATTTACCTCATCCCCCAGTGTGAACGTGCAGCCGCTAGGCTATAAACCCTTTCCACTGGGCTATGAGCTGTCTGTCTGGAGCCGGGGCTACTCCATTGGTATTCCGTTCTTATCACTCTCCCTTCACCACCTCCCCTGGCGCCCCCCCTCCACCCAGAAATATCTGATATCCAATCAAATGTCATCCTCTTGGTCCTCGGAGCAAACATGAGGTTATCGAACCACGCCGTCTTCAAATAATCTTACCCACGTCAACCACCAGTGGAAATTATGCCTGGGAAAGGTGAATTGTGCTGCTACAGAATGAACTGGTGGGATGCTATGAGGAAGGATTAGCTGTAGGGTCCTATCTTCAGTCAATACACAATGTGTGATCCATAACCTAAGTTTATAGAGGTTCTATGCACATCTGACAAGTGATCTCTTTAGACATGTGCTGTGAGTCCAACCGGCCCTTTGTGAACTACAATGGCAAGCAGCAACACTAATCTATTGACCTGCTTCATACAACCTTAAACCTTCCTCCTTACTGAATGGAACAGCCAACTGTCAACTAATGTCAGCAGCACAGTGAAACGTCAAATCCAAACCATCAAGTGAGTTTTCCACATGCTAGGGGTTTCATAAAGACTTGACAAAAACTAATTTCCAGCCTGGTCACGATGACAGAATGAACAGCTGGAGATACACTTTGAGAAGTGTTAAGTCTGTCAATCTACTCGGCAAGCCTCAATGCACTTAGGTCAAGCTGCACCGCTGAAAAGGAAAAAGTACAAAGACCTGAAATAGTTTGGCCTCACTTGAGAGCAGTTTTAAAAGGCAGCATTCAATATCAAACACAGTAAAAGTTGACAAAAAAGACTGAACATTCTTTCAGTAAGGAGACTTGGTCTTTTCAGCTTAGAACTTGACTTGTTTTCAAAGGATTGTAGTGTTTGCGTTGGTCATATTCCGAGTTTCGAGAGACGTTACAAAGAAGCCTAACCTTTCAACATAAATACGCCTCCATTAAAAAGGATCTAGGCAATCCAAGGTCAAAGGACACGCAAAAGATTCCCAAATGAGTGTTTAGCCTTGGAGGAACTCTCTCCACCTGGGATTGTCACTTAACTGTCATTGAGGCATGGATTTGCTCGGTCTACAGAAATGAAATGTTTCACTTGGGGACTCCAAAGAGCTTGAGAAAGAAAGAAAGGCCTTGAGGGAAACGTAACTTATTTAATCTCCTTTTAAAGTGTTTTGCCTCAACACTTCTGAAACATCTCACGGCCTATTAACCCATCGTGCAGCGAGTGGAATGGAAAACAGACAATGCCAATTAGAAAACAGAGAGAAAGAGGAAGGCGGGGTTGAGGTCACATAAACAAACTCTTATCACCAGGGATCCAAAATACACAATTAAAAAGCCCTGATTTCAGACGAAGAATTCCAGACGTGACCAGAAAAAAGAAAAAAAAACGTGCGTTTCTGTGTGGGTTAAATGACCTGGAAATCCAACACTTCCCTGCTGTCCGTGCTGCGAGCTTGCGAACCCAAGCGACAATGTGAACACTGTCCCAACAGGACACCTTTGTACCTCAATGGGACCAGTCCATTCCTGGGGGAGCTATTGGGTTGCACATTTCTAATGCACATTGACTACTCCAGTTATCCATTCGCGGGGGGACTGGGGGGATGGAACTAGGGGAACCACTTTGCACTGGTGCTGTGTACCTCTACTTGGAATCCCTGAATAGAGTCTGCCACCAGATCCCCTCTTAGCACAAGGAACTTCAGGAATACTTTATCAAACAAGTACCCTATCCCATTTTAAACATGTTCCTCAAGAGGTGTGGAAAATTAGATTGACACGGAGGTCATGAGAGAACGACCACAGAATAAGCCTTAAAAACCTTTGCGTACTCGATGTGACAATGGGCGAGAGAGGGGAGATAGGAGGAGGAGAGCGTATCTTCAAAAGGCAGTGGTAGCGGAAAGAGAGAGATCAGGTTTCTTCTTGGGGCAAAAAGTAAATGAATGCAAGTTTTTACCAGCAGCGTGCCACCTCCACAATCCCTCCTTTGTATTCTGCATCTGCTCGTTTCCACCAGCAACCCACGGCACCGTCCAGCCGACCGTTGTCACGGCAGCCATGTGGAGTTGGATTCCGCTCAGCCTGTCACAGCATGCTGCCTGGTATACAGTGTGGGGGGTTTAAGCTGGGAACCAACTGGGTAGCCCCTAGAAAAACCCAGGGACTCAACAAATACTGGCGTCTTTGCCCATCAGCAAATAACCAACATCAGATGATTTGTGTGACATTACAGGTGCAGTATGTCAATCTTGAGAATTGGGGGGAAATTTGCAAGAATTTGAAGTGTGTGCATGTGAAGTGATCGATCTTTGCAAAAACTGTCTTGATTGGTTAGTGATTGCCGGGCTTCATAGATACTTGAGAGGCTGAATACAGGGCCCAAGGCACTCATACAGGGCACCTTCTCTCAGAGCATTTGATTTATTGATGACTGCCAGGAGGAAGGTCATAAGAGTAATAACTTTCAAGAGAAAATGAAACTTGCAGACTGCACCTTCAATGTAAACATTGCTAAGCCATGAAAGTAATACTTCTTTCCTCAGGACATTGGCCCTAAAAATGCATGTTTTTAAAAGACTAAGCCGAAGTGATGAACACAGCAGCCTTCACTCTCACTGCTTAATTATCTGAGTGCTGAGGGGACCAGCCAGGTGGGCTTTGCATTCAAACAACCCTCCCATAATTACCTCACCAACACACGGGAGAGCTGTTGAAAAGCTGCAACTCACCAGGCCAGTAGTAAATCAAACCTCCAACATGGAAGGTCCACTCTGAAGTAATGAATGGCACGTCATTAATGTTAAATAATAACAACAGCTGAATCAGCAGAAATAAACGATTGCCATACGAGGTGTTATGAAAGGCATGCATATCACAAGGACAGGCTCAGTGTCTACCTCTCCCAGTGACTCGCACACTCAAAGATGCCATGGGGTATCCTACAACACAACAGAAATGAAATAAACAAAGCAAGTATGGAAATTCTACATCCTTAGTCGATGGTTTGGTCCTGGGGAGACAATGTTAAAAAGAATCATCTAGAACTACTCATTGTCAGATGAAGTTTAGTGTTGGAAAAGGGAAAAGCCTGAAAGGAGACGGACCACACTTGGAATTAAAGTAAAATGACACAGTGCAGTCCCCAGGTCCATACTCACTTTTAGCAATTCATTCATTTCCAAGCCTTTATTTCCTCCCAAACTTGTCAGGGCCCAAATATTATTAATGGTACAAACTGGTGTCAGTTGATAATCGTAATATGGCTTGATAGCTCTCTTCCTTTTTGGTTTCAACCAATCTGTTTGAACTTTGTCCACCAATGTTAAGACGTTTAAAAACAACTAAACACCATGTTCAGAACCAGGGCGCAGCATCTAAACGATATACCTCCGTCAAGTATTTTAGTCAACACACAGATGATGGATTTTACAGTCCTGACATTTGAGCCGACACGCATCTCCGGAGATGTGAAGCGGCATTGTTGTTTCCTCCAAAGCCAGAGAACGAGAGAGCAAAAACTAATAAGAGAGAGTAGACTAAAATAAAATGAACTACCCCCTATTTATTCAACGCACTATTAAAGTGCTAGCAGTTAAACATTTCATTGATTGTTACATGCTCTTTAAAGCACTATTTTTTCCTGTTTTTATGTTTCCACCGAAGTGAGGCAATTTGAGATTTCGGAAAAAGTAGTGTATTTTATTGAGTTCTGATCAAAACTTTTATTAAATAAACATATCCAGAATATGTTTGATAAAGGTATTGGTAAAAAAAAGTAAAAAAAAAAACATAACCCAGGCGGTCCGATTTAAAACCTATTTGAGACTTTGAGCACAAACAAGATTACAGCCATGGGAACACAAAGCCCTCTATGGCAGGCCCTCTGTCTGGGGCAAGTGGGGCAAACTAAAAGGGGCACGGCTGAACAGTGGGGCTACCAACCTGAAACTAACCCTGGTACGAGGACAGCGTGGGGGCCAATGCTCTCCCTCACAATGAGGAAGCCCCGTCACTGCTGAAACATCTACAATGTCGCCTCCTACCCTGCCCTTTGATGTACAGCGAAGGCCTGCCGTGTGTTGATGCTGGCTGGATCTTTCCGTTGGGTATCAGAGGGCTGTGTCAGCTCCTCAGTGCCCTCTGCCATAATACAGTGACAGCCCCAAGCCTGATGTCCAGCCAACATGAATGGTGTGGAAACACTACCAAGAGACATGCAGACAACAAACACAGGTGACTTGCCACTGAGGATACACTAGTAAACTGGAAGCTGTGCCTGCCTGGTCAAAGCAAAAGGAGGCATTCTAGCTACATAGATGGATAGATATTGAGGACTGCTGACAAAACACCAGTGACTTTGGAAGTTCTCTCCTCTCTGCTTCAATAATGTAATCATGCCATATATCTTTTTCACCATGTGGTCACACCTGCATTGGCCTCTGGTGCCCCCTCCCCAGTCACACACACACACACACACTGACAAATGTGTGCAGACATACTGTAAATGCTTGCACACTGAGCCATGCGCGCGCACGCACACACACACACACACACACACACACACACACACACACACACACACACACAGCTAGCTAATGGAGGGAGTACAGGTCTCGCGTAGTGGATGTGAGATGAATATCAATAGCTTGCCTCACTTCTGCTGGGCATTGCCATTTAGTTCACATAGTTTGTGGGCCGAAAGCAATAGTTTTCTGGCATCAGCCATCCATTGCTGCTAAATTGGAAGGTTGCTACCTGGAAAATGTTTGTTGTGGCACTTTGAACATAGAAAAATGAACCTTTGCCAACAGGAAAATAATTAGTTTAGGTATGGACTGATATGTTTTTGTGCATTAGTATGTGTCTAAAGAGTCAGTATGTTGATATTTCTATGCTAATTGAGATGTGTCTGTCTTGATTGAAAGAAACATAGGTTGCTGTCCTCCTTTGAAATCAAATCAGTGTGTAACCTCGATGACCAAATAGTCCAAAACCAAATAACTATTATCGGTTTGTTTGACTGAAAAAGAATAGCCACAGATTAAACGCAAGTGTGATCACGACCGTACAAGCCATTAGGCCAATTCAATGCCTGGATTGAAAACCAAGTAAGTAACTGACGCCACTTTCCTTACGCATACTCACAGGGGAGTGAAAGTGTTGGCATGCGACGTCATCACTGCTGCTCAGACAGCCGCAACAAGACACATTCCCACAATCTGTCTTTACACAACAAGCAACGCTCTGCTGTGCCTTGGAACCGAAACTACAGGGAGACAGCCTCTCCGTTGCCTACAAAGCATACTTTGCAGATTGCTCATTTTTAAACAACCCCCCAAAAAGCACTTACTTGATGAAGTAGCTGGCCCCGTCGTCCGTGAAGCCCTCTTCACATCCCCTCGGCAAATCTATAACATTGATAGAACAGGCTAAATGAATCGACAGTGCGCTATCTAAGAATGTCTTATGCTGCAGTTGGCCAATGGAGCAGGTTTTTGAAAATATTTAAGCGTACCTGACCGTATCATGTGTCCCGAGTTGACAGGTTCGCCCGTACGAGGATGGAGCCAAGTAGTGCTGTGAGTTTTATCACTGAAAGAAAAACACCTGTTACTGAACGATGCCCAGCATGTCTGAGTAAAAACCCTAGATTAAATTAATCCGAGTTGTGCATGATATTTAAGAAGCTTACTTGATAAAGAAAACCCTGCCATCTCTGCAAACTCCGTACGACCAGTGATCAGGTAGTGTGTCCCGCCCGAGCGGTGCCGCCATGATCCGCTTTCTCTTTCACAGTTTAGTGCATTCTCCTCTCTGCAGAGTTTTCATGGAGCCCGACGGACTCCACCGATCGCCGCTAGGGCTGCAGACTTTTAAAGGGGAAGACGAAACTTACACAAAAAGAAAGTCGCATTCAGTACCTACAGCCCACACTCACTTCTGCCGACAAAAAAAAATCACTCGCTGGCCATATATAAAACAAAACCCCCTATACATGATAAAGCGCATTGAACATGGGTTGTTTCTGCCTACAGTAAGCTGCACATATTCTTCTGAATCCGCTGGCTTAACACCCTGTTACTTCTAAAGCTTAACATTCCAGAACAATGTCACAGAAGACAGAACAATACAGGTTACTCACGTTAAATTACTTGTATAAAACAATTATGTTACAGTGGCATCTCTGCCACACTGGCTGAACAACAATTCACTGACAGGGCAAGACCTGTAGAGCAGGGCAAGGTTAGGTCATGACAACTATGTTGACTTCAGGAATGAGCAATTTAAAAACAGTGCAGGGCTTGGTTGTAAAATACAATGAATTAACTCTTTACGATGATAAACAAAGGAGATTACTGTATTGATATCATCCGCATTGTGCGTGTGTGTGCATGTGTGTACGTGTGTGTGTGTGTGTGTGTGTGTGTGTCTGTGAACTACACGGTTAAGTTCAATTTGTCAGACTCACATCTCCTTCACTGCAGCAGGCCTTGAGGATAGAGCTTTTCCAACCATGACACATTACAATATTGCTTACACTGCATCAAACAGACCTGCCCAATTTCCTGAGGGCGCCCACAAATTCCGCCGGGGCTGTGTGTGTGACAGGACAAGCAAATCTCAAAGTTACACAGAGAAAAATAAATCTACTGGCAGAACAGGGTTAAATCTAAAATCGTCACTTCGTTTTCTGCAGTCCGTTGGTCTTGTTTGTCATAGCCAAAGTAATTAAGTCAGTACAAAAGTATGAAGCCCACCTCTTCAGCCTTCAGGGCCGGTTCATCACTCAATGCAATCGAAAGGATTTAAATGATCTGACCCAAGTCTGATCCATAGCAGAAAAAAGGTTCCTTGCAGCCCTTCAATTTATAATATGACAAGCATTTTTTCTTTAGATTAAGTTGTTCCTCTTGATATGAAATAAGCGCCCATTTGGGTAGTGTAAAATCATTTTTATACTTGATGCTTTTCAGGGTTATATCTTGTACAACACACACACATTTATCAACAACCCCAAGGGACAAGTGGGAATCTCCCTTGATAACCTTTACCTCAGTAGCAACCAAAGAGGCTATCAATCTTCTTAGGTGAACAAAATAAAGAACAGTAGGCAGAAGGCATTCCCAGTGTGTGGAGAGCATCAAACAACCTATAGCGTGATAAATATTTGATCAGTGAATCCCTTTGGAGTAAGCTTTGTTGGCTTGTCCCCCGTTGACTAGAGGCACAGACTCTTCCCCCTTGAAAGACGGAGATCAAACAAGCTTCCTCTGAAAACCTATTTGACTGCAGATAATATGCACCAAACCTCTCTTATATGAAACACCTCCCAGCTTGACTGGAGTGAAAATAAGCCTGGAGTTGAAAAGAAGAATTCCATGGTTTGCATAGTTTGGAAATAATGGAATGTTGTATGTTGCTTTTCACAACCTGCCAATATTAAACGGCATCATATTAAAACAGTTGTAATTAGGTATTGATTCTAAGTTTATAGATAAATCATAAAATCATTTGCATAGCATATAGCTAGAATAAGATACCCCTAAAGATTTTGCTCTCCATTAACATTCTGCAGTCAGGGCAAAAAAAAAGATTGTGATCCAGTTCACTCTGGGGCCCACAGACACAATACCTTAGGATACACCTTGGTGTCAGCATGACTATTTATCAATTCCTCATATTCAAATCAACTCAGTCATGTGGAGTATCGATGAAATCCTCAGCTACCACGAAACGTCCTTTTCTCGCACCTAGCTGTGGCTACAAGAGGTGCCCTGCAGGGCTCCGACGCAACACAACTGAAGCACAACTGGGGGACTTTAGTCTAGACAATGAACAATCTCTGACAAACATAATGTGGAGCTTTCCAAAACAGTGATAGAGATGTTAAAAATCTCAGCCATAAACAATGCAATACGGGTTCACTTAGATGGAAATCAACTGCCTTAATATGCTCAGTTCACATATCACCAGTGTTCATGTAGCATCCACACTGGCTTCAATCAGAGTAGGATCTGATTGTGTGTCTTCTGCGGGTAGTTCAGTGAGTAAGAGAAACGCCCCCCATCAGGGATCTGTGGGGCAGGTGGAACACCCCACTGCACTGTAATCATCGCTGGTCCCCAGTCAATTAAATGCGCTCATTTGACCTTGCCTCAGATTCATTATCGTCAACTCCCTATATGCAGTCCCTCTCCCAAGTCCGCATACACACACGCACGCACGCACATTGGTTCTGTTCAGTCCTGTGCAGCTGTGCAGCAAGACCTCTGCATGCTGCAGCAGACTCCAATATGGTGTATGTGCATGCTGCTGCTGCTGCCACTGCTGATTCCTGGCTCTCCACAGCCACAGGCTGACAATGCAGCAAGGTGACTCAATGATATGGTTCTCTGTCCATGGAGAGACTGCACTGCTGTCGGCTCTCCCTCCCGCTGAAGCACACTGCCTGGCTGAGGGGGGCTCTGCAGCAAATGAAATCAACAGCCGTCTCACCCTAGCCAGGCAATCACAGTGTGACGCGATTGAAATTAAACTGTCAGGTAACTTAAAGATTTTCTATTCAATGCTGATGAATACTGCCATGAATATAGACAAGATCCATAAGAGGGAACGACCATTCAAGCAACCCTGTTCATCTCAAAACTGTATATGGTCTGATATGTTATGTTAGACCCGGAACAAATATCTGATTGAGAACCAGACAGATTCTATTCAAAATACCTGAGGCAAACATTTTTATAGGCCCTGCCAGAGCAGCTTACTTTAGCAATATTTTACGATGAGTAATTATCAGTATGGATTTAATAATGTATCCAAAGCATAACTAAATGAAATAGGTTATTGTTTTTGAAATGGCAAATAACACTACAAATACAGGCTGAAAGGAGAGACAGCAGAGTAAATCTTCATTAGGCTTGTATAGCTTCTCCAAGGACATGGGTGGGGAAGCACAGCTTGCAAGTCCTTCAATGCCTTGGTTGGATCATCCAGGTTACATGAGATCACATTCTTTTTCATCATGAAACAGTCCATAGGTAACCAGGCTAGGTCATTCACCAGTGTAGAACACAGTGGAGAGCTAAAACCCATTAATCAGACCCATGCATTAGGATAGTGTATTCATATTATGGCTAGTTCCTGTGGATATAGATGACTCAGCATCTATAATACCAGCTATTTTCTCAATGAACATATATATCTTTTTTTTTAATCAGAGGTATTCACCCTGCAGATAGGCAGAGCAGCATGGGTTTCTTTCAAGGGCATAGGGCAGAATAATCCTAAGCAAGCAGTTGAATACTGCCCTCTTGTGGTGGCGTTAGGGGAAAAGCTGTGCTTATATATTTCTTGACTTGGCAGAAGAGGATAAGCGACAAGTCCACACATCATTTTTCTACATGAGCAAATTTTCTGAAATCTAATTTTTATACATGAATGCTAACTAAGTTCCTAGTGTGTATTCCTTGGGTAAATCGCAAATAAATTAGGCCTAAATCCACCAATCTATTAAGTTTGGTGTGAGCCTTTCTATAGGAAAACAGAAACCTTCTCAACAGGACACAAAATGAGAGACCTCTGTTGGGATGAGAAAATGATATTTTATTGTTATGCTTCTGAAAAGAAAAAAAATACCATAATCATCTTTTTTGCAGCATTTGTCCTTTTTTGGAGGGCATAAGGTTTATGCCACCAGAGCAGAGGCCGTAGAGGATTCACTGTTAGAAAAAAGGATCGTATTAGAGAAGACTTAGACTCATACACACTAGTATAGAGAACATAGTCACCGTACTGAAGAAGGTAGAAGTAGCATACACTTATTTTAAAGGACCATGGGAACCTACAGGTACACATACATACACATAAGCCACGTTTCGACCATAGGAACTTTCCCAGGAACTAGGAACCTCTAGAGGAACTCAGTGCGTTTAAACCGCAGGGACCAGGGTCTAAATTTAGTTTCGGGGACCTTATTTCACCCAAGAAAATCTCTGCTCGGGAGGTAGTACTTTTCGAAAGTACAGGAACTTTGGGGGCAGGGCTTGCGACACCAAATATCTGATTGGTCGAGGACTCGGATCATTTTATTCAGCCGCCATTTTTAAAAACCTACTTTGCATAATCATCACGGGTCATTATACTGCGGTGGAAACGCAGACAAGGGGCTGAAGGAAGCTATTAGTTCCTTGAAAAGTAGTTCTTGGGACTAAAAGTTCCTTTGGGTCTAAACGCACCTATACATACAAATAATTAACGCAGAAGGCAACATTTTTATAAGTGACTTTTAAGCATGACAGTAAAAAAAAAATCTTGTTTATGAACTAGGTTTTGTTGGATGTTCCTCCCCACGGCATTGTGGTACTAGAATCACAAAAATGTTTTACCAAACATTTATTCTTCTAAATGTCATTGGTAACACATTTTAAAACTACATACTATTTCCAGTTGGGAGCAAGGACTCTCTTGGTCTTGTAGTAACGTGCAAGTCGGTGGATTCTGCTTTCCGTGAGGATTAGGCGGAATTTAGCATCTCTGTCCTGTATGAGTTGGGGAAAAAAGAAAACATTAATTTTAATCCTCATTTAAAACCCACTCACAAAAACGTTTCAGCTTATGCCCTCAATGGCTTGCCTCCTTGGTAAAGATCCGTAGAATACCCTTTAGACCCATTCTGGTATATGTTATGGCAAACAGGCTAATTGGGCAAAGCCAAGTGAGAGTAGGTTATGAGAAACATTAACATGGAGTTTCTCTTTCATCAGTGTTAATTAGACACCTACAGAAAGGCCTTGATTAATTACACAAGGTTGTGCTGGTACTGGGGAAGATCAAATACCTGTAATGGCTGGGGGTCATTCCGAACTGGATTGGGAACCATTAATCTAAGCAACAAAAGGTGCGCTTTGACCGCTGAAACTTTTCCCAGGAACTTGGAACCTTTGGAGGAACTCGTTTCAACTGCAGGGACCAGGGTCTAAATGTAGTTCCGGGGACTAATTTCACCCCCAGAAAGTCCCTGCTCGGGAGGTAGTACTTTTCGAAAGCTTGCAGAGCTGTATGTCTGATTGGTCGCGTACTAGGATCATTTTTTAAAAACCTACTTTGCATAATCCTCGCGCGTCTTTAGACTGCAGTCGAAACGCAGGCAAGAGGCTGATGGAACCTTTTAGTTCCATGCAAAGTCACTCCTGGGACTAATAGTCCCGTGTACTTTAGGTCGAAACATGCCTTTAGAAAAGTGAGTGAAAAAAATATATGTGCTGGAACTTTGAACAAAATTTCAGACCTGTTTGGAATTCCTATTTATTTTATGTTTCTTTTTTTTATTTTCCATAGTTTAACAATACATTCAAATAGACTTCATTCGTTCCATCCTTATTTCTCTGGTATGATAACGTGTCGAATACCTTTCTGTTCCTCTCCAGATGCTTTCTAATGGCCACAGCTTTCTTGATGAGGTGGTAGAGGTCCTCGGGCAGGTCAGGGGCCAGGCCTTTGGACTTGAGGATCCTCAAAATTTTGTTGCCAGTAACAAAGCGGACCTGGGCCACGCCATGGGAGTCCCTTAGGATCACACCTGATGATGTGAAGATGAGAAATATTTATTGTATGTTCACACAGCACTTTGGCTGGGAGTCAGTGGGATAACATTGCATTGTATAGACATAATTTGTTAGCTGATATACTCAGCTTGAAATTAAATATACTGCTAAACCAGCCATTTGTTCCCAATTTCTCCCAACTATGAAGCGCCAACGTTTAGGATACAAGCCATAATTTTAGCTCAAATAAATGTTCATTACATACCAATCTGAGATGGAGTCAGACCCTTCTTGGCGAGCTTAAAAATCTGCTCCTTGACATCATCAGAAGTCAGTTTCAGCCACTGTCAACATATGACAATATGAATTTACGTAGCTGGAAAAAAAACTTTAAACATTACTTCGAAATTTAAGTAAAAAGGTACTAGCTTATTGTATGTCATAGAACAGACTAAATTGCAAGATTGAACTGAAAAAAAACTAAACATGAACAACTTGAGACAATCAACAACTTCAAGTTTCCTGAAATCACTTACTGTTGGCACACTGCGTCTGTAGGGGAGTGCCGATTGAGACAGGCCCTTGCTGTAAAGTTAGAACAAATACCAAGGTTTAGCCAATAATAGCGACTTAAGGACAGCAGTCAAACCGATGCAATGCCTAGTTAGCTAGCTGACGTCACGTCTTTTCGATGCATACTTCAATCTTCATCCGTAAGATCAATTTATGACCACTAAATTGGCATTTATGATTTAACCAAGTGATCTGGAAGAAAACCTGCAATGACTTAACTATCATTACCTTTCCGGCTAACTTTCTTGGGTAGCTAGCATGGCTACTAAAGCTAGCTAGTTATAGGCTAACGTTACTGTTATTGCCATGCCTTCTCATGTCCAGGTAGCAGACTAGCTGCATAGAACATTTGTCGAAAACTGTTCACATACAATTTCTTTATAGATTATTTGCATTACAATGGTAATTTCCACTGATTATATACTAGTGTTTGATAGGGCCCATCAATATGCATCTTGCTTACCCAGGTGCGTGCATACGACCCATTGTGGCTTTGTCGAAAGAAACTGAGGCCTGCTGAAAAAAGAACTTGGACAGCAGCCGCTAGTTGTTTGTTTTAAGGGAAGTGACGACAGCAGGTTATGAACGTGCTATTCGCGCTTGTGCAGTGTGCACTGCATTTTCTTGATATAAAATAATGGCAACGGTAATAACATTATTAATCATTATTTTTATGATTAGCATGTGCTTATACTTAATCAATCAATCCAGGTATTTCTGACATATCCGCATTAAATACACGGTATTATATACACGTATAAGCGACATTTATACGCTTATTCTGATCAAGGGTCAGCTTTCTCGTCGTTCAGTAAAACCCAGTACATTTCAAATATATTGTTTATGCTTGTCTCAGATCAGCTGTCCAGGAGCCACTTCCCATTCTCGCCACGTAACGTCTAAGTGTAACGCAACCTATGGCCGTCACTGCATTTGACTGACAGTCAACGAGCCCACTCTAATATCGATGCGCATGTCGGGAAGGGAGGTCTTGTGTGTTTTATCCAATTGTATGAAGCAGTCTTCAAACTCTTTGCTTCTGAGGCTCGTAAACCTGATTCGCATTCTCAGAGCCACACTGAGTACGGAGGTATCGGAGTTCATTCATAAGCTAAGGTTCAGAAATCGAAGAAAAGTGAGTACGGCGTATTCATTATTTTGACGCATTCCGCTGATAACCAATGCTAGACGTACAGAATGAGGCATGATATTAAATTGTCTGTAATTTTTTCTTTAAAAAGTGGCTACATCATCATTTCCTTATTTTTATGGTCAGTCGAGTATGCTTGAGTGCTAGTGCTAGCTGTCCTGTCATAGCAGGCTGTTCCCCGCAAAACAGTAAAATAAGATGACCCGGAGTGTTAGCTTCTCAGTTTAGTTATTGTGGCTCTTTGAGGTGCCTTGTAGAGCGGTTTATGTTTGTTTATAGACATAACTAGACCTGCCATAATTCATCCATCATGTGTTGCTTCTCTTTCTTGTTCCAGATGTCTTGGAGGTGGGCGCTCCTCGCCAGCTTCCTGGGGCTTCTGGTACAACTGTTGAGTCTGGACGCAGTGCCAATTAGCATGGACAAGACAAAAGTCAAACTGCCAGAGGACCAAGTCAAAGAGCCTCCACCTAGCGTGGTAAGAGAAAGTGAACAATATTAGATTTAGTCCACAAAATAAACATGGGAAGAAGAAATAGACATTTTTCTTATCCATCCATGTAAAGCATGCTACACTCAAGATAATATAATATGCCTTAAGTGCATAAGGTATGAAGACATATGCTTTTAAACACAAGTCACCATCCGTCTAGCTTGGTAAGTGGAAAAGTGTGACAAACTTCAAGACTAACAGAAGGAACCTAAGAGTCAGACAGATACAGGTGTTTTGCATGGGATTCAGTTAAACCTGTTCATATCTCCTCATCGGCATCAATAAAAAGACAGGCATAATTTATTTATTTTTTTATCTCAAAGGCTTTTAGGGCCAGGAATATTACTAGAGTTCATATTCATTTTCTCAGATCATCGTAAAGAAGTTGCCAAGTGTGCGTTTAACATTTTGAATCAAAGTATTTATTTATGGAAATGTCCCAGTTTGAATTATGCATGAACTCATCAAAGCTTGAATTGCACGAGAAGAATGTAGCCTCAAACTGTACGGTAAACAAATGAATAATGCATCGTTCTACCAGGACACCGGACTCCATTATGACCGGTACCTCCGAGAAGTCATCGATTTCCTAGAGAAAGATCAGCATTTCAGAGAGAAGCTCCACAACACAGACATGGAAGACATAAAGGTATTGTAACAATGTTCTAGAGCATTAGCCTCAATATGGTCTTTAAACACAAGTACAACCGATGAAGGATCTGATGCTGCATGCAAGTGCATTGAACTGACCACCATGACGGTCTCGCACAGCAAGGGAAGCTTGCCAAGGAGCTGGACTTTGTCAGTCATCATGTCAGGACAAAGCTGGACGAGCTGAAAAGGCAGGAGGTGAGCCGTCTGCGGGCGCTGATCAAGGCCAAGCAGGACATCGAAGGAGGGAACGGTATGCTATGTGGCTAAGAAGTCTTTAGGGTTATGTGCTTTGTGCTAAATAGTGAGCCGCATTGAAACATGGATTAATACTAGTAGTAGTCTGAGTTAGGAAGAATGAGCCATTATTATGGTATATCAAGGTATTTTATTAATATATAGAGCAACTGATTCCTCAGCACTGTCTTATGGTGGATTCAAGGTTTGCCCTGATGTTATTTCCCATAGACTTAGACTAATTGACCTCTGGCAAACAATGTCTTTACACTAACCACTGCAGATTGTGCCATCATGATTATAGTACGCCATGAAATACAACCCAATCTGAAGGGATTGGGTTTACTAGGATTACTAATGTCTATGACAACGTGGATGCTGTAATAGATACATTGCTCCATTGCTTCATATCTGTCTCTTATCTTTGCAGTGAATGGGATAGCAGCACTGCATGAGGTGTTCTGTGTTTGTGTTGGTACATTGTCAGAAACCTAAAGGAGGATATGCCGGTGTGATTGACCTGCTACTTTCCTCCCCAACAGATATGGCAGTGGATCACCAGGCTCTGTTGAAACAGTTTGAGTACCTGAACCACATGAACCCGCACACATTTGAAATAGATGACCTTGACAGACTAATCAAATCAGTATGTACTTTGTCTTTGTTTATTATTTTACTATTTTTTCTTTTTATTATTGTTTTGGAGTGTTTTATTTCGATTCGGTGTGCCTTCTCATCGGGGTACCTGAAAAATATTTGAAAACAGTGACATTTTTACCAAGGATTGCTCAAAATGTTACAACCAATGCCTGTTTGCCGTCCAGGCCACGAACGACCTGGAGAACTATGACAAGGATCGACATGAAGAGTTCAAGAAGTACGAGATGATGAAGGAGCACGACCGTCAGGAACACCTGAAGACGCTGGACGAAGAAGGACGCAAGAAAGAGGTGGAACACTATGAGGAGATGAAGAAGAAGCATGCAGACCACCCCAAAGTCAACCATCCAGTACGTGGGCTGAAATCCATGCTCCTCATGTTGTCCCTGGGCTGAGTTTCATTATTTGACTTACCCAGATTCCATTTTGTGTGTCTTTGCAGGGCAGTCAGAATCAACTCAAGGAGGTGTGGGAGGAAGCAGACGGTCTGGACCCAGAAGACTTTGATCCCAAGACCTTCTTCAACCTGCATGGTGAGTACACGATACACTGATCATAGCACCAAGACTCCACTGTTTAGATTCCTCAAACCCGTTTCTCTCTATGCAGATTCCAACGGAGACGGTTTCTTCGATGAACAGGAACTGGAGGCCCTGTTTACTAAGGAGGTAAAGTCTTTCAAACCCTAAAAACGATACTGTTTTAGGTTCACTCCTGTCAGGTCAATTGACTCCATCTGTGATTTCAGTTGGAGAAGATCTACGATCCCACTAATGAGGAGGACGATATGTTAGAGATGGAGGAGGAGAGGCTGCGTATGAGAGAACACGTCATGAACGAGGTAAGGAAGTGTCCAGAGTTTTTCAATCCCCTAATTTGGTAAAAGAAGAGCCACTGAAACATGGCTTCACCAAACAGTGTTTTTTCCCTTTTCTTTCAGGTGGACTCCAACAAAGACAGGCTGGTATCCTTAGAGGAGTTCTTGGTGGCTACGAAGAAAAAGGAATTTCTCGAGCCAGATAGTTGGGAGGTCAGACATGTTTGTTGCATTCAACAATCTCTCTTTATACCAACCTCTCTCAAAGAAAAGTACCATGTCGTGGTTACATCCATCCAAAGTCATCCCAGACAACCCCTGTCCTCATGTTCCCTAGACGCTGGAGCAGAACCAGGCCTACACGGATGAGGAGATGAAGGAGTTTGTGGAGCACCTGGCTCAGCAGGAGCAGGACCTCCTCCAGAGGGACGCTGACCTCCAGAGCCAGAGGGCTGAGCTTGAGAGGCAGCAGGAGCAGCTCAACGCCCAGAAAGTTGAGCTGCAGCAGGTAAGACACCCTTGGACTTTTTGACCCAAACCCGAGAGGCCCAGATTATCCTCACTGACTAAACATGCACCAGGCCTTTGTGCAGAACACCTCCGACCTCACCTGAACAGCTTAACGGCTAATCTCGCTGTTTTTCTCTTTCGGGCCAAGGCGGTGGAACACATGGTGCGTCTGCAAACTCAGAAAGTGGAACCTCCACCAGAGGTTCATGGTGAGTCAGATGCTTTTATGCCAAATAGTGTTCCTGATTAGCCCTGTCACGTTTAGCATTTAGCGTTTCTCTCATTGCTCTATAAAGTAACTCGGGTCTGACTTTTTTCAGTTGAGGGAAACGCTGTTCCAGAGCTTCGTGGCAACAATAATGTATTACCACCCGGCCACCCAGAACAGCTACAAGAACACCACGCTGTACCCCAAGCCCATGTGGAAGTTCCCCCACAAGCCCCCAACGAGCCACCCCATCAGAATGCTGAATCGCCCCCAGAACAACAAGGTCTGCCTCAGCCTCACCATGGGGCTCTTCCCCCGGGCCACATACAGGCTCCAGAGGTGCAGCACGGCATGCCCTAATGTCAACCTACCAAGACTCAACTGACTCCAAATATATAACGCAACACAAACTTTGATATCAGTGCCTCTGCTGGCTGTACAGAACCTCAATGTGCAGCGACATGGTTGGCTGCTGTTAGGTGCCCCTTACACTGGAGTCAAGTGTTTTCGCTGCAGCCCAACAGGAGATGTAGAATCCACTTGACTTTACTGAGGATTTATACAGTCACACTCTTACTGGTCTTTAGTCTTCCTCAGCCCTGGAGTAAATAGGAGCATATTGTATGAGCAGCAACGACGCAAAGCCTTTGTCAAAATGCCTTGTCACGTCATTTTGGCGTACCTTATTTAGCTTGCTGGTCAGATGGAGATCTTGAAATGAGTCCGTGTCTAGTAATCCTAAGGAACATTTCCTCAATGCACAATTTTGATATAGGTTTACATCTGCAACGTTTATACACCGAATGCATATATGAAACATTTAGCAGATCATAATTGATCATGAATTATGAGTGGCAGGGTCAAGTGAAATTATTATAATGTTTGAAAGTGTTTTATTAATGCACAGTTGGAAAAATGTGAGTTAGGAAGTAGGTCTTATCAGTTTTGTTCTTGGCAAGTTGTGCGTGTGTGTGTGTGCGTGTGCCTGTGCGTTTGGTCATTGAACAGTAGACAGATTAATTGAATGATCAGCCTATGGTCTTAAATGGCACTAAACGCATGTAGGAGTATCCATCAAGATCATTATCTCCTGAAATTGGAAAAGTTGTATCGACCCAATAAAATTCATGATTGCGATCACATCAGATAAGGACTGTTAGTGCACACTCTGCATCTACTAGCAAAGTATCACCAGTGTAAAGGTAGGACATCGGATTGCGTTCCCTTATCCTTTTTGTTCATCTCAAAATGCATCTGTATTTCTGATGTTGAACAGGTTTATGCTGGTTAGGAGAGAGTTCCAGCAGGCACACACTTTGACGTTATCTTCCCTATTACTGAATTTGGGTTTAGACTTACGTGCGTGGTCAATATTTTGTCATAGTTATTATTTTCCAACTTGCAAGTCATTACAATTGTATTGAGGTCTTATATAGGCTGAAAAGTAAACATTTTTTCCTTGGTTGATGGATTATGTGCCAAAATATCTATTGAAAGACTGCTGCAGTAGTATGTTTTGCACAATTTGAAGAGCTGGTGTTATTCGATTTTCTTTTGCTGTATGAAAAACAGAATTCATTAATGACATACACAGACTTATATTAAATAAAGTGGCTACAACTTTTGATTCGATTTTAAAAGTAGAATTTATTTGACAACATTGAAGTATCTTCAGGAATTACTAAGTATTATGCTGCATTATTATATAAATCGTCAAGATTCATTTGTATTTAGAGAAAGACCATCACATGCCTTCATTAGTTTTCTTGGTCATAGTGCTTACTGTTTTTATGGATGGACCTCTCACCTGACATGCAACAGAAAAAAAAATACAGTTTAGAACAAAGACACAGGGCTTTTCCCAAACTGGACCCTCCTTCCCTACCCACTATCACTCTGTCACGGAGTCAGTGGCCCATCACTAAAAAGAAAGAAACTAAACAAATAGGCTATGGTAATACAACAACATGGGAAGTGGAAGCTGAATGGCAATAAAAAGTTACCAAAATAGGATGCTAGTTATTAAAAGCCTACGTCAAGTCGTGAAGATCATAACAAGATGATAGGATCGCGAGGCGGGTTTGCAATTTCAGGTCTGCACAGAAACAACAGAGATTGCTGCCTTTGCGCATGCGCTTTACTGTCTTTTGATGAGAACTGGTGGGGCACATCAGGCTTGGCCCCTTACTTTAGTGCACATGAAGTGTCACTTGCTCGTCACTGCCTGCTGCTGTACTGCTGGTAAAAATGTACATTGTTGAGTACATACAAAGAAAAAAAAAATGTCTTTGTTATCATTTGAACAAAAAATGGAAATAGCTAAAAAGGATTAGTCATCAACCCATTGATCTCGTTATATAACCCAAAAAGAAAAAAACTGAGTATTTAACACTGAATTGTTTACGGGAGAAAAAAAATGGCTAATCGATGTACCAATTTCCTGGTAAAAAAAAATGAAGTTGTCTATCGGTAAGTGATGTTTAATTTACTTTTGAGTTGTTTTTTTTGTGCCTCACCAGTAAATAAATCCACCGACCGTCACTGCACAGAGTGCAAGTCTGTATGCGCGGCACCCTTCATTAGGGAGTACAGACCATAGACCAGAGCCATATAGAGATGGCTCTGCCATTAGACATATGCACGTAGATACCGCATTGGCTGTTGGATCGTAATTCAATGTCGCCGCCATATTGGAGCCGTCAACTTGTAACATAACTGACACAATATTAAAAAGATGCTTCACCTATGTGCAGCTTGAGGGTGTGCAAACCGTCGCACAATCCAAACCAGATCACTGGGAATTACCTTTGAGAGGTGAGATTGAACAATTGTTTTACTTTTAGGTTGTATTGGGCCATTAACATAACATAAATTGAGAGCTAACTAGTTGGCCTGCACTAATTGTCACTAACGAGCTAGCTACCTATGAAAGCTGAGACTTTATAAGAAACCATATTAACTAAATTGCCCATAATTGAGATTTTAATCTCCTTTGTAGTTATACTGGCTATTGGGATGTCAACAATTTTTATGACTAGCGACTCATTTCGGCTGAGTCCAACTTAACTAAGTCTAACTTGAGCCTGGTGCAGATCTCATTTAGTCGTTACGTCAATGAAACGCCTATTGTTTGAGGTTTAAAAAACGGTCCCGGATGTACAGTATCTTCCAATACCTGGAACCTCAGTGCTGTGTGAACGAGTGTTTTCCAAAGCTGGCCAGGTTGTTGAAAAAAGAAAAAACACAAGCCGTTTACGTCCCAACACGGTTGAAAAAATACTTTTTCATAATAAAAATATTGAAATGAACATTTAACTTGTCTTTCCTCCACCCACCTGCTGTATGGCACAACCACATTAATAACATATTGCATTGTATAACAAATTTAGTAAATTCACTTAATTATGTTGTGATAAAACGTTCAGACAACACACACCTGGCGACCATGTCACTTTACGGTGAGGCACTATTCACATAGCTGTGTATATTATTGATAAACCATTATAGTTCTTCTTAATCAATTACCAGAAATTGGTCAATGATTTTTGAATAGGTAGTGGTTGAATAATCTAAAGCTGAGCGATTTAACTGGTGGTGATATATTTAAAGGCTATTTTCCTGAAAAACACAACAATCTCTGTCATGTGTCTTCCGTTTCGAAACACTTGATCACCTGGCTAGTAGGTCTGGCATAGCGAGACTACCTGGCTAGTGACGTCGAACACTTGTGAAAACGGGCCCATGAGATCCTTTGCAAATCTAATGATCTAATTGTTTTTATTTTCATATTGTTTTCAACATTACAATTGATAAGCATTGTATCAGATTCTTATATCACCTGAAAGAGTGTTGCTAAACAGTCAAAACCAAACAGCAAAACGGTGGCTCGAACCCACCACCTCGAAGACTGAGATCGTGACAGATGGGTTTATTACCGCTGGACCGCATCAACTTTACAGGTTAGTTAAAAAACTTCTAGTAAACCCCCATAAAAAAAAAGATCTAAAATTGAAATCTGAAGCTGGAATCCATGCGTTCAAAAATACATCGTCAGTATAAAATAACAAAACAAAATTATACTAGACACAAACGGTAATCTACAAATTCTTAGTGTTGTCAGGCAATTATAGCTTCAGATTTCAATTTTAGCTGCATGCAGACTTTAGAAACCATCAATGTATTGAGCGCCTCGGAACAATTACATGCTTCAGTGTTTTGGAAAGCCTCGTTTCGGCCAGCCCTACTCTGATGTCAAAAGCTCCTGGTAAGATCTATGTCGTAGACATACCTGGAGATGACGTGCTCCTGTCCCATGGGTAGCAATGGTGGGCACTGCAAACACCAGGCAGCTGTCCAGCACAGTCCCTATCACCAACTTGCTGCCACAAACAGCAGAGATGAGGGTAAAGCCACTGTACATACTATGTCAACTGGTAGTAAGGAAAATACAAAGAGCCTCTTTGCTGTAAACAAAGGAAGCGCAATTTAGCATGCACAAAATAGACATTTTGTTTACGAGAGAAAAGGGTGAAAATGTGTTCTCTTACTGGTAAAGTTGCTTACCAAACAGGGTCAGAACAGGCTATGGCAGTTTAGTACACAATAGTGTTCTTGATTGACGGTGTAGCATTGATTCTGTTATCTCTTATTGTTTAATTTTCAGAGGATGATGTTCCTCTCCAGTTTCTGCAGCCGTTGAGGGAAGAGACAGTGCCATCAACAGGGGCAGATGCTGTTGCAGAGCAGGACATTACTGATGCCACCTTCAGAGAAGAGACAGATCTGGTGACAGTGGCTGAAGAGGTTCAACAGGCTGGATCAGAGGAAGGTATTCAGTCAGAATGCTCTCTTTTAACTCTGGTCTATATATTCATTTTCACATTTAGTTCGTCATGTCCAAATAATTTTCTTTGTTGCTGAATTGTTATAATAAAGATGAATGTAAGAAGGTGTAGAACTCATGCACAATGCTCCAAATTAATAATAATAATAATAATAAACTAGACAATATTTCACCTGTCCCAGTCTTAATCAGGCCTCCATGCTTAAATTATCATCTGTATTGTTTTCCAGTTTCACATCAAGCTGCTGCAGCAGAATTTGCTGAAATGTGCCAGGAGTTGTCAGCCATAATAAACAGTGACTCGTCTTTCACTGCCTCATCAGTGGCTGCAGTAAAGGCCTTTAAAAAAATCAAAGACAATCCGTCCAAGATCATCACAGCCTTGCACATGTTTGGCCGCAACACAAACACCAGGTTGGCATCGTTTAGATCTAGAGCCATTCGTAGGGCTGCCAAGCATCCCGGCCCTGCTATCCATGCACAACAAGCAGCAGGGGTGAGACGCAGGGTACGCTTGGGTGGAAGACGTCGCCTTGCCGACCAAGGTCAGAACAGGACCTGACCATGCTAACGGCCAATCAGAAAATAGGATGCCCGAACACCAACTCCCCATTATCTGGCACATTCGGTGTCAGAGGGCAAAAAACACCCAAAAGGAATGGTATTAGTGACTTAAGACCAAGTGGTACTACACTTTATTCTCTGTCAAGTAATTGTTTTTACTTGTCGAGCCAACTAACTGAGAAATTGTATAATATGTGGATTGTTTGCACTATTAATGTATTCATAAAACAAATTTCAAAATACTGTGTGATAATTGTAAATTAGGATTGTACTAGCAGGGTTATAGTTGTTTGGCAGTTTTGGGTATAAATTCATTTTCAATATTGAGGTTTGAAGATTTGAAGGTTGCTCTGCTACCTGACCCCATATACAGATTTGTCTAAAACGTTCTGGTGATTAAGTGTGTAAAGTTTGTGACCCCCATCCCACCTGAAGGTAGTCGATCAAAATTGATCCAAAGTAGGCACCTTAACTTGTTTTACATTAAGAACAGTATGTGACCATAATTTATTTCAATCAAGGTCACGTATCAAGATTCATTCAACTGGTTAATGAAAGGATTTACATCGCTACGTGGATGCAGTGTTGCACTGTGAGGGTGATTCGATTGCGGCGCAGAAATGTCAAAAATAACACTTGCACTTGCTTGGGCGCCTGGCCAATCCTATAGCTTGAGGGCATGTATTGGGCAAAAAAGGAGTGGGATCCATAATAATAACGTAGAAATCTCACTGCAGCAGTCAAGACACGGGAGTTAGTGACGAAAAATAACAATACCATATGTTCATTATAAGGGACAGCACTAATAATAGGCTACATAAGTAACGTGTGGTAGTAGTGTGGGCCTAAGCCTCTGGAGTGCAAGTGAGTAGGGAGTGTGTAGGCCCTGTAGGGTGGTTTGGGAAAGGCCCAAAGACTTCAGTGGTAGTTCATACCATGGCTCCAAAGAATGCTGTTACCCAGTCCCTGCCACCATTTTGTTATGAAGACATCTTGAATGATTCAGAAAGCAATGTAATGAAGAGGAATGAGATCACTTTAGAGTTGGGAGTACATCATGGTGTGACAGGAAGTGTGAATGGTTAGTCCAGAGATAAAGTGGCCTAGGATGTCCCTGTAGGTGAGAGAAGCAAGGCCTGTGGGGGAGGTGTGTGTGATTCGGGCTTTTGGTTCATCCCCCCTCCTCAACCTGCAATCACCAACCACAGACAAAATCAACTTGTCAAAAGTCCAAGTTGTGCATGTTCTGCATAAGCAGGGTTTTTTGAAAGACAAACGCATTGAGTAGATTTGACTGCTCACAATGAAATGTTCCCTTATATTGAAGAATTTATACTGGCAGACTGGTTTGTCCTTTGCCAGATGGGGCTGTAGGGATTTATAAGAACTCTATGGGATTACAGCTTGAGGTTCCCAGTATTTAAGATGGCTGGTCACTCACGTCAAAGTGTTCATGCCCTTATGCTCCGAAAAAAAACCGGACAGACTAGTATTAACAGGAATGTATGCCAAACCGAGGAGCAAGGTGGAAGCAAACAGCGAAGCGTGGACTTCTCAAACCCTGCAGCCCACCTTGACCAAGACAGACAGCTGGCCTAGGCTGGCCTTTTGCAGCAGATCTGGATGAAATGCCCTGATCCAAGCTGGTCAAGTAGAGGCTTAGGCCCAAAAGGCTAAAGAAACCAGCAGCAGACAGCAGGTAATACAACACATCTTTATTGAAACAGTCTCTCAACGTATAACACCCACTTACAAAGAGGAGATGGAGGGAGAGGGTACGAATGAAAAACAAAACATTAAGATCTGCTATGAGAACCAAATTTGGTTTGGGGAGGGGAGGAAAATACTCGAGAATAGGGGCAATGAAAGAAAATATAAAAGATTCTCATGGGATTGGACCAACAGTGGCAGGGTACTTTTTTGCATTTATTTTGTACAAAAAATAAATTAATGAAATCTTTCAAGTTTACAGGAACATCTATTTTTGTTTGTTCAAAACAAAACAAACAGACTAGTTCATGAATCTAAATGCAGCGTTGCGTGTGTTAAAACATTAGGACTATCCTAGACATATCAAAGCAGGCTGACTCTTAGGAGGCCAGAAGAGAAAAGAAAAAGAAAAAAAAAAAGTAAGAGGTCACCGATGAGAAACAAACAAAAATGTTTTTTTTTTTCCTTTTTTTTTTTTTTTTTAAAGTGAGCTTGGGCGAGCACATTCGTCATAGCAGAATGTTCATCATGGCGGAATCGGACAGTCCTTCAATCGCTTTTAGGATCGCAGTGCGGCGGGGTTACCTCGGGAGACACCTCGCGGCCCCTGGGCAGCTCCCCGCTTGTAGCCTTGCTGATAGCCCTCCTGGTGAAACACAAGCAGGTCAATTTACTTGGGTTAAGAACCTGCCTGCTTCCGTTTGGTTTACACACCAAATAACATCTGCCAGTTTGTCCCCAGCCGATAAAATGATGATTAGCCTGACCATTTTACTAGCCACATAAACAAAAGTTTTTTCATTTAAGTGTTTAAGCTGGAAATGCCAGGAACACACTACACAATTTTTTCCCCTCGGGGCGTCCTACTACTGTTCAGACTTTACGATAGACTAGGATATTTGCACTGTATATCGTAGGAATGGAGTTTTTCAGACTACACGATTTCTGCAACGCATTGCAAAGCAGAATCGTAGACTGAACATTGGCTTTCCACTCAGTGGTTTTGAATCAAATGAAATACATTTTATTTGTATAGCAAATTTCATATTCAAAGGGAATTCAACATGCTTTACACAAGGCAAGCAAAAGCATAAAATGAAGAAATAAATACAACCAATAAGAAGAGAAATGGAATAGGTAAAAACAAACAAATCAACAAAACGCAACCGAGAACATATAGGCCTATACATTTTTTATGTATTGTAAATGTAAACGGCTTTGAAGTGTGGTTTAGCAAGCATCATGCTTTACGGACATAATTACTGCATTTCCATTGGCTATGGCCTAAACATTGTGTCGCAGTGGCTGTCACACTTGCAATATTGTAATGTCGGCGAGAAAGAATTTCTAACACGCTGGACATTTTTTCAGGACGTTGCAGTGATATCGTAACGTCGCAGAGGCAATTACCAGATGTCACAACAGCAGCCACACTACACGGGTAACGGCGTTAGGATTTTACAAAATCCTGTCCGATTAAAAAAAAGAATAAAACGTGGTCGGAGCTTGGTCAGAGAACGCACGACTTGCAAAATGGGGCTAAAATCATGTAGTGTGACCCTGGCATAAGGTAAATGTTCGATAAACATTTCTGAATTAGTTTTAGATTGAACGGAAGAATCTAAGCTGGGAGGAAAAGCCTCTTCCAAAGTCCTTACCCGCTGGTAGGTGCCATTGGAGTAGTCTCGGGGCGTGTTGAACTGGGTTTGACCGTAGCCGCTGTTCGGAGTGTTCGAGAAAGGAGGGCGATAGCCATCATATCCCCCTGAGAGCAAACAACAGTGTTTCTCTATGTTAACAAAGGACAGCCTTAGCTCCCAGGCTTTCCCATCCATGTAACACAGAGGTCATTTTAGATGGCAGGTTTCTCTGGGTGGACGTCCATTAGACCAGTGGGCTAGTTGTTTGGCACTATAATGCGGGGGAATGTGTTCCAGAGCCCTCAGATGAGGTACCTACCTCGGAAACCGTTGGAGGATCCCCGATATCCGTTGATCATTCCACGGGCGTTCCTAGGCCCTCCGCGGGGCAACCCCCTGCTGTTGTAGAAGGACTGTCCGCTCCGACCAAAGCCGGCGCCTTGGGAGCCCGGCTGGGAGAGAGGGGCCTGGTGGCTCCCTGCTGAGGCCAGTGCTGGGTCCTGGAAGCCTCCCACTACTGGGACAGGAGGAGGGAGAGAACCAGAAACTCAGCTCTACGTACATTTCATAGACAGATGTACTGTATCCAATGAATGTGGAAAAGAATGAGCTCATGATCTTACTGACATGTCCTAAACCACAGAAAGACAGCATTTTCCCCACCTGACTGTAAGGCCTCCTGTTGGCTGTCGCCCTGCTCCACACCATGCTCTGATTGGCTGTTGAAGCCCTGGCTGTAGTTGACGGGGAATTGGCCAGTCTGCTGCTTTAAGTTGTCTCCCTGGCCGTCATCAGCGGGCGGCACGGGGGCGTTCATGTTGAAAACCTGAGGGGAGAAGAGAGGAACAGTTTGTTAAAACATCTTTAGAAGAAAGCATAGGGTAATATTTAAACAACAAACAGTTGACGGTGACGTTAAAGCCTGTCAGTTGTGATATTATTCGCGAACATGAGGGGAAGAGAAAAACAAGAGGGGCAATCTGTGGGTAAGAGGAAATGGAAGAGGAAAACTCTAACCTCGGGGCTGAGAAATGGTAGGTTCAGAGTAACAGCTATGGAAGGACTCACTCTGGGAATGCAATGGTACTAAAAGGTTCAAGTGACTGTTACTAAATCCTTTTCAAATGTGCTGCATTGTTAGGCAATTTGATCTTTGTAAATGTGCAGTATTTATATAAATAATAAAAAAAAAGGAATGTGACAAAAAGGGGAATATTGTGTGTGGACACCATTTCTAGATGCATTTCCCTCCCAGTCAAAAACAAAGCCTACCGCTTGCATGGACTGGAATGGTGCTGCGTTGACATTGATGCCCCCGCTGTGGGAGACTTTGGAGGCGGGCGGGAAGGCAGAGGGCAGGGAGGACGGGACGGGGGTTTGCTCGGACGACAAGGACATCGAGGCCTGGGGAGGGACGGGGGAGGGATGAGGAGAGGGGGGTGAAGACAAAGACAATACAAAGGTCAATGGGCTGACAGAACCCTGTGGGACAGGGGGGGAGGAGAACCTGCCATCCCTGCAGCACCTACACGTCCTGTCACACCACCAGCGACTCCACACTCCACACACATCTCGGCTCTCACTCACACAGACGGCCGTGCAAACACACACGGGTGGAGGGGTGGAGCGCCTAGGGGGCCGGGGGTTTACCTGGATGGGGTCGATGGGCTCTGCCTGCGGGCGGGGCTCTGTGGTGTGGGAGGGCTGGTAGAGGGGGGGAGTGGAGGAGAAGGCCTCTGGTGTGGGAGACACCATGGAGACCTGGAGTGGGGGTTGAGGGGACACACACACACACTCGGTCTGGATTTATTTGGCACAAGTGTGAAAAAAAGAAAAAATATGTTTTGTGCTGGAAGGAAGGCCACAAAACATTTGTTTTCTTGTCTCAACTACTAGAGGGAGCAGCCTTTATGTTGTTCCCCCCCCCCCCCCCAGAGTGGACTTTGAATAAAGCACCCACTAAGGGAGGACAGTGTCAGTTCACTTACAGGAGAGGAGTCAGGTTGTCCGGTGAGTGTGCTTGTTTGGGTTAGTCTGGTCTCTGGGTGAACTAAGCAGAAGAAGAAAGTTGGGTATGAGAACAAACGGACGACATGGGAACAAAATTGATTGCGGGTTCCATGGACTTTTAACATGGAGGAACCTCATTGGGGCCTGTTGGCGGCGTGATCGAGGTACCGACCTGGACCGAGGCCCAACTGCTGCAGGTCCACCGTCTGCGGCGGTTTCATGGGCTGGGCCGATACGATGGCCGGGTCCAACTCCAACATGGAATCCTGAGGATGTCGAGGAAAAAGGTCAGTCAAGACGAGAATCCAGGGCGGGACAGGAGGTGGGGGTGCAGTGTCAGGACAAGTGGCCTTACCTGCATGAAGTTGTAAGTGCCCTGCAACTGGGCCATTAGGTCCTGCACAACCTGCTTGCGGACCACAGGGTCCGGGGTGGGGGAAGGGGCCATGGGGTTCACAGTATGAAGGGGCTCTTGGGTCAGCGCCACGGGAGGCTGGTGCTGCAGGGAGTTCACCGCCTAGCCATCAGCACAGAAAAAGAGCGGTTCAGGGACGCAGCGTTACACGGATGGGCTCGGTGAGGCCGGGCTGTGAGGCCGGGCTGTGTGCCTGACGGTACCTGGGCCTCCGCCGTCCACTCCTCCACGTGGTCGTTGTCAGTGCTGCTGTAGGTGCTTTCTGGAATGAACTGTCGGTTTACGAACTGAAACAAGAGGTTCAGAGCGTCAGTCGTCTGGAGGGCGACGTGCGGTCATTAGTGTGTGGACCTCGAAAGCACCACAGTGGACACACACACACACACACACACACACACACACACACACACCTCAGTGGCTTCTACTTCAATGGTCTCTGTGTAGTCTTCAGTCACTGTTCCTTCTGTAGAAAAACACAGAAAATGCTGACTTTCATCTCCAGAGAGAGCTCTGGTGTGAACAGTGAGTTGTTGAATGGGCTGCCGGCCAGCCCCCTCCCTGCGTCCCCGGTGGTTACCCGGCTCTGCAGGCTGCTCCCCAGCCTCAGAAGACTCCGCTGCTACGGGCGGCTCCTCCTCCTCCTCTGCCTCCGCCTCTTCACACACTCCATTCTGGTGCGGCTGTGCTCGGTCAAAGTAGCCACTCAGTAGCACCTTGTCCAGGGTCTCCTTTAGTCCCTTGTCTGGGATTGGGGGGGGGTGCATGAAGTATATCAGGTATGCAATATCAAGAAGGCAAAGGGCAAAAATGCCCCTGGAATTACCTGGCTAGGGGTGTAAAATGCCCGTAAGATGAAGATTTCAGATACTGTTACTTGCTAATTACTTATCGCCCAAAACTCTTGACACCACTTATTTCGCAATATGTGTGTAGGATAGCCACTTTTTAGTGAATGCATTGACATAATACAGGCTCTGAACTCTGAACTGGCTGCTGTATCAAGCCAATGACTGTTCTCCCCGCCTTACGCCTGACAGTAGACGTCAACTAGCATTGATGGAAGATGGACCCCTATGTAATTAAACAACCAAATGCTCCAAAACCCACCACGAAAACAGGAAACAGCTAGAGTAACATCTTAAAAAGAGAGAAAAAAATCCTAATTTTACTTCTTAACAACAGACATTTAAAGATCGAAAGTGACCCAGATCCCACAATGTACTGCTAGCAGGTCAAACAAGCTTAAGATGAGCTTCCTCTTTGGCTGTTCACGTTAAACAAGACTAGGTATTGTGTCTTCTGAGATCTCCACTAACGGGACAGGTTTGTGAAATGAAATTGCATCTTAGTGTTTAGCTAATATTAGTCATTAATTAAGTTTGTTAGCCTTCCTTTTAAAAGGAAGTTGTATGCTAGCATAAGACAATATTTATATATTCCCAGTTACCTGTAAAGCTTAAGTGTTTACTGATATTTTTCATAGTGAGGACAATATAATCAACATTGATTATTGCATTTGAAGCAATTGTTAAGTGTCATTTTCTAACTTAAAAATTGGCCTCAAAGTCCAACAACATGCCCCTCCATTTGGGTCCATGGGAGACAAATTTGTCCTAAAAGAAAAATAATTGTATCCCCGCGAAACAGGTTAATTTGACTAAAGCAACGTCACATGGTAGAAGACCAGGCGGAGGTACTGCCATAATGAAATTGGCAATAACTTAATACTAGTGTGCTTTGTCTTGGCCCTGCAGCATTTCTCTATGTTAACCACCTCGGATTTCTGTAGATTCACATTCTAAAGTGTTTTTACAGACTGGGCTTAGGAAAAAAGGCCAGAAGGTTATTACTAAGGCCTATTAGGTTTATCACTTAAAGCTTAAGTTGTGGGCTGACTTTAATCGAGAGGCAGCTTACAGCTGCAGAGGTTACGTTTCTGCTGAGTGTTATTGTGCTAACTAAAGCCATGAACCATTTTATTTGTCGTTGAACGTACCAAATATGCTAATTTACTTTGACCAGACACAATTACTTATGTTATGGATGCTCCTCAACTGCACACAGAGGCGCTGTTTGATCAAGAACAGGGAAATCGCACTTTGTATCGAGTTGCTAAGACTTCAGAAAGAGTCTGTCGATCAACAGATGTTGACTAGTAAGCAGGAAGAGCATCCAATATAATTTCATACGGCGCAACATGAAAAATTAGGAACTGAAGACATAAGAGATTTTATTAGGGTCTAGACTGAAATAAGCAGATCACATTTTTCTCGAAGTCGCAATAACAAAATCTCTAGACCTGTCAGTCTCTATTCGTGGCAGATAGCCCTGCATCGTGCTGTCAAAGGCAGTCTCAAAGCCCCTAACAGGCTAGCCAACTGTGAAGGGCTTCACCACAGCTGTGCTCCATATCACTGGCTGGTGCCAAGCCTGGACGACATCCACTGCCATAAGCACTTTCCTAATCCACAACTATTTATTACCCGCATTTCTGCCACAGGACCCACAGCAAATGTGTCTAAAATGTGTTTGGAGAGTAAGCAAAGGGCATGCAGTCTTTTGTCCCTGCTGGCACAGATTGCTGACATCTTAAGATACTTTGGATGCAATGCCAGTCTTAGTCAGACTTCACCCCAGCTAATCCCAGCCAGTCAATGGCCCCGACTGCATACACAACCTCCATGTCAATCCTGCTTTGTGTGTTCTAGGTGAGATACAGGATGTTTTGTTGGAACCGCACCCTCACAGCTTAGGCCAGAGTAAGCTAACTGCAATTTAAGATCCAACATCACATCTTGACCAATTTCTTGTTTACAGAGCATGACTTACATGTGGTTCCTGCCACGGCTTTGTCTCGTCCCTCTAGAAGGTCCAGTAGGTGTAGCGATGCCTCCTCATACTGCTCCGTCAACCTGCAACAGGGCACGGTTTTTCACATATAAGACAGATCCAGTGAAACAGGTAACGAGCACGGGCCACAGGGATCAGAACCATGCCCTACATGAAACTACTCAAGAGGCTCTGAGGCCCTTTCCGTACCTGACGTTGTGGTCCCGCTCTGGTCCCACCAGCTTGTAGAACTCGTCCAGCGCCGAGAGGTCGGCATCGGAGAGCAGCGGGGTGGCGCTGGCGTCCGGCCGCTTCAGGTCCTGTCTTGCGCTGTCCTCGCCCAGGCGGTCCAACAGGAACTGGAGCTCCAGAACCATCTTGAGCCTTCTCTGCTCCATCTCCTCCCGCTGGAGCTGCTCCCGCCTCGCTGCTTTTTTCACCGCTTTCTGGATCTGTAAACAAAAGGTGGAACCACGGTCACAAAAGGGGGACTTCACTGCAGTTTTGGGGGATAGAACAACTGTGGGGTTGTGTATCTGTAACTTTAGTGAAATTAGACCTTAGACTTTCTTTAATAACAATTGGAATAAAACTTTAAACCACTTTTACAAGAACAAAAACGTTTGAAAAAGCATGCAAGGCCTTAGCACCGTTGCCTAGCAACACTATGTAGACTACATGTTAGCTAGCTATGGCTCATGTTTCTTTGGAATGTTGTCAAAAGGCAGTTGGAAGGTGTAAACTGTCTTGAAACTCTCATCACCAAGACGTAGAGGCGAAAGAACGTTTTTAACAATTGGCCACTCAATGGTCGAGTGGGAAAATCTTTAATTTGAGATTTAGCCTAATTTTCAAGTTGGCAATCTCTATGGCTCTACAAATTCCCTGTTGGTTCCACTCATTATCAGATCAATGCTAAAATGGGTCTGTCATTCTGTACAATAAAATGTTCTGTTTCCCGCAAACATGTATTTTATGAAATTGTGAGCAAGAACAAAAATCCCTATCTGTGGGATTTTTAAGACCTTTGAAATATTTATTTAAGCCATTTTATTGCCAAGTAAGAACGTATTCTTTTATGAAACAAATTCAAATCCCTGTATTGTAAATTAATGGGTAGCAGATGAAAATCTGACACGCCAGCCTAACATTACACTTGACAACTTACATCTTGGCCCAAGGACAGGAAGCTCTTCTGCAGCTCCCGAGCAAAATCCAAGTTATTGATTACCTCCTGGAACTTGGTCAAGGCATCCTGCAAACAAAAAAAGAAATGATGCACACCAGAAAGTACAAATGAAGTTGGAAATATTCTGTGTGCAAAGTTTTTGAAGAGGGTAAAAAACCATATGGCACATGATTCATGTAGGAATACTCTACGCCTTCAGACAAATCCATCACAAAAGACGTGTACACACCAGCTGATCCTGGTTCAGTCGTTCTCCTTTACTTTTCTTTGTCTGGTAGTCATCCAATTTAGCCTGGATGAACAAAAAAACATTTATGTGGTTAGATTAACCTTCTTCTACCGTATTAAGCAAAAAGAGTGATCTTAGCATCTGTGCATGGTCTATTATGAGAAGAACGTTGGACCATTAAGGTAGAGAAAATGTATTTTATTTTATATTAATATCAGTAATGATTAGGTTGAAATGCTTCTCACTTACATGACAATCCACTGGTCCCAAGATAAAATTGAGGCCATTTATAGGATAGTCTTACCTTGAGGCTAGACTGAACTTACAGCACATGACTTCAATCCTGGAATCGTTTTTGAAGTTTAACAGGACACACTCACCTTTTTCTTTTCCATGTTGCGGACTTTTTTGTCCATCACCCCCAAGACCTGCTTCATGGCCTCAGAATGGCTGCCGGATGCCAGTTCAGGACTGGCAGACTGGACAACATTGTTCCCAATTGTTGCTGAAGGCATCTATGGAAAGGATTGTTGCAGTGGTCAAGATAAGTTCATATAAACTATTCTTTCAAAAAAACAAACAACTATTATTGGGGCACACCCTTTTCTTTGGGGGGGGGGGGGGGGGGGGGGGAGGGGTTAATCAATTTACATTTTTGGGCGATTTCTTTACTTCAAAATAAAGTGGGTCATTATGTGCAACATTATATAAACGTACAGAACTTTAATCATAGCAATAACAGTGAATAACAACTCCTTAGAATAAATTGGGGAAAAATTATTGTGAATCTCAGTCATGCTGCTGCAGAAGCCCTTTTAACCCTTAGCGTTAGCGACCAGATAACGGTGCCGACAATAAATGGCATTGTTTAACCAGCAGCATTGGCTAACGTTAGCAAGGCTCTATCCACCGTTAGCTCGTTAATGCAGTAAGCTGTCAAAACGGCAGACTAGCCCACCATTGCTAGCTAGCTTCATACTTACCTAACGCTACTATAACCTGTGCATCAACACAATATCGAAAGTGGCCCTTGGTATTGACAGATGATCATCTAATAAGGAAGCTTGGACAAAACTAGCTGCAAGCTAGCTAATGTCCCACCCGTACCCAATAGTTGGCCTTTGCTAACGGTAACGTTCCTAAGAAAACGAAACACTAATAACCCGTTAGCCTAGCTTAGCACGCTAGCAGTCTAGAAAGAAGCTAGCCAATTCACCGCAACTTGCAAGCACTCTCTTTATCCTGCATCTTATCCAGGCATGCTGCATTGTTAGCTAAAACATCTTAGGTATTAGCTAGCTAAACTAAGAAGAACGGTAGATTACGCTAACAATACCTGGCTAAAGGTAGCTGGCTACCTACCTAAATACGAACTGCTGTTATAATATTGATTTCTAAATAAAAGCATAAATGCGTTGTAGTTAAAGGAATTATTACTTAAAATACAATATGCGTGAGCTAAATGGCGTTAGCTAGAAAGCTAATGTGAATCTGTGGATCTCAGATTTTTTAGCAACGGTGCGGGGCTTTTTCGTTTCGAGCAGAGGATGACTTAACAAGACAACGACTTTATCTACGGCAGACATCGTCAGTATTCCCTTACCTTTTTACTCTTTGTGATCAAAGAGATTTTCGTTTTGGAATTAGTTGTTTTGGTGCGTTATGGTTCGTATAACTTTCAACGGTATTTGAAGTTACAGATGCTCAGCCTCACCGACAACTGCGCCGCTGCCCACTCCTGCTGCTGACTCCGGCTACCGTCTGCTGCTAAGCTAAAGGATAGCTACAAGGTCCCCATGATAGGGTCTTACAATTGCCTGATTTAAACTTATTTTAGTCTTTTTGATTTGATGAACTGAATTTAGAAAAATATAACATAATACTAATAAAATCCCCATATTTATTATTATCACGTTTAGTTGTTTTAACCTATAGGGCAGGCCAACAAATGATGTGGTCCAATTTAGCTGGTTTATAATGACACATTTACAATAGTAGCATATCGTACTAAGGTACACTATGTACATATTTGGAGAGAAATATTGTTGTTTGTAAATCTGTTTTGACATCTAAAAAGAAAAATTGCATATTGTAGCCTATTTTTGAAGATGATTTATTAGTTTCTAAACATTCTTTTGTTAATAATTGCATAGTTTCTAAACAGATCTGAGTTGAGCATTTATTACAATCATAGTTTTCTATTTTCCACCCGCAACAAATTCCCCATCTTAGCATATTTCTTAACACTTGTCCTTGTCTGTCACCACTAGAGGACGTGATTTTACTATGAATATGAAAGTAATGTCTTTCGTTCTTTCTGCATCTGCTTCTATAAATGTAAATGTTTGATAACCAGTCGGACCTCTCTTGCCCCCCCCCCCCCCACCCCCCCACCCCTCTCTCTCTCTCTCTCTCTCTCTCTCTCTCTCTCTCTCTCTCTCTCTCTCTCACTCACTCACTCACTCATACACTTTTCATACCACTACACTTTAACAAACTACCAGTAGCAGTTCACCCCAGCAATAGAAAAGTCAGTCTCATATGTCTACAAATCTTATTATATATTTTTTTTTGACAAACTTCACTATGAATGTACAATTTCATATATTATTATTTATTTTATTCATTTAAAAGTACAAGGATAACCTTACTCTTATAAAAATCATGTTTGATAAAGGATGTGCTGGGCATGTGTTCTGGTTCCAAATTGATGACTCGCTTCAACACAACTACAAAAAAACACATCTGGGCTTTCAGATGCTGTTAAACTTTCCTGACGGGTTAAAATTGATGATCTGCATGTTGTCTTCTGACAGTTGAAGCTTGCACGACTTCTAAGCTGTGCCTTGGTCAGGCTATTTATAGAGGTTGCTGGATGAGGGCATGAAAGGGAGTCCATGTGTAAAGAGTATCAAGTCTGTCTTGTGGTTGGAGTGACTTTCATCTAGAATTAGGACGGAGCTTAAATCATCCCCCATTACCTTTTCCCATGTCTGTGCCTGTCATGGCAGTGTCTTCATGTTAGGGAGTCTTTTCCCCATGCATGGGTCTGTAACAGACAACTCTAAGACTTCTGCTCTGATTGGACCAGCCCCACTCCTAGCCGCCCACAAATGTTGATACATCGTAGTTTCTGGACAGTGAACATAAAGACAACACCCTCCATCTAATCACCTCCTCTCAATCTCTCTCCGTCTCTTTCTCCTATGAGAATATTTGTGTTTTGGAATAATTACCTCCATGGCAATCTCCAAGTCTTTTTACTTTGAGGTCTCATAAAAATATGTCATAATTGACAGAATTGTGAAAAGCCTCAAACAGACATTATCAAATGGTTGGCATTTGGAGTCTGAACCACATAAAAAAGTGGGATGATGTCACATTCACAATTCAGCACCCCATTGAGCTGAAGGAGAGGCTGCTTAGACGTGCACCTGAAATATATCTGCAGGACCTGTGCAGTGCAAACAATACCTTGTATCTGTTTTGTATTTTACTGGCATCTTAAAATACCAGACATCTCAGAATTCAGAAGAGGACACTGCTTGTGAACACTGTGTGACACCACTGAGAACCAAACAAGTCCGGAGAAACTCCGGGGAGGCCCACACTTGTCTTCTGTCACATTATGGAACAAGTGCACAGTGCCGGACCAAACCGCTGGAGTCTGTCAAGAGTTCTGGCGGGGGAACTCGGGAGAGACGGCTGCTTGCACCACAGCGTCCGGAGTATAAACAGAATGTAAACGTCTAATAAGGGGCAAGAAGGGTGTCTGGTTCCAATCCTGGTAAAGACTGAGGTACAGAGACTGACAGGCATCCACACTGAAGCACAGAACAGGGCTCACTTATGGAGGATATTTCTTATGTCCATGGTTCATTAGTTTGTGTCCACTAACACTGGGTCAATGTTTACCTGTAATGAGTGGATCTCAATGAAAAGGATGGAACTGTGTATCTGAGGTCAAATAAACCCTAAATGATCCATAGTTGTGTAACTCCCACAATGAACAGAAGATGGGGTATATCTCCATGGAATGTGAGGGGGAACCCAACCAGTGGGCCTATAAGGAAAGGAAAGAGTGATAGAGATTGAGAGAGGCGCAATGTGTGTCTGAGTGCATATGGATGTGTGTGTTTGTGTGAAATATTTGGTTGCGTGTCGAAAGGGAATGGCTGAGAGAAATATCTATAAAAAAAGAATAAAATATCTGTATTTCCTTGGCTTTTGTAAGGGTGAGTTATTACAGGCAAGGGCGAAACCATGTAGAAGACATTATGGAATATTTTGAATGGAGAGAGGGTATGTCATCTTTTTATTGTTTCCCTCTTTCTATGGAATCTATCGTTTACTGCCTATTTTTAAGGTGTGTTCTGCTTACGTTTTAGCAGTACACAAAGTGCAAGAAAGGCATGAGGGACCACATGCCGAACAGTCATGTGTCCTCTCATCTGTCTTTCCTTCAATCTGTTCTTATCTGTACTCTCTCATCCTACCCACTCTTTTACTCCTTCCTCAGTCCCTTTTTCATTAATGCTCGTAATTTTTATCCAAACACAGAAACAAAACCAAAGTGCAAATTTCTCTCTCAGCCTCTTCTCATTGCTATGTTAACGACAATCCATGAGGGCAATGGATCTTATCAGGCCCCCTGAGCCTTAGACCCCTTCACACCTCCGCCTTGATCCCAGCATCTGGCCCTCTGTCCTGGACCGATGTCTGCTTGATTCTGGGGGAGGGTGGTGGTGGGGCCGTATGGATGGATCCCCAGCTCCTCTCTCTCTGATGTGGGCCGCTGATTAATGGCCGTACATCCTTCGGCTCTTCGCTCCCGCTGCACATTTTGACTGGATTAAATACGTGCAGAGGATTTATTGGCTGAGAAACCACAGGGGCCCCACAAACACTTCGGGCCCTGCTCGGCTCCTCGCGGAGCCCAGACGGGGGCAGGAATTCAACAGCTGCCTCACCGGTAACTCCTTTCTTTTCTTCCGCGGTCCTCTTCTCAGCACATACTGCATGTCTCAGGCCCTCTTGGCTCACTTTCCCTCTGATCTGTCGCTCTTCTTTCCTTCATAAAGTTCAGGCCATGTTCAGGGTGTTTGTGCTTACTGGGCTTTGGTGATTAGTTAATGTATCCTCTTTGTGTATATCTTAACATTTTTTTTTCTTCTTTAACATCACTCCATCTTTTTATTTCCTCTTGTGTGACTCTCTCAAAAACACGCAAACAATCAGATAATGCAAGGGGTGAAGGAAGGATATTCATCCCTCTCCAGGTCATGTGGGGGTATGTGTAACCTAGTTCACCAAAGGCCTCCCTCCAATTATTGGACCCTCATTAATAATATACAGCCCACCTATACCACAGAGACATACACACACGCAACTTCCCATCGTTACCTTGAGTGCATAAGGCACATTGTATGTATATCATCCAAAAGCAATAAGGTTGCAGTTGAATTTTGAACCTCTCTTTACATTGCAATCTTTTGGCTTGAATATAGAGTGTGATGTCTTTGGGATCTCATCTAGAGAAGGCCAAGATTATGTATTGCATTTCCCCACAGTTCAAAAAGCCCAAATCCTCCATTTGCTGGCTGCGTAGCAGCTACACAACTGAACCAATAAATGTGTTGGCACTGTGGATCTTCATAAGGAAACAATAACTGTGTCTTCATACTCGTCAAACCATTGGTTTGAGTGCGTACGAATCAGACAGTGTATATTTGCATGAGTGTATGGGATCTGCTTGCGTAAAGCGTGCACTGAAGGTGTCAGACGTGTACGTCTGTGGTTCCTCTCTGTCCGCCCACCCCTTGGGTGGACCTCTGCGCCCCACAGTGGGAACACGTCCCTCAGCCACTTGGGCCTGGCCGGGTGGGATTACGGTCCTGGTAATTACCAGAGACATCCATCAGAGACACTCATCCAGCCATGTGCACCAAAGATGGAACTGTTGCTGTGGTCAGACAAGACCTACACACCAGACTCTTTGTCTCTAAAGCAGTCCTTCTCCCTCTTTCTCCCGACTCAATCCTTCTCTCATCGTCACTCTCTCGTTAATATGTTTATACCCTCTGCCATTCCATCACACTATACTGGATGTCCCTCTCTTTCTCTTTCTTTCTCCGCCCTCTCTCCCTTGTGTCGCTCAACCTCTGAGTATCCCTCTTTTCTCTGAAGATTTCATTAGCTGGTTTTTGCCAGATGGTCTGCCATGGTGGAGATTCAAAGATACCTACTCATAAGGGAGGGGGGTTAGTGCTGTCGGACCAAATCGAAATCAAGCAGAGGAAAGATTCCTTACCATTTTTTCCTCAGTTCTGAGTTCCCTGGAGAAGTTGGGACGGGAGAGCGCGTTTGCCTTGTGTTTGTAAGTGTACGTGAGTCCGTGTGTGAGTGTGGACGTGTGTGTTCCTCTCTAACTTTACGCAGCGCCCTGTGGGTTCAACCAACCCCTTAACAGTATGAATGCCTTTTGAACTGATATACAGTACAGTGCAAAAGTTTTAGGCAGGTGATGTTGTTTTGAAGGCAAAGGGTGGTCACACAAAAAATTGATTTGATTTAGATTTTTCTTCTTTTCATTCACTTTGCATTTCGTTAATTGATGGAAACAAAACTATTTACATTTCTACTTTTGAAAGCATTCTTACTTTACAGCACCCCCAACCCACCTGCCTACAACGTTTGCACAGTACTCTATGTGGCAAGGTTATTTCTTATTCCTTTGTTGCAGATGCATAGCTTTCATTCACATCTGCCATTCTTCACGACAAACATTCTATGCTCTCTCCAAAGTGTGGATCTTGGTTCATCTTTTGTGATGTAAATGAGTACAGGAAATGAGGGCATCTGCCATAAGCGCCTTCACAAACTCCGATTCAGAGGCCAACACGTAAAAAACTCAAAAAAATGGAGGAGACAGTTCGGTGAAAATTTCACAGCAGTGGACACTCGCCTTCAGGTGTACTGTCTTGGTATGGGGAGAGGTCTTATTTAGTGGCGTGGGCGTTCAGGGCTGCACCCAGGCTGGGTTCATCTTGAAGATGAACTAAAGTGAATCTTCTACAATCCGTGGAATTCTACAGCAATCCTCTCCACTCCTGATAGCTCCCTGGTAAACTCTCTACATCAGTGAAAAGTGACAGGAGCAAGTGAAAGGATAGGCGTTCTGCGATGACACACATGGTGGAGGGACTCTCCTCTCAACCGCACGACAAGCTCTCTATGGGGGAAATGAGTGCTCCACTTTTCAACACACTCAAGCGCTCTGAGGCCACGTGTCAGAGGCAATATCGATGTTTTTAATATGCCGCTCACATGCACACAAATCCCAAAGCGGAGAAATTGGATATGGCTCGCACAGTGGGGAGGTATAGTTGAGATAGAAATGGACAAAAAAATAAAAAATAAAAAGAGACAACATCTGAAATAGGTACTTCTACCACTATAACAGTGTCTGAGAATAACAAACACAAAGTTTTAAGACGTTTAAAAAGAAAATGAAACGTGCTGGACTTTTACTAAAATGAATGAGTATGTTCTACAACTGTGATGAAGGGTACGGTGTATAAGATAATGCAGTGAGAGCACTCTCAAGACAAGACTATGAAATGGCAATAGGAGGCATAAACTATAACCCTGAGTTTCATGTTCTACCATTGCGTGACTGGACCATGGACCCCCCCCTGCGCCCTCACAGCCGGGTCTCGCACTGGAGGTTAGCTCCACCAATCATACACAGGTAGGGAAGAATACACACACACACAAACACACACACACACACACACACACACACACACACACACACAGTGATCTTATCTCTAGGGTGCAGACTAGTTGAAACCAGAGTTATCCAGGTTTGTCTGTCCAACAGCGCCAGTCCCAGTGGGCATTACAGGAACTCCTGTGGCGCAAGGCAGAGGTTCAGGATTATGTGATCACTGCAGAGGTTTTCGCGCTAATTTCAACTGTCAATCACCATTATGAGCCTCCTACAGATTCAGTTACAACATCAGCCTTCAGGCAAACAGTCTGATAGACGTTATGCTTTGTCTTTTTTAACCCTTGCCTCAGTCTCAATTATGTGTACACAGGCCATTATGTTCATCGATTACAAATGTAATGTTGCATAATCCAAACAGAGTCGACATTAAATCATAAATGTAGGATTATGGGCATTTCATTCGGTTTTCCCAATTCCAATGTGTACTACTGTTTTCTACATTTTTAAGTAGTAGATGTAATAGATATGTCCGGGAAATAATGACCTCCTGAGAAAAGTGTACCCTTTCTTTATCGTGATTTACTTCTCTGATGTTGTCTTTCACCTTGAGGTATGCACACCTCAACAACATCCATCTAGTGTTGCTCAAGTCTAATTAGACTTCCCATAAAGCGATTGTCCTCAAAAAACAAGAGAGGCTCTTTATCTCTCCACGTGGTCCCTATTGTACAGCTTCCAAACGTCACAGTCTCTTCGGAAAGACAAATACTCTCTCTCTCTCTCACACACACACAATGCCTCTCTGACTTGCCCAAATCAGTTGGTAGGGTGCAAGCTTTGTATCCAATGTCGCATCCATCTCTGTTGTGTTTCAGTATTCAGGCTCATCTAGGTTTAAATTATATTTATGTACTTGTCTTTTGTTGCCAATTAAACCCACAGGGCCACACAGAGGTTTTCAAGCAAATAAACAAAAATCAACTAAATATAGATCCACATCGGAAAAGACAGCGATGAGTCAATACTGAAATATGTACCCACCCATTGCCTTAAAACTTTCTGAGGTTTATTGCCTGTCCTGTCCCAATTTGGCATAAATGCAGATGAAATATGTCATGTTTATTCAGCGTTCAGATAGGAATCAATGCAGATGGAAATCTGAGCCCCAACTAAGCGTTGGGGCCGGGGCAGATCGCCTCCACTGTGGGCCTGTGTTTGTATTCTTGCTTCATGGAGGGTTTTCAGACTTCCCCTGTTACCTTCGGCTGAAATCTATCCATATTGGAAAAGCAAAACAAATCCCGATGTGGAGATAACAGAAGTGGACGTTTCATCCAAACCACTCAAACTAGAACCACGTTTAGATGTATTCTACGCCCTTGTTGATGGTAGTGGCTCTGTTTACAGTATAGCTCGCAATTTTCTTCTCACAACATGCAGCAACATTACTGGCTCAGTGCACCCAATAGACATGGAGCAACTACACCTATGCAGCGTTGACACTGGGACATACGTCTCCAGCATTTCATTTTATCGCAAAACTTGCATTATACAACTAAACCTCAATTGACTGAATTAGAAAAACATACCACTAAAACAACTGTGAGAATTCTTGAAAAGATGGACATGACTAATACGTGTGTGCGTGCCAGTTTCTCACGAAAGTGTGTGCCGCATCAGGCCACAGATTCCCACCATGTCTGCTCCTTGCCCTCGGGAACAGGAGTCTGTCATGAGTCGTGTGTATCCCAGAATTCCCCAAGCCTCTGTGGTGAGCACTCTGGATGGAGCCAGAGATCTGGAACCTGTCAGCGTTCTCTTAGAAGGACACTTCAGTCATACCGGCAGACTAAATTGAATCAACTCTGCTGGCTAAACTGGCCATTCGACAAAATCATGAATCTTTGTTTGTGTATCCGCATCTGTATGTGTTTCTCTCACTTTCCTCCTCTCTAACAGACTCCGATTGTGTGTCTGACTTGATGTAGCTCTTTCTCCATCTCTGTCTTTTGCTCTGTTCATTTTGGTTCATCTGGGAGGCCTCAACAACCCCAGCCCTGGATTTACCCTGTGTCTGTGTTAGCCTCACCGGGCGCCTTTTTGGCGCTGAGGGGCTGACCTGGCAGATGCTCTGTAGATGATCTGAGGTCAGGCACTAGATTGGGCTTGAGGAGCCGTCAAGGCAAGGCAAAGCTTTGACATTACCCAAAGAACATCTGTGAGAATGGGTGGGTTATATAGGGCATTGAGAACCTGCTAAAGCCGTAGCATACACACCCACACAAACATATACATACTGGAATGACAAGGGTGACGACACCCGGTCAACACACATAGAGCCAATTATAAGCCTAAATGTACAGACACCCACCTATTTTACATTAAATAGAGAGTTCACTGCGTTTGTGTGCTGGCATAAAAATGTGTTTGCATGCGCAATATGTTTGGAAACGGTGTAAATGTTGTGGTAGGACTGGCTGTGTGCGTTTGTAGGAGACAGCCTGTTTTTGTGTCTGCACCGTGTTTTTCAGTTCAACATCAGAGACCACACTGTTCATTATGTAGTTAAAACCAAGCTTTGGAGCAGTCTGTGGTGGTTGCAGTGTGACTGCGCATTCATAGAGTAGAAACCATGGCATCTTACACCAGGTATAGGGGAAAACAATACATTAACCATGGCATCTTACACCAGGTATAGGGGAAACAATACATTAATCATGGCAACTTACACCAGGTATAGGGGAAACAATACATTGACCATGGCATCTTACACCAGGTATAGGAGAAAACAATACATTAACCAGGGCATCTTACACCAGGTATAGGAGAAAACAATACATTAACCATGGCATCTTACACCAGGTATAGGGGAAAACAATACATTAACAGTGGAATCTTACACCAGGTATAGGGGAAACAATATTCAAACCTATGCTATCTCCCCTACTTCCCCATTTCTTCCCCCACCTCCCCATTTCCCCCCACCAAAATCCTTCATTATGTCATCCTGTGATGATAAATTTAGCCAATAAATTCTAAACTTGAGCATATGAGGTAATGACTTTAAATACATTTTAGCTGAATTTAGATTCCTGATTCAGGAACATAGGCGTGGGAAGTGCTGAGGATGCTGCAGCAGCCCCTGGGGCATCCTAAAATGTCCATACACTCTATTGTCTTACTGCGTACTCCGTCTCTTTAAAACCCAAGACCCTTAATAGCCTATCAAATTCCGTAAGATCCTTTCACTAAACCAATCACAGCTGAAAATCCAACCAATGGAGGGTGGACTGTAGTTAGCCGATGAGGACTGTTAGCTAACAGGACTGTGCGTAGCTCAGCTACGTATAGCCTGCAACTTTCGTGAAATTTCAGACTCAACACATTTCAACATGAACATGTCAATACAAACATCTGGTTTTAAATTTATTCAAAGAATACTAGGGGAGAGCGACACCGTTACCCCTGTTAGCAGCAGGTAACTGTTTATGGAAATGTCAGATCTTCAGAGCCTTTGTTGGTAGACCCCGAAAAGGGAAGAGAGAGCATTGTTGTATTTGTGATCCCACCCTGCTCAAAGGAATATTTCAATATTGTTCATGTTTTACCCCTATTTTCATGTTGCCTAGCTTCAGGCATGGCGCCAGGATTTTTTCTCTCCCGGGGCAAAAGGGGAGCTTGAGGTGCTAAGAAAAGAATGTTTAACAAAATTGCTAGAAGCCTAATACAATTGACCACAACAACCCACACTTTTCTCTTGATCAAAAAACGGCCCATTTTATAACGTAGCTTACGAGCGCCCCCTAAATATCTACACAAAGCAATTATGCAATTTCTTCTCCTTTCCCGGCTTAATGTAATAGTCATCTGGCAATCAGAACATATGAAATTCTTTCCCTCCTTACAGAAAATACAGTGTCACAGTGAAGTCACAATAACTACATTTATGACTGCCAGGACGTAATAAGGGTTGTCTGTAGAAGCAACATACCACAAACACTGCAATATCTGTGCCCTTCCAGTAATGCTACTTTACCCCATAGACATGATTCATTTTATTAATGATTTCTTGATGAGTCACAATTTAATCCTGGAACACATCCATGCTTTTCCCACCAAATGAACGAATCGGTTAAGAGTTCAAAGTTGCCCCAGTGGGAGTCCTGATGAGAGTGAGAAAGCTAAAGTTCTGCTTTTAAACAAAGTAACATGCATCAGGGGGTTTGGGGGGGCTTCATGGGGGCTCAAGGCTCTCCTGTCAATGGAAGAGGAGCAGGCCATCCGGATTGCCGGCAGGGCTTGTTCCTCTCCGACAGCAAGGATAAGGAGAACCGTGAGCAGCGTAAACATTGCACTTCCTCTCTCGCCTGGTTATCATTTTCATCTGCAAATCCCCTCCACCCCAAACAGAAACAAAGTCAGCCATTATGAATGCAGGTCAGCTTTGTTAAAACTATTGACAATGTTTACGAGACTATCTTTGACCATTGTGGTGCAAAATCCTTTATCACACACTCGTGGGCTAATACACACACAGAATCAATTTGGCCGAATGCTCCGTCAATTGTGAGGATTCATTTCTCTATGATGACGCCAAAAAAGTTAAGTTATTGTTGATGAAACAATGTGCAGATGATAAGAGCTGCTCTGCCCCCAAGCAAACAATAGATGCATACAATCAACTCATCTCCTCCCAAAAAATCTCTTTCCCCAATAGTCCCTCCAAACCCTGACCACAGTGTACTGCTCAAGGACAGTCACACGGTCGCAAAGGACAAACCAGTTCCTGTAAACTGAAAAACCCAGGCAAGAGAACGTAGCTTCCTTCTGCAGCATGCTGTCTCTCGGTTCCAAAAGGCTGTCTTAAGCCCTGTGTTGTGCTGCTCGTCCTGCAAGATAAACAACGACGCACAGCGCTGAAGTAGTGATTAAAGAAATCAACAAATCCTCCACAGGACATGAGCACATTGGGGGCCCGCGGGCCAGATCGGGTTCGATGGAAAGGGTGAGTCAATGTGGGGCGGGGTGGAGGGTTCAGGGGGAAGGGTGGTGGTCCAGGGAGGGATGGGGTGCTCCGGGACCAGAGGTGTGAACCCACAGCCAGCAGTGCGGCCTGTCTCCGATCGCTTGACCATATCCGTCATGGGAAAATCACTTGTATTTTCTTTTCATTACGTGGACGAAGCCTTGTGCAATCCTTCCAAACAACAGTTGAATAACAGCTTATTTGCTCTGTGTGGCCTGAGAGGAGGGGGTTGAGTGATGGGTGTCTGCCTGCTGAGGTTCGCCAAATGGCCTTTGTTGTCGGGCCTGGCCGTCGGCGTAGGTGGAAACAATCTTTCCTCTCAGTGTAAACCTAATCAGTGGGGAATTGGTGAATCACAATGGCGTTTGTTTCATTTTTTCCCACGCCAATAAGCATCCTGGTTTCATTCTCTTGGCAACAGATCTGGCTTACATTTTGGCATGATACTGTTCCACAACAGAAGAATATTTTGTGGGTAAATGTCACCATTTGTCACCAAAAACTGCTCTATGGCAGGTCTATTCCTGTACATATCAGAGAAATTGCGTACGTTTCTTTGATGATAATCAGACTGGTTAGTTCTCACGGAACGTTCCTTTTGCTAAAAATAAAACCACACAACAAAAAAAATGCTTGCGAGAAACGCAGTCACCAAAAGACATTACGCATCTTTGGCGCTCAGCTTCAAAAACCTCCAGAACAAAAAAGAACACACAATTAAGGGTGATTTCAGAAAGTCCCCCAGTCAGAAAACACCAGCAGATGTTCCACTGTCTCTCTTCATTTGACTGGGCAGGTGAATGATGTGGACTGGCACGCCGCTAGCACGCCCACGTCGGCGCTCGCTACAGCTTTTTCTCCTAATTGTCTGTCCCACACGCAGCAGCCTGCTTCAGATCAGAGCTGACACCGCGTGTGGAGCTGCCATCCAGCACCACACTATACATACATGTAATACACTCCCAGGTCTGTTTAGTGTTTCCCTGGGGAACGGTTTACGATGCGTTTAACTGCCAAGGCGGCCCCGGCTCAGAGAAATTGCCAGCCTTGGGCCGCGGCCGCCTATTGAGAGAAGAGGATGGTAAGATGATGAGAGGATATCAGTTTCAGCATAGATAGAACCCACTCAGGGAGTTGGTCTGTGAAGTCAAGGTTCTGGTGTTCTGTCGACATGTATCAACAGTGGTCTTCTGCTATGTTTGAAAATAAATACTTCAAGAAAGTACCTCTTTCAATTTTACAGATAAAGTTAATCAAAAAGTTATGAATTTGGCAGGAGTTGTTAATCTTTGGTTAGTTTAAGTTTCAGAGCGCAGGACAAAAGGGTTGGTTGACTGACAACAGAAGGCCTTGAACATGATAGGTGTCCTGAAACACAACCAAGGGTCACAGGTCACCACTGACTGTGGTCACCTCTGACAGGAAATTAAATAGTAACAAATCCACAACCAACAAATAGTAACTGTACTGTAGGAATATTGTAGCTAAACAATCAAGCTACATGAAGTCTTTGAGACTGTTTAATGTCTCCAAAATGTGTGAACATAAAGAAAATGAACACAAGGCTCTCATTTCAGGAAATCCCATTAACATCAGAGAAGAGCTGGAAAATGTCTCGTGTTATGACAAAATAAATCCTTGACTTATCTTTGGAGACTATCAAAGGGATATTTTCACCATTATGACGGCAATTATTGTATGTGGTTGACTTGCCCTATCCAGCTATTAAATATGCAATTTTGAAATAGCCAGACTTTCTGTGTACCTCCTTTCACTGGGCTTAGCTTTTAATGTAACTGTGATCAACCACAACAAGATTTTTTGAGGCCTCACGCTGATCCCTTCCAAATCCCACTGAACGTGAGTAGGTTTGGAATTCCGGAGGACCACGCCAACCGTGAAGCCTCTATGCCTCTCGCCGGCGCTACACAGAGAGGGCAATTTTCCTCCAGGCTGAGCCTCTCAAAGCTGGCTCACCTGGAACCAATCAGTAACACAATCGAAGAGTCCCGGACTTGAAAGCCCCTTTCCCTTCCCTTTGATAGTCTTCCCTTAGTAGCCTGCATGGCGCTGGAAACGGTCCCTTTGTAAGCGGGCAGATACAAAAGAGCCCAAGGATGAACACAAGCATCCACTCATCAAAGTCAATTATGCAAATCAACCAGGAACAAAGCTCAAATACTCCCTTTTTTCCAAGGACAACGATAGGAAATTGGGCAGTTGTTTTAACTTTTTTTTTTAATGGTGATTGTCATCCAGAATTTTTCCTTTAATATCCACCACTTAGTTTTGTCTTGTACTGTTGATACTAACTGTAACACAAAACACTGGTAACATTTGGACAACAGAGTCATTCTGAACTTCAATCTCTACCAAGCATCTGCAGATCATTCAGACTCCTGAGCCAGGCCACCCTTATACACCGTTTTCTTCCCCGGTAGCTTGCCACTTTCCCCCAATGGTGCTCTAAGGACTTCCCCCAATAGGCAGGGCCAGCAATTAAACTTTAATAGCTGTCCATTGAAGGGTCCTCAGGGATTAACTACGGAGTCAACATGTCAGACCCTATTTCCTCTCCTTCGCTGCTTCTGGTTCCACACTGTTGGTATGAATCTTCCGCCGGTCAAATGAAATGCCATAGTGTTGTGTATTGGACCTGAACCAGTATCCAAAGGGCCTGGATAACGAGACAAATGTCATCGTGGGACACTTGTAATGGCCCAGTTGTATACGAAGGTGCTACATATGGGATAATGGACCTGGGAAGCCCTGCAGAACTCCCTCTATTAATGCACATTCTAGGGGGGGGGGGGGGGGGGGGGGGCGGCCATAATTAGTTATTTTGGTTCTGAGCACTTTTGCACAAAATAGAGGGTTATTTACATGCCACTACATGTGATTTCAATTGAGTGATTAGCCTTAATTGAATCAGCAACAAAGGGCCCAAGTCCATGGATGGAAGGCCTGTCTACTGAGGGGGACCTTTGTACTTCTCTAGCTCCAGTCCCAGTTTGTACCTTGGAGAGACAGCTGGTCACAAGTCCAGATGGGCACATGGCCAACACCCATTCGTGTGTGCCATGAATCTACACATTCAGACAAGGACTGGACTGGCTGCGAGGTCCAAATGGCATAATGCCCCCCCCCCCCCCCACACACACACACACACACACACATACACACACGCCTTTCTTTTTTGTTTTTATTAGACTCTCACTTGTACAGCGTTCTACACCTATTTACTGTTCCAAACCCGCCAAATCACAATTAGCTATAAACGCAAACACAGGATACAACCTACTACACAGTACCTTTGTCAAACATACAGCCACTAAACTGTAATAATGTGTGCCACTCCTCGAGTCTGGTGTTAGGCTATGCAAAAAACAAAAACATTCAGCCTAAAGCCATTCATAATCACCATCATTGCGGCAAAATAATTGCTGTGTTACATGCTAAAACCTCGCTCTAAGTCTCTGTATTAGGGGGGGAAATTAAGTTGTGGGGAAAACATATGTTTCTAGATAACCATAGCTTATTAGCAAACAAAGCCCAAGCGTCAAGAACAGCACGGCCCGTCCTGTGGCGTTTGCAATTTTGGGTTGGTTGTTACGTTTTATTTCAAATCACTGCTACCGATTCCCAAGGCAGGACGCAGAGCTTACTTAATACCGCTGATGGCCCAAAGGAACATGGGGCTTTGACTACCACATGCTGCTGTCGCTACTTACTTGCTTGTTTCCCTGCCAATAGTAGATGGAAAAGAACCTTACACTACAAAACACTTCTGTGTTTCACAGCCCACCTGTTAATTATTATCTTTATATCCCTCATGATACTGAATTATAACATTTCCTTTTTTGAGGACCCTTGAACTGTACACAACATACAGTACTTTGATTCTAATAATGACAATATTGTGATTGAATGTATTTATTATTGTCCAATTAGGCAAACAATGAATACATTGATATTGCATCAATCAATAACGCCCAATAGTAGTACGTGATACAACCATTTTATAATTTTGATTGCATAAATAAGACTTAAATAAGACATAAATAAGCGATTGGATTGTTGCTTGTGGGCTGAGGCTGTTGTTGGACTCTAGTTATAAACTATGGTATGGAGTCTTTGACAGGCCATCTGTGGGCGCATTGTTCAACAGTGAGTTTGTCTGGCCTCGGGCACGTATGACCCCTAGACAGCTTCCTCTTCCTCTTCCTCTGCCCTTTTGGGCTAGGCTATACTCTTCTTTTCACTCAGCGGATGTCATAAAATACCAACGCAAATGGATTTCTCTTGCCTTTTTGCTCCTTAGCTCTATGTTAATCCAATTAATTGGGCCATATTGTTCAAGTGCAGTTTTGGTAATTTTGGTTTCATTTCTGTCCGTTAAAGCTGCGGTTCAGCGGCTTTATAGGGGTCAATCATCGTACCATCACTACCGGCTTTGTGGCTTGAAATGCGAGATATATTATGAGACATGGTTGTGTCCAACCTCCTTCATCCGATTTATCTCACGATCCCTGGAGCAGAGTGTCGGTATGTCTTCTTTCAATACGCTAATCACTGGACTTATGAGCTGCTGGTATCCAGAGATATAGCCTCATTGACTTGTTCATAGATATCCAGTATAGGGAGATTCACAGCACTGGTCTCCACTTTGAGCAGAGGATATCTCTCCCTCATGTCAGACCCTAGTCTCAGTAAAGAACACACGCAGCTCTAATTGGAATCACTTGGTACACCTTCAGATGAACAGAGCTTTGTTGCCAAACATGACTGCCCCCCCCCCCACCCCCACCCCTCAGAACCTGACATTTTGCCAACAAGGACAACATAGAACTTTATACAAGCCTTTTTGAATGCGCTGTAACTAGTCTCTGAACCATTATAGTATGCGCCATTCGTGGCCCGGGGTTCTTATTTATGGTCTATAATAATAAAAAGTAACTTTTTAATGTAACAACTTACTGTTACTTGCTTCTTCAAACCCTCTACACTGGCCTGTAGTCAACTGGTTGGCAGTGACAAAGCCTTGACTCCCTTGCTCACCATCTCTGACATCCAAAGTGAAATTCAGGCCCATTGGAGATTACAGGCCACCAATTGACACTGTTTAATAGAAACAACGATCGGGCCAATACATAGGCAACAACATCCCAAACTCAATTCTAACCCAAGCCTTTTCCCAAGCATTCATTTTGGCGCGAAATCAAAAAAATGAATGTGGCTCTCATTCAAGATAATGTGATTTAAAGTCACTTTAAACTTTATTTAAAAGTCTTGTCACTTGACAGTCTCTCTCTCTCTCTTTCTCTCTCACACACACACACAAACCCATAAACATGGGACATGTATGTATGGAGGGACTGATGGGTGGAAAAATGGACAGCCACTTCTGCAGCCATACAGACTGAAGGACAGAGATGCAAACAACCCGTGGAGACAGAAGCAGACATTCAGCCCTTGAGAAGGACCGAGCTGGGAATAAAGGGCATCTTCTTCCATGCAAGTGTGCTGGCAAATTGAATAAAGAACATGACTCTGATTAGGGGAGGCCATTTGAAAGCACTCCTTTCTAGTAGCTCCGGGGACATTCCTAGGTATTACGGCTCTATGAGTGGCCTCACTGTTTTCTTCTGGTGGTGACCTCGGCCACAGAGGTCGGGGACGTTGAGATACCTGACAGCTCTGGGGACAGAGACGCTGCCGGGTAGACCAATGCAACGTGGCACCTATCTTCGACTTGGAGATAATCCTGGCCCTGAGGATTGGCAGCTCCAGCACAGGATTGCAACTTTTATAACATTGGCTTTCATGCCTGTGTTTGATGTTTACCACAGTGTATGAATCGTTCAATTTGTTATCATTGTGAGAAAGTAAATATAGGTCGACACTAAACCTGCGAGGGAGATAACCAAGTCGTTAGTTGTAGGTTCCAAAGGAAACCCTCCACAATTTATTTTTTTATATTTAGTTTACAGGAATACCTGATTCCTTATGGAAAATCATTACAAGTACAGTGCAGGTTGAACTAGGGTGTTGCTTATCAGGGGAGTTGAGGTCACCTCGTTGATTTTATTACATTATCATCAAGTGTGTGACTTCCACCACTTTAACGACTGTAATTACACAGTGGGATGGGCTACTGGCCTTCAAACTCCAGAACCTCTTTCCAACTCCAGTCACCTCTTCTGTATATCATGATCCTTGGTATCACAGTCTAACTTCTCCTCACTGGACGTGTTAAGGGTGTATGTTCACATCATGGTGTCTATTTCAACCAAAATATGATATTATTTCAATCCTAATCCGAACACAGTAAAAGAAACAAACTAACAACTACCTTCTGACAGTACAAATGGAAGCATGGTGGTAGCCTCTTACTCAGAATCAATTTTCACGCAAAACAATACAATACATCATAAGATAAAAATGGTAGCCTCTTACTCAGAATCAATTTTCACGCAAAACAATACAATACATCATAAGGAAGCAAATAATGTCTAGAAATTAGACTACTTTGAGTTAAGAAACGTTTACATAGCAGCTTGTCCATCTGAGTGTCTGTGGATGAGCAAGATGAACACATCTTCCAAGCAGAGACACAGATACTTTCTATCTGAAACCATGCCCTCTGTCATTGCTCTTTTTACCCTGCTAATCCTATGATGTGGTGTCATGCTTGTCAAACCAATGTAAGCAGTATTGAAATGTACAGGCGAGAAAATAAGACCGTGTCTCAGCCAGAATCCCCATGTCAAAGCCTTTGATAAATAGTTGTCCCCCTCTGTGGCATCACACCCCAGTGTTTTATGTGGAAAGCCCATGTAAGAGGAGATGGCCAGCGAGTGCCTTCTACAACGGCTCGTCTTTTTCCAAATAAACGACACAGAGCTCTTCTGGTCACGCCAATTATCCTCCATCGAAATGACTGACACAAATGGGACTGGATAGATAATCGAGGAAACAAATTGGTATTAGGCCAATAAGTCACTCAGAACTTGAGATCTTTCGGAAAACACTGAAACACTGAAAACATAAAATCCACGCCTATTCCAATGTGAAGAATATATGATTGTTTCATGTAAAAGCAATCATCAGCACTATATGTAATCTATGTTGCATTAAACTGTATGTAACAAAAAGTCAGAACAAATACATTCTGTGTTTTGGATAATTTGTTACTTATTTACTATCAACTGAAAGCTACGTATTATCACACATCCACATGTACTTTTAACAACTCAATTATGAATTCTGAGGTATGACATAATAAAGGCACTGCTGATATACCATACTCATTGGAAAAACATAAAAAACGTTCATGAATGGACTAATCGTCCTGGGATGAGCGAGTCTAGATGAGTTCCGTTTCCCATGGCTGAGAGACGGAAAAAATACTGCAACAATTTAGCAAATAGTTGACCACAAAGCCTTCATTACAATACATTGTCATTTTGGACTCATCCGTCTGTAGTGGGATAACCCAGACAGATAATGGACCACGGCCTATATTCTGTGACAACTTCTCGTCTTGGCACAGTATTCTGATGTTTTCTTTCTCCCCAACAGGCTACTTTAACCCACTGTATGTGTTTTACTGATATGAAATGCTATTTCCATGCTTCAGGTAAAGTTGTTTATCCATAGACAGAACATTTGATTTGACTTGTGGGGTTGAAGACAATGACTGTAGCAACGACAGAGTCCAGGGGCAAACCTTTGCAAATACAAAGGTCACATTGGTGCTCCAAAGCAAGCGTCTGGGACCTCTTACTCCACAGGACATTCATATTTCTAAGTCTTATATTTAGACAAAGAAGTAATGTGATACAGAATGTTTCTATTTACATGTGTTGCTTAGCACCAAATATTTGCATAATAATGGCACCAAAGAGTTAATCTTTATTCATTTGTATAGCACAGATATAAAGAACTGGTAACACAGAGAAAAACGGTAAGTCTTGTAGAAGCTCAAGATTGCTTTACTGCAGGGTTCATCAAGCACACGGTACAATAATGGAACAAAGGTCAGGGAGGCTACTAATATACACAGGGAAGGCACAGGTGGGATCAATAAAGATAATGAGACAGGTGAGGACAGTAAATGTTGAGGGGCAGGATCCTGACATAACCTTTACTTTTAACATAATATTTTATATTTTATATAGCATTTAACAAATCGTGCAGTTAGATTAACTCAACAGAGTAGTTATTATGTTAGTTATTTGTGTACAAGTTAATATCTACACTAGCATATAGTAGATATTGCAATTATTTTTAACACTCAGGCATTTAAAAAAGAAACGCATCTGAGAAACCGACCCTAACTGATTTTGAACAACTGGTAGCCTATTGGCTATGGAAACAAATGCATTCCAATTGGTGGTGTCATTTAAGGTTACAGTATGTCTAGAAAGATTCCTTTCAAATGTACCCATTGTTTGACTGACAAATAATGGGAAAAGGATGGCATTCTATCTATAACATGAACAGCCCATCACTTCTATTTTGACTGTTTCATATTTAAAAAAAGATGTCCAAGTCCAGTTATTGCAAAAGCGATTACGTGAAACTACAATGCCACAAAAGACAAACACATTCTTAATATTTTTCTTTTTCAGTCAACTTCTATACTTCTATATCACCGAGAGAGAGATTGAAAGAGAGAAAGTTAAACAGAGACATGGACAGAGAACCAAAAATAATTCTGGATTTAATACCTCAATATTCAACAATGTGTGTGTGCGTGTGTGTGTGTGTGTGTGTGTGTGTGTGTGTGTGTGTGTGTATGTGTGTGTGTGTGTGTGTGTGTGTGTGCGTGTGTGTGTGTGTGTGTGTGTGTGTGTGTGTGTGTGTGTGTGTGCAGCACTGTAGTACTCTGTATGACACTGAGTTTGGTTGTGACAGGTGAAGTAGGAAGTAGGTCTACACAGCTGTAAGGTATGCTTTGACCTCGCACTGACCAGCTAGACTTCCTACGTCTTTAAGAAACATTCTAATTTAATTAAAATGGTGTGCCTGGAGGGCTATGTAGGCAAAGGGGAGCAGAGGAGCACTGACCTCTGTTAAAACGCAGTGCTTTCACTTTATCTGGGAGGGAGGCTATGAGAAAGGACAGGGTAGGACTGCTTTGATACAGTCAATAATCTATCTTTCTTAAAGCAGCTTGAGTTCATCTAATCTAACCGACTCCTACTACATAAACACACTAGGCTGCGAGGCACAGAAGGCAGATTTGGGAGGTCAGTCAGTCAGACCTACATGCACGAAGTCAGCTTTTGGGGATTCTATTGGCACACATGCATCAAGCCATCATGCTCCGCCGACACTCAGAAGAGTGATACATGACACACAGTTGTGGAACATGAGGTTAAAACACCAGCCAGGAAATATAGTTGAGGTAAAGAATGGTTCAGACATAAGTCACACTAACTTTGGGAATAGGGTTTCAAAAAGCCTTATTGGCAAATGAAAGGGGAATAATCCTCTAAAATACATTTAGTGATCACACCCTGGGAACCTTTACAAGTAGTTTCGGAATACTAGAACCGTATATAGAAAAGTAGTTGCCAGCTCTAAACCTAATTATTGCATTAATTGGAGCTGTCGATTCTAATGTTGTGTTTTAATCTAATCGGGGGGGCCGTACCATCTAGGGACCAACCACAGGAATCCTACTGGTGATGACATACTTGTGAAGAGCCTAATAGTGGTTTAGTAAATAGAGGAGTAAGAGAGATAGAAAGAGGTAGAGAAGTGGAAAACAAAAGAGAATCATACAACACAAGGGAAGGAAATAGAGGAAGATAATGGTTGAGAGTGAGAAAAAGGGAACGTGAGAGAAAATAAAGAAAGAGTTACAACATTGACAGATTAAATGTTGGGAAAGAAACTAAGAAAAAGAAAAAAGCCGTTAAAACTATAGAAAGAAAATGTAGAGAAAGAGAGCGAGATAGAGTGGTCCACTTCCTGACACATGTGCTCATAGCCAGCAGCATGCCTGCCCTTTAACCCCTGGGTGAGCGTCCTAGGGGGCTCCTGCTGACCCTTTCCTCTGGAGTCCCTACCGTGGCCATTGGCCCGAGTTCAAAGGTCACAGTGATGACAGCGAGCACCTTGCTGCGAGAGTCCAGGACGCCTCTCAAACCAAACAAAAGGCGGTTGAAGTTTTGGGGGTCTGGCCAGCCCCTCCCTCCCTACCTCCTGTCCAGATTTTGGTCCCAAACCTCCCAGATAAAACACCCAGGATTCGGATGATCCCAACTCGTCTTATCAAAACACTGACAGGGTCGTAAGTTGACCTGGAGGATCTCAGCCCACTTTCATCCCAACCCCTGCGTTCCAGGGAATGTGGTTCTGCCGGGGTTGGAGGTAGAGCCTGTTTACCCTCCTGAGACTTCAGTTGAGGAGCTTTTTAGCAACTATTCCTTTCTTTGTTCATCACCTCTTCTTTAGCTTTACATAAGGCAGTTACACAAGTTACGTAATGCAGCTACGGTACATTTACACACTGTTTTGAAAATTATTATATTCTAAGCATCACTTGAAAATATCCAATACATAATGTTCTAACTTTTACAAAGCTTCAAAATAACATACTGTAGTTTCAGCTTGGTTGTCACTGCTGTGGCAGCCAATAAAAGTGAGCATAGCAAAATGTTTGAGCTCTGAGCACACACAACGACACTCGACTTCACACACTTGTGGCATGCCCTTTTAGAGTGCAATTCCCGAGGGAGCCATACAGACAGACAGAACAGGAGCTTCTCACATATAGCAAAGGGGTGTATGTGAGGGGGACTCTGCTGGAGCCAGAGGGAGTGCGTCTCCAGACCTCAAACTTGACAGAGAACCACCCAACCCCCAGACCTTCACTCCATTTATCTTCTAATAATTCACTGCATTGTATTACTAATGCCAATTCTGTGATAGATGAGGCTGAAGAGCTTAAAGTGCACAAACATAAATACGTCAGTGCACGTGTACACAAACACAGATACACACACAGTAGTATGTTGCTGAATTATCTTTATATAAGAATTTCCATCCAGTTTCACATTATGTTATTTTGTACAGCAATAGAAGGTGTATTGCTGTAGTGAGAATCATTCTTCATCATCTCTCTTATGATCCCTGGCAGCAAGAAGAAGATAAAAGCCAGGGAGATCGAGAGAGAGAGAGAGAGAGAGAGAGAGAGAGAGAGAGAGAGAGAGAGAGAGAGAGAGAGAGAGAGAGAGAGAGAGGGAGGCAAAGGAGGAGAAAGCTTTCAGAAGCATGGCCTGCTCCAATGCTGTTAAGTTGCTCTGATTCTGTACCTAATTTTCCTGACAAGTGCTTCCATATGGTTGTCATATGCTGGGCTGAGCAGAAGGGAAAAGGTGGAGAAGTGGGGCTGGTAGAGATGAGCAGACATCACTGATCTCCCCACAGCATTCCACATCCCACTTACAAGCTGAGCCACCTTTTGCATTCACAGGAACATCTAACACACAAGACTTTCTTGATTCCAATAATAAAAAATGCATATATTACTTGAATTGTGACGATATTCAATATTATGTTTTTTGTTTTATTTTATCTGGAGAGTAGTGAGTAAGTTAATTAAGATTTAGATTTAGTTTAAGAAACATTAAGTTTTGCTGTGTAGTCCTAACAAACGTCCTCACTAAATATGATTTTTTCAAGTTTGTGCATTAAATGATGACAACAAACCAATGGCACTTACACAATGTATTGTTTTATTTCAAACCCAAAGCAAGTTTAGGGTTTCTAATGTATGTACAGAGTCCGTTTGAAATCCTAAATCATAGGTCGGAACGAGTCAATAGAATGTGTCTCAATAGTAGGACTTGGCTACACGCAGCACAGCCATGTAAGTCTATACATATATATATATATATATATTGTCTTTCTATAATTTCTTCATGAATTAAACCCGTTTTCACAGCAAGTATACAATCATCTTACAGTATTTGTTCAAACATTTAAAACTTGACTGAGCAGAACCAGTTAATTCATAAAAAGACACGTTTTTCTTCAAGCCAAACTAAAGAGGTAAAATGCACTCACACTCCTGTTTTGATTTACGCAATTTTCAAGAATGCCTAGACATCTGTGATTTGAATAATTTCATACTTTGTAAGCAAGGAAAATGTAAGTAATCTTAAAGTAATATAGAATGATTACGGACAGGGGATATCCGGCATGAGCGTGAGGCTGTAGGACGTATTAGGAAGATGATAAATGTTTTATTTCATTTTTAAATACGTTTTCTTTTCTTCATCAATTTGACTTTAGCTCCTTATGATATCCTTATAGCCACAAACTGAACTGCCGTTTACAATGCCTGAATGCAAGCCTGTCCGCCACAGTAAAATAAATAGCCTAGCATTGACAGCATCGACGACAACATGGCTGTCTCTGACCCAGCTCAGTGATACACAAACAGATCTCAGCACTTAAGGTACAGTTTAAGATAGAGACGCACTACTTATACGGCTCTCACCGCCACTACTGAGGCACAGGAGAAAACCGTTGGAGGGGTTGAGTTGTGCCTGACAGATGTGGACGCAAGGCTGAAGTGGACAAATAGTGGAAATGCCTCATGCCGGAAGATGAAACTCTGAAGCTAAAGTTAGACGGGCTCGAGAACCTTGCAGAGTGAATCTGAGGGTCATCGGAATCCAATAATCTATGGAGCAGCCACACTCTACAGGTTTCATGACCTCGTTCTTCGATGAGTTGTTTGGAGATAAACTTTCCATATCACCTGTGCTTGACCGGGCTCACCACAAACCCGCAAATCCATCAGCCTCTGAGGCCCATGCTGGTTTGCTTCCCTCACTACCAGACGAAAGAGGAAGTCCTTTGCTTTTCCCACACAGAGGGTTGGCTATCCTACAAAGGCCCAATGGTCCGCATAGACCCAGACCGGTTCATGGAGCTGGCCCATCTCCGGGGGACGTTCAGCGATGCTAAGTCCCAACTATACAGGGTAAAGTTCTGTCACCAATATCCCTGCAAACTGGTCCTGATATTTGATGGAGCTAAACACAGATTCAAGACCCCTGATTCTGCTTTGGGGGGGGGCGTCTCATGGCTGGGGACAAATTAACTGTCTCTTCCCGACGATTCGGTCTCCCTTTGGGCTTAAATAGCGGATGCTACCCCTATTCTCCTCTACACGTCCGCGGATTGAACACTTATCTTGGACAGCAATCGGCTATCGGTCAGCAATTTAGCTAACTATAATCTAATCCAATCTCAGCTATGGGACATCACAAACATTTGCTAGCCTCAAATCCCTTTGTTTACATTTATATCCACCTTCTATTAGTGATTGTTCCAATAATAATAATATCACATTTTATTTGAACTGTTTGTGTTTGTATGGTCTAATGGTGTGTTACAAGCTAGAGAATCATGCTTCATTATTAATTAGGCCTATATCGACATTAACCCTTTCGGACGATCAATGCAAAAAATATTCTCGGCCCTGGTCATTTAACTGTTACATTACGTTGTTGTTACTTTAAAATATAGTTCAGCAAGTTGAAACCTTGCAGTACTATAATTAGTGTTGTGAAAAATATCAGTCCCTTTATTCCGTGCGAACCCCCAAGTTTTGAGTATCTCTCAAGAAGGATAAAGGGTTTTAGAGTGTGGGGCCAATCGCCCTATAAGCCTCCTCAATGTAGATGTAAAGGTTTTAGCCAAGGCCCTGGTGCGCCGCCGAGAGTCTGTTCTTCCTAACATAATACTTACAGACCAGACAGGTTTCATTAAGCACAGAATGTCCTTCTACAAGTTCAGACAAGTTATGAAGTTTATTCTCACTCTGACCTGGCCCTGCCGGAAGGGCTCATTCTTTTACAGTCTATCTTTGCAGAAATTTGGTTGCGCTGAATGGGAGAACCTGTTCTTCGCACTTCACGAGTTTGGTTTTGGAGATATATTTGTATCCTGGATAAAACAGTTATATACTTGCCCCTGTTTGTCAGTATGTACCAATGGCACCTCCTCCAGCTATTTTTCCCTGCATCACGGCACAAGACAGGGCTGCCCTCTCGTCCTCCTGCTCTGCATAACATTTACGTTTATGCTGACTATGTAGTACTTTTTCTTTTAGAGCCTGCTAGATCTTAACCCCACGCTTTGGCTGTAATAGGGCAATTTAGCAGGGTCTCAGGTTACAAACTTACTCAAGGTAAAAGTGAGCTGGCCGGCCTGGATTTGCTCCCCTATGCCAATTACGTCACTGTATCCTGGCAATAATCCGCTCGTCCGTCCGTCACTTCGCATTTGGAGGCAGCTTCGCAGCCACTTCCGTCTGCAATGTTTTTCTCTTCTCTTCCCCTGTTAATAAGAACCCCACATTCCCCCTCCCTGATGGATCAAGCGTTGGGCAACTTCCACCAAAATCATCAATTGATTGTACATGCATTTTAGAGGTCAATGTCCAATTTCGTGACACAATGTCAGAATTGCACAACCTTGTAATTTCTCTTGAACTAACCCCTGTTTCTCAGATTAGACAGCGATGGGAGGCAGACCTAGGCCATCAATTCCAGGATGATGAGTGGGACCAGGCTCTGTACAGAACTTACTCCACCTGTATCTCTGCATACCATAGCCTAATACAGCTAAAGTTTATACAATGCATATACTGGACCAGAGCTAGACTGGGTGAGAGACTTAATGAGCGTCTTCGGAAAATGGGATACTGTGGAGGGGGCCGAGTTCATGACCCGAGAACGCTACAGCGACATGATTTAATATTTTACCTGTGTACATGCTTAGTTAACCCCAGACTCACAATAATACTCTATGTTTTCACCTTAAATTCTATGCCAGAGAAGGACCTCACCACCCCTTACAGCTTTTTTTGTCAGTACTATTTTCCTATTCATTTATGTTTTCTGAATATATCAGTTTTTAATCATAGTTATGTATACTTTCATGACTTATTTCTTGAAAGAAATTTGCCACTGTACATATTTTATTCATGTTGCTTGTTTTCTTTATTTATTTAGGAGAGGGACAACTGTGAAAACCCAATAAAAAATTTTTTTTAAGTACGGTTATAAACCATACAAGGTATCATATCATCGACTGATGTTGACTGCTCACACTTTCAGCCAACTAGCTACATCAGCTATCCAAAAATAACATGCAGTGCTTGATTTACTTGTTGTCTTCAGACACAAGGAAAACAGAAGTGTTTTTTCTTAGGGGAAAAAATCAGCGATCAGGGAAATATCAGCGATTATCATTAGATTGTGCAATGTTTTAATTGCCATTTTGTAGAAACAAGAGTATGGTTAGAAAAAGAGAAGAGGTAAAAGAAATATTAAACAGGGACATCGAACTATTTTAAATTGTCATTCCATCCATTTCTTTGAAAGTAAATCAAATCAATTTTTTTGTGGTTTTGGGCATTGGTTGTCCTTCAAGCAGACCTACCAGGAATGCCCTAGATCTGGCTCCATGTGTCAGAAGAAACATGACTTCCCTTATGACTTCTGTCTCAAAGACTATAACTTTATCAATATTGATTTGAAATATTTACAAAAAGGAAAATGAATAATGGATTTAAAAAAGATGGGGAGGCAGAAGAAGTACAAAAAAAACACCTACATCTGGTATTTAAGGGGAGGAAGGTGGGGAAAGGACTGGGGCACAACAAATTGCTAGACATTTGTATAATTTATTCTGAATGCAGTGCCATCGAAGTTGCTGTCTGCAACCTATTTGCACTTCATTATCACAGAAAAATGGTTGGGCTTTATTCAGGTGCCTTTGAAAAATTTGGATAAATGTATATGTCTTTTAGTTTATGCTGTTTACCATGCATTATTTCAGTTTACAGTATGTAAGTCTAATGATCTACTCTCCTACTACTACTATTACTGGAAAATCCCCTACTTTGCAAAACAACACTTTTAATGACATTGTAATGGATTGTAGTCTACTTGCACTATCCACATGTGTTATTATCTTATAATGAGCAATATTGGCTTATTTGCAGCAGTGACTTTAAAAGGTGGGGACGTTTTTCAGAGGACCTCCATAACAACAATCAGCAAAATTCTTGCCTTTAAGAGCTACATTAAAGTTGTAGTGGGAAATACTCAGCACAGCAGGTAGCCAAGCATGTAAAACGTTAGTTATTTACATTCCGGTGGACAACCGTGAAATGACTACTGCTTGCCTTTTCTCCCAGTATGTGAAATGACTCCTGAGGATTCGACGAGTGTGTTTCACAGCGATGGATCAGAGACTATTGTAGCACTAAAGAGGATGGAGTTGTTAACGTTTCGTATGGGTCTTATATGTTAGTTTGGGACTTGTTTATCGTCAAAAGAACTACATTAACATAGTAGCCTACTCTTGGAATATCCCATTTACAAAGTGGGCCCTAGCCATAGCTGGGCCTGACCCTGGGACTCACCCAATCCTCCCAGGGGGATTCTCAGCTGAAGCCTACCCTAGCTCTGGTGTCAGGGACAATGGTGGGGGCTCCAATATCCTGGTGTCCATACCTCCCTCAATCCTCCCCTCTCCCCACTGTGAGCCGCGCACGCCGACCGGGTGTGCTCTGAATTTGATGAAGTGGGATAATTCCCTCAACTGATCATATCACTAAAGGAGGAATCCCGAGATCAAGACCAGACTCCAGGGACCAGTCACATATGGGAAGGATTTTTGCAAATCCTAATAAACTTTCATCTGCCGATTTGGCTGGGCGTTGGTGTGGGGGACATGGGCATCGGTTTTGGGCTCTCTAGTGTGCCACAGACCCAAGGACCAGAGAATGTGTGTGTGATAAAAAGGCTGCACAAGAAATGACCCCACAACAAGAGTATCCATCCCAAATTCAAATTAAAAATCAATCTGCCAGTGATCTTATTAAAACCAAAGCTTCTTCTTGTTCCAAGACAGAACATTGGAAGTAGACCTGCTCCAGGAGCAGGAGGAAGGCCCACGTAGATCACCGAGGACACCGCTGGTGTTTTCATCTTTCTGTCGAATTGTTTATCGAATTAAACACCAGTAAAAAACCACTTGGTCTTCCTTCCCACTTCCTTCTCTTTCACTGTTTTAATTTGATCAAAGAAACTGCTGACACAGGCCTGCCCTGCCCTGCACTCATGTGAAACCAATTTCAACAGCCCATAAAGCTGGTCTTCTGGGCTCCTAATAGACATGACCGTCTTCAGCCAGGAGGAGATACTCACATGCTCAAAGGACATGTGGGGCCGCAGCAGGTCCATCCCACCATCCATAATCAGGGCAGAGGGGGGGTCGAGGAAGGTCCAGACCACGGGAGGTACTTCTCTGGTTCATGGACGTTCATGAGAAAGGGATGGATTGAAAGGAAAAGTATTCACTCAGTGAATACACAGTTCTTCCCCGAAAACAAGCACAACGTCTTACTACACAGGATCGTGTAGTGTATAACAGAGAAGGCAGAGAGTTCTGCGTCATACAATCAAGACCACATTGAGATGGGTGCTGGTAAACACTTGGGGTGCCATAGCGATGAGAGCTTTTCTATCTCCGAGTATGCCAGGGAATATTTACAAGTACACAAAGTGGCCTACATACATCCCCAAGTGCTTGAACACACACACACACAAACACACACAAACACACACACACACACACACACACACACACACACACACACACACACACCCACACACACACACACCATTTTCTGAGCACAGCACACACATATAGGTGCACAATTAAAGTGGGACATCATTTGTATTATCCCGGTCCCTGCTATAGATATGCATTGTCAGAACAGATACATATGTAGTAACAAAAAAATATATATACACCCATACACCCAAAAGGACATTATAAATGTGGTCCTTTCATTTATTTAACATTTTATTTATTATTTTATTTTATCAAAATTTATTTTTAACTTAAACATTCTCAAAAGTTCGGTTGGCAGTGGCAGAACTTTAAATTATTCACTTTTAATAATTTGGCTGCAATTGTAAATTAAAATAGTTCATGGCTAGATCAGTGTGAACCTGAAAGTGCTTAGGAATTAGCAGATTAACCATTTTAGGACTGACGTGTCACACTCCAATGATTTAATGTGCTGCAATCAAGTGTGAAAATGTAATGAATTAAATTAATAAAAAAAATATGTCCTCAACTCATGTTACACTATAATGTAATCACCAAATTTACTTTAGTAAAATTAAAATACATTGATGTATTTAGCTAGGGGAATATTTCAGTTATTCTGACAAAGCACTATTGATGTTAACTCTGTACACAACTACGCCAGAACATAAAATAAAAAGTCCTTCTTACTCTCACGGTCACAGAATAAAACAATGAAGTCAGTTTTTAATCAAGCCCCCTTTTTTCTAGCAAGGCTTGATATGAGAGAAATCCCTGTCACTGCCAGACACTGCTAATTGTCTATATGCTCTACGGGGTTATAGACTGAGGTCTGTGCCATAGTTTGTTTTTCATTCATCTGGGCAGTGTAGGACATGTCGAACCCGGTCAGGACTAATTACACTGGTTAATTTCCTGGTTGGGGCTTGCTTCAACTCAGCAGCTAACAGGTCTGGTAATCCAGTGAGACATAAAGACAGAAACTGTACAGAGGATAGCCTCTCCGACAAGCTTGACCAGACTTCACTCCACACTCAAATAATACGTATATATTTATTACTGGAGGGTTAAGGGATCAAACCAGTCATGGCTTCCAGTCTTTTCTGTCAATGCTGGGGTTAACATGACGCATACAGTTCATACAGTACATGCAATACATTCTTCTGATGTTGGATGCCCATATAGATGACCTTTAGAAATGGAATGTCCCTTCCATGTGAAATCAAATCAGATCAGCGTTGGCGCTTTTCCTCTTCCCCTTTCTCTTTCCGTCTCGTGTCCGTTGCCATTCCTGTACAAAGCCGCCTCGCCACGCTTTATTAATGCCCATCAAAGGCCTGAATCAAACTGCCTTGCCACAGGCTAAAGTCGGAAAGTCCATCACAGTCAGTCACCCTAGCCAGGATGTGAGCTGGAAGTCTTGTCCACGACCTTGGGTTTTCTTTAAAGGTCTCCATTCACACATATATGAGTTGTCTGCTAACTGGATAGACAAATCTTAATGTAGAAAACATTACACAAAGCAATTTGGATTGCCTATGTGTATGAAACGTGCTATGTAAATAAATTTGCCTTGCCTTGCCGACCAATTTCATCGGCTCTGCCAAAGTTTCTTCCATTGTGGTGTGAGCTCGGGGTATTTGAGTGGTCTTTAAAGGCAAACAAATTTGAACTTGTGTTCAATTCTTTATTAAATTATTAAATTAGTCACATGACCACATTCCTTCTTTAAAAGTGTTAAATTATTAGAAAAGGTTGAAGCCAGAGAATTTGCTGCCGAATGTTTAACATTGTAAAAAAAAAAAACTGCAGTGAAGTGAAATAACAACCTCAAATAAATGTGACTATAGTTTTTATAGTCTGCACACTGTTGTACATTTACAAATCTAACATTTTTAAGGAATACGCCTCCTGTCCCAAAATGTTCATTAAATTTGATAACTTGGATTAATGCATTCATATAATTTAACTAGTATTTCTTGCTTCAACTAATTTCATCATGCCAATGATATCAAAGGACCTCTAAATGTGAGGCATTAATACATTTTGATCTGTCAGCTCAATAATATTTTGGTCTGTTGTAAAACTATTTGAAAGTCACAAGCATGCCTGTGTAGTGTTGTATGGACATAAGCTTGAATGCATGTAATTTTTGCCTGAACTACTTTGAAGGTTGCTGACTTCTCTCACCAATTGTTCTGTTATGGCCAACAAAATTTAAAGGATGGCACGTGAACTTACAGTACCTGACATTTTTATTTGGATTGACATGCCAATGTTTGTGGCATTAACTCAATTCAATTGGTGAATTCAGTTATCAAACCAGTGCAATGACTTTGTAAAAAAGGCATTTAGTATTAATACAACTAATGAAAATTGTGTTATTAGAGTTATAATTATCCACACTTCTGTGTATAGTACAGTGTGCACCTTGATTACTTGTGAGAATATTCCAGTCTATTCCTATACACCATCACCACATATCAGAAATTATTCTGCCATGTATGTCCCACTGTAAATCATAACATATATGCCATTAAATGCAAAGGTCAATTTAGACATGACTGTTTTCCTTTCGTCTTTCACTATCTAATAAAGCCATTCTTATTACAATGATATAATGGCAATATGGAACAGGCCACAGGGATTAAGATCCAGATGCTGTTAACACTGAAAGGTTTGAAAGTTTTCATCAATCATTTAATCTGTCAACATTTTTGAATTAAAGTTATTTTATTTCAAAGCAGTATTTAAGCCCCCATTGGCTGTCAGGAAATGAAACGTATTTTTTTCGTCTCAATTTATGTAACAATTACAGCTGTGTGATTAGATTTAAGCTGTGTGATTAGATTGTCTAAATAAATCCACCAAATGCTATAACAATTATTAAAATATACAATAGATACATTCAAAGACCGAATTTGAATTACTGTTTTGTTTGTTTAAATTAAATGTTTTTTGGAGATCTATATATGTTTAGTTATTTAATCAAGCTTTAGCAAGCAAGTAGACAAAACTGTAAGAGGTTTATTGCCATACAATATATCCAATGAGTTCCACAAAGAAAGTATTTGAATCAGGATGATGGATCCCGTACATCTATAAAAAGAATATACATTAGTTTATAGAGTTGACAAAAGATGCACTTCTTCCTTCAATTAAAATGATTGGTCTACTAATACAGTATAGCGTGCTGTAAAATGTAACATTATTTCACCAGATGGAAAACAGTATGAGGAATGTTATTTTACTAGACGTGCATGCAGTCTATTCATTACCATTATGAGAGAAAATGTAACCTACACAATCACATTGTAATTACAGACATAGTGTACTTAATAAGGTGCTGGTATGTAGTTACAAATAAAACACTGTTGTTTTAGACCTTGGCTTCCAAATCACACCTTTCCTCCTACCATCTAAACTCTTTGGATTATTTAAATTAAACAGTGGAACCATAGGTTTAGGGTTATTGTGCCACGTGTTTTTCCCCTCATTTTTGGTGTGTGTATATAGTACATTCGGTTTTATTAAAATACCATACCCAATAAGGAGCCTCTCTTATTCAATGCAGGTGGGCCTGCGGTCAATGGGAAGCTTTCAATAGCTTTGCCAGAAAACTGACACGTTAATAACTTTTCAATAGTCAGGAACACCATCGCTGAACACAGCCCCTCACGCTCACACTGTGTGTGTCTCCCAGGCACCAAAGAAAGGCACATGGTTTATATAATAAGACAATTATAATAAGTGAGACCTGGGACGCTATTCCCTGTGAAATAAATGAAGGAATCACGCTTTTGTGGCCAAAACATAAACCCACCCCTTTAAACATGCCAATGGAAATGTAAAACATATATTTCAGCCTTATTTACAATGGTAACCAGCGTAGTATTTTTCCCAGCGCTGACTTCCAGGATCTAAACTACATGGAGGTTTCTTGGGATTGAAGCTGCTGAGATGCTGTTTTGTTGCCGAGCAATGAACAGTGGCGTGTGGATACACAAATACAAATACACACCTTTTGACTGGCAAAGTGCCTTACATATTTAATCAGATGTGTGTGTGTGTGTGTGTGTGTGTGTGTGTGTGTGTATTTGAGTGCGGGCATGCATGCTTTCACATGTTTATGATTGCAAGTGCATGTATTGTATACATAGAACACTTTTGTACTTTAGTGTCAGTATGTGGGTGTGCCAGCATTTACCTGCACAAATGTTGGTGTACGTGCTGTGTGTGTGGCGTCGGTTGGCAGTAGCTGGTTTGCATTTGTTCCACTCCAGTACTGGGTCTTCCATACCCTCCCCGTGCTCTGAGCATGGCTAGCCACCCGACCACCTTGAGCACCATCCCTCAGGCATGTAACCCAGCCTGGAGCCTGGAGGAGGAACAAATAAACAGCGTGACATCATGTCTGTTAGGCCAGGTCTACCTGGCTGGGAGGCAAGGGGGCTGGGGGTTGGGGGGGGGGGGGGGGGGCTGTCAGGCTGGATGAAGAGGGTGGACACGACAGCCCGCTAGTTACATCCTGGATTTTAAAGTCCCACTCCCATGAAAATCAAGTTCTGAACATTAACATATCCTTGCGGTGTTTTTCATGTGCTACAAGACATATCAGGCGCAAAATAAGCAGCCAACGCCATGGCTGAGCATTTCTGCTTTGAAACTGCAATGCACCAAGGAGAGTCTCAAACGGGCGAGATCAGACAAGCAAGATTTGTGACTTTCGATCATGTTCTTTCAGAATTCTATAAACTCAATCAAAATGTGTAGTATGTAGTCTGCATTAAGGAGTTCTGCAAGCTCAATAAACATTTTAGACCCAAAGCTACATAGAAAAGAATAGACAAATATATTTGTGACAATAAGGAATTGGCCATTTAAAACCTTTTGTCACGTAATGGCTTGTGATTTAAAGTTATTAAAGAAAAAAAATGTTTTAGGGGCTGTGAAACCTTAACAATCATAAGAGTAGTTGGAATAGACAGAAAGTTTATTTAGAAATCATAAATTTGGTTTATACATTTTCATTGCAAATAATAATAATATAAAATAATATAGTGAATCTTTGCATGCATGTATCTCGGTTATGTGTATTAATAATGAATTGTGATAAATAGATTGAATTCAAAATAAAGTAATTTAGGTACAGTACCATAAAAAAAAAATAGATGTGGAAGTCAGACAGTAAGTTGGTAGCCTATCTGGTTTTGCCATTAGACAATAAGTAACAAAGTAGTAGTATCTGCTGTTTATTTTTTGTATTTAAATATGTAATCAGTCGTTCATCATAAATTGATATGACTATGCCCTCTCTAAAGGCGAATAAAGGTTGCACCAAAGGGAAGTGTTTCGACGTTGTCTATTGCCTATTATTTGGGACGTAGGTTGACCATGCTTATTTTATTTGGGGTGTCCTCGCATTTCCTCATTATGGCTGTTACTACAAGTCCTCCGATATAATTAAATGTCCTTCGCATGATTATATTCGAAAATGTTCAGTGTGATAATCGAATGAATTACATTTTAGTTTTTATTATTCTATTTTAGGCTTAGGCGTGTATTGATATTATTTTGTTTCTTCCACTGCATTTATAATAGCATTTTTGCATAAAAAATAATCAATTTAAAATGTCTAGTTCATTTAGGCTTGTGTTACTAAAACGTTTGTGCTTCCAAGCAAAATATGGAATTTGAACAACATATACTATAGGCCTACTTCATTGACTATTCAATAGGCTACTGTTCAGGCTTTAAGACGGGACATGCTTTTTTAAATAAACAGGGGGAATATCATTTAGGTTCTTATTGCATAGCTAATTATTCCGATTTAAAAGTATGGTAGTGTTAATGTATTTCATTTATCAAAATTAACTAAATCAATATAAACATGTCCTAAAGCATATTATGCATATTTACATGCTCGAATTTGTATGACCCGCATGATACTGTTGCTAAAGGACACCGTCCAAATTCAAATAAGCTGTTTTACACTTAACTTCGCAAAGTACAATCAGTCACTACATTGATTGTTATCGAGGCAAAATACCTGTAACGTTGTATTTGTATTGTAATATAATAATAATGCTGAAAGTCTAATCTGTTATCTTTTTTTTTTGTCTGGGGCTATGCAGGACGTTGTAGCATGCATGCTTGTTAGCTATATCAATTGTGAATTGTAACATCAATGTTTAGAGATCAACATTTGCTACCTAAGTCTAAAGTATATGAATTGAAAGCTATTGACATGTCCCCCTCCCCACCCCAAAAGTCTCTAAAACGCCTTTTCTCTCAATAAAATCAGAAACGTTTCACATATGGTATTGGCTTACCCAATAATGTGTATCAGGCTTATAAATCATAGAGCATTGTCCAAATGGTTCGCATACATCTCTCTTCCATTTATACGTAAGATATAGGGCTTAAATTGTCAATAAGGTATACCTTTTGTCATAAATTATTTTTAAATATCTATGAATTAAACTCTGTGGTTGATCCTGAAACTGAAGTCCGTTTTGTGAACACGCAAATGAGGCGGAAAATTGCGCTCACTCTGCTGCCCATCTCTCAGGCTAGAAGCAGTTATATATTCATATCCTAATTACATTAATGTCATGTGTCAAGTGCGTCCGCATACTTTGAACAAAAACGTTTTTCTTCTCACTGAATGTCTGACCTCACCCCTTTATTTCATCAGCATAATCACTCAGGAGAGGTCTTGACTTAAGTCAGTGCAGGTCTGTGAAGTGGATGCCATCATATATCTGGGTAGCATCTTCGCAGAAAAGACGCGTTTTCCTTGCAGCTCAAAATCTGAAGGGGAGTTTAAAAGGTTTGGTCAGTAACAGTGGCTGAAAAACATCTGATTCGTTTGATAATCAAACCCAGCTGCGCGCCAGTGAGTTCGGTGTGTAGTGTGTGCACTCTGGTGAATGTGTTTATGTGTTTTTGTCTTTGAGAGAAAGAGGGAGAGAGAGTGAGTGTATCGGTTAACTCAGCGTTCCAAAAGAAGGGAAAGAAAAAAGTTTGGACGTGTTTTTATCCAGCTACACTTTTTTAGGAATGAACGCCGAGACGTGCGTTTCATACTGCGATATGACATCCATGGATTCATATTATAGCCACTCTGCACCTCAAGGCAGGGATCACACGGCGAACCCTTTTAGGACATTCCAAGCGAGTGACACCAAATACAGCCCCACTTTCCTGCCCAACAAAGGTCAGGCTTACGGAGAAAAGTCTCGGAGCCCATTCCAACAGGAGAGCCAGTCATTGGATGCCACTGCTGGGGAAGGCACTTTTAACAAATACCTTTTCATGCAGAGGTCTTCTTCCAAAACACCCCCTGAAGGAGGCAAACTACACCAGGAAAGCGGACACAACGGAGCGCTCATCTCATGCTACGGTGAGTCAAATGATTTATTTACTTTTTGTCCGGGACTGTTTCTCTTTGCCATTATTGCGGAACTTTGGATTTTCCACGGTCTGTGTTCTGGATAGCTAAATAAGTGTTAGGACATAACACTTTTAAATTGACTTTAAATCGTTTTTTAAATCTTCGTTAAATACTATTTCGGAAGCTAGCTCTTTTTGATTTGGTCAGAATAGGTTAAACATCCTATAAACGTCCGAAACTCATCGAGGAAGCATTGCGTAACTCCAACAATACCCAATAAACACACAGGAACATGGCAACTTGGCAAGGGTATTACAAAATGATTTGACAAGTTACTACTACGAAAATTAAGTCTAAAACTATCCCTGTAATACAATTATGAAGAGGCATAACCTTTCCAACTATCCAATTTTCCCTTTGACGGTTGAATTAAATTATAGGTCAAATTTAATGTGATAATCTGCATTACAATCCTTAATATTGAAACAGAATCGGACAATTGAATTAACAGGTTTTCAGATAGCATAAATAATCACGACATCTTAGCCTCAAAATTACATAGAAATTCAAATCGATGTCTTATAGACATAGAGCAAGCATAACACAATTTACTTTGCTGCGACATGCGCAATGTACAAATAAACTTGTGGGCTATCAACCTCTGGAAAACAGTTAATTATATGAATAAATATTATGCACGATTGTAGAAACTTTTGCGCCCTCGAGTGCATTAAAGCACGCACGAACACGAACACACACACACACACACACACACACACACACACACACACACACACACACACACACACACGCACAGTTATTTCATTAACTGTACAATAAGACATATAATGAGCTTAGCATTATTGGACAGCATGTTAAAACTAACACCTCGGCTAATATACATTTTCTCAGACAATATAAACTTGAAACTCAGGTGGTTATGCGTAAACGAAATAATCTTATCCTGCAAAACAATAACGTAGCCTAGGCCTACACTAACCTGTCCATCGTTCAGATTTTCCTCATTTATGATATACTCCACAGAGGTCTACAAAAGGCCACATCTTGAGCGCAGAAAATTCAACCAATGCTATAAATTTTACAGAAATACCGCAAAATCTATTACTTTCTCAAACCATGTGCAGGCAGCTTGTGGGTGAGATCAAACCCCATTGACAAAGTAAGAATTGTCAAGGCATTAACACAAAGCATCAAAAGTATAGTGGTAAAAGTAAAGCGTATCTCAGGAGATTACTAACAAATGCTGATTTGACTTTTCGTTTCAAAAGTTTTAAACCTCATAGAGATGATTAATACCAGAAGGTTAATATACACCGAAACAGTCCTACATTATTATTATTATGTGAAAGAGTAGCCTAGGCCTACTATCGATGTAGTATAGTAGGCCTAGTGTAGCCTAGTACACTTGTATTTCAAGGGCGTGCAGGATTTTAATTTTTGCCATGCATGTTTTAGCCTGGTGTAGCCTAAAATCCATTTCAAAATCCACAGGATAATTTTCACATCCTTTTTAGAATTTACTTTCCATCAAGCTAAAATATAAATGACAGTTTGTCATTTATGTTTTAGCTCGGTGAAAAATAGTGTATTGCACATTGTTTATGGCAAAAAAAAATAGAGATAGGCCTATGGAACATAGTAAGGAATAGGCAAGAAAAGTACGTTATTAACAATAAACCCCTTTACCCTTGGCGTTCTTGCCCCAGGGCGTTTCGATTGCAAAGGGCCAAACGCTTGCCCATGAATTTAATTGCACAACAATTAAATGAAATAACCTATGCAAATTACTTATACGTGAGGCATGCATCAATACAATTGGCTGTTTATTCAATTCTGACTGTATCTGCTTCATGGTCAGGTCCAAGTGATGAGCTGACTCCACTTGGTATCGATGGGCCCTACTTGAGCCATCGATATAAAGACGAAAACGCCGACTGACACTTTGTTGATGGTTAACATAAATTGATTGAATGATTACATATTATTTTCATGTGAGCAAAGGAAATTGCGCTTGAAATGTCAACGATAAATTCCTAGATAGTTTTAGTTGATAACCTTCTTAATATGGAACAAATACTAATATCATTAGGCTATTATCTATATAGAGAATCATAAATCGAATAGTTAAGTTCTTTTACAGGTGGGAGAGATTCTTAAAAAAAAAGCCATAATGTTTTCCTGAATAAGATTAATGTAAACGCTAATGAAACCACATAAAACAATCACTCGACTTCGACTGACATAATTAGTGAAAAGAGTGATGTAACTTTAAGCCATTCATATTGGATTTAATGGTGGTCTGCCGTGCAGATGTTATCTGATGTCTTTGGTTTTTGTTGTAGTTTGTTAAAAAAAATGTATGAGGTCATACAGTTAAAAAAATAACACAAAAACATATTGATACATTTTTATTTAGAAGACAAGTCACACAAAAAAATAGACAAAGAATAATAGTACATTTGTATATAACCAAGGGTTCTACAAAAACGATTGGCATGAAGGCATATACATAATGATAATAATAATAATATAGAAAATAACCAAAATACCATATACTTAGGCCTGTTATTACAATATTTTTTAATCGTTGATATTGTTTTAGCATATAAAGTCAGTTTAGTCTTGGGCAGGCCTATAGCAATACCTGGCTGCCTGAAATATGTATATTATAATTATTATCAAAATATTGAAACACAATACTACTAAGGGCATTATACCTTGCGTTACAATACAAAAATCCAAACCTTAGATATAATAAATGTTGACATCTGTGCAAAACAACACATTCCATAGACGACAGTATATCCAAATAACACATTTTTGAAATTATAAAACAGTCCATGGCTAAAATGGTTCTCTCTTTGGAATTTTGTGGATTAGACAAAAAAAAAAATACACTTGCTCATTAATCAATGTGTTGCATATATCTTGAAGTTCGAATTCAATAATCTAGCATCACTAAGCAAGGATCTATCATCGGCATAAACTCAACTGAATTGAATAACCGAGCAGAGAATTGCCTTTAAGTTATTATTTTATTTAGGAATGCTTGTAGAGTCCCAGTGCCATTTGTCAGCTGACACAAAAGTGGCCTTAAAAGGTGATACCAGTCCTGATTTCTGCCAGATTCCATGGGCTGTTTGACTGATGCTGCAGGTAGGCCTTCTTATATTCAAGGAAAATGATTTGCTCATTCAGTCTACATTTTGAAGTAAATACTTTTACACAATATGGTGTTTTTGGGTAAACTATAACCTAAAAACTACTCACATATGACAACCACAACTACGTACTAGTTATCAAATAAATTGAACGTTCTAAAGCAATCCTTAAAACAGACGATTAAATGGCTATAATGTCCAATGTTGAAATGTATAGAAGAATGGATTGAGGTTCATAATTCCTGCATAACAATGTATGTATTGTTTTAAAATGGTTTCCACACAATTTGAACTTAAAAAAAACACCATTGTGATCAAGACTTGAGCTTAATGCAAGTTGTTCTTGTAAGGTATCCTCTTTTCTGGCTAATAAGAGCACAGTAAATTACATAATGAGTTGGATTAATACATTTTGTTGTGTGTTTTGAGTGTTACCCTCTTGTTGGAAATATTTGCTAAGTGACATTATTTCCCAGGGTCTTGGTTTATTTGCTAGGACTTTGGTAATAAGTACTTCAGGTTGTAGTTATTGTTGTGTTTTTGTACCATGGACGTGTTTGATGACCATGAACATATGCATCCCTTGGTAGATGAACCATGCATGAAAAGGAAACATTTTACACTGGCGCATGTACATCAAATATGATGGTTTCATCATGAAGTCTTACTTCTGGTCCAATTATGCAATAGTCTTAGTTACAATGAGAACATATATGAAGATCTAGCTTCTTGAAATATCAGGTTTAGAGAAGGCATCAGACTGGACTCAGTCTATGTTGTCAATCATCATCAAGGTTTATTTGAAGTAGTTTATTTCATAGGTATCAAATAAGTGCATTTACTTTTTAAGCATGACACATTCACAATAGGTCCTACCCTTAACCAGTCATGGCTGAAACCAATGAACACAGGCAGGCATGTATTACAGGGGGAAATCTGTAATGGGCTCAGCACTACACCAGAGCTCCGCCATTAATGTGACTCAGATGTTGGCACAGGCAACGGTACATCATATGCTGACTTACATTTTTATACTTAGAGATCCTTGTTGTTTTAGAAACTTAAAACATGTCGAATGGGACAGGGACCATGGTAGATATTATTGATGGTGCAATTTGTTTGTTTTTCTCCATGTATAGGTAGTCAACTTTATAATTAAGTTAAGACGAATTTAAAGTCTGTAACTTTCACTTCCCAAAAATCTGAAAACAAGTTGCGTTTCTGAAAACTTAAGCTTATACAAATTAGGCCTCTTAAAAACTTAAATATAAAGAAGTATATTTTTTAACTATTATTTTTTCATTTTGTAAATTATTTACAAAACCCATTACTCTTATTTATTCCTATAGTCTATGTTATTGTATGGTACTAAACCAAGTCGTTTAGTACAAAGGTCGATCCACTAAGTTTCTCTGCCTAGTTGACTGTACAGCTCTTATTATGCATTTAACTGTACCTCAAAATAAGTGGACTGACCTCAGTGTGGGATTCAGCAGGGAAGTCTATGAAGCCCCTGAACAAAAACACAAGTGCTGTCCAGGTTGTGAATCACAAGCTGTGGCTGAACCCGATTCAACTTTATACTCTGGAAACTCCCGTGCAACAATTGAATTTAATATATGCCCTGAACACCCCCCAGCTGAAGCAGGCAGTCTGTAAATACAACAGTGAACAACATAGGCCTTTTGGGAAAACAAACACAATGACTCAGTATATGATGTCTTGTACTTCATCCTTAGAAGAACTATCCACTTCAGAGCGCATTCACAACCTTTTAAGAATTCCAAACTAGGATTTTCCATCTCGTCATATATTGAGTGTCGTCCCTGAGGATAAAAGGTTGTTGGGAGATGGTGACCTTAAGTTTGGGTGTCCTGCACTCTTCTGTTTAGAAGGGATCTTGGGGTGGGATCGATCCTCCATGTACAACAGCTGAGAGAATACATTCGAAACCCTAAGTAACCAAAATTGATACCCTTTCTAAGTGTTATGTTTGAGAACTCAACTTCACTGATATCTATTCCTAAATTTGATACTGTCCGAATTAATATCTCCGTCATCATGAACACTCTGGTTGAGTAACGACAAAATGTTAAAAGTTCTGTAGGAAAAAGGATGCGATCCTCAACTAACCCCCAGTGAATATTGAATTGACAATTGCTGTTGCTGTGATTTTTTGGGTGTGGAAAGTTTAACTTCAAGAAAGTTCATCAGAAATTCCCATCTGCTGGCCGTTTTCTTCCCTACTCTGTTTAACAAGAATCAACCACTTCAGCCTTCCTTTACAAACTTCTCTGCTGATGGATTTTAGCACGCAGTAATGGAAACCAGTCATGGTAAGGCTGACCAGGGTACACGTCAGCAGATTGCTGACATAAGTGGAGGTGACAAGGACTCTGGATCATTTTACCAGTTAGCTCACATTTTGGCACAACCATTTGCGTTAGGCTCAATCTGCGTGGTCTAGCGTGGCAGACTGGTCCTCAGTCAGGGAGCTTTGTGTAACTCAGTCATTTGTGATGTGAGGTAGACCGAATTGAAAGTCCAACGCGGATGAGTTTTCCTGTTGATCCATAAGCAGTACTTTCATGCAATTAAGTTGGAAAATATTAGCTACAAGTTGTTTTCTGGGCATTGAGTCTGACCAAAAAATCTGAATCCTCCACTTCTCTTAGTATATAATGCCCTTTAGAAGATGCATACAGTACTGTCAAAAGTAATTATCTACACTTCTCTGCAGGGACTCTGACCAGCTCTGGTCTTTGATTATGGCATTGATCTGTATTAGTGGCAATTCATGTTTACGTCGTTGGGGTTTTCTGCTCTACCCCAGAGTTTTGGACCACACTTGGATCCGTGGTCATGTTAACTGCTATTCAAGCAAAGTGGATCTATATCACTGGGAAATATCCCATTCCCCGACAGTGGAGAAATGCAATAATTTAACTAAATCACAATATTTTTAGAGGTAGAAGATACCTTTTTTAATTAAATGTACTTTTGGATCACATAACGTGTTGCTTACAGCAGAATCACTACTGGCCATATTAAGCTACACAGTCCGTAACACAGTCATAGAGTGGAGGGGGAGATAGACAGTCAAAGACAGAGATAAAATACACATATTCTGAGACTGAAGGAAAGCTTGAGAGACAGATAAAACAAGGGATGGAAAAGAAAGGGAAGGCAGAGGTATGGGATTCAGCAGTGCCTCACACTTTATGGATGGGCAATAGCAGTTGTTTTTCCAGAGTTTGAGCACTTCATAGCAGCCCACTGGGTTGACTCTATTTCTAGCACAGTAAGCCGTGTTGGATTTCGAAGCTAAGTGATAGCTATCTGATGCGAGAAGCTCTCAAACTCAAAGTTGTGCATCTGACAAGGAAACTACTACTGCGTGTGTGTGTCTTTGAGTATGTGTGTGTGTGAATTAGACCGGTTTTGATTTGCTTTTAGCTTACCAATGAGCTTAGTTTGCCAACGGCGTGCAAATGCTGTGCAAGTACACCTATACTGTGCTGTATGTGAGCTCTGGATTCTGACAAAGTCAACTCAGGGAATACACAAGCTGTATCATTCAGACTGCAATTCTCAAGCCGGTAGCCAAGCAGCTTGAGAGGAATTTTTACTCTTGGCAGGACTTCAAAGCCCAAAGCTCTGAATTTGGTGGTCATTCATGTTTAAGATGGGGAAACAAACCAAATTAGAGTTACAAATAAATGCTTTGCAGAGAAAACAGCTTAAACAAATTTCCTCTGCACCCCGTGTCCAGTCAAAACAAGGATTTATCAAGACTAGACCAAACACTTACCTCTCTTTACAGTTTCCCCTTTCTCTTCCTTTCTAAGTTATTTATGTTTTCTAATATTTGGGCTATTTCTCTTTGGGTTTGGAGAATATTATTATCATTAATCCCTCCTGACCATTTCATGACAAATTTATAGTGTTTCTTTTAAACGCTGTGAGCTGACCCCAGCCGTCCCATTCAATAAACGGGCAAAAGCTCCCTGTCGCTTTACAGCCAGTTAAATTACACTTTGATGTTCCACCCTCCTATTTTTAAACTGCAAATTAACTGCTGTCCCCTTGAAAGGTATGACCTCTGCTAACTTTAAGGGGGCCAACACTGATACGCAAAAGCAGTTGCTTATTATATTAGAACCATCCGATAATAGAGACGAGGAAGGTCTTGACTTGACTTGTGCCACTCCACATTTTCCATTTAATTGTGATATCTTAAATCACTTGCATTGGTGTCAGAATGAAATACAAAACTGTTCTGTGAGAAAATATAGACGCAATAAAATTAGTTTACAAGAACCTTTCTTGGTCTTTAGGCAGGTGTGAATACTCTTAGGGTTAAACTCCCAATTAGTTATTTAGTTAAACCTCAGCCGCTTTGCTCACCTACTGATACACTCAGTTTTCATTTGATTAGCATCAGGCCCATGTCTCAACAGTCCTCCCTCTACCCTTTGCACAAACATTACACAACTCCAAATTCGATTTAGGACCAGATTTACCATATGTTGCAGATAATAGAATAATGTGGAGCCTATTAAATGTGACATGGCGATTGTGTTCTGTTAATTCAGATATGCCACATATTAGATTGTACTGGATTGTAAGAGAAATAGTACAATAGCAATATTTAATTTCCCTGATCAGGTATTCCATACATTATTAAACGTTAAAACACAATGGTGAACAAAAAAGTTTTCACGATTTTTCAAGGTTTTAAGACAGATTTTTTAAAGTAGAAGTTTGTTAATTGTCTTCAGGCAAATTATTCATATGTCTAGAAGGCTTAATGCTGATCAGTCACCTTCAGTCTTATTCCAGACTTTGAAAAGGTCTGATCTCTTCTTGAGAAAAAAAATAAAATAAAGGGATATGTTGAATGAAAAATGAACAATGATTTTCACCTGTTCATCAGAAATGTATTTTATTTGGAAGGGAATTAACTTGTGGATTGTCATTTCACTTCTTTAAGCTTCTGTTAAAACACTACAGAAAATTGTGCCGAATACGTAACTTTGAGGCTATCCACACTAAACCTTATTTGTGCCAAGGTGTATACAGAGCTCCCACTGCCAACTCAACATAAAATAAAGATCTATGAAAAGAACAATTAAGTGTAATGTCTGCTACACTGCAGTATTTGTAGGTTATTTGTCTTGGAATTGGTCAATGTAAAACTGTCTATACCAGTTGCTAAAAGTGGTCATTAGCCTTAGCTGTATCTGTTCTTTTAAACTACCAGAAGCTAGGTATATGTTTTCCAAGTATTCCATTATTACGTGTTTTAATTGATTTAGATCAACTGCAATGTTTGATAAAAACGAAAGTTTGTAAATAGGTAATTACTGCAGCTATTTTCAACACATGGGTCGTCGAAATTCAAAATTTGGAGAGGAAGCTATAAGCTTGATCTGTGTTGCTTGTATCTTGATGACCACATCGACCAATAGTTGATAACTTATATTTTGTCATGGAAACTTCTAGAAAGGACATTTTTCTCTTGATAGCATTTCTAAATAGACATCATATGGTGTTAGAATATCTGTAATGTATTGATGCAATACCCCATCATGGATCTCCAGAAAGCTCAGTTGTGAGCTTTGGAGTCTCACATCTACTAACCATGTATGCATGTACATGGCCAGATATTTTTTTTATAAAAATAAAATATCCAACTATATAATTTAATATAAATATAAAAATTGTATTTGCCATAAAAAAAATCATGCCAGCTAGGCTTCAAAATCTGTAGTCATCCTTTTATTCTTGCTCATACTTCTAATATGCACATGCACTTCTAATATCACATCGTTAACCAAACAGTTCTGCACAGCCCTTTCAACGGATGTTTTTCTCACAGCCCTGCCTCTTTTCCCCTGGCTCTCATGACAGACATTATTTGCATTGGGGCCTTTCTCATGTTCCGCCCTCCATATGGTTAAGGCCGCAGGAGGGCCCGCCGCTGTTCACCTTGGGCAGTGGGAGAGCCTTGAGGCTGGGGCCGATCGCACGAATAACAAGCAGGAGATTGTCACAATACCCGCGGACTGCCAAAAACCATCAATGACATGGGGTATAAACAAGGGCCTTTGATCAGCAAGGAGCGCCTGATTTCAAACAGCCTGACAGCCATGCCTATTGGGGACTGTGAGTGAGGGGCATATGAAGGGATAACTAGAAAATATTTTTGTTGGGGGTAAAATGCGCTTGCTCCTTTCAAGGCTAACAGGATGTGTCAGGCAATGTGGAAGTGATTATAGTCCTGGCTAGTGCCCTGGTTCCAGGCCTAGCATGGAACTCCTTCTCTAGCCCCAGCAACATCACTAAATGGATCAAGCCAGGGCCAACCCTATCACTAAACTACTTTTGCAGGGAGAACACAGGCTGACATATGCAAACACAGTATACTGTTGGGTGGATTACTGAGAGGTCCAGAAACCGTCTTTAGCAGCAATACTTACGATTGTTTACAGCCAGATCAAATCAGCTAACAAACTGAAGTTCTGAAGCTAAATCCTAATCAAATCCCAAACATCATAGTACATATTCATCACCATATATTAGTCAGGAGATATGAGACATGAAATAATAGGTCAAGTGCTGTAGTGGGTGACTCTTCCTAAAGGAGGCCATTGCTGGTGTCAACATTTCCAACAGATCCTAGCTTGGATTTCTTTGGGTGTCATTGACCAGCTTGTGGATTACAGAAAATCGCCCTGGTTCCCTGTCCCCTTGTCATTGAAGGTTAATGTCTATGTGCGTGCGTGCGTGTGTTTGTGTGTGTCAGATATCAGGTCCCCTCACCTTGGACAACATTACCCAACATGGCGGTGGTTGGGGAGCCCCAGGCCTTCATAGCTCTGCTGGGTTGTAAGTAATGTGCAGCAGAAGCTCACATGAACGCACTCACCCCCTGGCTCTAACTAGACAAGGCTTTACCCAAGTCCGGGATAAGAAATGAGCACATGTCAATCCCCAGTTTCCAAAAATAACTGCGAACCATTGTCCTGTACAGCGGAGAAGCAGTGCCTAGAGTCCCCGCTAGACTGAGCCAGAGATGGGATACCGTGTAAAGAGCCTGCCTGTCATGGTCGGTAATATATACATGTCCATTTCACACTGTGGCTTTGACATCCATTTAGTAATGTGAGAGGGTTTCCAATTCCATTGCACTGTCCAACAGAATGTCTCAATCAGACACTGTAACTGAGTTCCACTGAGCCCCAAAGCTAAATGGAGGACAGGGAGCGGGTACCTAGAAGATTGGTACTGCTAGATTACAGGCTGGCAGAAAAAACACTAAGTAGAATTTATGATCAGTAAAGTGACTGAGGTTTCATGGTTAGGCTGCAGCCTAAGTGTGTGTGTGTGTGTGTATGTATGTCATTTTGCTGGCTACAAATTATTGGGCAGAAAATTATCCCTGACAGACTTGTTGCCGCATTGGTCTTGATACTAAGTGAGCTTTAGTGAGTATCCCACAACACACACCCACACATTGGTATTAAAGACCTTAGCGAGAAAGAGAGAGAAAAAAACGAGGGGAAAAAAACGGAGTAAGAGTGCTATGTGCTGCAGTGAAGTCCAGCAACTTTTTTTTTTTACCAGGCTACAATTGTGGCAGAGGGTGTCTGTTGGCTGTGAGATTATAGAATGATTTATGCGCTGAGACTGTCAGCCACATCCAGAGGAGGCTTAAGCATCGTGCACAGAAAACACAGATCAAAGTTTAAAGGAACAAAGACCTAAGTAGTTTCTGTGATTCCGTCAAGAGGAATAGCTGGCCAGATTTCCCCCTGGAATAACCATTTCTTCTGATCTTCTTTCTCCCCCACCTTATTCAGGTAAAGACAGCACAGGTCTAACAGAGTCCGACTTGAGCCCCCCCTCTGACCCCTCTGGGATGGACGGTAGCTACTTGAGCGTGAAGGACCAGGGCGCCAACAAAGGCCCCTCGGATAGGCAGCCAGGCACCGACCTGGGCAGCCCGATGGACAAGGGCGAGAGCGCCGAGAGCAACAAGGGCAAGAAGCGGCGTAACCGCACCACCTTCACCAGCTACCAGCTGGAGGAGCTGGAGAAGGTGTTCCAGAAGACGCACTACCCGGACGTGTACGCCCGGGAGCAGCTGGCGCTGCGGACGGACCTGACGGAGGCACGCGTACAGGTAGGGTGTAACCACAGCCCTGAGACGAGATGCCACATGGACCAACCAGTAGGGTGTGATATATATTCTTTTTATAGTGGTAAAGAAACAAAAATAACAACCAAAAGGCAAAGATAACAGCCCCACTCACAATCCATGTACCAAACAATAGTGAGGATATTTCCCATCCTGCCCTAAAGAAACCCCCTCGCCCACCTAATAATAGTCTGCAAGTTTAATCTAATAGTAAGTTGTGGGGAAAAACAGGGAATGACAGGGCAAATCTGTGGATAGCAGAACCACACAAAGCCCTAAACATCTGCAGTTTTGGTGAGATAACGTCACCCAGGCCAGCAGGGCGAGAGATTTATCTGCTAACGGGGGAGTAGGCGAGAGAAAAGAAGGGGAGTTGGGGGCTGGCGTAGGGCAAGGGGCCCCCAGGGAGAGAGGGCCGAGGCTGGGGCTGAACCGACTGAGGCTTCCTTGGCCTGGGCCTCATATGTTCACTGTCAGGGGAGCAGACTTTCATCAACATTATGAGGAGACACGCTCTTCTCGGATGGGCTTTAGGCGTGTGAGCCTGTCTAGCCAGCACCTGAACCCCTGGACTCCTGAACCTGCGTGCCGGCAGCCAGTCTGGCCTAAAGCAAAGGACCTCGCAGACCCACTACCTTGCTGTGACCTTCCGGCTCCATTTGCATATAATCCGTCCAGCCCTGCATTCCGATATTGGTGGACAGATGATCCCCCCATGTTAGATGAAAGTGCACAAACACTCCCTTACATTTCAACACACACACGTAAGGAGAAAGAGATCTTGCAAAGAAATGTATGGTCACACACACTGACACATACACCCGCACATGTGCACACCCGAGTCCACTGAAATCCCCTGGATTCACAGTGTTTTTCTTTCATTAACATCCTGTTCAGAGAAGAATGTGTCCCTCCCATGGTCTCCAGGGTAGGTGTGAAAACCTTCCCATGAGCCTTTAGCGAGACACGGGGTTAGCAGCCGTCACCATCTGATCTGTCCTCTTCATTTGCCTTACCTTTTTTCTGGCCATGCTGCAGAGCGACTTCTGTCTAGAAGTTACGACGCCACAAGGTTAAGCCTAGTCTACTTTTGAACATCTACTTCAAGCATATTCCTAATGTTTTGATCAAAAATAACCTTCTCTGTGTTTCATTGTCCATGATAGTGAAAGCCCCCAGCAATGGATCAATCAATTCAATTAATGAACCACTGTACGGGACCTACAAAATGTAGAACTGTCAATGGTAAAACACGAATGAGAAAACACACACGGACACAAAATTCCCTTTGAGATCAAAGATCTACGCAGCCCCACGATACGCTGTGAGAAAGGAATGAGATCAGCGTGGATTCCAAGCCTTTTACACGACATGTGCTGGAGCAGTGGCCAGCCAAACACGAGAAGTCTTTGGAGCCAGAGGGAGGTTGTAACTCAGGCCAGAGGCTGCGGAGGTATGTCCTCCTCTCTTCTGGCCTGCTCCAGGCTTTACAGCCCCCTTTAGCTCTCCCAGCGGCACTCTTAAAGCACTCAAGTTTAAAAAGATAAAAGACGGGGGATGCCTACAGTCATCCAGAGGAGCAGTGTGCTGCACTCCTTATCCAGACCTCTCACACACAGAAGGAATTCACAGCTCATGAATTCTGACTCTTATGGAGACAAACCTTTCATTACCAGCCTCCATTGCAATCTTAAGAAGCATGTTAGGTTTGAGTTGTGTGTTCCATTGAAAAGAACCGGGATTCATGTTGACATACCTTCAATTTTTGTGAAGTTTTCACCATAAATGTTTCATGAAGAGGGTATACATTTTATAAATATATAACAAGTAATAATGCTTTGTACATAAATAACATACGTACAATTAAAAGACATTAGAATAAATACATTTGAATAAATAAAACACAACATAAAGAATAAATAAAGAAAAAAATTATTTGAATAAATGCATTTTTTCTTTAGTAACAGAAAAACTATTTTCTTTACTGTGATGGAACACGTGGTGCTGTAGTAGTAAACCGGGCTGTCCATAAACGTTTGCCTGGGAGATATTTGCTTTTTCTGTCTACTGGTTTCAAAGGGAGGAAGTCGGTTCAACTCAGAGTCATGTGCACTTCAGATACACGGGCAGGTCGAGGGTCAAGGGTCAGGGGTTTCAACAACACCACGTCTCACCGACTCTCTCTCTCTCTGTCACTCCAGGAAGTTTGACAAGGAGTTCAAAAGTTTTTTTAAATAGCGAGTAGAAGATAGTAGTATGACTTTATGGAATAAACTACAAAACAAAGGACCCCGAAGAAAGAAAACTCATGGGATTGGGTTCATGATCATAGATCAGACTGAACTGCCTATAGTGTCTAACAGTATGTTGAAGTTTGTCACGCTACAGTATGGAAGTTGACATAAGTGTCAGCTCAGGCAGCGTATCAATCACCAGAAATGGTCTCAGACTTCAAAGTGGTCCAATCCTTGTACAGCTCTCCTGCTCGAACCAGTCTCTTTCTTCACGCTACTGGAACATAAATTTTGCCTCAAAGTAGGTCTCTAAGCTACTTGAGCTGTCAATGTCTTTACCAATTACAGTCATCTGCCAGCATGCACAACCCAAAGGTCTGTTTCCCAATCTGAATATCAACCAGACCGGGCTAAGTCTTGGGGGCTACCACCAAAAATAACAAACTTTATGCATTAAAGTCTATTAATAAGCTTTTAAAGGCGCCAGGACCTATTGTGAAAGTGTAACCAGTTAAATTGCGGGTGGTGCCGGGAATAGTAAAAATTTAACAGTTTTTCATCATTCTAGCCTATTTTAAATGGGATGCGTAGTTTAGGTTTAGCTGGTGTAGTTCAGCGTTGTGTTATGGAATTATTGTGAATAGTGACTCATAGAAGGAATTCCCTGAATTCTGGCAAATCTTTATGCAAGTCAATCAAAACCATAAGCCAGCTGAAATTCAACTTGTACACTACGGTGTATTTATTTATCCTAAAGGAATAGTTCACTGATTTGGATGTTAATATACGTTATTTCCATGTCACCTGGAGAAGTCACCTACAGATAGTTTTATCATCCATTTGGGCTGTTTTTGAGTACTTACGTTTTCCCGTTTAGATTCAATGCAAACAGTTTGCCTGGAAACTTATGGGGGATTACTTAGCGCAATACTCGGTACTGGGAAGGGAATTCCACAACTGTGGGGCTAAAAGATGCGGCCCTGCAAGGTAAATAATGAAGAATACAGTCTCTGAGATAGGTTGGTGTGAACCCCTTTAGTGCTTTAAAGACCATTAACATGACCTTAAAATATCGAGACCATAGAGGACAGGAGAGATGTGTTCTCTCTTTTTAGTCCTAGTAAGAACTCTGGCTGCAGCATTTTTAACCATTTGCTATTTTTGAATTGACTTGCTTGGTAGACCGGAGAATAAATAGTTGCAATAGTCTAAGCAACTTGTGATGAAAGCATGCATCAACTGCCCTGCGTCTTTTAATTATAGAAATGGACACATTCTAGATATAATTTGCATAATTCTAAGGTTTAAATTAGATTCACGCCTTGCTGTTGCACTGTAACTTTAAAAGGCCCAACCTTTCGAAAATTGAATCGCTCTGGCACTTCAGCCTAAAGACAAGGACCTCGGTTTTATCATAATTTAATTTAAGAAAGTTCTGGGACATCCAAGAGATGTAATACTGCAAAGACAATTTGTTAGAGGGGAGAGGCAATCTGGGTCTTCTGAGACCACAAATATGTAAAGTTGGGTGTCATCTGCATAACTGTAATTTGACGCCATGTTCCCTGATGATTTGTCCCAGGGCCAGGGGTAGCAAGTATAGCGAGAAAATAATTGCCCCAAGGATTGATCCTTGCTGTAAACCTAACACACTAGCCAAGAACCAAACACATTACCTCACTCATTTAAATGGCATGTGATATTGCAATTTGTTAAAACAGTTAACTAACATAGTTTGAGGTCCAGCTGGACATGAAGGCATTTGAAACTCATCGTCTTTCTGTCTCCCTTCCTCTGACTCTTTCTTTTCTGTCAATAGCTCCATCTCTGTCCTTTTGTTCTCCACCTCCTTCACTGCATAGATTTCTTCTCTGCTTCCTATCCTGATCTTCCACTTTCCTTTGGTGGAACTATCTTTTCCTTTCCCATATGTGTTGTTCATCTCAACGCAAATTAAGAGCCAGCGAGCCAAAGACATGTAAATGATGGCTGCAGTGGAGCATGTGTGGTGGTCACGTTTTCTACATGGCCATGGGAATCTTGCAAATTACTTACCACGTGTTTTTGTCATGGTTAAACTTTGATGCACTGAAAAGGGCACTAAATTCTTGCAACCCGCACTCGTCACTGTGTATCGCGAGTCTGAAGCTTCTGCAGTGTAACCTTCTCCATAAATACATAAACTTGAAGGCTAACACCCTGCTCTGGCATGCACAAATGTCTTTAAAGTATAAAAACTTACAGTTGTTCGCTCTTCTGGTCTTAATATGTATCGCTATATTCGTTGTCTGCCCAGAGTGTCTGCCCAGAGCAGAGCGACACACATCGGCTCGCGACCAGACAAGTTCCGTGGTAATAGTGGGACTTTCCAACGTGGCTGGCACAGGGCAGGGGTAGGCCTATCATGCGCACATTTTTAAAAATTTGTATACGTTTGCAGATGGGGCAATTACAATCATATATGGAGAAAAATTATGAACGTACGTCAGACATAATCAAAATGTTATAGCAGACACATCCTTTTCACAGGATGGTAGCTGCCACTCCATGCCACTGCCACCCTGTAGCACCGGCACTTGTCATTAATCAGTGGACTATTGTGAACAGACAGCTGGAAGACGAAAATGTTCTCTGATTTTCCTCTGGTCATATATATATATATATATATATATATATATATATATATATATATATATATATATATATATATACATATACATATACATATACATATACATATATATATATATATATATATATATATATATATATATATATATATATATATATATATATATAACTAAATGTGTTTATATCATTCTTTGCAATTCGTTTTTCAGTAGACCAAGACTATATGACTGAAGTATAAGGAATTGGAGAAGACAAAGGGAAAGATGAAGGAAGCAGGACAACAGGGGAGAGGGAGTGAATTAGGGGGCACCCTTTTGCAATCAGCAAATTAAACATCAAAAGAAAAAAAAACAAGCATTCTCCATCTAACCCCCTCCCCATTGTCTCAAGCCACAAACTAACCCACTGAATGTGTCCAACTCAAATTGTGTCCTCTCCTACTTTCTCAGCAAGAAATGAGATGAGTGTTCATTGAAAAAGCAGCATACACAAATAGGAAGCAAAACGAAACCAGAATGGAGTTTGGATTTTTAAGAAAATATGAATGAATAGCAGATTTGGGTTCTGAATTTACAATCACCTACTACGAATATATATGCACTTAATTTACATTTAAAGTCCTCATGTATCAGAGCCATTAGTCAGCGACGCTCTCCAAACAGATGATGTGATGCAGAAGCATATTGCTTTGTGGCTGGACATTAAGTGCGATCACAGTCCAGCTAATATCAAGTTTCCCAGGCCTGCGATAACGACAGGGTCCTGTGGTGCTGTGAGGTGGAGAGGGGCGCCTTACCCTAAGCTCATAAGAGACAGACTCAATTTAGGTTCCTTGCACCCGCTTTGAAGGGAATTTAAACACAACAAATGCTTTCAATAAACAACCGTTTTAGTCTCAGATGCCAGAGGTAATTACCGCACACTTTTGTCCTGAGAAAATTGGCCTGTTCCTGTCCAAAAAAAAGCTAAGCGGGGGGATGGAAGAAATATGGGTTTGTAAATGTTTTGTTTTGGGAACTGGAGTGTAAAGTTCCTCTCCATCTTGTCTGTAATAAATGCCATCTCACCACTGATTGCCCTCTAGACTCATTGGAAGATTAGATAGAACATTTTTATTACTTCACTCACTGTTTATACAGTATGTCTTCCTTCACGAGCAAGTTTGTGTGCATGTGTGTGTGTTTGTGTGTGTGTGTGTGTGTGTGTGGGGGGGGGGGGGGGTCTAAGCAGCATTCATGTGTGTATCTATGATACCCAAGTTATTTGTGTGTGTTTTCTATGCAGAGTACATTTGTGCAAATGTACGTATGTGTGTGCTTTGAGAAGGAAAAGTTCTGCAGCGGTGTCTGTTTAAACCACAAGCTGATTGACCAAAGGCTCATCCTAAGACCCAAGTTCAAGTTGCATGACGGATCGAGATTGCAAAACAAAGAGGTCTCTTCCTTTGTAAAGGCCTCCACTTCCCTTGAACCAATAAATAGATGGAGCCAATCTAAAAGATGGTGTGGATCCCAGAGAATGGAATTTCAGTCTGCCTTTGAGACTATAAGCCTTTGGAATACAGCTTGCTTCATTTTCCACTCAGAGCTTCAACCCTCTGTTGATGCACCAGGGACATAGTCTTTTGGCTGTGATCTTTCGGGGGTTTTTTCCATTTGAAAATAATGGTGTAATTTCTATCTAGACTGCTATTCTGCAGATATTTGGTAGGTTGTAGGTGTATGGTTCAAAGCTGACTAGCTGCTAAGTAACCTATTTTCCCTCTCAGACACTCTTGGACTCACACTCACACATGCACACACAGACACAGAGCGTTTTACTGATCAATCAAAGCCTATCAGTTTTAGGGACCATCTACATCAAGATGTCTCTTGCTCTCTGCTATTTGAGAGTCAAGTGTCTGTAAACGAAGGAGCTAACCCACAGATACAGACCCATTCCTAGACTGATGTCAGAGCCAGACCCAAGCAGAAACCAACGCTTAAGACCCAACAGTTTACCCACAGCCTCAACACAAAGCATGAGCTCATCGCTTTAGATCATCTTAATGTTTCAGGTTATATCGCAACCAGGATTTACGGATTGGGTTAAATTCTAAACTTCTTGCCTCCAGGTATGGTTCCAAAACCGTCGCGCCAAGTGGAGGAAGAGAGAGCGCTTTGGCCAGATGCAGCAGGTCAGGACCCATTTCTCCACGGCCTACGAGCTACCTCTGCTCACCAGACCGGAGAATTATGCACAGGTACGCAATCTAACTGGCAGGAGAAGAGGTGGGCAGTGTAATAAGAGCATTTGTCTAACTTATCTGTGATACCATGATATGGGAGGTCTCTCCTCCCCCGCCCAGAGACACCCAATCTATTATTAATCTGCACAGGGAGTCCAAGGGCCAGGGAGCAAACTGTCTTTCGCCTTAAGCAAAGGATAGTATGATGCTGTGGAATGCAGTCGTGGGCTTGTATCTGGTTCCCCCACCAGAGCCTCCACTCCCGGCCCCTGTCTCTCACTCCCCCGCCACCACACCTTCCTATCAGACTTTTGATCATGGCTGAGGTCTGCAGAGGAGGAAGGGGAGCGGAGGGGGGCAGGAAGCATGGGTCTTAGAGGCAGACAGTCAAGGTGTTGAAGGACTGAAGGAGATGACCTCTTTCTCGATCTCTTCCCCTCAACGGCCCCCCTTTTTTGGGTTTATTTCTCCGTATCCGTCCCTCTTTTTCTCTCTTTTCTCACATTTTTTGCCATGTTTTGAAGTTTAACTAACAGCCCTGTGTCCTCTGTATTTCCTCAGATCCAGAATCCATCTTGGATCGGTGGCGGCAACGGCTCCTCCCCCATGCCTGGCTGCGTTGTGCCCTGTGACACTGTGGCCTCTTGCATGACTCCTCATCCCCACGCCTCCAGTGGGGTGTCCGACTTCCTGGGCGTCACCAGCCCTGGAGGTCACATGGGACAGACACACATGGGCAGCCTGTTTGGGGGTCCGCCTGGCATGGCCAACGGTATCAACGGCTACGATATTAACATGGACCCGGATCGTAAGTCGTCCAGCATCGCTGCCCTGCGCATGAAGGCCAAAGAGCACAGTGCAGCCATCTCCTGGGCCACATGAGGGCCAGTTGTACCAGCAGGACTGGGGCCCTTTAGGAGTCCCCAAAATCTCTAAAGCAACCCAAGTGAGAGAAGAGGAGGAAATCTGTAACAGTGTGACTACCTTATATCATAAGTAAAGCCGTACGTAGGTCTAGGGAACATTTGCTGAAGAAGGAGAGGAGGACGTTTGGCTGAGTAGAATATATGGCATGGCCTTACAATTTGAACAGTGGACTGTGTATTTCATGAATGCCTCTGGCGGGAGAGATTGACAAGGACCTCAGACCAGGGCAACAATCAGTCAAGTCCGGCGCTTAGCTTTGTGTGAGATAGCACTGTGCCATAGATCGAGTACGACACACAACCTTTTTGGTTGAATTGTGATCGTAGACAGCGTGAGTGCAAAGAAAGAAATAAAACAAAATAGGAGATAAAACTAATTAGAAACCAATCCCTGCACTTTTTCGCTAACATAGAGGATAAACAGAGCGTGAGGTGCAATCCTCTTCAAACATCTTCCACTGAGTGTTGATATAGTTTTTTTTTTTCAATAGCTTGTTATTTAGTATTTAAGTGTGTCTTTTTTAAACTCCTTGGTTTACTGGATTGTATGATTGATATTTACTTGTCCCAACAGACTTGTACAGGCTACATTGCTTTTTTAGCTTTCATTTCAAACTTAAAAGTATGTATCCACGTCCTGTGTTTAAATTATTTTGAACTATAGTAAATCCAAATCGCTCATACTATTTTTTTTTCTGGAAAACAGATCAGATAGTTTCGGAATCCCGCTTTGAGACCCACACCTCAAGATATCAAGTCAGAGGGACTGAACAGGATTTAGTGGAGAGTTGAGGAAAACCTCTGCCGTTTTACAGAGTTTAGGGGATGGTGTGAGACGAAGCAGCCCGTGGAAGTATAAGAGAGACGTGGGCCCAGCGGGCCTGCCGGTTCTGGAGCTGTGGAGGGCCTGGGAGCCAGCAGCCTCTGACAAACCTGGCACTGTTAGCCCTCCAACAGACGAGCTCAAAGGAGACATGCCCGTTTCCTCCCATGGCGTCTTCTCCTCACCTAGCGTTTCCACTTACAGGGGTTTGCAGGAAGAGCGGTGTCCTAACCAAGCCAATCCGTCTGCCAGAAATAACAGCCGTGGCCAGCGGCGGGCAGCAGTGGAGATAACACGTCCTGAAAGGACGTCTGTGTCTGACTTCAGTTTTATCCAAGCATGTCATCAACACCAGCCGAACCAAGCAGTCTGGTCTGGCTGGGGAAGTTCCTCTCTGTTGGGGCTCCACCTGGATGAGTACAGGAAATACAGCAGTAAATGCCTTTTGTATTTCTTTCTCTCTTTATAGGGTTTCATTCACTCTTGAAAGCAAAGCAAAACCAGGCGTCAGTGTTTTTTTTATGCCTTTTTCTGCCTTTTGATGTGACAGCCTGTTGGTTGAGGAAGAACTGGCATTGGCTATGGGTTGACAGCTTTTGGGAAATCTATACCTTTCAACTCCTCCATCTTTCTGCTGTTTATTTTCCTCTTGAAAAGGCCCTTCACCAGGTACTTAGGGCTCCAGTCGCCAGGTTCCTCTTTGGGATTTGAGGATATTTCAACACAGAAGTGCTACAAAGCAAGTCAACCGTGCATGCCTTGTGGTTGTTACTTTAGAGAATAATCTGGACCAGCATGGCATGCTAGTGCAGCGTGAAGAGTCCGTTGCCCTTACCCATTCTGTCTTCAATATAAAGCATGGCAGAAGGCAGTCAGAACGCCATTGTCCTGACAATATTTAAAGCATATGGTGCCCTGAGGCCTTGACCTGAAAATAGTCAGATGAGTGAGCAAGGAGTGAGCAAGGATGAATAGTAGATGCCGGAGTTGGGAAACTAACCGCCCATCCATCTGCTTTGAGTCCAAGCATGTGCATTACAAATCTCAAAATGGAGCTGTTATTTACATGAAAAAGTGCTTCTCATCTTGCTGACGCCATTGGGTCTCCTGGGCTGCATCGATTAAATGTTATGACTGCCTTGATTGTATTTCTTTCCATGGGGAATACCATGAACAGGGGAACCACAGGCAAGATAAGATAAGACTCAGATTTCAGTCGCCTTTTTCTCTCTTGCTCAAAACGAATCTAGCCCCCAGCCACAAAAACATTGTCACAGGCATTAGATAATATTTGGTTGTTCAATTTCATTACAGAACCTTGTGATTGACAGTGGTGACAGAAATAAAACACAAAACTTAATTTGTTTTCAAGAGTATTATTTGGACCCAAATAAAAACAAAGGCTTGTATCCTTCAAAGGATCTGGACACTTCTTCACTACACCTTAAAGCAGAGCATGCGTCTCTAATGACTTAACCCCAACCAGATACTAATCCCCCTGGGATCATCTAAAGAAGGAAGTAGAGTATAACCTACCAGGCACCAGGCCACAGAAAGGCCACATCTCAGATTCAAGACATCTCTATGCTGTGGTCACCTTCCAACACCCCCGCCTCCCTACATGGTCCATTCTCTCAAAACAGGGCTGTAGTGCTTGTCTAAGAATCTGGACATTGAGCCTCGCAGGCCGTGCTGAGGGGAATTGCTGGGAGGGCAAGCCAAGATCGGGGCCTCTGTGCTCTGGCGTTCTGGGAAAAGGACAGTGCACACAGCTGCACTCAAGGGGTAAATGCAAAACAAACATGCCTCGCACATGCTTCCCCTCAGCTGTCGTGGCTCTGCTTTGAAAGAAGCCCCCACACTGCATTTGGAGGGCTCTCCTCATGTTTGCTCTATCGCTGGCCCAGCGCCGCAGCCCCCTTTTGGGGATCTGTGGGCTCTGAGGCAAGGCCCAGCCAGCCTAGCCCAGGCAGGATTTTTAATTAACACTGGGACATCTGTGGGGCTGTGGACTGTGGGGTCATGTAACAGAACAAGACAAGCTGCCCATCTCGTGACATGCCTGTCATGGTCTGTACTCTGTCTTGGAGTCATGGATCCGTTGTTGAGGAGAGGTTCATAGCCAAAAAGCTCAGGAAAACACTCAAAGATGTTTACCATTTCAGCCACTTTGTCTTCACTCAACGGATATCAACAGTTGTGGGCTTCAATTCAGATAAAAGCAAGGTATCTTAAGGACATTGTTCGGAGGACATCTCAGTTATAAATGTAAATACACGGATAACTTTTATAACTTGTGAATAAGCCGCTTGGCCATAATAAGCAGAAATATGCATTTACATGCAATAATGTTCGATGCATAAATTAATAAAACTTGTAAATAGGCTCGCCCTGCTGCAACCAGAAGGCCCCCCATCCCATGATGACGACAAAATATTTCACTCTGGCCTTTATCTTTCTACTACTGAAGCAGGGCAATCAATGTAAGATTTATAATAATTATAATATAAACCATTTGTTGATGTGTGCATGTAAAAAATGTTGGCGTATGATGTTTGAACTGATTTACAATATTTTAAAACCCTCGATGTTACTTATTTGATGTAAAGTATTGTTGTGACATTTCTGGTTCTGTTAGTGCAAATTGTTCTTTTTTCTAGCTTAAGGTAAAAAAAACCATCTAATGCATCTAATTGCCAAAGTTGTGTGCAAGTATTTTAAGAGGTTGAAGTTTTAGCTATCTGTTTGATAGCTTTTCAAGTAATGATGATAAACTGTTACTCATGTTTGTGATTTCATTTATTTTGTGTTATTAAAGTCCAGTAAGTTATTGCACTTAAATGTTGAATTTATTTGACTAGACCTAACGGTTAACCAATAACATCTCTGAACAGACTCCTATTGTGACTACAATGTCTATTACCTTGTACTTTTGGGTACCCTGAATACGTCATTCCGGTAGTAACATCCTACATTGCTTCTGTATTCCAGGTCACTTGAAATGACACGAGACGAAATTAGATCACACAACTGGCATGAATGTCCTGCTAATTAAAATGGACCAAAATACGAACAGCACCCTTTTGAACTGCTGACAATGCACTAGCTGGATTAGGGAGGCTATCTTAACAACAGGTGAGGAGGAACAGTGGTAGTCCACACGGGCCTGGCTGGGTTGGTTAGCTTTGTTTCAAAGTGCTGAGGGTTTTATCCCAGAGGGGAATCGGGACAGAAAAGCCCTCGCTCCGTCTGTCTGTCCATCCATCTCCACCTCTTTCTTGAAAAAAACACTCTTGTATCAATGAGTTTAAAAAAAAAAACAGTTTGATGGCTAGGAAAGTGTTTTTTTTAATAATGTATTCAGAGCTTTTATTTACAAGGTAAGATATTTTAACTGTACAACAGTTTGGACTTTAGTGAATACATACATTCACTAAATACACTACATTCATTATGAAAGTAAAAAAGGGAAATAAAAACAAAAGGCATTACTGACATATCCAATGCAAAGACCAACTGAACCATAAAGGACAAAGAAAAGGATAAAAAAAACATCAACTAACAACACAAGGAGACTTGAACACTTCAATGTCTGCTACAAGTTGGGATCATTTCACCAGCCACAGATGAATCAAATAGGGTGTCCTGGTTATCAATTTATACAACCAGTTTTGTTATGAATCAATACAGAATTCTTATCAAACTGATCATTTACTCAAGTCCTGCTGTATTCTCTTTCCCACACACACACACGATTAAATATGAACAATATGACCTTATCAGGCACCAGTCCAACAATAGTTTGTTTAAAACATACATCGTAACATAAAAGGTTTACATAAATTAGAACAGATATATTACCTCTCATGGTTTTTGACCTATTAAACATTACAAGCTCCCCCTACAAGCCCCTGGTCCAGTGTCCAGTGAAACACATTCTGTGATAAGGTCTTGTCTGACAACAGGACAAGCTGCCAAAAGCATAAAGACCTGGGGGCACACACCCCTCTCTAACTATGGACATGTTCAAGCAAACTCAAAGCATCATTCAAGGGATTTGAATTAGAGCTAGACTCAATTGTGCCTTACATGTAGCAATAAGACGCTAAGCCTGTACGATAATACAGCCGTGATCCAGACACACCAACCGCAGGTCAGAGACAGACTCTTAACTAATCACAGTAGAGCTGTGTAGAGTGGGTGTCCAAACAGTTGCTGCTGTTCACTCACACATTCACTGATGCGCTCAATTGAACTCCAGCTGACTGTATTCCAGAAAATGTATTTAGAAGCTTTTAACTCCAAAACCTCAGTGAGTTCTACCTACAACACCTAACACTATTGGCTTTCAAAATAAATTCACTGGTAGAAAAACTGAAATTGTAATTGCTGTATCAGGAACATAGCGCGCATCAAGCAGTTCTTGTCAAAGCGTGTTTAGGAAAGGTTTAAATACATTTTACTCAGTAAAACAAACAAAGCATGATGGGATACAGATTTCTCCTGATTGTTTCAAGCAGGACTCCAGTTAATTTGCTTGTGTAAATTACATTATCATCCAGCTTCCAGTCATGTAGTTTCTGAAAGTGAAGGACTGGATAAGTAGTTCAAGTGCACTTTACTTATGGGTTAGAGTTCACTATTGTATAAACCTATAGCTATTGTAGCTTGATGTTCCCGAATTGGTAAATGTCCCTGTAACCAATACCACATGCTTCAATACAAAACGTTCTTAATACATAAGAGAAAAGACTTGTCACTGAACATTGTATATGAGGTGTTCATATCAATACTTGGGTGTCAGCATTGTTGTCAAGCCAAAGAAGAGGAGTAACCAAGCGGTTGGGTAGATCGGCGGTCGGGGACCGGGACTGGTTAAAGGCTACCGATGTTGGGGAAGCTCTTGAGTTTCTCTGGGAAGTCGTCCTTGTAGAGGACAGGGTCAGCTCGGTGCTCCACCACCTTCAGGGGCATGGTGCCAAACACTGACGCAAACTTGTTGATGCACTCGGACCTGAGGAGGACAACGCACGTTGTGTCATTTTAGTCATATTTTGGAGCCGCGAGACAAAAACAAAACGACGCAAATCAAAATGTTACCTCTCCACCATGTGAGTCTGATCCAGCGACAGTCCATCGATGGCGGTGCACTCCGGACACTTAAACTTCTTCCTCGGGGTGACCTGTGGGAAAGCCGCAAAGCGCTCGTTGAAAGAGATTCAAAATACAGCTTCATGCATCAGCTCCACTGGCCTTGTGGTTGTTCAAAAGTTTAAAGTTGTTCACAACCATTACATTATTGTAATCACCCACCAATAAACACTGATAGAGATCATTATGAGAGGGTAGTACATCTGAGGGGAGCAGACCATGAGAGTGCATGCCAGGGGAGGAGACACCGTTTGCTCATTACTGGCTTGATGTATGGCCTTCCTGTCACACATCATCAGCCTCCTACCCCCGGTGGCGACCCTGGTGAAACACCCTGGACAGAAGGTGTGTGTGTGTGTGTGTCAATGCAAAAAAGCTTGGGACCAGTGTGAGATGAAGAGTGGCGGGGGAGTCAGTGCCAGGGAGAGACAAGACTGACAAAGTATCACAGTGTGTGTGTGTACCCTCAGAATGCTTAGGAAAACATAGGGGGGGGGGCACGCAGATAAGGGTTTTAACTCAGCCCCTAGCACCTGGACACCGTCAGTCTGATGGGACCTGGAGGGATTTAGATGGGAGGCAGCAGGAGAGTGACAACTGATCTAGGGCAGAGATACCTGGCCGGAGCATCAGAAACATTCAGCCATAACATTGACAGCACCAAGGAGAAGGACCTTGCTGTTTTGGCTGCACTGTACCTTGATGGGGGCCTTGCCCGTGATGTTGGCCACTAGGAAGTTCATGGCGATGTCTTCACAGTTCATGTGGGCATCCACCCAGTTCTTGATGTCTCCTGGCATCTTGTAGGTGTACAGGTAGTTGAAGTACTGGTATGAAAAAGCATTGGCACCATTAGGCACCACATGATAAATGACTGATTCAGAGAGTTTCAAGTAAACAAACCACTAGCTGCAGTAAGTCTTTGAAGCTGGTTGAAGAATTTCCTTTGAGTCAGTGTGTGAGGGGCTCAGGGCATGAATGTGAGATAACCTTGCTTTCACCTATGGCTCTGTGCTACTCTGTCTATCTGTCTTTGCCAGTGACCTCCCCCCTCCATCTTTTACAAGCCCCAGACAGTGTTACAGGGACTAAGGCTCCAGGGACAGGAGATTTGTTCCATCCCAGAAGGTTTTCCTAAGATGAGGAGGTATTATCGTTATATAAGGAGAATTATTTTGCTGACAGCAGGAAAGCTGTTGACCTATACATACACCGCAACACACCGTACACAACCCTGTTCTACCATAACGGTTGCTTTTTAAGTTCTTTGCTCACTACTGCTATCCAAAATCTCACAGCCTCGTTTGAAGACAGCGGACCGGGAGGAGACTGAGAAAAGACGCTTCCCAGAAGAATACCTTGTGGTAGAAGGCGGCTCCAGTCAGGACCATGGACACCTCGTTGGTCCACTCCGACTCGTACTTCCACTTGCCCATCTCATGGTCCCACAGATGCAGCCGACCGGGGTAGCCCACCAGCCTGTCTGGGAACTCCCTCCACACCTAGAGGGGGCCAATCAAAGTTAGGTGGACTCAAACTGTACGACGGGTAACCTCACCGGCTAGCTCTGCTCCTTGTTTTTTAGTCTGGTGCTAGGGGACGTTTTGTCCTTGGCAGCCCAATTTCAGATCTTTGAAGAGGTGAATTACAAGAAAATAACTGTAAAGCCAGACGTTCTTATTAAATAAGGTTTGGTGGAGCCATGGATTATGATACATCAAGCAGAAATGTGGCGACGATACAGGCCGCTCTCTGTGGCTGTGTTTGAGTATGGAGGCAGACATCTGATTCCAGTCCTGTCCTACTGCTGGGCCCAGAGAGAAGCCCCTCTTGCTGGGCTAGCCAGCTCCCCAAGCCGCCACAACCTGACTCTCATTCCGGGTAATTATCCTGAAATTGTCCCTCAATTGTCTCAATGGGCTCTAAATGCATTCAGGTGAGTGCCAGGTCGGGCAGATTCGGGCTGTGGGTCATGGACAGCATCAGTTCTGAAGGCCTGTCAGCATCCCTCACACATCAAACACATCTCCCTAACCCACCAGTGAAACACACGCCGCCAGGGACTGGGGGCGGGTAATCTCCCTGGCTGACTTTCAAACTCTTGGATCAGCTTTTAAAGGGGCCTGCCTGGATTACCTGCTTTCAGGGGAGGGAGCGCGAGTGCACGTTACAAGGTCAATGACAAGGTGAAAGACTTGGAGGGTGGAAATTCTTCGAAGATCCATCGTCTCACCTCGTAGCCAAACTGCAGTTCATCGGATGTCAGCATGATGATGTCATCATCGATGGCCAGCACGGCTTCGGTCTCGATCTCGTCGTAGGGGAAGAAGCGGTTGCTGAGCTTGTTCTCCTTGGTGCGGACCACTTTGAGTGGCACAGCAATCTTAGGCCACAGCGACTCTATTGGAGAGAAAACATACAAAAATCAAATAGAATAGAATATATATTCATGTTGAAATATTCAGTTATTGAAGGTTCAATAAAGATCCTATTCTAGTAGGAAAAAACTGTTAAACTATACTGAAGATAAATATACAGTACACACTAGTTGGGTAGCACTGTTGCAAGAAATGGTGTTCAGCCTGCTGCCACTAAGAATGAATGACATTCAAAGATGGCCCTCAGTGGAAAAGAGAAGTGGTTCTAAACGCACTAGCTCCCAACACGGCACCAATGTAAAGTGCCAATGCGTGTAACCGCAGTGAGATTCTTTCAGAGGCAGGGCAACAGTTCTGAGAGGAGCAGACTTTTAAGAACTTGGGATGTGTCCACGGCACGGAGCAGCAAGAAGCAAACAGATGGCTCGCAGTGTCACTCCATTAAGGCTCAAACTACTTCTTCTCAGCTCATACCAACCGACAAGCCACAAACTGTCATCAGGGAGACAGAACTAGTGGCATCTTCTTCTATGGTAGTTCACAGGCCATTTCTATGTTTTCCCCTTGTTACAGTGTTAATGTTATTTCTGCATGTTCACTTCGTCTTCAGTTTTTTTTTTATATTTTTAAATTATGCAATGTTTTTTAACTGGGCCTTAATTGTTACAAATGTAGTGAGACTGAAGGTGTGGGGATAGTTCTTGGGTTATCAAAGAAAATAAAACAGAGGTCCTGGTTCATGAGGTTTAATAGGGAAAAGGCAGCAGCAAACAAACTAGCTAAAGTGAGAATTTAAAAACACCTACCCCTCTGTTTGAACACCTACCCTACTTAATGAATGCCAATGACCCTCAGGTGTGCCTATTTAGCCCCAGAAACCCAAATATAGGCATGGTCATGATCAGGGACAGGAACTCCTAATATGGGGCTGGGTGGAGCCAACAGGCTCCGGTATACCTGCCCTCCCACACAACTCCCCGTACCCTTCCCCTACTGCTGCCACACAAACAGTGCAAGTCTGGCTGTTCCCCTGTGTCTGTGAAAGGCTGCACACATAAAAATAAAAATAAAAAATACTGTTGGAAGCCTGTCCGCTTTGCTTCTCAGATGCAAGCCAACAAATATCCCTCAACACAAACCATCAACTTATTTCTGTTGTGTTGTTTCAGTGCTACTACTAAAGACCGTCAAGAAAGGATATGGCTACTAGGGGTGGGTATCACCAGAGGTCCCACTATACAATATTATCACAATACAATAGTATTTACATTTTTTACATTTTGCGATATTGCGATAACATATAATGCGATATATTGCAAATTAAACCTTCTTCAACTGAATAATATATCCCCAAAGGAAATCTTTGTCAACATCTGTTTTATCTAATAATGTTTTCAGTCTGTTCTTCTCAATTCAATCATTTTTATTGCAGCAAAATGGAACTGACCAGCACTGTCATAAAAATTGCATGCACCTGACAAACTGAACTGTTTGAATTACAGTCTACATAGTCCAACTTAACTGAATGCATTGCAAACATGTATGGACTACTGTACTACTACAGGTATTTTGAGCAATGCATCTTAAAAAAGTTATGCAGTCCCTTTATTTTCATACGACACTGACATTTCTGATTTCTTTCTCCATCTTTGTTTTGCTCAACTCCTTTGTAGATTACTTCCTACCAACCATGCTGACCATGACCTCTGCTCACCTCACCAGAAAAATACCCAGAACCATCTATCTAGTGGATTGAATTAAGGAATACATTTTATTATTGTTGTACCAAAAGGTTTAATTGGTATTTGCAAAATGAATAATTGATATAATAAAATATCGATACTTGGCCTCCGTGTATCGATACAATATTGTATTATATTGTAAAAAATATTGCAACACTATGCTGTATCGACTTTTTCCTCCATCCCTGGGGGTTACAGGACATATGTAAATATGATTTTTGGAAGGTTTGAGCGTAATGATGTGTCACAAGCATTATATTTCACCCAGCCAATAAAAAATAAACTTCAAAACCAGAGCATACTAGTGACAAATCAAAAGTATTTCAGACTACCTCATTGCCAGCAGCACATTGTTAAAACAGCACCAAAGGGAAAAGAGTGGGGTGAGGGCTGAATGACCTGATGGAACTCAGGAAAAAGGCTTGGGGATGAGGACCGAGAGGAAATCCGTTCCTCTGCTCGAGGACTGAGGTGCACTTCCAGCGTCTGAGCTGCAGACGGCCCCTCATTACGTCTAATGGGTCACCAAGCTCCAGCCAGGCCCTGCTCACGCCTCTAATCAAAGGGCCCTGCGGGGCCATTAGAGGGGGCCACTTCAAAGTGGCACCACCGCTTCATTACGTTAGCAAACTATCGTGGCAGGAGGATGGGCTTCGTTCTGCCCGCCAGACAGGTCCCGTTCTGTCAGTAGGGTAAGGGCCTCCATAAACAGCCACGCACCTAATCGCCTTGTTAGGGGATATCATTAGAGCAAAGGGCGTCATAAATAACAAATAATATCGGCTTACTCCAACACGTCCCTAATGGGTCTTAAATGGAGGCTGGACAGACAGAAGGGCGCGGCAGGCAGGCAGGAAGGGAAGGTAGACGTATAGGTACATGAGTTCACTGTGGGTTATCAACCTCGGCCCGATCCACAGCCACTTGTCCTTGGCTCCACATTCATTTCTGACATTACAGGCAGGCATACCATAGAGAGCAGCCGGCAAGAGAAAGCTGTGCTATATTGGAAAACCATGGATGAAAACAAACTCCTGCTGCAGGAGCATCTTAGGAATGCAGCTACAACCTTTAGGGTTCCTCTCAGACGCCACAAATTTGACTGCTTGACATCTTCAGGTTGAAATGGCTGCATCAAGTGGAATGGGTAGCACAAATCAACAGAGTCTAACATTTAAATTTCACAGTGTGTTTTTTTTTTTTTACCGACAGCGGTACACCGCCAAGCTGCCTCCTCGTTCCCAGAGAGAAATGCCAGAGAATGCGGGCTTCACCGACCCAGCATGTCTCTAAGTATTTCAACTTCTAAGGAAAGAGAGACAGTCAAGTCTTGGCTGCACTCATCTGTTGTACATCAGGGCGCTCTACTTGGGGTCTTAAAAACCAAGATGGCACAGAGTGGTAAAAAAAATAACGACTTTACTCCATCTCTCACATCAAGTTGGCAGATTAACATGGTGTGTTAAGCCCCTTTTCCATTCCGTGTTTATGTCAAACTGCCAAGTTGATTCAATCTCTAAATACTGAAAACATGATTCTGGGAGTTTGTACATTTTGTGGAAACTGAATTGAGATCAATGCAATATATTATTGATGCACATTGAGGGCAGCATTGAGCCTTTTCATGGGAATATCATCTGGCCATGTAACCCCAAAATATTTCCAAGGAATAATAATGAAAAATAAAACCCCCAAAACAGTAGAGACACAACATAAAACATGTCGCTGTCCAAATAGTTAGGGGGAAAAACACTCCGGCTGTTTGAAGGGGAATAAAGGGGCCTGACCTTCGGGTGGACTCTTGTTCTGGTTGTTCCACACCACCAGCAGCTTGGCCAGGCTGGGCACCTTGGAGATCTCGGTGATGACCCGGAAGAGGCTCTCGATGCGGTCGTAGGTCAGCACCACCGCCGTGAAGCCTGGCGCCCTGGGAGGGATGAGCGGCAGGAACAGCGGGCTGTTGACGCTCGACCACTTCTACAGACGACACAGAATATCCACAATAACACACTCATTCTGGACAAGACAGCACCAAAATAAAATCAACATATCTTCATGAAAAAAACGATCATTTCCCCATGGCCTTACTCGGTCTGGTTTCAAACTTTAAAACACCATTACCCAGCTAGCTTTGGCATGGAGGTCACCTACAGAGACTACCAGACAGGAGTTTTACTAGGGAGCAGGAATCCCCTGCCCATTTTCTCTTAATTTGAGTCAGAGCAGAGGATGGGCTACCGATGAGCAAAACGGCCATGGGGCCCGTCTTCCTGATGCTCTAGCAGGGAACATCTCATAAGGGCAGTTTTTCTTTTGGTTTGGTTTTCCCAGAGCCAGGAAAGCCACCATACAGCAGGGATCCGGATGAGAGTGGAGATACGATGGGGCAGGAATGAGGGAAGGAACGAAGACCGTATTCCAGGCTCTCTCTCCCACCAGTGAGGGGCTGTCTGTCCCCTGTGTTAAAACAGGCCGTAAAGTCTAGAAGACGCAGAGGCCCCGGCCTAGACCGAGTGAGACTGTAAAAAGATACTCTGGCAGTAGAAGCTCTCTGATGCTGAGACGGTATAGATGCACTGAAAGAGAGGGTCTCTGCATGCTAGGAGTGAATAGAACCTGGATCTCAACATACCAGGCATTCTGATTTAACTTGAGAGAAGTTACACGACGTGCAACAGGCAAAGATGTAATCAGCAGTTGCATGTCAGCAGCGATTCCAAAGATCCAAAGATTGTAAATTGCATGCACTAGGCCATTTTCATCACAGTTTTCCTAGAGGCAGCAAATTCATCTGCTTATTAAGAGTAAGTGGGGCCCAAAAACAAAATCCTACATGTTGTGGCAGCACATTGCAGACAAAGGTTTTTGAACACCTCATTAACTCGCAAGCAGGCAGCTGTACAGTACCAGTAGCGTCCCTCAAAAAAGGGACTTCCTGGTCCACTTCATAAAACAATATCAAAGAACCCCCACATCCACAAACCCTTCCACAAAGTCCATAGTCTTCCGGCTTGACGAGGGCTACAGGGTTGATATAAAGCTGTGGGCTTCTTGAAGCAGGTCTTGTGCACGTCTCTTCTCCGGCCCCATGTGTCGCAGAAGCACACGGCGGTGGTTCTGTGGCGTCCACCAGAGTCTGTCAACAGACACACGGCTGCCACAGCCAATCCGACATCAGTCGCTCCTCGGCCAATAAAAACGAGCTTTACTGGCGAGTGGAAACTTCCCTGTGGTTGCTCTGACACCATCATACAAGCAGTGGGGGGGAAATAATTAAACTAACACAATGAAACTCAAAAGAGGCAACTTTAGAAGACCACTTAAGTCATTTGTCTGACATAGCCTGCAAGATGAAAGACAGATCATCCCTCAAAGGAGAATTCACAAGAGAGGTCACTAGCTTATTCAACACAAAGAAAAACTCAGGACGTGGGCTGTTATCGCTGGTTGTTAAATGTTAAAAAAGCGACTTTTAGCCTCAAACTATAACCTCCTTTAACATTATCATCATCCACAGATAGAACTGGAACCATTGTTGACAACGCCTTTCGAAGTGGAGAGGGAGCTTTGAAGACCTGCAGTGCCCGAGACATTTCCTGTCACATACCTGCAGTACGTAAGGCCCAGATGCCCACTATAATCTCCAAACAAAAAGGAGCTTGTCCCCTCTCCCTGCCACCCTTCCAAAAGCACCGGCACAGCCCGGGAAATGTGCTTTCAATTAGGAACGTAAAGGGTACGGAAAACGGGGGGGAAAAAGCGCCTTGATTTATTTGGTGCTTCTTTCCAATTCCTCTTGTCGTATTTCCACTGGATCTCTTGAGGGAAAGCATTTAATCTGAGCTCTGTTGGGCTGGACCGGCCAGAGGTCTGGACCCCAGAAAACACTTACCCTGCAGCGTCGCTGGGCCAAGTCGGCAAAGACCACAGTGACAATGATGGATTGTTCAGGGTGGAGGACTTTCTGGCACAAGTGGCCAGCCGTCAAGTGTAATCATTGATTTACAGGCAAAGCAAGTAAACAGGCGAGGGTTGGCGGTGAATGAGCATTTGCCTCATTAGTCCTGTAGCAGGCTTCAGCGTGTCTTTGAGCTGGGTCTGAGATGCCAAGCGTCTTATAAAATCACTTTGTCAGTAAAAAGGAGGGTGAGGGTAGGATGCCGCCATGGTTACAACCTCTGGTCTGAGTGGGGCATTGAAGGGCAGAATACCCAGAATAACATTTACGACATGCATGCATGCACGCACACACACACACATTCACACACAGTCTCTCTCTCACACACACACACCTAACAAACCAATTAAATCAAATAATAAAAATAAGTCCAGACTTAACAGATAAACTCCTCCCCTACTATCCAACAGAAGAGGGAGGACTCTCCTGGGACTGAGAGTTGACAAGATGACTCCCTACTGACTTGGGAGAGAGCTGGTCGCTCCGCCTGGCTGTCTGCATCAGCATCTACCCCCTTCCACAACCCGCAGAGAAACACGCAAACACACACCACACCACACTCACTATCTCTCTCACACACAATGACTCCAACACCAAGGAATTCAGTGGTCACCACACTGGAGGCCTCCTCACAGTGTGCAGTGCTGCTGACACCAATGGACTGGGTGTTCACTGACACACAGCCAAAGGCTAACATAGTCTGGGACAGGGGACTGGGTCACTGTGTGTCCAAAGTCCAGTCAGGACTGGTCAGAGGGCCATTATCATTTAGGCTGTAATAACTTGTAATAACAACAATGCCAGTGAATAATCACCATCATCATAGTGTCAGGTATTTACTCATTGTTGACATTGCGGTCTGCATCGACGAGCTACGTACCACGAGGGGAGGGTTGTTCCACTGCTCATAGGTGCGTGCAGCGTAGGGGTAGATGCGGTCGTTGATGATGTGGAGCGTTGTCATGCCGATGGCCTTCATGGAGCTGAAGTAGGCATCCCAGAACCAGCGAGCCTGGAGGAAGGAGGGGGGGGGGGAGAGCATGTGAGAGAGAGAGAGAGAGCACGGGTTGTTGCACCATCGTGCATGTCTCCGTTAGACACTACTGTCCACGCACGCACGCACGCACGCACGCACGACACGCACAACATGTTACACCACCACCACACCCCTCTCTCCCTAGCCCAGAGTCCCCCTACTCCATTAAGAGACTTCAAGGGGACACCAACAGGGCCAGGCTGCCTGTAAGAGTTAATGATGCTTCAAGACAGTGCCGTCCCCTGGCAGGAGGCGCCATATTGCCTGTCCTGAGCGGCCTCTCGCCCCAGACGGGAATCCCCTGATCTCAAGCCTAAGTAGTGCTCTTTAAGAATCTTGTGTCTCAGTCCAAATATGGTAAAAAAAAAGACCCTGGACATTGAGCTGACCTCCAGGTAGGTAGTGTTGGGATCCAGCCACAGCGCGCAGCTTTCAGCACGCTAGTTTGACTGTGAGGACTAGATTCAAAACAGGAACAATGCCAATGTGTTTGAATTGAAGCCGATATAAAGGATCCTTCAGGCTAATGACAAGCTATTGAAATGAATCACAATGGCCGCCTCATAACGTGTACTTAGATGGTGCTACAATGATAAGTGTGGCTTGGCTAGCGCTCTGTGCCTGCCATAGCTGAACAGTGCGTTTTCATGACTGGCCTGTTTACTATCAGTGCATCCACAGAAAGCCCTAAACCGCATATAGGAGGACCCTGCCGCCTCCCCCAAACATTCTGTGTCTTCCACCCTTAACACTGCCCAAGTACAACAACCCCAAAACAGCCTCTTTTTTTTTAAGGAGGGGATGGGGGCCCATGGAGCGTTTCAAGAGGACTTTCTAATCTCGAGGGGGGATCCCAACGGCCCATAAATCAGACGGCGATGAAAGTTTCTTTTCCGACCGGGAGGAGGCCCCGAGAAAAGTGCTGTGGAGCTGAGAGGGCTGGCCCCTGCTCCACCATCCCCCCTCCGCCCGCTCCCAGCGCCGGCAGGAATTTTCATGAGGACTCTGGCAGAAGAGACAGAATCGCAGGGGGAGAGGAGAACGCTGTGGAGCAATTTACTTCATCTCCCAGTCACTCCATCAAACCCAAGTGCTGAGGATAAAAAAAACCTACTCAAACCAACACTGAGACTAACAAACACAAACACTGTGTTCCCATGGCTTTGAAGATCAAATGAATCTGTCTATTTAGACAATCAACTCATCCATCACTCCTTTAAAACAACTGACCAATAAGTAGCCATGCCTACAAAGCACCCATATAGGACGAGGTGCTCTGGTAGTGAGCGCAGTGACAGCATTTTAATAGACTAGTAGTGAGTCAATAAGGCCTTGAAAATGCGTCCCTGTGGGTAGAATTACACATAGCCTGGATTAGTTCCCATGTTCAGCTTTGGAGTTAACACACTGCACCCCGTCTTCCTCTGGTTGAACATGTCCGTCGACCAGCTAACCCGAGCTGGAGCCCCCTGATGTAAAACGACTGACGGGGCTGGCTTGATTTAATAAAGGGCCAGCATGTAGATGCTATTCCGAGGGCCTGATACAAAGTAGGCTCTAGGGAACCACTGAGCACTTCCGGAAGCTCCTTGGGATCACCGCTAACATCTCATGGCTGTTTGGCACTTAGCCTTGTCGTTATAGGGTCTCCAGTGACGACTACTGGCTCATCAAATCAAATTTGATGATGAACTGCTGTTTTCTTAATTGATAAACGTTGGTTAGGGACGGCAGCCCATTTGTGTTTTCGTTGTTCTGGATTATCAGCAATAAGGGGCCCCACGCTTTATTCCACTGTCTTGCTTACTGATTCCCTAACTGTGTATCCCCCATCGTAATAATCAACTGGACGTCATACAAGGACTTGTAACATATTACTTTATGCATAGGGCTGTCCTTTGGGGGTAAAAGGAAATAAAGTGCCAAATCTCAAAGAACAGCCTCTGGGGGAAGTACAGCCAGCTTGGGGCCTCTGTGGGTCAAATGGGGTCATTACAACACACTTTATAGTAAATCTGTGTCCTATCCGTCTCCATACGCCAGGGATCCAGACTAACTTTTTTCCCCACCGTCCTGGAAAACAATTTTAACCGTCCCGAAGTAAATATAAACCGTCCCAAAACATTAGCGTTGATAAAAAGAAAACACTGATGTAAAGTGTCTGTAACTCCAAAATACGGTACTTTCACCCCCAAAATGTACTCAGCTGAAGTACTTTAGTACATTCATTTACTGTTAACTTCTCCATATATCTCTGAGCTGTTCAGAAAGTCGCTGGAATCACTGTCGCTCATTTTCAAGCAACCACCCTGGTTGCCACCTTGGTTACCCAAAAAAATAGAGTCGCCGCTTGTTTTTGGCGTGTCTGTTTGCCCCGAGCTGTATGATGTGTCAGATAAAAACTCACAACAAAGACAAAGATCAACCGGACATTGAGTGTTGCTGTTGAGAGCTGTGGTTTATCACCGTATGCATTGTAAGCGCACATACGTGGTTTCTGCCAGAGATGGTCTATTATTAACCCAAGCTGGGATCACTCCTCAAAGCGTGAGATGAAGTGCGCCGTTGTAATGTAGTCAGCGCTCGGTTCAGCTTGTAATTTGCTAAGCGCAGCATCCTATGGCAGCATCACTAGTTATCCAGCGAAATAAAAATGGGTCGTCCCCCCAGGAAGATCCCTGTCTGTCTCAAACACATTTTCTGTCGTCCCCGGGACGACGTTAGTCTCGAGCCCTGCTATACGCAGTGAAACAGTCCTGAAAACAGAGCTTTCTAAGCTCTTCAGAGTCCATACCCTTACCCAAAGCGACAGACAAAGGGGTATTATAACAAAAAAGCCTTATTATCGCCCGAAACCGAGGGACTGTGTCCCAGTCGGGACCCAGAGCAGGCAGGAGAGGTGGATGAGGTGTCCCTCCAGATGTGTGCCGGTGCAGACTGATGAGGAATGGGCCCTGCAGACACCTCGTAAATCCAGGGTTAGGAGCCCGAGATGGGCCAGAGTGACGCTGAAACCCTCCTCCCTATCAGCACCATGGGCAGCTTAAGAAGCCCACTGGCAGAAGGTCTGGAAGACTCCCACCCTCTCTGACAGCAGAGGAACCCACCTCATCACCGTCCACGCCTTGCCTGGCCTCAATGAAGTGTGAAGACTCCCATCTCGCAGAAAGATTACGGTTTTATGCCAAGGGGACATAGCCACTCAGTTATTTCTATCTTAACTCCAAACGTTCCAAAAAAACTATCCTGGTATCTCCCGCTTGAGAACCCACCCTTCGGAGCCTCTTGGAGTGCTGTGACTGCACCCATGCTTTTAGTAATGACAGAGGGCCTACGAACATACCCCGAGGGGTGAGCCATGTTTCAGACCTTGTCTGGAGTAATCCGACCCGAGTCGGGTCTCCGAGCCCTGTGTCTCTAAGATGTCTGTTTGGCCAGAGTAATTGGTAAATGGACGGACGTTGATACAAGGGGAATGAGAAACAGCTTGGAGCGGTGGACTCCACTTCGAGGGAGCTTTCACTTCTGTTTATTGTGGCTCAATGCCCCTATTGAAGGCAAAGGGTCGGGAATGAGTCGGTGGTTTGCCATTGTTACTTTTCTCTCGGACTAAAATCCACACTTGCTTTCATAAGAGCCTTTTTTGCGTACACTGAGCCAACAGCAGGGAAATTGCAACTGACAAATGGAGAGAGCCAAGGATCCAGGGGTCTCGTTAACATCCGTCTCTCCAGCCTCTCAAAGTGACAATGTTATGGCTCCCATTGACCTGACAGGCTGGAGAAGGGAGGGGGAGGCACACGCCAGAGAGGTGAGCCTGTTGGAATGTGAGAGTTCAAATCGCAACTCCTTTGACCTCTCCTTCACACCGAGTTAACCTTAGAGGCCATGGGCCACCGTCTGCTGGGACTCCCTCATCTGGGAATGGACAAACTGGGGCTAGTCCAGTACACCGACAAAACGCGTGCTTTGAAATGATAAATAGCCTAGGTAGCTGAATATGGATAGTTTTCTGTGATGAGTGTGTGTTACTGGGTGTGTGTTACTGGCTGTGTGAGTGTATGTGTATTACCTGCCGCTGCATCTCCTCCACCTGTCTGTGGGGGATGCTCTTCAGAATGGTGTACATCTCTGGAAGCTTCTCCTCGGGAATGACCACAGACGCTCTAGACACAGACACAAAACCCACGAATTGTATTTTCCTTAAAAATTTCCCATTCCGAACACTGAAATGGCCAAAGCTTATATTTAGCACAACCCTATTCCAGATATGACTACAGCTGGAGTGTGTGCCCAGAAGGGGCAAGAGCTTCCCTCTCCCTTCGGTACCTCTTCCAGTCGAGGACCTCGGAGAAGGGCAGGATGTAGGAGTCGGCAAGGATGACTGGGATGCAGCCGGCCTGCAGCACATCACTGAGGGTGGCCTGGCCCAGACGAGCCCCCCGCAACACCACGCAGAACGACGACTCCTACAAACACACACACACACACACACACACACACACGCGCACACAGACAAAAGGTGAGGAGACCAAACCTAGCAGCGTGGCAGGCAGGATGAACGTCAAAGACGTTTGTGTGTACTACTATTTAAGTGAGGACCAAAAAAATTGCTTTTTTCACCTGCTACTATTTAAGTGAGGACATTTTCGAGTTGTGAGGGCCAACTCACTGGTCCTCACTTTGCTTATACCTCTTTATTCTTTAATAAAAAGCAAACGGTTGTTCTAAAATAACTAGTATGAAGTAAAATAATGTTCCTTATGATAAAGCTAACATATTGAATACCAAAAAAAAGGTCTATACATTTTTTTTATGAACAATAAAAAAGTATTTAAAGGATTATGGTTAAAGTTAGGCTATGGGTCACGGTTAGGGTTAGGGATAGGATAAAGGTGATGGTTGGGTTTAGTTTTGCCAAAATGCGGGTTAGGATTAGCGGTCAGGTCCCCACTTCAGATGTGCTACAAGGATGTGTGTGTGTGTGTGTGTGTGTATGGGGGCTCTCACCTGCAGCACATGCGGGTAGTCATACACCTGGCCCTTGTAGCAGCGTTTCCGTGCAGAGGCGACGCCCTGCGACAGGTTGCTGCACTTGTCCAGCAGCAGCAGGGCCTCGCCGTTCTCCTCCTTCAGGCGCTCCAGCTCCAGGCGGTACTCCCGGTGGATGGCTGTCTGGGACGACAAGATGAAGAAGCGCCGTGGCCTGGGAGGGGGTTGACACGGGTTTAAGGTACAACACTGACTGACAGCCACACATTCCACTCAACGTTCCTTTGGTTGTGTGTGCGAAGTACGTGGAAATGAAGCAACGACCCCTAAATCACTGAAAACAGGATTGGAAAGATGGTGCACCCGTAAATGCGATTTTAGAGCTTGTACAGAACTGAGAAACGTTTACATTTTGGCTTGTACAGCAAGTAACAATAAACTCTCTTGGTATCTTGATCAGACTTAATTCTTTACCAGACCTACTGATGCGAGGATTGAAAGTTTGGGCTGCACTCTTTTTTTTTTTTATTATATTGAATTAGAAAGTATGTTTACAATGTCAAAACTAATGCAATAAGCTGTTTTTTGCAGTGAAAGTACCAAAAACGTCTGCCAAAAACAATTGTCTATGAATTACTACTATTTTTTGAAAACCAATATAACTAGATACCTTTTTTAAGCCCTGAAAAGCGGCTGTGAAAGTAGCTGAGTGGTGCTTCAGGTCCTGTAGGAGTTTCTTAAGTAAATTTGTTCCCAAACCCAGATAAAGTATTCTGCATACTAAAATACCACGCTGACCTAATGAAGTACATCAATGACATGCTAGAGGGTGAGCCTACCCCGGCTGTCTCTCAGGTAGCTCCACGTCTGCAGACAGAGGGCTGTACACTGGGATGCTGACGTCGTAACCCTGCCTGTAGGTCCACGTGGAGAAGCCTCCACCTGCCAGCAGTGCTCTGCAAACAAAACAACATGGTCCAACACAGGCTGATGGCATTCCAACGAATTTGGAAAATCGGGTTTTGTCTTTGTCAATTTCTTTCAGCATTCCAAAAAGCAAAACATTTTTTTTTTTGTTGTCAAAAACAGTGAAAGCCGTTTCAATTGTTCCTACAGCATCTTGATCCTACCTACACACACACACACACACACACACACACACACACACACACACACACACACACACACACACACACACACACACACACACACACACAGGCCCGTGCACACACAACCCCCCCCCCCCCACACACACACACACACACACACACACACACACACACACACACACACACACATACACATACACACCTGGTTTTGATAGGGCCTAGGTCCAAATGGAGCCCAGCTGGATGAGCCCAGGAAATTCCCTTACATCTCTAGATAAGCGTTCCGGGGCTCTGCCTCGCTAAAACACACCTTGCTCCAACCCAGACTGGAAAGCATCAGCCTAGCCAAGAGCAAGGCTGGGAAAGATTTGCTTTGTGCTACAAAGAATTGGAGACATGTCTGCCTGTTCAAGCACTCGAGCTTCAGTCTTCTACTACTTATAGGTGGCCATTTCACGTATTTATGGCTATGTCAGAGAAGACAGACATGGTCCCCATTTACTTAATCATCCAGCATCCCCCATGACATGACTAACGTAGGCCCTCACTTGCGAAGGCAAAAACTTAATGGCAAGTACCCATCAGTATGATAATCAAATTAACTCTATGAAGGGCATAAATCAAGACACAAAGGTATGATGTTTGCATTGTAGCAGCACAATAGGGATGCACGGATGGGCTCCGATGTCCTTCCAATGCGCATGCACGCATAAATCATCCACCCACCCAAACAAATAAATTTCTCCGACTTAGAGACCTGCACCCGATCTCACATTAGCATTATTTCTCCGTCTGATATACAAGCGTGATTATAACATATTATACTTAAGTGGGGTGGTTTTAAATAAATAAATAAGCATTTAGTTCAAATCAATGTTCTTTTTTTGGTAAATTGTAAATTGCAAGAGGCGACATTACACTGGCCTGAATACAGCTTGACATCTTTAATACCTTCAGCCTAAAATTCGGAATGTCCCTGATACTTCCCAAAACACTTATTATTTTACCCATCGGCTATTAATCAGAATGTTGATTTTTATGACTCGGCCCGCCCCATTCACAGATAGACTGCGGTGGCCGCTGATATAACTGCGATCCAAGCATCTCTACAGCACATAGACCCATCAAATGAATTCAAACAAATATATAGCACCATGCTACCCTCTACTGGTCTGTAAAGACATGACGGAGATGAACATTTTCTCTGCCCACACCTTACAGGCCTACTAACATTTCAGATCAACAATACTAGTTTTACAATGCATTATCATAACAAATATCTTCTCTATACACTTCATAATATTCTCTATTATGTTACCTACACTACACTACACCATGGACATCCTCCATAATGGCTGGTATAACGGCTGTACCTGTCTCTGGGAACATCCAGGGCGGTGTTGTAGTCCGGAGGTCCTCCAGGCAGCATGTTGAACAGCAGGTGGTTCATCCCTTTGTCCCACCTGCAGGCACAGGGTGGACAGTGGTTGAAGGAAGAGAAAACCCTTTATAAATAGGTACGGGTGGAGGCGTGAGGTGGGACCCACCTGGGCAGCATGGCAAGAGCCTGGGCAGTCTCCCGGATGCGCAGTGAGTTCTGGTTGAGCACGTCGATGGAGGGCACAAACAGGCAGGCCCTGGTGACATCGTCTGTGTAGAAGTCGCTGTCGGAGATGGCACTCAGCAGGTCGTTGTACTCCCGTGACAAGCCCGTACTGCTGATGGGCACGCCAACCTCATCCACAAACCGCTGCAGAGGATAGATGTACACCTACAGACGGGATGTTTAAGGTAAACTTTCGAAATCAAACTCACACATTCCTGCCACTTTGAAATCTGTTTCGACATGCATTGCAATAAGCATTTGGGTTTTGCAACTCAACACCCAAGGTCCCAGCCTTCCCACCTTGATTCTGTTCTTAGGGTTGTAGCCACACCGATACACGTCAAAACAAGTGTGCATCCTGCAGCTGAGGTCGCCTCTCTCCGGGATGGGGCTGGCGACTGGGAGACGAACCAAAGGAGCATCGTGGACACTGCGCTTGTCTAGACTCCAGTCGGCGGTGGACTCAATGGAGTGCGGCCAGAACTGGAACATCCCCGTCGCTATGAGGCCCAGCAGAACCAGGGAGAACAGAGTGATGTAGTAGATACGGTGCTTGGTCTTCATCCGTGGGATGAGAGCCGGTCCCCGGGAACTGTACTTTCCAGAAGCACACATACTTGCCTCCACTCCAAACAACCACTCTGAGGGGGAGAGAAGAAACCATGAAGCAAGAAGATATCCGATAATATTTGGGTTGGAAAACAGACACAGACCGCCCTTAAACGAACGATGGGGCAGGTTGAGCGAACCACGGATGAAGCTTTATGATTTTGGAGGACTGCTCATATCTGCGGGCCTCTGCAAGCTATGCTGTCCCAGAAACCCCTTCTCTGCTACCAGAGGCGTTTATGTGTATCTTTGCAGAAGCATAAACCCGGCTTAATATGGAAAATCATTCAAACACATACAAACGTTCAAAATAAAAAGAGGATATCCCGCGGACGGGTGGGTGCGCATTAAAGAATTAAAGGGGACCTATTGTGCCTTTCTGTATTTTCTGACATAAACATTGTCGGATTTTCATATCGTATGTAAAAAGAATTCTTGTGAACAAAAACCTCAGGCTTCAGACTGCTCTAAACGCTTGGTTTTCAACAGTTTTTTCTATTTCCTGCGGGCAATCTGACGTCAGTTCACCCCGGGTTTCCTCATATGGTCATCTCCTACAGCACAGCCCTGGGCAGCATTCTGCAAAGTTGGCCAATCAGAAGAAAGTGGGCTTTTAGGGAGGGGGTCCTTAGACTGGAGCTAAAACGGTGTGTTTCAGACGAAGATAAAATTATGTGCTACTTGAATGGCTGGTGTAAGATAAATAAGGATTTTTTTTTTAACTGTGAATCATGACAAACTACTCTAGTGGAGTCTCAGAATAAAACAAAAAGAGGTGAACATGAGCATAATAGGTCTCCTAAAGTTAAAGTAATGTAGTATGGAGCACAAGGGAGCAGTGTGTGTGTGTGTGTGTGTGTGTGTGTGTGTGTGTGTGTGTGTATTAGCTATTCTCTGTAGACTTTGTTGTCATTTATAAATGTGTTTTCTGGTGACTTAGTTGGTTGCTGGTAACTAAATAGGCATGCTTGTGTGAGTGAGAAAAATAGGACTAATACTTTGTGTATAAGTGTTATAAGTCGTACATTATATCTGGCTGTCCACGAGTCAAAAGTATTTAGAGTTGGCAAAAGGTAATTTCATATACCGGTATGTCTTTGTCGTTATTCTTTGATATTGATAAGTTCCATCCCCACAAATAGTCTGTTAAACTGAAATATGCTTTATTTACAGTGGTTCCGTGATACTACTTGCATCGTGATACTGCTGGGAACATTCTGATACCATGACGCACATACTGACCTGTCAATGTCAATTTTGTATTCGAATGTCAGAATACAACGGATTGATTGCCGTATTCAGTAGTAACGTAAGCAAACTAGCTAACATGATTAGCTAACTTGGATTTCTGTATATCAGGTCTGCGTTGGCGAGCCAACCATGGCAAGCTAACACAGAAAAAAAACAAAAATTGCAAGAAGTAAAATAACTTATTTAATTGGGATTTGCTAGTCACCTATCTTGTCCTGAGGACTAGCTAGATTCATGCAAATGCAGGCTAAATTAAAACCGCTAGCAATGCAGGCTAATGACGTGTACGCGATGGCTGCAGCAACGACGTTACGAGGCAGGCCTGTCTGGCTTGATTAACATTCAATTACTGAACTTACCAATACGTTTCACCAAAGAGAAGTCAACTACTCAGGGTTAAATATTTGAATAAAACCATTTTACGTCGTAACAAACACTAAACTACATGGTCCATTTTCTCACGGAAGTCTTAGATGTTAGCTAGCTAGCTTCGTTGTGGTTGATGTGATTTGTTCTGTCTTCTTCACAACAGAGCATGACCAACCCCTGCTCCACACTGCCTCTGCTGATTCTGGCAAAACACAACACTGATAACTCCAACAAGCATACGATTTGAAGAGGATTCACATGCTCAAATAAATGAAACCATTTTTGTTCAGATTAGAGCTTTTTGGATATATAGCTAGATAAACAAACGCATGGAAAACTACATCTGCTCATATAATAAGGCTCTGACTCGCGTCTAACTTGCCCTCATTTGGCCATGCCCATCTCTTTTTCGTTTGGCATGGAGGAAAAACGTATATTATTCTAGTTATTCTATTTGTGAACAGGACTGGTTATCTTTGAACTCATGAGACTAGAAGACATGACCTATTAGTTCTTCTCCCTGAGCCTCTTTCTTTTATTTATTTATTTGGGTATGAGAGGGTTTTAAGGTTGTATGCCTACTCTTAACTTTCTGTCTCTCTCTGGGTTTAACATGGAAGGTGTTGCTGCCTACTGTTTAACTCTTGTCCATCTTGTCAGCTTTCCTGTTCTGAGTCATCATCATCAGAGAAGTACTAGTTCATGTTTTGCAGCATCTGCCAGGCTTTAGGAGAACCAAGAGAAGAACCAGATCAGACAGACTAATTAAAAGGCCTCCTAATGAAGATATATGGAAAGGTGAGTTAATTGCATGATGCGTTACAATGTTATTTTATGAGGGACCATCAACAATGTGCATTTTAGCAACAGTATAATCATTTTCAATTGAGTTTCAAACAGGACAAAATGTGTGTTTTATGGTACAGCAAGTCCTATGTAGCACTAATGCACTTATTGTGACTTTTTTGTTGTGTAAATTGTTCCAATGCAGCTGAATTATATCATCTTGTTCATAGTAAATGAAAAGGCACACATTTCCGTGTATTTGTCTGATGCTGGTTTTGCTTTATTCCATTACAGGCAGGGCAGTGGGGGGTGGAGGGGTTAAATACATTCTCATTCTGGGACAGGAAGGGAAGGCTAGCAAACCAGGTAAACATGGACAAGACATAATTGAACTATTTCTCCTTCAGAACAAACCAATTTCTAAGTATGTAACCAATTATTTGAATTCTGCCAATAGTCTGAATTTTTCACATAGCACTTTCTGACTAAATAGATTTTTGTCATACTTCTTTTCTAGATATGTCAATATTGATATAGATTTATTATATACGTGTACTTGTAATTGTAATACAGTAATTTCCTACATTATTCTATTCAAATTTAATCTTATTTTTCTCTTTACATAGACAGGATACAAGACTCATAAATAATTACACAAAGACAGTGCTGTACAACTCAGGGTGAAAAAGTACTGTGATCCTGTGGTGTTGTTCTTGAGAATCGTTCCAATTTCATATGTACTGTAGCTAGCTCTTCTGAGGATACATGGTTTTGAGTGAAGTCAGACAATTAAGTGACCACTTAGTAAAAAGCCTCATGATACCACAGCAAATACAATCTCTTACAGAACAAGCTTGACACCTCACTATGACGACCCATGTTTAAACGGCAATGTTGTTAGTACGTCACTTTTCCAACTCAAACTCTAAGCATAGGGCAGCTCTCACCAACTTGCTATCATATATAACAACAGCTTGCTGTCACCACAAGGCACCCAGTACTTTCTCACTCGGACAGAGAATATTTCCCTAGTAGATACTCCCTTATTTTGGCGATTCTGCAAGAACCCTCACCATAGAACTGAAAAGTAATAAAAAGCAAACCAATCTGTTACAAGAGTAATTAGGATAATAATACCATCAATAATAGCAATAACGGTGATAACAACAGGTAATAAATAATGAATGTTTTGAGATTACCAATGCAACCCAAAATATATAAAGAATTTTTTGCCACATAATTCTGTAAAAATTAAGGTCGGCACTCTTACTCTCACATTTATTGGGTTCGATTTCAACAATGTACTGTATGAGACAAACTACTTTAAAGGGAACCAAAGACTCTAAGGTCTATAATATAATTAAGGATATAAAAGAGTGCACGAAAACCGTGAACATGTACTATGGTGCATCTCAAAGGGTTATTTTTAGCATATTTTTGGGATTGATGAAGCCTGAAGTCCTGACCCACATGTCCAGGGGACAGATGCCTAGGAGAGAGAGCTCTTAGCAAGTAGCTAGGTTAAGATATCTGTTAGGAAGTCGCTAGCTAGGCTAAAGACCTCTCAAGTTCAGTTGCCAGGCTAATGTGGGTAAGTGGTCCAAGCTCGGACTTGGAACATACACCTTGAGAGTGCAAAAGACGTGTCATGGCAGTGTTGTAGTGTTGTTGCAATGGCTTCCTATTCAAGGTTCTGCAATACAGTCACGTAAATGTGATGAAACAAAAACTGATAACTGAGAGAAAGATAATGAATCTCTTCTCTCTAGAGCTAAACTTGGTATTCGTGTTTTTGTCTGTATTCAGCAGTAATTACATTGACAATATTACACCTTATAAATACATTTGGCAAATACATAGCATTTTTGGCAAAAGAGGGGAAATTGTGCATTTGGATACGTCTGCGCAAAATAATCCAAATTAAAAATATGAGTAGCTAAATGACCAAGCAATTTCTCTTTTGCAAAAAAAAAAATCTTCATAAATAAGAACCTACCTTAATCATGCGATACTAAATAGGGCCGGGCGATAAAGTCATATTGTTTAAACAATTTTGCTCGTATTGCAATTATATGTTCCTGTGGCTAAATTATGATAACCTGTTTTGCGACCGAAAGTACGGTTAACACCCAAACTGTTTCTAAACATCTGAAAACATGTTTGGCGGAGCAGAATTGATCAGGAGAATTTTGCCCCTATTATTGTGCTGAATGACCAACATAAGCTGCTTACTTTAGATATGTATTGGTACCAATCAAATCCACATCTGTTATCTTATATTGAAATTAGATATATCACCCAGCCCTACTACAAATGATAACCGAGAGACAAGAAAAACATCCAAAGGCATTCTTCATAACTTTGTCACAATCACTGTTTTTTAAGACACGTTATTCTCACTGATAAAAACACACATCCGCTTCCACACAATCAAGCTCTGATAGACCTGAGGAACATTTCACGTCTATATGTCTCTCCTCCAATTGATCGCAGTCGGTGTCTGTTTTCACATTCCTGATATAAAAGTTAATAAATGAGGGCCTAAACCTCTGGGGGCGGATGAGGCTCAGAGGGGGAGGATGGTGTGCCTATGCTAACCCTTTTTTATAGTGTCGATCTCATCCCTGCTCAGTTGTACATGTGATAAAGTCATATTACTGCATGGTTATAATGCTGCCATGTGGACCGGAGTGAGATAGTAGTGTATCGGAATGACGTTTGGTGAGGCTACAGTTCTTTTTTCACCCCAAAGCAGCATAAGCCCCTGGCATGCAGACAGAGTGTTTCTTTACAGTTATTTCAATAAAGTGAAAATGCTATATACAGCATTCAACTTGGACACCTGAAAAAAAAATGAAATGGAGAGTTCATTCTCCCTAGTCAGTTTGTCTTCTGTCTTTGTTTATCGATGGGTGAAAGAGAGCGTGGCAGATTGCATTCCGTTGCATGCAGATTCCATGATATAGTCACATATCAGATGGATCCACCCACAGAGTCACGATGGAGGGCAGAGAAACACGAGTGCACTACACTATTGATGCCAGAACGTTTTCTTCGGGGTAGGGGCAGGGTCCGGTTGTTCGTAGTGTGTGCGTGCCAGCTGGCGCTCCATCGGCAGGGGACAAGTCATTGAGCTCCCCCGAGGACGAGAGGGGGAAGGAGGGCGACATGGAAATGCCTGAGGAGGGGTCGGCCGAGTCGGCAAAGGTACGAGGCGGCTTGGGCACCAGGTTCGGCTCCAGTGTGGCTCGGGCCAACAGCTGCCTGTCCTCTACTGGCTGTCTCTCCACCGGTCCCCCCTCTTCCTGACCAAAAGAGCCTCGGCCTGACTCTGACTCCCCGTCCGAAAGCTCCAGAGGAGGGGAGCTACTGCCATCTAGCCTAAAGAGGGAGTCCAGGTATTGGGCAAACTCCAGCACAGCCTGGCTGGGGTTACCGTTGGATAGCGGGGGGGTGGAGAAGGTGGAAGCCTTGGTGGTCCTGGTCTTTCCTGTCTCTTTCTCACTGCCTTCCTCCAGCCCATCCACCTCAGCCATGCCAGTCCGTGGACTGAGCGGAGCAGTGGGCGTACCTCCAGGGCTGTACACGGCAGGCATCTTGTCATCGTCGCGCAACACATCGGAGGCGTCTCCAGACTCTGGCTGGACGGGCAGAGTGAGGGCGCTCTGGCCCAGCGGGACCGGTGAGTGGTGGCCACTGTAGCGGGGCGTGGCAGGGGACAGGCGCATGGTGTAGTCGGGCGTAGAGCCAGACCCCGGGGGGGTGAAGTACGGCCCAGACTCTCCAAGGTGCTCTGGGGTGGCCAGGCAGAGGCAGTCGGCAGCCAGCAGCTCGGTGCGGGAGCTCAGGGACGGGTTCTCCTCGGGGATGGGCGCGTTCAGGGAGAAGGGCAGGCCACCCAGCATGGGGGAGCCGCGGAGCACTGCCGAGGAGCGCCGCGAGTCCAAGCTGTAAAGAGACTCGGCATCTGAGAGGCTCTCCATGATGGCCAGCGGTGCTTTGCGGTCCCTTAGCTCCACAGTCAGCCTCTCTTTGGCCCCCCGCAGAACCACCGGCGCCACGGGGGGAGGGCACTCCGAGAAGCCGTCCAAAGAAATCTCGGAGCGGGCACAGGAACTGGAGGAGAGGAGAGGAGGAGGGTGTGGTATGGGGAGGAGATGAAGGTGGAAGGGGTAACAGATTCAAAACACGATGTAGGAGACGGAAGATACAAAACCAGGTCACAACACAAGTTTTAACCATGCAAAACATGGGGGGAGGGGGGGTGATGTCAGAAAAACAAGGAGAGGAAGGGTAGAGAATCAATGAGATACAATAAAGAGCGTAGAGGAGGAGAGAGGGTAAAGAAGGGTAGATTTGTAGAGAGGAGCACAGGGAAGGTTATCCACTACAATCCAACAGCACTAGCTGGCTACACTAGCTGTAAACGGGACAGGGGCTGAACCAGAGAGGGCGAGGAGGGAACTGGATACTACCATATGTCGTCGCCCCTCTGGAGTCAGATGGAGAGCGTGCGTGCGTGAGAGAGAGGGACACATGTGCAAAGTTAATGATGTCATGCTTTGATGAAATTCGGACTAGATCTTCACCGTGGGAAGGCATGTATTGAAAGTGGTACACTCTATCCCGCTCCCCACCACCACTTCACTACTCTACAAACCAAAGGTCTACCGACACGAGACATGTCCCGTTTGTCGGGACAACATCATAAAACACTTCCATTTTGTAGGCAAATTACATAATTTTTTTGTGTTCAAACTCTTCAACCCATCCATCCACCCTTGCAATCCATAACCCTTTTCCACTAAGTATATGGTGAAATACAAAGAAGGTACTGTGCATATATATATATATATATATATATATATATATATACAGTGGGGCCAAAAAGTATTTAGTCAGCCACTGATTGTGCAAGTTCTCCTACTTAGAAAGATGAGAGAGGTCTGTCATTTTCATCATAGGTACACTTCAACTATGAGAGACAAAAATGAGAAAAAAAATCCAGGAAATCACATTGTAGGATTTTTTAAGAATTTATTTGTAAATGATGGTGGAAAATAAGTATTTGGTCAATAACAAAAGTTCAACTCAATACTTTGTAACATAACCTTTGTTGGCAATGACAGAGGTCAAACGTTTCCTGTAAGTCTTCACCAGGTTTGCACACACTGTAGCTGGTATTTTGGCCCATTCCTCCATGCAGATCTCCTTTAGAGCAGTGATGTTTTGGGGCTGTCGCTGGGCAACACAGACTTTCAACTCCCTCCACAAATTTTCTATGGGGTTGAGGTCTGGAGGCTGGCTAGGCCACTCCAGGACCTTGAAATACTTTTTACGGAGCCACTCCTTCGTTGCCTGAGCGGTGTGTTTGGGATCATTGTCATGCTGGAAGACCCAGCCACGTTCCATCTTCAATGCTCTCACTGATGGAAGGAGGTTTTGGCTTAAAATCTCACGATACATGGCCCCGTTCATTCTTCCCTTAACACGGATAAGTTGTCCTGTCCCCTTTGCAGTAAAACAGGCCCAAAGCATGATGTTTCCACCCCCATGCTTCACAGTAGGTATGGTGTTCTTGGGATGCAACTCAGCATTCTTCTTCCTCCAAAAATGACGAGTTGAGTTTAGAAAACTTAGACTTAGAAAAAGTTCTATTTTGGTTTCATCTGACCACATGATATTCTCCCAATCCTCTTCTGGATCATCCATATGCTCTCTGGCAAACTTCAGACGGGCCTGGACATGTACTGGCTTAAGCAGGGGGACACGCCTGGCACTGCAGGATTTGAGTCCCTCTCGGCGTAGTGTGTTACTGATGGTAGCCTTTGTTACTTTGGTCCCAGCTCATTCATCAGGTCCCTCCGTGTAGTTCTGGGATTTTTGCTCACCGTTCTCATGATCATTTTGACCCCACGGGATGAGATCTTGCGTGGGGCCCCAGATCGAGGGAGATTATAAATGGTCTTGTATGTCTTCCATTTTCTTACAATTGCTCCCACAGTTGATCTATTCACACCAACCTGCTTGCCTATTGCAGATTCACTCTTCCCAGCCTGGTGCAGGTCTACAATTTTCTTCCTGGTGTCCTTCGACAGCTCTTTGGTCTTGGCCATGGTTGAGTTTGGAGTCTGACTGTTTGAGGCTGTGGACAGGTGTCTTTTATACAGATGACGAGGTCAAACAGGTTCCATTAATACAGGTAACGAGTGGAGGACAGAAGAGCTTCTTAAAGAAGAAGTTACAGGTCTGTGAGAGCCAGAAATCTTGCTTGTTTGTGGGTGACCAAATACTTATTTTCCACCATAATTTACAAATAAATTCTTAAAAAATCCTACAATGTGATTTCCTGGATTTTTTTCTCATTTTTGTCTCTCATAGTTGAAGTGTACCTATGATGAAAATGACAGACCTCTCTCATCTTTCTAAGTAGGAGAACTTGCACAATCAGTGGCTGACTAAATACTTTTTGGCCCCACTGTATATATATACATACACACACACACACTGTATACACTTGACTCAATTGGCATGGCCCATGGTTTAACAAACTCCCATCTCATAATTCCATGTTGTCAAATGATGTAATACCAACCGAACACTGCTGTTCCTTCGATGGTAGGTGTTTGGTGTCGGCTGCAGGGAGTTGGCTGTGTTGGCCCCCATGAAGATGATCTCTGGGTTGAGGTCCACCTCTGTGGGGCTCACCATGATCTTAGCTGCAGACAGCAGCGCAGTCTTCCCTTTGTTGTAGTTTTCAAGCACCTGGGAGAAAGACGGAAACGGAGGAAAATAAAGAGCAAGCACATCGAAGGTTTTACATACAGCACCGCGGACATCATTTCACGAGCATGTGAAGGCCCCAGGGGTGTTAAGGTAAGAAACAAAGGTGGTCAATAGAACAGAAAATAATTAAATTGATTAGGGACAGACTCAATGCGAAATGGTAAGAATGGAGATCAAAAATATAATTTTATGAACTACGATCACAGTAGAGTAGTAGCAGTGGCAATTTAATGTATAATCCTCAAGAAAAATGAAGAGTATTGGAATACAGCATAGGAAATTTGAAAATGTGAAACTGTTTGGAATGTGTTAGAAAGAATCAAATAACCCAGGCACAGTCATACAGCGTGATGCCACCAAATACACGTATGTTTCTCACACATCCACTCAACTTACCCATCAGGTCAATAGACAAATACTCTGAAAAAACTAACATTCCTTATGTTATAAATGTGTATTGTAAGCAATACATTACTTGTTCTAAGACTTCAATAATTCAGACAGTAAAAATAGCCCTCACTTAGGTCAAACAGTTGTGCAAAGTATATCCTAGTATTTAACTTAGCAGTAGAAGAGAACTTGCTTTTACTAACTTGCTCTTGAGAGGCACTGGACTCGGCATTAAATTGTTCTCAAGATGACATAGAACTGTAGATGGCACTTTAATTACACAAAAGTTGTGGATGGTTAAGGCGAACCAAGAACTCCTATGTGCTAGGCTATGTATGAGAGGCAGCCATAGGCTATGATTTGGAATGTAAGAAAGTATGAATAAAATCCTGTCTACTTTGTGTCTTTCTCTAAATACCAAGGGGAGCATTATCTGGTAACGTCACTCACATCGACACAAGGTTATGTATTAGTTTGTCTTTAATGAGTTAAAACACACAATGGAGAATGCACATCATGGTACGTGAAAACAAATGAAAATTGAAACATGATACACACGGATGCACAATGAAATGATAAAACAAACGGAGCACAACAGTAATGTTAATATGGCAGATGGAGGCAAACAAACTGTTAATTCATTTCCAAATCAATACAATAAGTTAACATCTGAAATGAAATAAATGTAAAATACATGGAATGTGACGAACATTTAAAATAGAGAACTACATGGCACCCCACTGTAGGCTACTGCTGTTGATCAGTAGAAAGCCTGACAGCACCAGTGTAAAAAAGAGAGGGAAACAAGGAAGTGACTACCCCAAAATAGCATGGCTGTGTTGTAAAATGCATTTTGATGAGATCCCAGGTAGCTGGCAATGCCTCTGTACAACACCAGAGGGTTGAAAGAGAAGCAAGATGAAGCTGACCTCAGCAGAAACCAACAATGTCTGACTGACACCAGCAGCGGCGAGGGTGGCTCTAAACAATTTAATAAACATCAGAAGTGTAAACTAACTCCACACAACCAACAGAGGCCACTCTCCATTTGGCTCACAGTGCAAAGTCTATTATTAATTCATACTACAACATTGTCGCTTTACTAGCCACTTCGAGCTGTGACTCAGTTTATTGTGTGACACTCTGAGGAGGTAGGCTTGATCGTCATTCTAATATTCAAAACACTGATCTCTTATTGGTCGAGAGGTTTCTACAGACGGTTTGATCTATAAAGACTGTCTGTCATTCCTGAGGTGAAAACATCTAACTTTCCAGAATGCCCAATTAGCATATGCAGAATAGACAGAGTTAAAGGTTTTCTTTCTAAGACCCCGTAGTTGTGCTTCTTTTCTGTTCTATCCAGCAAAGTGTAAATCCCCATCAAAATAATTACCTAAAATAAATACTATCATTATGATTGCAAAAGGAACATATTGTTTTATTCATTTTGTGAGGATTTCTGCTGTGAGAGGAAGCGAGAGACCCTGAGAGACAGAATAGTCAGGAACATTGAGGAGAAAACCGTGAGCTGTCAGTCACAGGAATTATGACCAGGAATGGGAATTCAAAGGAAGAGGGGTTAGTGTGGAAGAAAAACAAGCGTCACCATGGAAACGCTGCACAGCATCTAGAAAGAGAGTGTGCATTAGTTAGCAAGTGATTTGATATGAGAGTCTGATATAGAAGTCGAAGCTTACAGGGCTTGTCGTGAAGAAGGAAGCAATGTGAGGATATATTTGTCTTCTTTTTAATATTTATTATTTATGTTCTACACTGGGTGGGTTGTGGAACAGCCACAGGTGTATTTGACAGCTCTGGTTGGAGACTTGCCGCTTGGTCTATTGGCCAGGCTGACTGCCACACGGTGTGGTCAGATGACGTGGCAGAGGTGCAGGATATCTGTGGGTCTGTCCGCAGGGGGTTGGGCTGTGTCAGGATGCAGAGGACAGCGTCGCAGTGGGCATCTGTGAAGGGGGCATTGGGTGTGTGTGGTGCGGGGTCTGGGTTTGTTTGGTCGCCACAGGGGGTCCTGGAGGTTACAGGGATGGGGGTGGGGGTGTCCACCATGACAGCCGCAGAGGGGGTATCAAGCACTGGGTCTGCTAGATGGTCGATAGGGGACGGAGCTAAGCTAACGGAAGCATTGTCTGAAGACCCTGTATGATTACCAGACTCCAGATTAACGGACTCCACGACGATTGGGGAGGAGGACTGGGGCAGGTTGGTTAGGGCAGCCTCGTGAATGACTAAAGATTTGTCTGACGTAGGACAAGGGCTATAGGGCAACTCTGTTGAGGCGTCAGGCAAAGGAGCTGGGAGGATTAGAGGGCTGAAGGGACTCTTGGAGAGAGGAGGGGTGGAGGACGGCTCTTTGCTGGAGAGAGAGAAGGTGTCGGAGAGGAGGAGGGTAGAGGGGAGCTCGGTTAGGGAGATTAGGATCGGGGCAGGAGCGGCTGGTTGGTTGACCACCTCCATCTCCACTGTCTCAGAGTCTGCCTGCTCAGACAAGGGACAAAACGGTTCCAGCACCTGCAGAGATAGCAGACGCATCACACACTAGCTACACAAAAAACATGCACACAAAACAAAACACACACACATCTCCATCGGATGGAAGATAATCTAGTGTGCTACTGCTAGCCAGCTAGTGACAGGAGGAGTGTGCTAACAGTACAATTCAAGTCAATATTGAAAACACCCGAGCCCGGACATGGGGAGTTAACAAGCTAACCCACTAGATGAGAGTGTCAGGAGTGTGTCATCCCAGCAAAAGTGCTTCACAGATACAATAGTGGCCTCTTGAGGAAAGAACCCACACCAAAGTGCCCACAAAAGATAAGAGGGATAGGCCATGAAAAACTCCACGGTCAGGCCAACACCACTTCAACCAGAGGTAGTGCATGATCCCATGGGATCTACACTAATGGCTAACGGGCTAGCGCATGTTGTGAACCTGGACCACACACAGTGCCGAAGAGCCCATCCTGACCAGCCCACCAGAGAGCCACCGTCCCATGACTGGAGCAACATAAGGAAGAAGAGGACAGGTTAGTGAGACGTGGTCCATCTGTAGGAAATAGGAGGGGTTAGGATCTGGATAGATGTGTACCATCACTCATAAGACACAGTCACCTCAGACGTTGGCAAACAACCTGATCATAGATCACAGTCCACGGTACAAAAATCACCCCCGCCCTTCCACCACAGTGAATGACCGGCCATACCGATACAAACGTACAGTGAACCGTGTGCATAAACAATTTGCACATATTAACAGAAGGGTGGGCGACACACCACACATAGACACACACCCTGTGGGCACCACAAAATGTTGTAACACACATGCACACACAGCCTTCACGGACCTTGTTGAGACCCTCCATCACCATGTGGGGCATGTGTTCATTGAGCATGGCGGGTGAGATGATGACCTCGTCAAAGGCCTTGTTGTCCCCCCACAGTGCTGAGTAGGTGGGTTCCTCCTGGCTGCAGCTACACACACACACACACACACACACACACACACACACACACACACACACAAACAAAAGAACAGTGACTGAATGCCAAAGCGATGCTATCGCACGGACATAGCAGCGTTCCAGTAGCTATAGAGTGACCGTCCAGACACAACAGAGGGCATAGCTGCACAGTTTACAAATCCCGCCCGGCCCCGATCTGAACGCGGAGCTCCAGGTCTTAGCCCTCTGCGTGTGGAGCCCTCTGCCCTGCTCACCATGTTTCCGGGGGGTGGTTGTGCACCACGTGTATGACCCTGCCGGGCGGGTAGAGGGGCGTGGAGGCCGACAGGGCGATGCTGAGGTCACTGGGGTGGAGCCACAGGCGGGTGCTGGGTGGTGCCGCCGGCTGGGCCTGGGGGCCGTCCTCCTCCATGGGCAGCTCCGACTTGGGGATGCATTTGGTGCCCCCAGCAATGATACGCCACTGTCTCACACACACACACACACACACACACACACACACACACACACACACACACACACACACACACACACACACACACAGACACACACACACACACACACACACACACACACACACACACACACACACACACACACAAACACACACACACACTTTAGATGCCAAACCTCTCACACCCATGTCCGCATTTGTTTGTGGTGTGTAATGACAATGATCAAGGCTGTAGACTGTGTGTCTGGTGCACTGGTGATGCATTGTGAGCATTTCCCGTAGGTTGTGTCTGGTCACACAGTGTAACGTATCATCTACTATGCAGCTACCTGGGCGACTAAAAAGGAGAACCACTCTTGCATAGCCTGTGTTATGTAAAAGAGCAGGACGTACTGCCAGGAAAAGCAGCTGTGGGGAAACTGAGTCCATGTCTTAACTTCTGCCTATCATGCTTTGTAGTAATTCCTGCCCTCCAGGTCTGTGTGCCATCTGCCTGTCACCTTTGGTTTGTTACTCTTCTGTAGGACTTCCAGTAGGTGGCGTCGAAAACCTTCCAGCTGAGACAGGCCAATCCTGTCAGACATACCGGAGAGAAATGGTTACCTAACATATTATCGCGGTTATCTATATTTTGAGTCATTTTATCAAAACACATCCACAAGCATTGTTTAGTTGGTCACACCAGCCTGAACTGTGGCCGATTGGGTGGAGTTTGATGTTTTCCATCGGCTTAGCGAGATTAGCAAAGCATTGCCAGGAATTCAAATAGTGTTTGCACTGTATGACAGGTTATCAATTCAAAATGACTCACCTGGGTACCAGGTCCTTTCCCAGTACAACCGAAGTGACAAACTCTTTCGAGTACTCCATAGCATCCTCACTGCCAAAACAGAACATCAAGGATGGATAAAAAACAAAGATGGAGATGGTATGCATTTGAAGAAACAAACATGAAATCCCAACCCTTTCTAGACTAAAACTTGTATATATCGAAGCTCTTTCAAATCTCACTTTCAAACAAAAAATCGGCGTGGTGTGTTTTCCTCCAAATGGTTTAAATTATTCACCGCAGCTCCCAGGCAAACATCAATGTGTGATTGGCATCAAGGCTCGCCGAGATGCCCTTTACCATATAAAACATTTAAAGCCTATCGACATAAACGTATCCACATGGGAAGGCAAGACAAAGGGGGATTCACTTGATCAGCTTCCAATAAATCTCTACCAACATTGTGTTAATCAACATCGACCAACGTGTTTCTGTAAAACGGGTTCACAGTGCCGTCCAACACGATGGAAAATCCTTGGAGCAAATGACATATTGTTCTACACAAGAATTTCCGACGTTTTCAACTTTCTATTTCCTTTCACACTGTAAAATAACCGGCAGCCATGGCTAAAGGGTGAGTGCACCTCGTTTGATCAGCACTGCAGGCGCAGCAGCACACGTTCTGACCACAAATTACTTTGCAGCAGAAATGGGAGGCCACTGGAGCATGTAATACCTTCTTCAAACAGAACCACACTCAGCCTGATTTGCATAGCGTTTAAAACGGCCGCACTGAGGTTGTCCCGTCGGGCTCCAGCTCATTTAACCGAGTGACTGGCCAGGAATCACAGCCAGCAGCTCACCTACGAAGTGAATCCCATGAGGACAAAAAGAACCTGTCGATATGAAATCTACCTGGCAACACCTGCAACCTACTTTCTTCGGATGTTCAACGTACGAACGTGACGCGTTCGGAGCTGCCGGCTGTTCCAGAGCCTATCCACATTTCTCTAGGATCACAGCCAACCAGGGCCACTTCATAGAGACATACTCGAAAGACCTTCAACATAAACCTTTCTGACCAAGACCAACAAACACATATTTCCTACCGTTTGACAACCCATTTCATACCAGAAGCGAACCATATACAAAGGACACCGAGCAAAGAGATTCCAAACATCGAGCACTGACTCCATTTGGCTTCCCGCCCTCCTCCCCAGTGTGCGGGTCTCACCTAAGAAGGCCACCAGGTGGTGAGTAGGAGTAGCAGTGCAACGTGGGATACTGAGGCCGCAGCAGGAAGGAGAGGATGGCGGCGGTGCCCGCACCGAGAGAATGGCCCACGATCACCAGCCCGTAGTGCATGGTGCCCTTCCCCTGGGAGGGGCGCACCATTAGTCAACCAGGTGGGCAGAGCATAATACAAAGATACAGCATGTAAGGACAGTAGAGGATGGAACGGAACAAAATGGAATTTTATGTCTATAGACTTTGGAAGCAGTTAAATAAATAGCGTTTCAGAATCGGGGTGAATCATGACTTTACTCTAAACAGACCTATCTCCTTTTACTGAGGTATTCCTATTACTTTGACTATTTTCTGTAAAGACTCCACAGAGAGGCTGGTTAAGAGCAGAGCAGCTGTGTCCCAGCTGATATGTACACAGGGTCTACACTGATGGACAGAGCACATTATCCAGCCCAGTACACAGAGCACTTATTAACATCCCCTCGCGTACCAAGTCTCTCCCAAAGGCTTGTGACAGGATCATTTCCTGCTCCAGCTTCTTCTTGATGTACTCTGCTGAGTAAACCATCCCCTGGGAGCCACAGAAGAACAAAAAGGAGATGGAAAGGAGAAGGAGAAGGGGAGAAATGTGTCAGGCAGCTTCAATGGACGTCATCGCTCTCCTTCCTGCTTCTTGACGGCCATTTCAGTTACTTAAAGAACACACCCATGTTGAATTCCCATGCTAGCATTCAAATGATATGCTAGCAAGAACAGACAAGATGATACTTGCAAATAACGCTGAAGCCCTTTTTTTATTTCTCCGTGGTTTCTATTTCACTTAGCTTACCACAGCAAGAAAAATGCTTGTTCAAGGGGGAATGGTCTGACCCAGACTATTCTTCTTCAGGGAGGAGAGAGGTTTTTGTGTGCCCTAACGGCCTAACCCATGAGGTTGTGCGTTCAGACTATGGGACCATAGAGAGAGCCCAAGGCACCTCAGGGTGGGAGGCGGCAGAATAGGGGTGACCTCTGACCTTGTGTCCCAGCCAGGTGCCGTGCTGCTCTTCCAGGGGGAGGCGCTCACAGTCCCCCGTCAGGTCGGTCAGGGCATCCTGTCAGCCGGGGACAACACAAGTCAGACACCACTGGCCTGAACACTATGGTAAACCAGGAGCAGGACCCATACACAGGCAGATAAGAGTTAAAGAGAAGAGAGAGAGAGAGAGAGAGAGATAGACCAGCTGAACTTAAAGAGACAAGGAGAGAGAGAAAGAAAGAAAGGAGAAACTCTCTGGCCGACAATTACAGGGTGTGGAGGGTGTGGGTGTAATTGACGGAAAAATTGCACTTGAATTTCTCGTCAGGGAACATCAAGGAATCCGACCCGGTAGCCCAGAAGGATGCAGCCGGGTTGACGTGAAGCCGGGGGAACGTGTGTGTTTGGGTGTGTATAATAGTGGCGTGGGTGTGTTAAAGCTACCAATCTAACTTGGTGTCTTCTCACCTTGGGTGACAGAGTCCCTCGTATACTAATCACCACCTTCTTCTTCCCATGGTCCACAGCCACAAAGAACGGAGTCTCGTAAACCTTTTCCGAGAAAGATGCAGAGCGGAGGAAGACGAGCACAGAAGGACGTGTTATTCTAACATTTTCTTTTTGATGTTTTTCATACTTTCGTCACCAACGAGGAGTCCATATTCAGGACTCCTCTGTGCTGACCCACAATTATGAAAGCGCTCCTATGGGCTGGGTGCACTACAGATCCACTGGAACAATCCACTAGTTTTATGGACGGAAACTCTCTCTATTTTGGCCAGGCTTTACAAGTCAGCCATTATGGGACTGAAGCCCGAGCTGCGGGGCAACGGAAATTCAAAAACGGCTTAAAATAGAAATGGTTGACTTTCAGCATGCAACAGGGTAGCAATTTGACAATTATTTGATTTCAAATATTTCTAATAACCGAGCGCAGAACAAAAACCAAGTAGGTTACGGGTTAAAATATTGCAAATACTGCCATGCTGTACATGAAAAAGAGCGCTGGTGTGGAAGTGCAAATTGCTTTTCATGACCCAGGTCCCTTCCCTCGCCACCCCAGACAGCTGGCACATCGGCGCTGGTAATTGTCTTCCGACGACCTCCCCCGACCTCTGCTAGCGTCAGCCAATAGGGTTTAGCTCACCGCGTCGTGACAGGAAGTGTAGACGACGTGGACCTGTTTGAGCTCGCGGTCCAGGAAGTGACGTCGGATGGCGAGCACGTTGCAGCCGCAGCAGTTGTCCTCCTCCACCGTCACCGTCTGAGAGAGGCGGGAGCTGGACACTGACGCACACCTTGGTGACGCGGGGAGCAGGGAAAGTAGATGGGGGCGAGACGGAGAGGGAGGCGTAGAAAAAGATAATAAAAAAAAGAGAGAGGAAGATCATTTAAACCCAGTCCAGGAGTCCGAGGATGGAAAAACAGAGAGAGGTAGGAGAAGAGAAATGTTTCTGCCGTCTATTGGTGGGCGTGCGTGTGCACGCACGCGTGTGCATGTTTTCCTGTCTGCGTGTGTTCCATTGTTGACCACCTGTGTTGGCGAGTTGCTCCAGCCTAAGTGCTATTGTCTCTGTGGAATACCACTTTGTCAATGCTGATGAATGGGAAATGTGAGCTGCATGCAAGTGCTGTGGAGATGAACAGATACATTGTACTGGTTTGTGGGTGTGTGTGTGTGTGTGTGTGAGAGAGAGAGTGAGTGAGAGAGAGGGAGCTAGAATGTGTACGTATTCCAGTGTGTGTTTTGGGAAGAATGTTTCTGCTTAGACATACTGCGGGTGTGTAATTGTATGTCTGAGTACCTCTGCGTTTGTGTGCGTGTGTGTGTGTGTGTGTGTGTGTGTGTGTGTGTGTGTGTGTGTGTGAGCGGTAGACTCACGGACAGGAACTAGCAAGCCGGCACAGGCCACAGGCAGGCTTCCTCATCAGGTACATGGGCCAGCCGTAGGCTGCCAGGGCAAACAGCATGTAGTAGCACACCTCCTTGTACATAGCCATCTCATTCTAGGACAGAGAGACGTCCGTTAACTACAGGCTTTCACATTGAAACAGAGGTGCAGTTCGGAAGAGAGTAGTGACGTTGAATGTCCATTTGCAGCAACTTCACGCTCATCAAATCTCCCATCTCCCAGAAAGTCATCGCTGGTAGACGTGTCGGCAAAAAAAGAGTAGGCTGTCCCAGGTTTTTTTATTTGTTATTTTTAAATAGATTAATATTATACTACTAATTATTTATACTTTACTTGTAAGTTAGGATATGACATCTTACAGAAAAATTATTCACTAAATACTGAAGTTAGAGATTGTTCATTCACTAGTATTCCTGCAACAATACATGTTTTGGAGGGGGGAAATTGGCTGTAAATAAAGTTCAGATTTCTACAATGGATCAAAGGAAGAAAGCCATAGTCATACTAATATATTCATGTATTTCAATACATTGGTAAACTTTGCCTTCATTTGAATTAGTTTGAGGGACTGGCTTCGGTTGCTCAACTTGGGAAATCTATTTGCCAGCCTTCCCATAATGCATTGGGGCTTTGCCTCGCTGACTCCAGCTCGCTCCCATAGATAATGAATAGGGGCAAACATTTGCCTTCCAATTTTGTCTGAGGTGGACATTCACTGTGAAGGGGGCTGGTAGACAGATATAATGACAAAGACCACTAGAGAAAGACAAAGCAAAAGGCCAATGGAGATAAAGAGAGAAAGAGATGGGTAGGCAGAAAGAAAGACAGATGGGTATAGCTGTAGCCTCGTACTGTAGCCTTTTGTCTATTCATAAAAGGAAACTCACAGAGTTTTTAAGGTCCAGGTATTTGGTGTTGCGAGTGACAGGCATTCCGGATAAGAAGGCTAATATGTCATTGTTGGCCTGCGGGACAGAAAACGACAAACCATTACAAAACGCTGAACGCAGGTTTAGTTGTAAGCCCTGTGAGGCCAGCCATCACTCATTTCAAGTTCACTGTTTGACAGTAAAATGAATGTAACATGGCCGTCAGCAATGTTGCCTCTAGGACCTCCACACCCCTTCCTGCTCTCTCCCCTCTCACCTGGTCCAAGATGGAGGACCTTTTGGCCCTCTGTCTCTGGCGAAGCAGTACCAGACCAGCGATGATGTCACTAGGCACGATGTCCAGGTCTCGGAAGAACTCGGCAAACAGGCTGGCCACCTCGGAGTAGGCATCCTGGGGGGAAGAGAGGGGACAGAGCCACGGCTAAGCCTCAGGTAAGCCCAAAACACTCAGGGGGACTGGTTCACTTGGATCTCGTGCACCGTTACTGGATTTATGAATTGATGCTTGATGCTTGTACTTAAAGACGGAGCCTATGTTTTCAGAAACAAATATCATGGTCAGATTGCGATCAAAGACAAATTAATTTAAATTTCTCTTTAAATCAGGCAGGAAGGTTCAGGTTGCCTAGTTTGAAGCTGTCTGAGAAAATGCAGATATTATAAGCTAGTCAAATCCCATCAACAATTAGCCAGCCATAGGAGAGAGGTTGCTAATGAGACAGTATGAAGCATGAACCCAAATTAAGTTTGTGTGTGTGTGTGTGTGTGTGTGTGTGTGTGTGTGTGTGTGTGTGTGAGCGTGTGTGTGTGTGTGTGTGCAACTCACAGACTGTGTATCCTGGGCTCGGGTACAGCACATGAAGAACTTGAGTCTCCGGCTCCAGCTGCTGGCCTGGCCCTCCTCCAGCCGGTGACTGGGGGGAAGGGGAGAGCGAAATACAGTTAGAGATAAAGAGAGAGCGATAAGCAGAGACACCGACATACATACAGAAAGAATATCTAGATAATAATATATGTTCATAATATGAACAGCACAATCTTGACTATTATGTATCGTCCAGAGACCATGTCCTGGTTATTTAGTTGATTACCTATTTTCACTACCAGCATCAATAACACTGTTAAACCTTGAGAGTGTGTGGGTCTCCTACCGGAGTGTGTATGTGGTGAGGTTGCGCTGGCGCCGGCGCGTGGCTTTAAGCTTGACAAAGGTGCGGCCCGTGGGGTCAAAGGTGCACATTAGGGTGAAGCACATGCTGAAGATCACCAGCCAATTACAGGCCACGATCCCTGGAGAGGAGTGACCGCGCACAGCCGTTAATACACACTGATCAACGGAGTCAGAAATGATAACAAACAATTATGACATAATTATAAATCAAATAATCATGTATCCATTATGCAATTACAAAACGGGACGAATTAACCTACATACAATTGTCACACATGACCGGTAAAGACGATTCCAGGCATGTAAAAGATGTGCTCCTACAACAAACTGTCTGACCCATTTAGCTTATCCAGTCCCAGGACAGGACACTCACCAAAAGCCAGGTTTTTGGCAGTGACGTCGGAACATGGTTGGTAATACTGGACAAGCCAGGCAATCCCCACCACTGCATACACCAGCTCCACCAGCAGAATGGCTAGACTCAGAGAGAGAGAGAGAGAGAGAGAGAGAGAGAGAGAGAGAGAGAGAGAGAGAGAGAGAGAGAGAGAGAGAGAGAGAGAGAGAGAGAGAGAGAGAGAGAGACAGGTACAGAAAGAGGGAGGCACAGGAAGAGTCGGAGGCATGTGATTCATAGTGTACCAGGTTTCATGGTTGTACCTGCAATTAAGCAGTCAAAGCGAGCTCGTACGTTTCACAGAGCTAGCGTGAATGTGTCCTAGTGTGAGTGAGCGCGTCTGTGATTACGTGGGAGGGAGAGAGAATATCAATCGATATCTAATTTACATTTCACTGGAGTCATTTAGAGGATGCGCCCAGATCGACTTACACCGAGTGCTTTCACCTTAGGTACGTGACACCACCATATTCATTCTCCGAGGGCTAACAAGTAAAACCCACTCGGGTCTATGAAAGTTATCTTCCTCCTGGGGAACTGTACGTCAGTACATATACAAAAGACATGGACACTTCTGGATCCAGGCCCGCCAATAAAACCAGGAATCACAAACAAAATGAATTGGACCTTGAAGGAATAAATGACTGGACGAAGAATATATGTACAAATACTAACGCATGATTGGCTGCAGGAAATAACAAGTAGATACAGCAGACCAAAATGTGTGTGCGAGAGTGTGCATGTGTGTGTGTGTGTGTGTGAGAGAAAGAGGGAGGTGGTGCAGGTTCCGCGGAGAGCGAGCCGTGAGTGTGGCGTGGGGGGGGGGGACTCACCCAGCCGGATGTAGAGGACGTACTGCACGGCTTCGCGGGGCTGCGTGTACAGGATGCTGCCTCGCATGCTCAGCCACATGATGGCGCTCTCACAGATCAGACAGCTGACCAGGATGCCCAGGTAGCCGCGGCCGTGGTCCACCAGGGTGACGGAGCAGGACTGGTCAGAGCCGTAGGGCAGGCCAAACAGCACCACCGACAGGACCACCAACCTGGGGCGGGAGGGGTGGGGGGCAAGTCAAGTCTTATAGGTTGAGGGGAACATGCATACCATGGACCTTTGAGTTGTTCTATTGCAGGCCGTGGTTCAAACAAAGAAAATGATTCATTTTTATCCTCAAACATTATAGATACGGTGTATGGTTAGTTTGTGATAAAAAGCAGATGTTAGTGTATGTATAGAAAACATGATTTCCTGCCAGGGCTTATTGAGGAAGGGAGGCCAAATGCATATCGAAAACAGCCATATCCATCTAGGAGAAACTATATGTAGATGTCAACACATACACACAGTTTACTTTCACCTGTTCATTATCGTCAACCACACGTTTAGCCAAATTGTGTTGGACACGTTATAATGGACAGGGCAACATTCAACTGAATACAAAAAGATAACATCTGCAGTGCGATTTTAAGTTTCGGCACTAATTCATGTCAGAAAGTGCATCTGTTAATCCAGAAGAAAATTCAGTCAGGGAATGTTTGAGGCATGATACAAATTATCAAGATGGCTACGCTGGCCTACAACATACAAAACCTTAAAAAGGTTATTTTAGAATAGACGGGAGACCACCAGAGACAGAGACCCCACAATTTCAATAATACTAACAATATTTTGTGGTGAATGCAAGTCTACAAATCCAGATATCATGTAGAGTGGGCGAGTGATGACAGTTGATAATACAATATCCTTCCCCCTTTCACACACACTGGGGGGCCCACGCAGTAGGGATGGGTATGATTACGATTTTAACAGTACTACCAGTCTTACAGATACTGCTTAGCAATTCGGTACCTTAACGGCACGCTAATTGGTTATTTTTGTTGTCTTTTAAGTGAATGAACAAAACTAATTAAGAACAGAATGAACACGGCTTTATTTTCACATATGTACTGTATATAAAATGACATTCTTAAGTAGCACACTGCAACAGCATTGTTTTGAACAAATCACTATAGACCATTACGTGATCATTGAAATGTTAAATAAAATAAACTATTATTTGATGGCACTCTGACCGTTTCAGATTCATCTCAGAATATATAAACGCACCCATAGCTAAACAATCAGCTGGTTGAGGGTTACATTGAATCATTAACACGTGTTCATGCTATTAGTTAACACCGTGTGTGGCCTCCTGGCTGCACGCATACAAGCATTCCTAATGTAGATGGGGCAGCGACAAGAAATAAACTAGGAGCTCGGCAGTCACACACATTTCTCCACCCGTATGTGATACACTTTCGCTAGATGTGGCGACAGATTGCCTGAGTTTACGCCCTTACATATTGCACTTGTGGCAATGAGCATTGACAGCATCGACTCTAGTGAAGAGTAACACTTTTGAGTGTAACTTTTGAACGTTTGTTTATTTCTTTCCGCCACTAACCACACTAAGAGAAGGGTCTCTCTGTGTGTGCGCTGCACGGGGCAGCATTGTGTGAGAGAGAGAGAGAGTTGTCCCCGCCCCTCACAGATAAGGCTCCCAGAGAGATCTCTTCTGGATTGGGAATAGAAAAAAAATTGCATCATAGACGAATGTCTTAGTTGGGCCGAATCTTATTGGAAATGAGAAATGGAGTTGATGAGATATAATGTTTATGTAGCAATAATAAATCATTTCTCCAGTACCGACAGCCGAGCCGATAGGGTCGGAACTTATCGATACCACAGTCTTTAATCATTTAGCCTTGGGGCCTGTGTAATACCGGGTAACGGCATCCATCCCTATTACGGACACACTCACCAGACACAGTGCAGGATGAAGAGGAAGAGGGCGGGGAGCACCAGGTCATCACTGCCAACTGACCAGCGCCGCCGAAACATCACCATGCCTGGCATCACTGCCCTGTAGAGGAGACGACACACACACAGACACACAACTTATTAGAAATGTATTTATGCAGGGACAATGGTACCGAGGCCAGATCACTTTTACAGAGCTCTGCTGGGCCAAAAAAATCCTAATAAGAATTAGTTATAAACGTATAAAGTTATAAACATTTCCGACACGCATACACATTAACATAACAAAAGCAGAAAGCATGAAATCCACTCAGACCAGGAAAGAAATATCAGATTTCTTTAGCTTAAGGATATCTTGAAGCACATTCCAGAAATGAATGTAGAGTTGGCAGCAGTCTCTGTCAGTGATTGATGTGAGGTAGGGGTGTGGTTTATGGTTGGCAGCTTAGGAGGTTATACACATAGGTGTTATAAGGCCTGTTATAAGCACTAGACAGCCTGGAGGTTCAAAGATGGTGGCAGTTGCAGGCATGCACAAGTTCAACGTAGTCCAGAAGTTTTACAAGACTAACTCTTAAAAGCTGAATCCTGAAGAGGAAACGCAGCTTCAGCGTCCATTTCTAAGGTTATTCATTAACATGGAGGGAGGGGGCTTCACTACCACCATCATATTTGGTACTTTAGTCACCCATAACCGTTAGGGTCCTGAACCTTTGGCTTTCCAGGGCAGTGAGGAAAGGAGAAAAACACACTGGCATGTGACACACACACACTCTCTCACACACACACACACACACACACACACACACACACACACACACACACACACACACACACACACACACACACACACACACACACACACACACACATCAAATCCCTCTCTCTATTAAAATAACAGTGTCCATGTATATTCTAGATTGCACAAGAAGCTACTTCCTAAAAGTCTTGCTGCAGTAAATGTCAGTCACGGGGCCACTTGTGGTCCTCTCTCAACACACTCTCCCTCTCTGCATCTGTGACACTCTCCAGACGGAAAACTAACTGAGAGACCGAGGGGAGGGAGTGGGGTTGAAATGGAAATAATATAGCCTCAGAGAGAGAACAACATGGAGAAAAGGAGAGTGGGGGATTGAAGCCAAGCAGAAGAGGGTGAGAGAGTGAGATTAGTGGGTAGTTTATAAGGCTGTAATAAATGACACTGCACTCCTGCACTCTCCTACCTAGCCATTTCCTACCTGCTGTTCAGCATTAAGGCTAATGGCCACGCACAGGTGTTAGGCCACACTGTTCTGTTCTTTGCAAAGCCTTTTTTGTTTCAACAAGGGACATTCTCAAGCAAGTAAAAATGCTGCCTAAGGCCTATAGGCGGAAGTGAATTGGAAAGGAGATGCAGTGAGAGTGGAGAAAAATAGGGCACAGATAGAGAGAGACAGAGAGTAGAGACACAGAGAGACAGAGAGTAGAGACACAGAGAGACAGAGAGTAGAGACACAGAGAGACAAACTGTGCTGCTGTTTGCTCAGTATGATCAGAACAGAAGCATAGCTTTGGCCAGTTTGACTAAACACATGCCAACCAGACTGCTTTCACAGCGTCTAAGGAACGCCCAGGCACGCAGCAGCTCGCCAAGGCGTCCACTTCTAGACGTTAGACGGTAAATAGAAGAAAAGGGTGGAGGCCAAGGAAAGATGTAGAGTAAGGCAAACTCCATTTCCCAGGTTTTTGTACGGCATCAATATTAGGACAGGAGGATGTGACATCAACGCTGAGGAATTGGTCGATGCCATCAAAAGACGACAGAACATTGATGATTGAGATGGCACACACAAACCACATTGCAAAACACCAGGACATCTTTCCTTCATCAAAACTGCTTATTTGACTGAACAATCAAAATGATTGTTTCGTACCACTATCTGCTTTTAAACTGCCGTCTTGACATGCACAGGGCCGATATAGTCTTGCCTCCACACACTCTAGTTGGATTCCAGCTACTGTATTCAGCCAGTGTCACCTCACTTTGAGGGCTTGGCGCCACGCCAAGACGTTGACACTCAAAATCACCCTTTCTTCATCATATTTCACAAATCGAGTCAGGTATGTTTGGGCATGTACAGTAGCTCCCCAGTCACGCCACTTTGATCCACCTTCAATCCCCACTAAAATGATTCAGCCAGTTTTATGTAAACAGGGGCGCATGGAAGGTAACAGCTCTTTGGAATGGACCTGGTCCCCAGAGAGGCTGCTACACCCTTTCCTGTAGAACTCCCTTTGGGGTTGTGCTACATTCACGGGTACAGTGCACAGAGGGGGGGGGGGGGATGGGGAAAAGAAAAGGAGAGTAGGAGCCAAAATAAGCCCCTCCATGTCATTTAGGCCACAACAATCAGGCTAATGAAATGGAGCAGTCTCCATAGTGCTAGGAGGCCCTGACTGGAGAGCCAGGGACAGTCACATCAGTGGTCCCCTCTTCAGGCCTACAGGAGCAACAATGGGCTCTGCTCCCCATGGGGACCTCAATACACTGACTTTAATTGGATGGGGCATAAGCTTGCTCCGTACTATCGGCAAAGCAAGCATGCGCGCAAACACGTTTTCCTCAGGCATCAAAAGCAATCAGAGTTACAGTGTGCACGCAACGGATTACCCCTGATTGCATTGGAGGCTGGAGGAGATATTTAAGGAACAGAGATAGCGAAAGAGGAAGTTTCACGTTTTATCTCGAGTAGGTTGTTCATCCTACACCTATCCCCGAAGCGCTAACACCGTCATGTGGTTTAGTTTCATTATGGGGATGGAGCAATAAAAGCCCCAAAGAACACAAGAGACTCTTCCCACAGCACAGCGACAACCTGACCTGTGCTATGCTGACCACTGGAAATATACGTGGTGTGCGAGAGATCGTAGACGGAAATAAGCCATCTCAACATAGCCCTGGAGTCAGAACCAGGCTCGTCTCCTCCAAACACACTGTCCGTCAGCGGGGCCTTTGCAGATTGACTAGACGGCCCCTCACCCCGCCAATCAATCCAGAGGACCTCATCAGTGCTGGAGGTCCGTGCCTTCACCCTGAGAGCCTATCCCTCCCCAGGGCCCTCAACGCCCCTCACTAGCCC
>CM030173.1:21859427-21984427 GCA_017639675.1 Aplochiton taeniatus
TCTGAACACTAAAGCTTGGATAGAGCATAGGGTTTTTTAGTTAAGCCAGCAACAAGTAGCACAGCCCCCCCCCCCCCCCCCCCCCCCTGTATATGCTATAATCTTAGATAAGTAAAGTGGTAAAGAACAAAATAGGCCACTCAATAATAAGTAAAAACTTTTACTCTGGCCAGTTTAACGAGAAAAGTCACAGGGTCTCACATACGAAGACATAAGGTAGAGCTGTATAGTAACAGCAGCCTTGTTACTGTACCCACATGGATTAATCAATGGTAAGCCAGGCAAGTTAAACATTGATTCAATTGTGTTTTATCTGGCCCGGAGGGGGAAAACGGTGTGAAAAAGACACACATGTAGGCGTACACAGACACACTGAAGAGCAGTCAGAAGCAGCAGCCGGTTGGCTCAGTATAATTTCTACTGAACAAAAGCCTGTAAAGACTGAGTGAACCCAGGTTGTTGTACTAACTATATCATAGTACAGCGGTGGGTTTTTGAGTTGTTCTATTATTATCATCCGTTTTTAAGCAGCACTGTGATCTTCCTGCATGAGGCTGCTGAAGCTCAACCACCCTCATGTGTACAGGGATTATTTTGTCCTATTTCTCAGCACTCTAGTTGCCTGATGTTCAAATCCGATGCTCAGTTTCCACCTGTCCTGGTTCAGCTTATAGAAAAGGACTTAAGCCTCAGTGGAGTGGACACTTAGACTGATTTCCCCGTTTTTCGAACGTTGAAATCCCAAACCAAAAAGCACAAGAACAGGGCAAGTGTGTATGTTCACCGTTTTTCCGGAGGGAAACATATTGACAAGGGAGGTGTCACATCGATTGACGGAGGATCCACAGCACCTCGACGGCTGGCCTCCACACACAGTGTAGATAAAAAGACCCCTGCAGCATCAGCCCTCGTCACAATGCATCCCCCCCCCCCCCCCCCTCTCTAACCCGGCCCTCCTTCCGCTTTTCACCTCCCTGGGAAGTGATCCTCCCTGGCGTCCGCCCCGAGGTGGCTAGATTCACACCTCTCCGCGGTGATAGCTAACACGGTGTGAAGCGTGGTGAGCGTTCGGGAACAAACGCTGGCCACCGTGCATCACTCAGAGGAATACTGAACACTGGTGACGGTGTGGATAAGAACACGTGCCTCCATGCAAATGGAGGCAAATGGAACTGTCACTCCATTGTTATGCAAGGATGTCCTCTCTGACGAGCCAGAGTAACGTATGTGATATCTTCTCTGCTAACCTATCGCCTAACCTGCTCTCATCCAGAGAAGAGCACCAGCACTGAGGATCGGCTCGGAATAATACGTCTGATTACTCCAGGGATTAAGCTGCTATAGGGGTCACGTCGGGGCTCTTCTCTGCCCAGAAGTTATTTGGTAAAGGAACTGTTAATCCTGTGCGGCACACGGGATGGGGGGGGGGGGGGGGGGCACACACACACACACACACACACACACACACACTACCTGCTCAATGAAGGTCAGATTGTGGCTCCCCCAGCTCACACACCGACACTGGTTAAGTAACAGAGCAGTCCAACACAGAAACCAATGGACTTGTATTGGGTAGAATTATCACAGGCAAGAAGGCACTTAAAAGGTGAGGAAGAGCACAGGAGGATGTTGGCCCATCTAAAGCAATGCTTCGGCCAATGACACTTAACCCCCAACACTGTGTGTGTGTGTGTGTGTGTGTGTGTCTGTGTGTGTGTGTGTGTCTCGGAGAGCTTGCAACCGAGAATTCGAGCTTCGTACAAGCCATTGAGTTTGCCTCTTCACAATGGCAGGATGTAGCGATAATATCGGCCTCATCTTCCCCCACCTGTGGTGGGTGACTTGCAGGCAGGGTCACCGAGGGGGAACAGAAAACCCAACGGCATCTGACCCACTGGCAGAGTAAATAGCCTTTAGTGTCTGACAAATCGCTACGGTAGGGATTGGATTCCTACCCTACCTACCCTAACCCTTGAAAATAATGTATGTTGGCCTACTCTGAACTGCGAATTGCATTGAATTAATGTTTGACACTAGTTTATTACAGATTTTGGGAGGAAGAGGTGAAATCCTCTACTCCACTGCAAATGGCTTTTGTGCTGTTACATATAGTGTGCATAGGTGAAGATTTAACCTGCATATATTCTAAATGGATTTGTCTTTTCAATTTTGGGATTTGCCCTCTTCATTCAAATTGACTCTGTCAACTCCCTCCACAAGTATTAGAATAACTAATATCAACTAAAATAGCGTTGACCATGACTGCAATGTGTAGGCCTATATTTGATCACCTATCTTAAGGCAAAGAATATGCTATAGAAGCTTTCTTGGTGCAGACAACCCAGCAACTGTCAAATGGTTGATATTTGCATGTGACATTCTTTCTCTTCATTCCACTGACAGTAATGTGGACTCACCTGTTTTGTTACGATGCCTTGCCAAAACCCACTGCATCGGCTTCGTTCGCTCTCCCATCATACGGTTCTCCGTCTCTCAAGCTCCCTCAGCCCGACACCTACCGGCAACCGGTGAAGGGAGGAACCCTTGTAAAATCCTGAGGCAACAATGTTACCGAGCACACGTTCTCCAGCCTCTGAACATCAAAGAACAGTATCTAAAAACCAGCTTCAGAGAATTTAAAAAAGGACGAAGATGTTGAATACCATCGCGCAGTAAAATCACGCACCTCTATAGTCTGATGAGGGTTTGATTTTATGACAATTAATGCAACACGTCGTTGATATGTTATAGCAATTTGCCTTATGTATCCCCTCTTCACTGCCGTACAGCGGAGTTTGTCCGTGGGGAACTATCTTTCTCTCTAGGAGTCAGTCGGGTAACAGAAAACCCCATATAGGCATAGATTTAAAGCGATGTAGCAACCTACCGGACAAGTCCCAAACCAAAACGGAGTGTAGAAGAGGCAGCAGTTCCAGAAATTGGCTGTTGTAAACCCACCCCCTGTTGCATTTTTTTTCTCCCAGTAAAGATACGTCGTTTCTATTCCCATTCCCATTCCCTATTCCGCAACTGCGGATCAGACGTCAAATCACCTTCGGATCACCACTACGTGATTTACGTACAATCTTCACGTCATCTATTGCTCTACAGTATGACCAGTACTGTATGCGTTGTTAACGCAGGCTTTAACGAGTTTGTGTATGGCAGAAACCGCTGGGATAAGTCAGAGCGCGCGACTAGCGGTTTGTGAATATCAAGGAATCTCCAGTGAGTCTGGGCGTGGAACAAGCGTCATTTCCTGAGCTTCCTACATGTTTAATTAGAAGGGTGTGTGCCGCAAGCAGGCGCAATTTAATGTCATCAGTATTATAAGCCTATTCACTCATATTAACTATGGGCCATTCACTTTCTTAAAACACTAACCGTAATGAGTGGCTTAATGTATGCCCTCTTGTGTCACCCTCGTAAGCCAGTCTTCCATAAAAATCGGTTGTCTCCATTGCCAAGCCCTCTGCTCTGACCTTCGAACTTAATTTCGCATAAATAACAATTTCTCAAAATAAATGTAAAGCTACCTAAAATAATGGTGAATTCTAAGAAAACCTGTACATACATGTTAATTGTATTTGATATCTATTCGACACACACACTACACTATTGTTGTGATAGCAGCATATAAAGTTTTTAGAGCATTGTCACTTCCCGGCACACTTAGCATAGTAAAAAAAAACCTGACACACTTAAAATGTGGATTTTAGTCAAATTAGCTATCACAAACACAGTACGAGTTGTAGACTTGTGCAATGTGCCTCTGTTCTGCTCTTCAGGTACTGCCATTTCTGGAATGAACTGGGGTGTGCTTACAGGAAAGTAGTGCATTGAACCCTAGTTGAAATACCCATCGAATTTGATTGAAAAAGAAATGTTTGTTTGCAATTGCATTTCATGCAACTCATCCAAGCTGACATGGGTAGGATAACCCATTAAGTTAAGGAATAAAAACACCCCCTCTGCACACATAGCAAATGGTACGTCCCTCCCTCTCCTCCTCCCTCCCTCCTCCCGTTTTCACTGAGTCCTCCATCTCTGCTCTCCTTCCTCTGCCTGTCTGAAGGAGGTTACTGAGCTTCAACTGAAAGCCTTGACGTAGCATCTTTAACCCTCCTTTATTACATCTTTCTCTAGACGACTGCAAGAGAGGCACCAACAGAAGCTTGAAGGTATGCACAAGTCCCTTTTCCTGTTTCCTGTCATCAAAGCATGAGCATTAGGTACATTTTTCTTCATGGCCTGTCCAGCCTGCATACCTCTATGCTTAACTAGCTTTCCATGTTTTTATCTTCTCATATGATGCTTTCAGTTACGTCTCTCTTTTCTTTTCCTTTTTTCTTTTCACCTCTCAACCTTTCACTGCATTGGAATCTCCTTTCATAAGTGCTCTGTCCTTCTTTTTCGGCCCCCCTCCATCTTGTCCTCCATTTACACATGACTCATGCAATTTTCCACAAAACAAGTGAGTGGGTGGAATGTGGAAAATGCACTCATTGTAAAAAGTGGTCAAAGATACTGTGTGATGACTACCGTCTAACCGTGCAGAAGGACATGGATCTGGTCTGCTCTGTACACAGGGCTCTTTAATAACCGCAACATACTGTACTTGCTCCCACCCCCCGTATTATAAAACTAGCACATTTTCCCACGAAGTGACACAGGAAGCTGGTCTTAACAGCAATTGGTTGTCTGTGTTCCAGCTGCTCTCAAAAGCCCCAAACAAGCTCCCATCCTTCATAAGAGCATTGATTTTGTCAGTTTCTCAAGGTCACCTAAATGCGTGGATTAGCCTAAGGCTCACCGTTGTGATATTAAAAGGCAAAGGGAACAATCATTGCTTTATTATGGGTCTTTTTAAAGCTCCTTTGTGCCTGTACAGCCAGCAAACAGAGCAGATAATCAGCAAAAGGAATCCTCTAATCCCAGGTGATACTCATCTGTCCTTGTCTGATGTTTCCCCTCAGAGAAACACTGCCTCACCAGACCACACCTCACTTCCTGAGTAACCTATGGAAGCCAAGGCCAAAAGTGGGGCACCAGCGCCCAAAGCAGCCTCCAAAGTAGAGAAGAAAGAGCCCGCTGCCCCACGCAAGGTTGACCTAGCCCCTGCAGCAGACCCAGCCCCAGCAGCCCCTGAGGCTGAGAACCCCCCACCCCAGGATGGGGCTCCGGAGGCGGAGGCAGAAGTGGCACCCGAGACTGAGGAGGCGGCTCCCTGCTGCACAGACTCCCTGGAACACCTGAAGCCCTTCCTCATCGGTGGAGCCGTCATCGCAGCAGGCGCCATCCTCCTGGGCGTGTTGCTATCGGCCAGGAGAAATTAAAATAGGAGGCTATTTATTGGCCAATGGGGTTAGCTGGTCAGTTGCTGATTGTTTCATAGACTATCATGCAGCTGGTAGAGATGGAGAATGGGGAGCTATCGCTTATGTTTGTTTTTTTACTTAAGTTTGACTTTGCTCGTAGTAAATTTAACCACTGAACATATGGTTAAAGTTTATCTGGGAGACATTGCCAATATGCCCATGCATGAATTTGCCCCTCCCTTACGACTGCACCTGCTCACCAATCTAAAGACAAGAACCAAAAACACAATCAATGTAGTCTTACACTATCCTACAAAACTCCACATAAAAATACTGACATAGACATCTGTGTGTTTGGGTCTACAAACTTTGTCCCTTTTCCAAACTGACTTTACTGAGCCTCCTGTCAAAAGGTATTTTACGATAAATTCAGAATTGACAGAACGCTAGAACCTACAGTAGCCCAACAGGTTAGCTTTTGTTTTGTAATGTATTCCACATGCCGTGGACATTCCAACCCATTATACTTCATACTAATTTCTACACAGTTCTTAATAGCTCAAATGAGACCACTATACATTTGATATGTATAGTGTAAGGTTAATGGTTTCATGTTGGTTCCTTCTGTGGATGTGGGGTTCTTCTGCCTGGTCGGTTGTTGAAGCAAATAATGCAAAAGTAACAATATCTTAGCGTTTCATAGCCCAAAAATGTAATAAATCTATCAAAAGAATAGCAGGTATTGATTACAATTAGTTTATTTTAAGATGTTTTTTTTACCTAAGACAAAAAGTTAAGACTACTTAAACAACCTGAAGTTGTTGCCAAAAAAAACGTGTTGTGTTGTGCTAGAATAGGAGGATGGCATATGTTCCTTTTGTTTACACTGTGATCCCTGGTGTGTCTATATAAGATGGTGGTATTGTGTTAAACTTATTTATTAGCGAATACAATTTATCAGTTGTAGCTAATGATACAACTGAGGTGCCAATTGAGTAGAAATGAATGAATAATTGCACACCATATTATTCAAAAATGAAAAAATTTTACGTTATAAGACTGAGAATGTGTTGCTCAACATTTTAGCTTTGTACCTTTTGACCCCCCATTATATTAATGCAAAAACACCACATATAGAAAACACACTGCTTCTGCAATTTCACTCAACAGTCAACCATAAATATACAATTTAAATAAGTTATGCTTATAGTAGTACTTTGTTTGTTTGGGAAAGGGGCAGAAGTTAAATTATATTTTTTCAATCAGATGTTTGACAGACAATTCATTCATATATCAGAGACTTGTCAGTTAGGTCTAGCAAATAGTCCACTGTAGTTGGTTTGTGAGTTATTTGTTGTGAAATTTCCACCACAGTAGCCAGACACCTTTGACAATTCTTTGTTTGTAGGCTTCAATTCGGATTAAGTATTTCCAATTGAAAAGTTGATTCAACATCAGAATTGTACCCCCATAGGCCGATGGTGTTTACTACCAAGAATTTAAAAAAAGGTTATCACTTTACTGAGATTTTCTTTACCAAACCAGCAAAACATTTTTATCAATTCCCATAGTACTAACACATTTTTATGGCATATGCAATAATACATTTCCCAAATCGCACTTTAGCTACACAGACTTCTGAACAAAATATCTTTAGTTTACTTTATTTTTTTCAAGAGCGTATAAATGCAATAATTACAGTAGAACATCTCATTATAGCACGTTTGGTAATTCTGTAGCAATTAAAATTTAGGACAACGACAAATGGACACAGATGGAAGTTGATGATGATGATGATATTCTTCATATATCCCTGTCCCTTTTTTCATATTGCGCACTTCCCTCCCCACCCCATAGCTCCAAACTATACTTCAAACTAGCTGTAATGGTTTCCTTGTGACTTGAATCTCAACTTTATTAAAGGCAATGAACCAGAACATCAGAGTATGGGTGTTTTTGGTTTATCCGAGACGTTAGTATTCCGTTGTTGTGGACGTTAGTTTTTTTATTACTCTTCATTTTTCTATCTCAAGTACTGTGAATTATGTTTTGCATTTGTTATCATTATATTGTAGAGACACCACTAACAGTTTATACCACTAAGACAATTTATAGGGGACATGCGATCATCCAGATGTGACATCCTGGACTAGTTCAAACTCGTACCATTGAATGTTATGGTAAACTACTGAATCATTTCAAAATACAAATATAAAATGAACGATGAGGCAAATAAAATGTGCAGGTTGAAATACTTCAAGAAAAAGGCCTAATATAATTCGTTTGTGATGATGCATAGTCAGACTATTATTAGAGGCCACCTCCTCGAAAATACTAATGTGTTACATCAAAACGTTTCCCCCTCGTGCGTCCTGCGATAAGAGGGTGCTAGCCAAGGCATGACTAGCGAGCAACACAACACACATTAGTTTCGTCTCTTTATATCTTTTTTAATTTACGGTAAGTGATGTTCTTTTTAATGCGCCACATTTCCGTGCTTGTATTGCTAAAACGTAACTTGATATATCAGATTTGATAGGGAAAATAGGAATATTGAACAGGGAAGACTGCTAACGTCAAGTTGAGTAACGTGAGCTACCGTAGCATTACCATTTGCAAGCTAGCTAAATTAGGTAGCTACCAATATTCAGATAGATCCCAGTTGTTAACATGAGCACATAGAACTGGTGATGCAAGATTTCCCACATGCAACCAGATTTTCCCACCGTCTCTAAATAACTGTTTCTCGCTTAAGCCAGGCATCTCGAGTACAGCGACGTACGACAATGATTATTCCAGTGCGCTGCTTCACGTGTGGAAAGATTGTTGGAAATAAGTGGGAGGCATATCTTGGTTTGCTCCAAGCGGAGTACACTGAAGGGTGAGTTGTGTTGCCATTTTATCGTGTGTATCCGTTATAATTGTATTGTTATTGAGTTATCTATACACTCTCCTCAGAGCATTTCCCCCATTTTCTTTTAGAGATGCACTTGACGCTCTTGGTCTGAAGAGGTACTGCTGTCGAAGGATGCTCCTTGCTCATGTAGACCTCATCGAAAAACTATTGAATTATGCACCATTGGAAAAGTAATCACCACTTGATCCTATACCCGACTCTCATGAAAACCGCCCGGCTGACTACCCGATCAGTGTACAGAATTGCACCCACGATGAAGATATGTGCATATTGTTTGATTTCACCATCTTATTTGTTCAGTTTTTTTCCTAATAAAATGTACAAAAAATAGTTATTGATTTGGTATAATGCTATTCCGTGTGTTTGTTACTTTAGCCAACATTAGCCTATTATTTCCATTAAACAAGTCTGATTTATACGCATTGGCTTACGTAGTGTTTCCGCTGGGAACGTTTGCCAATACGGCAAAATCAGATTTTTTATAAAACAAAATTGTATAAGTATCAACCATGATCTTTGATCATGGTGACAACTAGTGGGCAATATTGCATACGTTAATTCTATTTAGAAGAACGCCTGTACACGCTCTTAATACGTCTCCAGACCCAACAAAAGCGTAGGCTACTTACACAGGAATCCCTGATTTTATGAACTGTCACACTAGTAAATTGAGATGTTACACACCCAAAAAGATCCCCCACAAAAGATGAGATTATCAGTCGTTCTTTAATCCTCATTTTAAATTTCATACAAAAGAAATTAGATGAAGTTAAATGGCATACATTGTACAGTCTGACATGTATATAAAAAATTAAATTCTGTTGTGCATGCGGGTGTGGAAAACAACTCAAGCTGCCTGCCACAATCCTAAAACCGTCATGTCTATTTCCATCAAACGAATAAATCACAAGAACAATATCACTTGGTTTGAGTGAAATAAAGAGAGAAAGTGTGTTGATCAGGAATAATTGAAATATGGTTGGAGGTTGCTGGGGAACGTATTGACCTGAACTCAAGGAAGGCTATGAACATTCAATTCTCACCACCTGTTCAGCTTCCCATTGTCCCAGATGCTTAAGCAGCTCTGGCGCAGAGGTTTTTAAAAAATGTCCTCCCTTCGCTCATTTTCAGTCTGAATGGGGCACTTCCCGATAGGGGGCCTGGAATGTCCTGGAAATGACAACAGATCAATGGAGCATTTACAAAAAGCCGTGAGTCCTATGAAGTTGCATTTGGATGTATGAAATACTGCAAATATGCATGTTGATTTGAGGCACAAACAAATAATGCATTCTTATTGTGATTTGAGGCACCCACTCTTTGAAACTGTCTAGAGGAGATTATTTGTATCCATATTAACCATCATACTTCTTTGATTATAGATTGTTGAATTGCAAACTAACCATTATTAAAAATGTAAAAGCAAATCAACTAAATCTGTCAAAATGGTGCACAGGTTCATTCAATCGAAATAACAGTAGACAACTAGACATGACATCAATTTGACACTTATGTTGTCTTTGAAGAAACTTTAAAAACATGTAGGATGTTCTAAAATAGACACTGAATTATGTTTTTTGACAAAAGAAATTGATGAATTAATCAGCTGCGCAGTTAAACACTACTGTGTTTTAAAGGAATTCCATCACCAGTTTTAATCTTATATACCTAATACATTAGGAGAATAAATGGGATATAGAAAATTACATATGTGTAACCAAAGAGAAAAATTCAAGACGAGAAAGCAACCTACCTGGCTAGCGATGTCTATCCCGATCCCTCTCCCTCTCCCTATACCGATCTCGATCTCGTTCCCGAACGCGCTCTCTTTCTCTCTCCCCACTGGAGGAGCGTTCTCTGTGTCGCCGTGTCACTCCAAAAGATTCCCATCCCTGATTGTAGAAGCCCTCTCTTTCTCGGTTACTGTCACGGTCCACTTCTCTGTCTCTGTCCCGTTCCCGTTCACGCTCTCGCTCTCTGTCACGCTCCCGGTCTCGATCACGGTCACGCTCCCTTTCCCGGGAACGATGCCTGTTTCTTAACGCAAGAGATGAATATTAGGTTTACAAGCTCTGCACTGATAAATTCCCAAGGTCATGATGGTGGGAGCCAAACGTGAAGTGTATATCCGTCAACTAAAACTCTCGCTAAAACGACCTTAATTCCTTGCCTAAAACGAACAGAAACATAAGAGTTAAATATTCATTATTTACTTTGACTCAATTATTTGACAAAACCATATCTGCAAGGCCCGCAATGAAATTTAAGGTGTTAACGATAAAGGAAGAAAACCTAAATTGATTTTACGTTTAAACTAGAATAAGTCAAATAAACTATGCGCTTAAATTTTTTGTTGACTTTAACTATACTACTGAAGCAGGAAGGCAGGATGTGAAATAAACAGGAACCAAAGTGGATTTGGCTCAGTGCTGACCTGGCCCCATAAGTGCCCTGGATGGAGACGAGGCAGTCTTTGAGCGAGGTTACCAGGGCCCGACAGCGCTCATCTCCGTATACTCGCGACTGCTTAATGACAGCGATGGCAGTCAAGAGAGTCTCCATTGCAACCCTTAGGTCCCCTGCATGGGGAACAACAGAAAAGCATCAGCAGCATCCAACAGGAGAGCTGGGGCATCAACTAAAGACTTTCCAGGCCAAACTCATTGGGTACAATGTCCTGCGAGAACAAGTCATTACCGGCAGTGGCTCCAGACACAGCCTTGGTGATGGCACTGCTTGCAATTGCTCGGTTTTGGTTCATGAGCTCGTCAAAATCCCCGTTTGGCGTTGGAGATGTTTGTGTGTCACTGTCAAAACAGAGCGCACAGATTGTTTATCTACATATACATAATAAACAAAAGTACTGTGATGCTGGCAATATATTACAAATGAAGGACAGTTGGATATCATTACAGATTAGTAACCCATGTTTGTATTATTTTTAGGACTGAAGGGGTGGTTGAGCTCACTTTTGCCGGTTGTAGCTTGTGCGGCTGAAGGTGTCATGTGCTGGGGGAAAGAAGGCCGGGTTGATGTGGAGGCTTGGGGGCGGCTGGTTGTGCATGGGGAGAGGTGGAGGGGGGTAGAGGTGGGGCATCGAAGGAGGAGGGATGGGTGGCGGAATGGGGGGAAACAAAGGAGGAGGTCGACTGAAGAAGGGGTTGGCCATGACGGGGGGCTTGGTGGGGAGTAGGTGGGGGGGTAGGTTAAGTGGTAAAATGGGTGGTTTGTAGTCTAGTGGTGACCCTGGAGTTGTGGAATCATCCTTGGAGTCCTTAGTGGAGTTGGTGCGCTGGGGAATACCTGAACGGAAATAATAATAACTATAACCTGCATGATTAGAATTGGTAGAAATCGTAGTGTAACTGACGTGTGACGTTGTTCTTACGCTTATTAGCCACAGACTCAAATAGGGCCAGGGTCTGACGATTGGCAGAGCGGCAGTCAACCTGCTCTCCGTTGAGCCTACAATGTGGTACTTTCTCAAGCAGCCTTTTCACTGAGTCTTCAGAGGACACCACCACTTCTGCAAAGCTACATAGGAAAAGAAGGAGGAACTTTATAACAATAAAGAGATATTACACAGAATGTTTGGGAAATAGATGACCAGGCAAAGGTTGGTGGGAAGGGCATTGACTCACCCTCTAGACTGGCCATTTGCTCGGTTCTCAGAAAATTTGATATCTACCACATCGTTCACACCCAGAGTTTGGGCCAGCTTGATCAGATCTACATCTGATGTCCACTGGAAAGAGGTAGGGAGAGACATTAGAGAAAAAAATTTGTCTCAAGACGAGTTAAGTCGACCCAAGCTACAGGAAAAGGTGAGTTGTGTGTAAATGATTGGTAGGGTTCTTATGGTGCCATTTATCAATTCACTCTAAAATAAGGCAATCTGTATTGAAATTACCAAATGGTTTGTTTTTGCTTGTACACAAGCAGAAGCTTACAAAATCGTAGCCTTATCATTACTCATTGGACACTGATTGTCCTTTCCAAGGTGCCTTATTACAACTTACAATTGTTGAGTTATTTGACTCATACTCATACTTGAGTATTTACATCTACGAGCAATAATACCCACCAACAATATAGATACATTTTTTCACCAACCTTCTTTCTTATACTTCCAATTTGAATTAATTAATAGTCTACCTACTACGGTAACAGGGGGCCAAGCATTTTTTTTTTTTTTTATAATTAGGCATATTGCAGAGTCCTGACACAATCAACCAATGTGTGTTATAAATAGGAATGACACTCACCCAGGAGAAGTTGCCTATATACAGAGACAATCGCTTTGATGAAGACCCTCCACTGCAAGTGTACACTATAGCTGGTTTGCTGCTCTCCTTAGCTCGGCTATCCTTACTGGCTGCAGGTGCATTGGCGGGAATCTTTTCCTTCTGCTGACTCACTGAGCCAGTGAGCACGGCATCATATAGGTCGCTTGCTTCCTTGTCAAAGTCTCCCTCCTACAGGTTAGGGGGAAAGGAGATACTTAGCACAACATACCAGCATAACAAATCCATTAATTTCCATTGTTTACGAAATTCTGAAGTCTCTGGTGTGTGTTTATACGCGATATATGAAAACTTGCAAAACTTTCTAGCGTTGTCCAATTACCTGTTAGGTGAAACTTATAATCCGACATTAGTAGAAAGAAAAAGGTAGGAATGGAATGCATAACTAAAACTCTTTGTTCAGTGGCATTTTTAGTACCAGACACCTCTAGTCTAGAGTAATGACAAACAAAACTCTGCTCACCTCGCCGTTGTTTTGAGCCAGGTCCCCGTACAGATCAAGATCTATAAGGTCCTGGTGGGAACTAAGATCGGCTGCAGCCGGGGTTTTAGCTGCCATTCCCGTAGCCTGGGAGTGGGAGAGGATTGGCAAGCAACGACACCGTTGTAATATTTTCTGCCCACCAATTATGCTTTCAACAGGGTTTACTCTGTGTGTTGTGTTAATGGGATATACCTCGATGGTAACGGACTCGTGGAGCTCGGCTAGCTAGCTTTAGCCCGTTAAAGTTAGCATCCCCTCCACTTCAATTTAAAAGGTAGCTAACGTTAGCTAGCATAAAGACGTGGACGGAATAAACGAGAATACAAAGGCCCTCGCGACAAGGCTAAAGCGGTCTTGAAGTATTATACTTTTACAGAACATATGAAGTAGGATGCAAACTATATATGCGTTTCTGCTGGCAAGCGCATGCAATTCCTTGATGAAAAAAGCGAAATCCTCTGCAAAGTAGCTAATATTAGCTGGCCATCAAGGAAACAACAGGGAATATGTCTGTGTGTTATTGAAATTACACCGGTGAGAAACAGTTATTAAGCCTAAAGGTTCTTTCACTTCACCAGTTTACAGAGAGGTTACGGGAAATGTAACAGATACGACTCAACAAAGTCTTGTAAAAAAAACGAAGTACTGTGGCAATACAGTATAATGCAAAATTTGATTAAGTTGAAACAAATGAATAATAGCTGCCTAACCAGTTAACCCCTTCATGCCCAGGCCAGAACCTTTGCGAGAAATCGGACCTTACCAATATGGCGTCCAGATCTAGACCTTGTTATGAGTGTTGGTAGTTGTGTAACGTTGAGGGTTTCTGTGCCTGACACACAGCGGGGTTTGCATTCTCAAGCTTACTACCGCCACTAGATACAGGATTCATATTGTGTCCAACTACCAAGACGTAAACAATGCTTTCCGCCTTGATTGCAAAAAGAGTGAGTATCTTTAGTCACATATTTTTAAAATAACGTGAACATAAAATTGATTAATTTGTGACATTACTGAGTTAATAGTAGCGCTTTATTTTGCTAGTCATCCAGTAACTTTACGTTTCGTTTTTGAGGCGTTATTGAATGCAGATGCCTCTTAAATGTTCTCACCTTTAAACAATATTTAAGAATTTTAGAACATTGCCATGGAAAGATATTAGTTTTGTAGCCATGTTCTAGCTAGCTAGCAACAACACAGCGTTATACAACTACAACACATTCATGTTAGTAGGGCCACAACTTATACAACCAACCTTGGCAGTTAGCCTAGCTATCAAGTAAGCCACATGATTTGAAATGAGGAGATGTGTAAATGTTTTAGGCAAAGTTGTTTACAGGGAGCCTTGTGCGTTTGACCACCTAACCATTGAGGATTATTTGTAGCACGTCCAATTTGGCGGTCATAAAAGTGTTGTTCTATTCAGCTCTGTTTGGTAGACGCTCTTAATTACTTACCACATTTTAGATTGACAATTGAACCTTGACAACAGCCAGGCACCCTACAGCCCAAGTAACCCTGTAATACATAGTTCAAGGTCAGGCCTAAGAAGTCAGTCAACTGTTAATTTATGGCATAATTTGTGTTATTTTGTAGAATTTTACGACTAATCCCATTCCATTTTTTTGTGGTGTTAATTTCCCATTGATGTTGTTTTTGAAAAGCTTGTTAGTGGAGTTTGCCTGTCGTCATGGAGACCTGCGATGACTGGTCTAATGTCAGCTCGAGGTTACCGTGGAGAGGCTCCTGAGGATTCCAAAGGGGATCTGATTGGTATCCCTCTACCCCCTTGGGAGGAGAAGTTAGGGGAGTCCATTCAAGTCAAGAGGCAACGCTTGCTCTACCAGAGCCGCAAGCGGGGCATGCTCGAGAATTGCATACTGCTCAGGTTAGTGGTAGAATATTGTTTATTGGTGTGAAATTTGTCTCTGTGGCCTATAAGCAACAGCACTTTTTGACAAGGACACCGCACCTCAGAAGAACAATGGAATGTAGTAGTCTGATGTTCAACCTTAATCTTATTCCACTACACATCCGTTAGTTCTATTAAGTCTGAAACTGATACCCGTTACGAACATTTTACTTATGCACTGTCCAAACAACATTAAGCAAACAAAGAAACCTAGGTTACGATCTAACCTATCCTGCATGCCATGCATGGAAGCATACACTGGCAGTAACATTTTGTTGATGTAATTAATGCGGGAGGCAGTTACGTCTGTCAAGAACCTTTTTTAAAGCTTGTGGATGTATTTAGTTATTCTGTATTTATCAATAGGTCATAGTGTACTAAGATGTAGGTGCTCGAAGTCTTAACACTTTTAATCAAATTACGATCTACCTTTTAGCCTTTTTGCCAAGCAGTACCTGAACACCATGAGTGAATCCCAGCTGAAACAATACGACCGATTGATTAACGAGCCAAGCAACGACTGGGACATCTACTACTGGGCAACAGGTAGAGCTGGAGGCTGCTAACATACTGTTAGCATGTCAGCATTTGGCTGAGAAATAGCATCAATCATTTAACAGCAGAAGTTAGATTTGACTGAAATGACTTAAAGGTTAATGCAGTACAAGATTATGTGTATATTTTTTTGTATTTATTAGAGTGTTATGCCCTCACGTTTGATTCTCGCAAGATAACATGTTCTAACTTGACCTTTCCCTCCTGATACAAAACTCATTTTCGATTTCTACCTGTGGCCTCTCCCAGAAGCGTATCCCACACCAGAGGCCTACGAAGGCGAGATTATGGACATGCTGAAGGAGTTCACCAAGAACAGAGAGCAGGAACAGAGGCTGGACGCCCCCAACCTGGAGTACCTGGACAGGAGCACCCAGTGAGCCCCAGGCCCCCAGTGCCTCCATCTGGAGGTGGTGGTGGTGGTAGGGGTGGGGTCTCTGAAAGACTTGAAGTGGTGTAGGGGTCTGGCCAACACCACACACCAGTCCAATTCCTGCAACTTGCTACCAAGCTGCTTTATTTATTTTAACTGCTCCTATGAGCAAGACCTTTACTTCACTTCACTGGGAAGACTGTAATTTAAATGAAAGACAGATTGTACATTGAGGGAAGATGATATGAAGATTACCTGTTTGTCCGATTTGCTTGTTTAAATGTAAACGAGCAAAATTTGGCACTAACGGTCATCATAATTTTAGACCCAGAGTAGACCGCATGACATGCACTTGCATACATAGTCTCATGGACTCTGCTCTTGACAGTCCTTTGCTCCTTAAGGTCTGTGCCATGGATGTGTGCATTGTACAAAGTGTTATTTTACTGCTTGTGGGCTGCTGATGTAATAAAATGTTGATGTAAGGTAACCGGGCAGCCATTGTTTGTCTCTTATTGTTTATTTACCACTCCAGTCTTAAAGCCAGGATGTTACCTCAGCCTGATTGGGTATCAAGATTATGTGGTGTGCATCATGTACCCTACTGCAGTTTTAATGAGTGGCCACCAGGGGGAGGCAGGGATACTACTTCCCCAAACCTTCCACCAGATTGCAGTTTAAAATATAGCTGAACATATAGTGCAGAATGATGAACTAAGATACATACAATATTGTTCATACCATTTTTTTTCTTGCGAATAGAAACAGACAGGGAACAACCACACAAGCTTTGCTATGTCACCTAACATGAATCAATGGCTTATAGCATTCTCCATGGTGTGTGTGTGTGTATGGCAGACAGGGAGCGTGGTGTGCATAGTGTAAGTGTGGAAAAGACCACGTTTTCTTACATGCTATAAAACAGGAGTACACTGCACACATGCATATGTGCAAGTGGGAGTATTTGAGCAAGTTATTTGGGAATCCTTGCCTAAATAGTGGATTTTGGGTTTGCTCGGAGCTTTAAAAATAATGTGTTGTTCCTCTACGCCTACAGCCAGTGTAGTGCGTTTTGACGGGTGCATCCTATGCCTAGTCTGGTACATTTGGGTTTATTGAACAGAGGCTCTCCCTAAGTTCCATTAATGCAGGGGGACTATAGCCCCCGGCCAAAGAGCTGTGCACAGAATCTCAACAGAGACTAGACGTCTCTGCCTGTGGAACAGTCAAAACCAAGTAGCCTTTGACAACGCCACCGGAGAAAGAGGTTAAGAGGGTGTTGTCATGTATGGCGAAAAGAGATGAGGTCAAATGTGCTTATTTATTGTTATAGACAATTCGCTCCAAGCAAATGTATCACTGTATGTCCTAAAATAGTCCAATGTGATGTCAGTAGGGTTTCCTCTGTGCGTGTTGACTTCTTTCTCTGACACCATCTGTCGCCTGAAAGTGAAATGGACTGGACACTGCCCCGTCCCTGGATAAACGGGGAGTGACCAGCGAAAGACCAGCGAATAGTTTATTTACGGACGGCACCGGACCATTGTGGCATCTCCATGCAAGGTCAGTACACGTAAAGAAGTTTGGACTTGCAACATAACGAGAATGATGAGTTGGGTAGAATGAAAGACCACCAGTGAAGGATTATGCTTGCTTCACGAGCGTTTCATAATCCGTTGTCCTATGGGAATAAAAGGCTTTCTCCCTTAGGTTTTTCCACCTGTGGGTACCGCACACGTTTGCTCCTCTGTGGTGCGATGCTATAGCCAATGCTTTCCCCAGCACCTTGTTTGAAGTACGGCTGTGTGTGTGCCGCCCACATGCAGGGCGCCCACTCCGTGCCTATCTCTAGAGCGGTGTGTTCCATGTCATCCGCAGACGCGGCGCCGCTGTCGTGACAGCTCTCCGTTTCATCCCCCTCTCCCTCGTGCCTGCAATTTCAATTTCACATTCCTCATCTGTCTTGCTACTCACACTTTCTGTTCCTCAAGTGCACGTCCTTACTCCCGTCACCTTCCCCTTTAAGTCGGATATTAGGGTGTCCATGCGACTCGTACTGTAGGTATTGTTGTTCAAGGTTATCTTGGTTACTCAAATCCACAGCATTTGAACAGTCTATTTAAGAAAACGACTTCAGTTGTTACAACAGACACTTATGACAAAATTACATTGCGTGGGAGTAAAAATGATTGCAATTTTCCTTAATGTCAGAGCTAAGTATGAATTCCAAATGATTGATGAACCCTGAATAAAAGCAAGGCCCTATCATGTCAGGGAGAGGAAGAAAGAAAGGAAAGACACAAGATGAGAATCAAGAGAGAGCGATAGAGAGAGAGTCAAATCCTCAAGAGACGATGTGGATGATGGCTTTTATAACCGCCACTGCTTTAACAAGGTGGTTTTAATACTTTTTATTATAACAGATTTATTAAATCAAGAGACTGTATGTTCAACAAATACTGAATTCATTATTAGTTTGATGCCCCACACTTGAAAAAGTGTGTTTTTAACTGGGAAGGATGTAGCTATTAGTGGTGGTGGGTTTTGGAATGCGTGGCCTCTATTTGTGGCCAGGAGTCATACGAGTTGCCTTCATAGACAATAACTGTTGCTCCGCCATATTTAAAACCCAATAGTTTCCTGTTCCAGAGTTAAACCCAGTATTTTGTCTGAGTTGCTAACCAGCCAATACGTTCAGACAGCCATTATTGCGAAGATAATGGAATGAAAAAAAAAAAAAAAATTGATCCCAAGGGAAATAATGTAATTTCATTGTTTGACTATCAAACAATATTAAAAAACACCATATCTATAAATCTAAATCTATGAAGTTAAAAATACACACAATAATGAAAACAACAAAAGTAAAGAAGTTAAGTTAAGATCAAATAAAGTGGAGGATATATACAACAAATATACATTTAGGAACAAAAAGTTACTTCTGTGTTGGCTGGGATAGGCTCCAGCCCCCCCGCGACCCTGTAAAACAGGATAAGCGGTAGAAGATGAGAGATGAGAGAGAGAGAGAAGTTACTTTTGCTTGTTTAGAAGTATACCATAAATTGTATCATCACCCATTTTAAAGGTCTACACATTTTTTTATCGAATTGCAGTTGGTAGATTTCCTGAATCTCCATTTTCCAAACAGGCTAAATACATTTGTTGCTATAAAAACTCCTCTGTTTCACTAGCACTTCATGCAAGAGGGGTTTCAGATTACTTCAAATTGTTTGCACCTTTTCTCCTATACAATCAGTGAATATGACTCCAAGACCTGTCAGGTTAAGACCATTTACAGAGTTGGCTTTTTTACATATTTCAACTAGTACTACTATCATCCTTAGTAATGTTGCCCTACAAACAAATGAATGAGAAGGTCAACACACTTCAAACAACCCTTTCATAGAACATAAGACGCATTGACTTATCATTATTGAAAGATCTGAGCTTCCTTACGCAGTATAGACATGCCTGGGCTTTTTTTAATACATAAGTTGAGTTTACTGCCAATAGTAACACCAATATATTTGTATGTGTTAACCCTTTCCATTTCAAACCCCTCTGATTACTATTAGACTAATAGTTACCGATTTTCTGCTAGAATCAACAAATACCTCTTTGATTTGACTAATATTTAGTTCTGGATAATGCAAGAACACCAGTCAACAAAAAATCTATTAGATTATTATATGCTAGAGTATTATCCGTAGATATACAACTCACAATACCAGTATCCTCAGTATTTGCATACGTATAAACTCTTGATTATGCCTTAAGTTTAAAATATACACTGAAAACAGAAAATGACATAGGACTGTTCGTTGGGGTGCCCTTGTGTTGGTTAATATAATCTGTGATAATGTCTGGTGTTGCAATCTAACAAATTGAGGCCTGTTAGTCAGATAATTAAGAGCCCACTCAGTAAGAGGAGGTGGGATGTTCATAGCTCCCAGTTTTCCAGCTAGAATATTTGGTTGGATAGTATTGAAAGCATCGGAGAAGTAAAAAAACAACAGGAACTATACTTGAAGTTTTCCATTCTAATGGAATGACTGATGTTGCTAAGGAAGTTGAAAATGATGGAATATAAAATAAAGTTCATTAGCAGCCAAAGAGCCAGTGCTAGGGAGTCTTCTGAACAGATCTTGGATTTCTGAACTAAAATCCTGTCATGAAACCGGGCAGAATTTATTATATAGACCTGCAAAAACCTGTTCCGATTACAATTTTAAGATCTTTCTGAACAGATTTTAACAGTGCTCTTTCACCGCTTAGAAATGCATTTTCTTCATGTTAAGGGACTCTTGTTATGTTCTTTGGTTTGTCATTGTGATAACAAACAACCTTTTTAGGAATAATTGTGTCCACACAGAAGTTGATGTAGCCGGTGAGGCCATCAAAGTTGCAGACGAACTGATTCCAGTTCATACATTATAAGGGCTCTTAGTTTTTCCCTAGCATGGATGAAGGACCAATTAGGATTTGAATATGGTTAGAATGGTTGATTAACATTCTTTAATCGGAAAACTGGAAGAAAATTGAGTCAGTAACTTTCCAGATAACGGTGGACCTCTCTTGAACCTTCAATAAAGTACAACGTTTTCAGTTGCAGTGGAAAAGGAAAGGATAAGACCGATTTTGAAAAAACACAACAAACAGAAGTGTCTCTTTTTATATACACATTTATATGTCTATATACACTGTACAAGTTTTCAAAAAAATAAATGGTTGATATTTAACATTGTGCACCCCACTAATATGACTACAGAGAGAAAAGGGGAGCAATATGGGGGGAGGGAGCAGAGAAAGAAGACATAGACATTAACACCCCCAGCTGACACCAATGATCTTCTATTACACATAGTGCAGTGCAATACAATTGACACTCCTATTCATTGAAGCATTGTTGTCCCAATCAATGAATATAGAAGCACCTGGAGGGAGAAAAAGTGTATCTAATTGTAATATTAGGACACTTTGTATGTGTTTATTGAGCATTAATGCTCCGAGAGGCAATTCTATAAATACTTATTTTTTTAAACGATCTTCTTTAAATTTGCAATACACACCTACAGCTATCATCAACAGGATCTGAGCAATAGGATTGCACCTTTCCCTAAAAATCACAAATTTGGAATTCCACCAAGCTTGAATGTGCTCAACCCATCAAACTTGCTCTTTCTCAATGACGAAAGAGCTGCACGCACTGCCCTCTCCATCAACCTTTCAGTCTATTCTTTTCAGAGGGAAGGAACAGAAAGGGTGTGGTAATGCCCATATTCAGAAGCACCTCTCCTAACTTTCCTTTTCTTTCATGATTCAATGTTTCCAATGCAAACTCCTATCAAAATAATTGCTTGCGGAGCTGAGCCCCTACGGTGAATGTTGGCTGACCCTTTGTCATCAGAAGCCGGTCTGCCATATGTAGCAAAGCCTTATTTGCCCACAAAGACCAGCATGGGGGGAAGATGATTGAGCTCTGGGTTATTTTTGGAGCATTGCTGATGCTCTGAACTGCTGAAGGGAAAGCAGTGCGGCAAACGAGGTGATGATCAACGTCTGTCTCACCTTTTCTCTCTGACGCTCAAAGAGAAAGATAGAGAGCATATGGATGAGACACACAGGTCCCCGCACTTTGTGCCAAAAAGCGTGTGCGCACGCTGGGGAGCAGGGCTACGTCAGCAGTGACGTCCTGTAGCATCAGAGAGCCACAGGCTCCGCAGGTCAGGACACAGTCTGAAGGTAAAACCACCCACCGAGTGCATCAGGACACAGTCTCAAGGTAAAACCACACACCGAGTGCACCAGGACACAGGGCAGATTTTGTGTTTTTTAAACCTGGCTGTAAAAAGAAAATCAGTTCACGTTTTTTTCTTTCTACACGGGCTTAATTAAAAGGGCTTGAAATAAATATATTTGTAATTTATACTTTGCTCCCCTTTCCTCAAACAATCTTTTAAACAAAAGTTGACCATTTAGTCAGTCTCTCACGTTGCTGTAGTCAACATTATCTCCTTGATTAGTTAGAAATGAAAAAAGTGACCAACAACATAGCATTAATCTTTGTACATTGGTATCATGTCTTACGGAATAGAAACAGCAAAAAAAAAAAAAACTTTTGCAAACATGGAACTGACAAAATAGAATTCAGTGCAGACACAGAGACGGACAGTAAGTACAAACACACAAACTAATATTCAAATATTGACACACTCCTTCAAACACACATAACAGTGCACATCCAGTAGACACAAACCAACAGTGGAATGTATACAGAAAATTGTTTTTCCTAAATGTTATTACTGGTTTGTTGTCTTTCCGACCTATTATCAACAGCAGAGTTTCAATCTTGGAGAAGGTGAGGTTTGCATTACTCATTCACTCACAGATTTACACCAAATCACCCAGAGCCATTTGTCAACTGACGCAGGAAAACACAAGGACATGTGTATGGATCTATATGGCAAAAGAGATCCTTTGGCTGGTAGCTTGCTGTACTAAGAACAACATGTTGTTCATGTTTGGATGATGTTGTGAGTCATTTACTTCAGGTTAAGCTGCAGGTTAACTAAGGAAAACATTAGTGCGATAAAAACTAGGCTAGCTCCCTCTATTTTTTGGAAAGGTTCCCGTAACAGCAGCAACGCATTCAGTGACAATGTCTTTGACTGCTTCGATGCACTTTCACAATGACCCCTCCAAGTCAGCAAGTCAAACAAAACAGTATAATTGCAACGAAAAGAATTATAACCACTTACTGTTTGCTGTTGTCGTATATTTTCACCAGTGGTGCAAGTACGTGTTCAACACTCGCACACTTAGCATCCGTAGGCACTCATACACACATACACGCACACACACTTTACAAAGCAGAATTTTTGCTTCTCTTTTTTGTCTCTGGAAGAACGTACTGATTTTTTTAGGTTCTTTTCAAAAACAAAAATAAAGCACAACATTTATGACTTGACGCTTTCTGTCCTTGCTTAAGGGCATGTCTTTTCTGTACATTTCCCCTGTGGACCGATGGTAAATGTTCGTGTTCTTCTTACTTATTCTATAGACTTTTTCTTTTGGGTTCACAGCACAGCACCCACAGCACGCACAGACAACAAGGGGTCCAGCCAAAGGGAGAGTCATTACAGTGGTGCCAAAGGAGGGAAAGAGGGACAGAGACAGAGAGCCAGAGGGCCCAAAGAGAACAGTGAAAAATGTAGAATAAGATAAAGAGAAAAGAGAAAAGAGATGGGTCCAGAAAAAGCTAGATAAACAGAGAGATAAATTAAGTGAGTGAAAGTCTCTTTCCATCTTCTGTTTACCGTTTTCCTGGTATTGTTATAACCCTGTCCTTTTCAGTCTCCGGGTGGTGCTTACTTCCTGTATTTGCTGGTTGTTCAAAGTGTTAGAAGGGCAAGTTTCACTTTGGGTGGGGCTTACAGCAAACAGGGAAAGGATGGATGAGGAAAGATAAAGTTAAACAGAAAGGACCCCCCCCCCCCCCCCCCACACACACACACACACACACACACACACATGCCCGGTCTTGCTAAACAAAAACATGTTTTAAGAGGCTGACATCTTCAGTGTCTCATAGCACGTTACAAACGTTTGTCTTATCAAGGGGACGCTGTTAGTACAAAACCACAAACAGGCAAAACAGCAAGGAAAGGTCAAACCACAGGAAAAGGTTACATCAGGCTTTAGGTGGGAAGGGGCATAAAAACATTGGGGGAAAAGATGCTAAAACGATGATACACTGAGCATGTTAAATGAGGGAGAAGATGAGGAGGTGAGGATCTGACCTGTTCAGTAGAGGAACTAGAAAACGCTAACACAGAACCTCTTTGTTGGCAGAAGAGCTCAGGATGGAGGATGGCTATTGGTACCCATGTCCTGACACCAGCGAATCAGCCTTGTGCATTGGGAGAGAGGTTGGTGCTGGGCCAGCTGGGTAAACAGAGGAGGCAGAGGACAGACAGGGGACCTGGAGCTGAGAAACAGAGCCTATGGCCTGGGCAGTGTGGGCAGTGGACTGAGGCTGGAGGAAGTGTTTTCGGGCAGTGTGCCACTGGGGGTCTCTCAGGCCTTGAGGGCGTGCCACTGGGCCACAGCAGAACGAGGGCGACCCATCATATCCTTCCAGTGTTTCACCTCTGCCGGGCCACTCTTCCACGATAGGTAGATCTGAGACAGAGAATAGAGATGGAGGGGAAGACAGAAAGACAAACAGAACATAAATGAAAAAGATTAAGTTATGGGGGGGGATAAAAGCAGACAAATACTATGATAAAAAAGGTGTGGAGCAAGTGAAAGAGGCTGACGCCAATAAAAGGTACAATGTCACAGATATGGATGTTACTTCTGCAACACCTACTATATATATACAATCAAGCCGAAAAGTCTGCACACCCCTTTCACCTTCTCCACGTTTCATTACAGTCTTATTCTACAGTAGATTGAGTTCATTTTTTGCCTCAAACATCTACACACAATAGCCAATAATGACGAAATGAAAACAGGTTTAGAAAATATGCAATGTTATTATACTGACAAAAATAGGTTATTTAGGGGTTACATATCTGTACACACCCTTAGCCTAATACTTGGTTGATGCACCTTTGGAAGCGATTACAGCTTCAAGGCATCTTGGGAAAGAAGCTACGAGCTTGGCACACTTGTTTCTGGACATTTTTGCCCATTCCTCTTGGCATATCCTTGCAAGCTCCGTCAGGTTGGATGGGGAGCGTCAGTACACAGCCATTTTCAGCCACTCAGGGACATACTTACTCCAAAGCCACTCCTTTGTTCTCTTGGCTGTGTGCTTCGGGTCGTTGTCATGTTGGAAGGTAAACCTTCACCCCAGTCTGAGATCCAGAGCGCTCTGGAGCAGGTTTTCTTCAAGGATCTCGGTGTACTTAGCTGCACTCATCTTTCCCTCTATCAGGACTAGTCTCCCCGTTCCCGCTGCTGAAAAACATCCCCACATCATGATGCTGCCACCGCCATGCTTCACTGTAGGGATGGTATTCGCCAGGTGATGAGCGGTGCCTGGTTTCCTCCAGACGTGACGCTTGGTATTCAGGCCAAAAAGTTCAATTTTGGTTTCATCAGACCAGAGAATCTTGATTCTCCTGGTTTCAGAGTCCTCTAGGTGCCTTTTGGCAAACTCCAAGCGGGCTGTCATGTGCCTTTTACAAAGGAGTGGCTTCCGTCTGGCCACTCTACCATAAAGGCCTGATTGGTGGAGTGCTGCCTGGATGGTTGATCTTCTGAAAGGTTCTCCCATCTCCACAAGGATATGCTGGAGCTCTGTCAGAGTGACCCTCGAGTTCCTGCTCACCTTCCTGGCCAAGGCCCGTCTTCCCCGATTGCTCAGTTTGGCCAGGCGGCCAGGTCTAGGAAGATTCGTGGTGGTTCCAAACTTCTTCCATTTACGAATGATGGTGGCCACTGTGCTCTTTGGGACCTGCAAAGCTGCAGAAGTTTTTCCGTACCCTACTCCAGATTTATGCCTTGACACAATCCTGTTTCTGAGGTCTGCAGATAATTCCTTTGACCCCATGGCTTGGAGTTTGCCCTGACATGCACTGTCAACTGTGGGACCTTATATATGCAGGTGTTGGCAATCCCCAATCATGTCCAATCAATTGAATTTACCACAGGTGGACTCCAATTAAGTTGTAGAAACATCTCAAGCAGTATCAGTGGAAATAAAATGCACCTCAGCTCACTTTTGGGTGTCATATCAAAGCGTGTGCACACTTGTGTACGTATGATATTTTACATTTTGATTTTTAATAAATTAGCACAAATGTCTGAAACCTGCTTTCACTTTTTCATTATGGGCTATTGTGTTTGAGGCAAAAAATGAACTCAATCTACTGTAGAATAAGTATGTAATGTAATGAAACGTGGAGAAGCTGAAAGGGCTGTGCAGACTTTCCGGCTTGACTGTATCATATATATACACTGATCAGCCAAAACATTAAAACCAGAGGCAGGCGAAGTGAATAACATTGATCATCTCGTTACAATGGCACCTGTCAAGGGGTGGGATATATTAGGCAGTAAGTGAACAGACAGTTCTTGAAGTTGATGTGTTGGAAGCAGGAAAAATGGGCAAGCGTAAGGATCTGAGCGACTTTGACATGGGCCAAATTGTGATGGCTAGACGACTGGGTCAGAGCATCTCCAAAACGGCAGGTCTTGCGGGGTGTATGCAGTGGTTAGTACCTACCAAAAGTGGTCCAAGGAAGGACAACCGGTGAACTGGCGACAGGGTCACGGGTGCCCAAGGCTTATTGATGCGCGTGGGGAGTGATGGCTAAGCCCGTCTGGTCCCACAGAAGAGCTATTGTAGCACAAATTGCTGAAAAAGTGAATGCTGGCTATGATTGAAAGGTGTCAGAATACACAGTGCATCGCAACCGCAGACCGGTCAGAGTGCCCATGCTGACCCCTGTCCACCGCTGAAAGCGCCTACAATGGGCACGTGAGTGTCAGAACTGGAACATGGAGCAATGGAAGAAGGTGGCCTGGTCTGATGAATCACATTTTCTTTTACATCATGTGGATGGCCGGGTGCGTGTACGTCGTTTACCTGGGGAAGAGATGGCACCAGGATGCACTATGAGAAGAAGGCAAGCCGGCGGAGGCAGTGTGATGCTCTGGGCAATGTTCTGCTGGGAAACCTTGGGTCCTGGCATTCATTTGGATGTTACTTTGACACGTGCCACCTACCTAAACATTGTTGCAGACCACGTACACCCCTTCATGGCAACGGTATGCCCTGATGGCAGTGACCTCTTTCAGCAGGATAATGCGCCCTGCCACACTGCAAAAATTGTTCAGGAATGGTTTGAGGAACATGACAAAGACTTCAAGGTGTTGACTTGGCCTCCAAATTCTCATGTCAATCCAATTGAGCATCTGTGGGATGTGCTGGAACAACAAGTCCGATCCTTGGAGGCCCCACCTCGCAACTTACAGGACTTGAAGGATCTGCTGCTAACGTCTTGGTGCCAGATACCACAGGACACCTTCAGAGGTCTTGTGGAGTCCATGCCTTGACGGGTCAGAGCTGTTTTGGCGGCACGAGAGGGACCTACACAATATTAGGCAGGTGGTTTTAATGTTGTGGCTGATCACTGTATATATAGGCATGACTGAAATATCTGATCCTAGCCAATTGCCATTTTTTATAATATTATACCAATATTTAAATGATTGAACTGGCCACTTGAGCTCTGCTAAGTAGGTCTATAGATTTATCATGCCTCCTTTTGCCAAGGCACTATTCCAAGCTGGAGACATTCACTTCCAGTCCAGTCAGGAGCTGAGGTGACGAGGGGGCTCAATATCCCACACTAAGAACCATGACCAGATAGGCCCCACCGCATGTCAGGAAATCAATTGGACTGTGAATGTGTGAGCAGCAAACCAGCCGCTGAATCAATGGGTATCCATCTCCACGTCACCGTGGGAAAGCCGGGGGGAGAGAGGCCCTTTGAAGGGCTAGATGTCGGTGTGTGTGTCTGTGTGTGTGTGTGTGTGTGTGTGTGTGTGTGTGTGTGTGCTTGTGCGTGCGTATCTTTGAGAGAGGGAGAGAGAGAGAGAAACACACACACACACACACACACACACACACACACACACACACACACACACAGTGTATGACGATGGCTGGCTTGCGTTCTGTCTCTGTCTGCACATATGTAGCATGTTTGTGTGTAAAACGTGATTTCCCCGATTCTTCCTAAATGAGCATGCATGCCAGCAGGGGTCAGTGTAGACCGGCAAAGCAAAAGGGGAGGTGGTCTCGTCTTGGTCTGGGTCTGGGAGCGGAATGAAAGAAAGGGGAGGCAAAAGAGGACAGGGAAAAGAAAAAAAAAACGAGGGAAAGAGACAGGCTGACCGAGGGAGCAGAGGGGGGGGGGGGGGGGGGGGGGAGGGCGCACCTTGCCGATGACATCGTTGCGGCTGAGCTTGTCCTTGTCCATGACGGTGATGATGATGGTGGTCTCGCGCAGCACGTGAGCCGGCACGTCGAAGGGGAAGGACTCGTTGAAGACGGGGTTGAGGCAGCGCTTCATCACCACCGTCTTCTTCTTCTCCACCCGCTTGTCCTTGTTCATCAGCCACACCTTGACGTACGGGTCTGTGGGGGAGACACACCTGTTTGAGCCCCCAGGACAACATGGAGCTGGGGGTGTGTGTGTTGGAGGGTGGCCGATTTGTTTCAAGCGCCGTTACCGAAACAAGTGGCTACCGTGCACAAAATATTTCAGGTGGTTCACACGCACAAGGATTAAATCCTATTTAATTTATACCACCCTTATTAGGTGGAAAATAACGAATCTACATGTGGATCGATATGAACTCGTACGATGAGCTGGCTTCAAAACCTGTGCTGGCTGCTGTATTAATAATTTTTTCAAAGATACGTCTATGAAACCATTGACTGATTACTACTGAAAATCTGTTATTTTATGTGCACAGCCTGTACACTAGTTGTTACTCATTTATTTCTCCTACGTGTACTAACTACACAACAACAACATTGGCGTGAGTAGAAGCACCACAGAGCCATTAGAAAAATAGGTAAACAGAAGAGAAGACAATGGAGAAGAGAGAGAGAGAGAGAGAGAGAGAGAGAGAGAGAGAGAGAGAGAGAGAGAGAGAGAGAGAGAGAGAGAGCGTTTCATATACCAGATGTGCCTCCGATATCCATGGCTTTTAGGTTACGGGCTTTGATGATGCTCACAGTGATGGTGTTGGCTGTGGGGTTGTAGCACAGTGACACCAACAGGTCGCCTCGACTCCCCTGGAGAACACACACACACACACACACACACGCACACACGCAAAGGTATGCACGCGCACAGTCAGAGCAAATGGCAGACTATTGAATCTGCCTCTCCATATTTTCTCAGACTGCTCCAGCCAGTCTCTGATCCTCTCTCTCTCTCTCTCTCTCTCTCTCTCTCTCCCTTTCTCTCCCTCTCTCTCTCTCTCTCTCTCTCTGGCAGCAGATCCTCTCAATGCCCCCTGGGAAAATCACCGCCACCGGCAATGACATCACCAGCTCCAACCAATCCCTACACCCCTTTGTAAAATATAATATTCCTCTTCTCTCTCCTCCTGCTTTCCACTCTGCTGCCCCCCCCCCCCCCCCCCCCCCCCCCCCCCCCCCCCCCCCCCCCCCCCCCCCCCCCCCCCCCCCCCCCCCCCCCCCCCCCCCCCCCCCCCCCCCCCTCCCTTCTTTTCTCATTTCTTGCTCTGCCATCTTCCCATCTCCCTGATCTCCTTTGGCCTGATCTGTCCTCTCCTGTCATTTCCCCTCCCCCCTCCACTCACGCTGCCGTCGCTGCAGGGTTTCAGCTCCTTCCAGAAGGTCTGCATGTTGGCCAGGTCCAGCTTGTTGAGGGGGATGGACACCTCTCCTATGGGGTCGTTCCGGCTGAAGCGGTCGTAGTCCAGCACCTGCAGGTAGAGTGTCCTCTGGATCACCTTCTCATACGGGAACCCTGGGAGACAGAGACACACACACACACACACACACACACACACAGACACAGACACAGACACAGACACAGACACAGACACAGACACAGACACAGGGTGTGTGTGTGTGTGCATTAAATTGGATGGTCATGAGTGTGCATGTGTACCTTTTAAATAGTTTGTGTGTGTGTGTGTGTGTGTGTGTGTGTGTGTGCATGCATTCAATAGGATGGTCATGAGTATGCATGTATACCTTTTAAACAGTTTGTGTGTGTGCATTCAATAGGATGGTCATGAGTGTGCATTTGTACCTTTTAAACAGTTTGTGTGTGTGTGTGTGTGTGTGTGTGTGTGTGTGTGTGTGTGTGTGTGTGTGTGTGTGTGTGTGTGTGTGTGTTTGTGTTACAATCTTTCTGAGGACCAAAAAACGCGTTTTACCGTTGAAGTGAGGACATTTTCGACTGGTGAGGACTAAATGACTGGTTCTCACTTCTTTATTCTTTTCACACTTGTTTTAAAATACCTAGTATGAAATACCATAATGTTCGTCATGATAAAGGAAACTTATTGCATACCAAAAAAAGTCTTACATTAAACATTAATTTTATGGTTAAGGCTTATGATTAGGGTTAGGGTAAGGTTATGGTGTAGTTTTACCAATACACTTCGTTTTTTTAATTACATTTATAGTCAAATAACATTCAAGTGACTCTCCGGTCCTCATTAGTATACATTACAGTACAAACGTGTCTGTGTGTGTGTGCACCTGTGTGTGTGCGCCTGTGTGTGTGCGCTTGTGTGTGTGTGCGTGTGTTTCTACCAGGTTCAAAGCCGTACCTTCAAACAGGAAGGTCTCATTCCAGTGCGGGTTGAGGTTCTTCCTCTTCACCTTGGTCTCCAGCTTGTGCTTCTTGTCGGGCAGCAGGTAGAGCTTGACGAAGGGGTCCGAGGTGCCGGAGAAGTCCTTGGCGGGCAGGTCCTGGCCCTTCAGGATCTTCACTGTCAGGGTGGAGTCCTGGAAGCTGTAGCCCACGCTGAACTGGACCCGGCCCAGCTTCTCACACACCGGGCCCTCGTGCTCCTCCTCCTCGGAGCCCGGAGACAACTGGGTCACGGGCAGGGGAGAGCGGAGAATGATGGATTATAACAGCGTATGGGGTTTATTTCATTCCAGTTCTGCTCATAGTCTGTCATTATAAAATTCACTAGCAGGGCTCAGTTTGCTCCAGGTGCTGGGAAAATTAATTCCAGGATATGAAAAGAAGTCTCATGCTTCATAAAATGCGAAGCTAATAGGATTTCTTTTATTATTGAAGGCAGAACCCGCAGAGTCAATACTGGAGATTTCCAGTAAATATGCCTAATTTGATCTAGTTGGTAGCCATGTCTCTGGACAAAGTCAGTGGCTCCCTCCTAGAATCAAACGCTAAGTATATGAGATGACTTTAACTCTCCGTTAAGCCTAGGTTTCTGGGAGCAGTCTTCCGTGGCCTCAATGCCCTGGGACAACCGGGCCCTGGAGCTCACAGTGTAGGTCCACTAACAGGGTCCCCTGCTCAACAGGTCAGGGTTGCAGCCTGCTGGGGCTAGTTCCATGTCCCACCCATAGGGGGCAGCACAGCATGAGCGAATCCCCAGGCATTCAAACCGACGCTAAGTGACAACTAGGACCCTAAAGTTATGTCATAGACAGCCAGGCTTTGCTGAGCGATAAAGGTACCGTCAGGTAGATAGGAGTAGCAGTGGAGATGAGAGGGGAGAGATTACGCCGTGCGAGAGAGACCCCCTGCCTGGCTGGGGTTGGGCCCAGGGGGAGGAAGGGAAATCCAGTTAACAGACCTCTATCTGATGGGGAAGGACCGGAGGCATGGCTTCCGACGCGGCGTCCTGGAATTTAATCTGCCACTTGGCATTCTCCGGCACACCTCTGCAGCTGTGCCGATCCACGTCCACTCACAGCGCTGTGTATGATTGGCTCGTCTCTCTCAGTTCTGCGTCTCACAGCCGCTTTGTGTCTTTCTGCCTTTTCTTTCCCTTCGCCGTTCTCAGGGTGGCCGCTGGAGATGGTCCCGTACTGTTCTAAATCATTTTGATACCGGCCTCCACCTACCTATAGCAGAGGCTTATGCACAGCCCCGGCCCCGTGCACAAGCAAACACTGTCCCTCCCCCCGAGAGAGGGGCAGCACACCAAAGGTATGCATGAGCCATGAGTAATAACACACCGAGCTGATGTGGACGGTTGAAAATGATGTGTAAACGGACAAAATGACAGATGATTCGACTGAGACATTAACACACACACACACACACACACACACACACACACACACACACACACACACACAAACAAACGCAGACGCACACACATCCCAATGATTTTCTGATGACAGCCTTAAGCCTGTTACGGTACTAAACAAATCAAATAACACCATCATGTCAGACCAAGTCTCTCAAATTGTAAAGTTCAGGTTATAGGTTCAAAGGGGGGTCAAAGAGCCATCTGCACCATGACTGTTCACAATAATGCATTCTAATTTGCTGGTTGAAAAAGGTTAACTCTAACGCAGCTTTTACACTGAAAAGTTTAAATGTCACAGCAAGCAGGGAGATGATTAAGCAGCTCTGAGAAAAGTGACACCATATTGTGGTATTTACTCCTACTTTATTGCGCTGGAAAAGCTTGAAAGTTCATTCTTGAGGGGACCGCTCGACATCCGGCACAATGGCAAAGTCCAACATACAGGCACTTTGATGGACTGTCATGGTGGGAACACAATCATTAGGCATGACCTGTCCTGAACACACACACACACACACACACACACACACAAACAGGATGCGACCCACGTAATAACACACAGCTGAACTCACCCACTCAAGCACCATGCTCTCCGTGCAATAGCTTATTAGTAGACTTCTTTTGGGGATAAGGCATGCATACTGCTGTGTCATTACAAGGTGCTAATTATTATCTTTGGTTTATCTGGGAGTTGTTTGTGACTTGTTGTAATGCTCGGTGGCGAATGGAGTCGCCGTGTGGGTGGCCAAGCAGAGACCCTCATTATGGAGAGCCCACAGATTCACCGTGAGTTATTGCCTAACTTATTTCGTCAACTTGCTAGGGAGCATGACCAGATGAAAAACGGATAAAAACCAACAGATTAACAGATTACCACTGCTCCCATGCAAACCCTCAAATAGAAAAGCCCATGTAGAGAAGGCCTGTTATATACAGAATGCCTGTGACATTTCTATATTTTCTCATCTTCTTTCTCTAACCAGATCAATGGTGACAGCATAACTGAGATACATGAGGCTGGCATTAGTTTGCTGGGCGGCGGTTGTGCCGGTGTTACCGTAAGCATGTTGTCACTGGTGACGGAGTTGGCCAGGTCGGAGACGGAGGAGTTGGCGTCGTGGCGACGCCCGGCCTCGTCCGGTGTCTGTCCCTTAGGACTACTGCCGGGCTTGTTCCCCAGGGTTCTGCTGTGTAGACACGTAGACACACACACACACACACACACACACACACACACACACACACACACACGCACACGCGCGCGCGAGCGCGCCGCAGAGAAACAGCGTTAAAAGGTGGGTGGGCATTTCTTGTTTTCTCTCCATGGCCACATCAATGAATGGGGTCTGCTTTTAATAAGCTTGGTATCTGTCTCAGGGGGACTAATACACCTGTACAGCAGCTGTGGCCTTCCAACAGCCAGAAGTGGTTTGGTTTCAGCGTACCACGTATCTCCATGAGAGTATGCCTTGCATGGTTGATAGCCTTAGCATGACAAGATAATACGTTTCCTCTGTCCTCTACAAATACTACTGTATGTGCTAGAGTCTCTCTTTCACTACAAACACTGAGCAGATTTGGTATGTAGCCTACAGGCCAGATTGTCATTACCTCACTGTGTTCTCTAATAGACTCGGTGGAATGGGTCTGCCATCTTGTGCAAGCTAACAAGCCCTGCGTGGAATAGGAGCTGTCGCTTGGGGTTGCTTGTGGACATTGACAATGTGTACAAATGGCTCTTGAGACAACTCAATTAAATAGCCCTGGGTCTCAAGACAAGATCCCTCAAGGCTGCTTTATTAAAAATCCGAACAGAAGATGGGGGCATTATTCGTTTTAAAGAGGGGATATAGCTTACTTATTTCTAGTAATTAATGGTCTTTTAGGAAGGCCAAACACACACACACACACACACACACACACACACACACACACACACACACACCCACACACACATCCAGGAATCCCATAGGGGGTTGGGGGGTATTTTGGCAACAACCCTTAATAGGCAACCCCAGACAATGTAACATTTCAATGTGACCCATGGCATTTGAGAGACATAACAAAAACCAAGGTATAGAGGCAAACAGATACAGAGTGGGAGGGAGGGAGGGAGGGAGGGAGGGACGTCTCCTAGGTCCGTGGGACAGAGAGCTCGTAGGAGGGATGGGAGGAGGGAGGGAGGGAGGGAGGGAGGGACGTCTCCTAGGTCCGTGGGACAGATAATTCGTAGGAGGGATGGGAGGAGGGAGGGAGGGTTCCTAGGTCCGTGTCGTGTAACAGTCTGCTGAGCAGAGGACAAGCTGAGCTTTAACAGCTGACACCAGCCCAGACACATGGAGGGACCACACTAATGAATGGTTAGCTCTGAAACAGAGGGCGGCGGGACGGATGGAATGAAGGAGAGAAAGGGAGCAGAGAGATAGAGGATAGAGAGAGATGGAGGGAGGGTGAAGAAGGGGGAGAGAAAAGAATGAGAAGGAGTGGGGGGGAACTGGAGAGGGAAGACGTGTGAGAAAGAAGAAAAAGGGGAGAGAGGGAGTAGAGAGAGTCAGGTTGCAGTCCAATGAGGACATCATGAGAGAGAGAGAAATGGAGAAAAGCAGAGAAAGGGATAGAGCAAAGAAGAAATAGATAGAAAGGAGACAGTGAGAGGAGGCACATTTTAAAAACAGAATAGAGGAATGTAGAATAAACCAAGGAGTTACTGTGAGAAAGATTAGTGTGGAAAAAAAAGAGATCTGAGAGTGATTGGGATTGGTCTGTGTTAAGACCGCGAGGATTAGTAAGCTGCACAAAAGTAAGGTTATGGACTCAAATTAACGTGAGACACGGACAGACACGCACACGCACACGCACACGCACGCACACACACACACACACACACACACACACACACACACACACACACACACACACACACACACACACTCTACTTTCACATGAAAGAACAAGAGAGGGCAATGAGATACAGGAGAAAACCTCTGGACATAAGACTTGGTTTGGGGAAAAGAAAGGAAACAGGGCAAGAGGCGGGAAGAAAAATATAAGGAATGTAATAGGGAAAATAAGAAGCCGGCTTAGAGGGAAAGATGGAGGTTTTTTACAACAAAGAAACCTGAGAGGACAGGGAAGTAGGCTCTAGACAGAGATACAGAAATCTAGAGAGAAATTGGAAGAGAGAGAGAGAGAGAGAGAGAGAGAGAGAATATATGGTGTAGGTGGAACATGCCTGTTAAACAAAAAAAGGAACTTAGCATTTGAGCGGGGTTAGCTTATCAGGGCTGTTACGTCCATGAGGTGTAAGTGGGCTATATGGTGATATTGATCTAAGCTGCTGGACTGTTTTCAAAGCTATGGTCAGGGAAGCTAGGGACTGACACGTCTGTCCAAAATATCTGTATGCAGAAAGGAACCTTGGGCACACTTAATTCTGATGAAGCAATCATTGATCGATGAATACATGCATAGATTATTTTTAATTTCAGTAGCCTTTTCACTCAGGACAGTCAATGGGGTTGATTAGTTGCCCCTTTAAGATGAATCTTGAGCCATGCTGTACACATGCTTTACTTCGTCCAATACTTTTCAGGATGCAGGAGAACTATTTGATAGGTCGCTCACTTTGCCTGGACCGATGGATCTGTTACCCTTGCTTCCAGGGGAGCTAACAAATGTACCTACAGGATCGCGGACGCGGGAGCCCTACTCTATCACCTCAGTTGAACGAAAATCCCCATAAATCCTGAACGACGTATTACCTTACATAAACACACGCTGGCGCCTCCATTATTTACAACAATGAGAAATGTTCTCAGCTCCATGTGTGCTACTGACAAATTTATGCTGCTGCTTTGCCCCGTGGCATGTGCTCACAATAAACACACACAGACAAACTGGTTTCTGTCCTCGCTGGACTGGAAGGGGTGGGGAGGATCTTTTTCTCATATGGAAATTTACCAAGGACAAAAATCTGCTTCATAGCATCTTTGTCTATCTGTATGTACGTTCCTATTAATGTCTATCTGTAGTTAGAAAAATCTTTTCACAGAGTCAAATCCCAGATGCAGTCATTAGTGAGACTAGGGGAGGCCACAGGTGATATTAGATGAGCAAGAGATAAACAAAGAGTTGACCCCATTTGCGAGGAGCAGGCAAACAGACAGACACCCAAACATGGAGACAGACAATGTAAACCCAGGAGTCAGACAGGACATGGCAACACGTACAGTCAGAAAAGCAACTGACAGACTCCAGTCAGACACCTCCGCTTGGCCCACAGTCTGTCTGGGGGCTGATAAAGGAAATGTAGGCAGGAGAGAGTGAAGACAAAGAGGAGCCCCCCTACCCTCTCCTTCCATTCCGGCTCCCCATCTTCATAATTCATGGCAGACATACACATCTTCAAACCCAAACAAAAAACAAAACAGGCAAATGTACAGACACACAGAAACCGTTGGAGCATACAGAATTGCAGTATACTCACTGCCTTTCAGCGGGATAAACATACATGCATTTGTAGACACACATAGCTCACAGTCTGAGCTAACATGACGAATAGATTTCTATGAAGTCCATTACAGTTATTAACTCCAGAGAAAATAATAATAATTACTTTTTTCTCCAGCAACCAGACCCTTTGCCTACCCGTGGAGTACTGCTTACATAATTCCTCCTTTAGGGGTTGGAGTAGCCATGGATACAGATGGATGCCTGTAGCCATAGCAATGCATCTCTGTTGAACACCATTTATATACCTTAGGTATGGGTAACTATGGTTTCCAGATCCTACCAGATGAAGGGCTGAAATGGAAACCCAGACCGTTCCAGAACTCCATCTCTCTCCTCCTTCTCTACTGCTGTGTTCGCGCGTGTTTGCATGTGCACGTGTCAGAACTCGTCGGGTTCAATGGGCTACGTGACCTCCTGACCTCTCTAATCAGGTCATTTGACCTCAGCCTTGCCTACTCATCCCTTCTCCAACCCTCATTACACAAAAAAAATCGACTACACCCCCCTACCCGTCCCCTCAGGCATGGGTGAGCTTACACTGTGAAAGCCTGAATCACTGTAAATGCCAAAGTCTGCAAGGGAGAGTGCTCAGTCACCAACGGCCGGGCCCCTAATACTCAACGCAGCCAGACCCAGAGCCAGGCACAGAGCTGAACACGGGGGTTCTCGGAAGGCCTCAGCCCCCTCCCGACACTGATTGGAGCAGCATCCTCAGACATAGATGAAACATAGATGAATACTAATACCTGGTCGATAACATTACAGGTGAAGCTATAGTGCTGCTTCCACCACACAGAAACCTCAAACAAGTCTCTCTCTGGTGGGAAAATCTAGTAATTTCAGCTCAGTTCAGTTTAAATTTTGGTTCTACGATGCAAAAATACACACACGCGCGCACGCACGCAGGCAGGCAGGCAGGCAGGCAGGCAGGCAGGCGCGCACACACACACACACACACACACACACACACACACACACACACACACACACACACACACACACACACACACACGCTGGCGGTTCAGTCCCGCTTCCCCTGCAGAGACCCGCCCCTTTTCCTCCCAACCCATTCTCTTGACCCCCATGTAAACTATGGTCCTGATAACAGAGGCAGCCGCATACGTCCCAGGGGGCCCCTTCACACCTCCTGTGACAGAGGATGACAGGTTAAAAGGAGCCTCTCCCGCTCTTCCAATCCCTCCTATCCCTAAAGACGCGATCGAACATCAATGAACAGGGGGAAGGTGTCGTGCTCCAATTACTGAGCTGTCCCGTCCCTCACTGGTCAGATCAGCTCTAACATATGGACGTGATTTGAAAAAGCATTCACAGAGAGACACACAAAGAGGAGTTGATCTCTGCTGCCTAGAGGCAAATGTCTGTCATTTGTAGAATAGAACCGGGCTGACATGGTTTCCTTTGCGCCGCGCCAGTTTCTGTATCGTCGGAGAAAAAAAACGGAGCGTATCGAGTGTGACCAGTGGGAAGAATGGGAGTCGAGATGGTTAACAGAGTTTAACTGATGAAGTGACCCCAGTCTTCTGCTTTGTCCTTTTCAAGCTATAAATAGATCTCTGTTTGGAATAACTTGGTGGAGCTCCTCGCTGTCATGCCCAGTGAAAGTGAATAAACCCAGTTAAGAGGTCGAGATGAGTTTTGTGGAGCAGAAAATCTTATTGTGTTTTTTTTTCTTCAATAATAGCACCCAAGCAGATGGGCTTCCAAATGATATTACTGCAGCCTGATCGCAGAGATGCTGGAGACACACAGACAGTGGAACTCGCTGCTGTGACAGCCCAATTGTAGTCAATATACAGGTTTTCAAAGAGCCTCAACAAAGCAGGCTCCTGAGACTATTTATATCAGTTCTCTGGCCGGTGTGTGTGTGTTGATCTCTCTTGGTTTTCCTGTCGGTGTTTAGGCCTAGTTCTGTCTGTGCACAATGTTGGGTCGACACAGGTGTATTTGTGTGCAGTGTGTGCCTGAGCAAGAGAAGATGTTGTTGCCTGTGTTGTTACCGTGTGTGCTTAAGTGTGTTTGTGTGTGTGTGAGACACAGAAAGAAAGAAAGAAAGAAAGAGTGTGTGTGTGTGTGTGTGTGTGTGTGTGTGTGTGTGTGTGTGTGTGTGTGTGTGTGTGTGTCTCATTTATTCCGGCAGTTTTGATGTGGGTATGTCTGTGTGTGTTTGGCGAGCCTCGATGTGTGTGTGTGTGTGTGTGTGTGTGCGTGCCCGTCTCTCTGCATACGTGTGACCACAGGGGCATCTCCTTCCCCAGTGCTGCAGATGTGGAGGCAGGCTGACTGAGCCGTGACAGTCATGCACCCTGACACGGGAGAGCCACTCTCTGACACACTGACATCAGCCCATCCCAACGCCAGTCACCACCCCCAGGGGCGCGGCCGGCTGCTCCCGATTAGATGGAGAAAGAGATAGCGAGGCAGAACGGAGAGAAGGAGGAAGAGGGGGAGAAAGGGGCTGACTCAAGAGGAGGAAAGTTCCAGAAAGAATAGATTAGGTGAGCGAAGGACGGGAGATGGAGAGAGAGAGAGAGAGGAGGAGATTATGCAGGATGAGAGACGGAGGAGGGAGACGAGGGGAAGTACCATCGATGGAATGGCGGAGGCGGCATGAGGAGCAGAGTGAGGAGAAGCAGGGGCAGGAGGAGCAGAGTGAGGAATAGTGAGGAGGAGCAGGCTGAGGAGGAGCAGGGGCAGGAGGAGCAGAGTGAGGAGGAGGAGAGTGAGGAGGAGAGTGAAGAGGAGCAGAGGCAGGAGGAGCAGAGTGAGGAGGAGGAGAGCGAGGAAGAGCAGGGGAAGGAGGAGCAGAGTGAGGAGAAGCAGGGGAAGGAGGAGCAGAGTGAGGAGAAGCAGAGTAGGGAGGAGCAGAGTGAGGAGGAGCAGGGGAAGGAGGAGCATGCTGAGGAGGAAAAGGAGAAAGGACCAGGTGGGGTGGGTGGGTGTGTGGGTGTGTTTGGAGCGGGCAGCCAGACGGAGGATGACAGATCCGAGTGGGTCTCACAGCGAGGAAGTGTGTGTCTCCATAAACATATACAGGGCGTGTTGATCATAAGGCGCCCCAGGAGACTGGCGTGTAACACAATATAGGCTCCCCTCTTGGTATGATGGATGAGACCGTGGCCAGCATGTCAGCACACTCAGCGGTCCCCACCAACAGGGACAAATAACCCTGCCTCCTCCCCCCATACACACACACACACACACACACACACACACACACACACACACACAGTTAATACAACTAATGGAGCCATCTACAAAGGCATGTCCCACTTCCTGCTTTCTGAATACTATTCTCAAGCCAAAGACTCTGATTGGTTACCATTATCCGGCTCTCACGGGAGTTCCGCCTGACAACGGATATCTGAAATCCCACTCATTGGATAAAGAATGCCTATCGATGTAATTTCTTTCCCTGCTGATCAATAAGCCCTCATGCCATAAAAAATTACGAGATGGAGACGTTACCATTTCAAAGCATTCTCCCAGCAGGTCACTTCTTCTCCACACGCTGGCCTTTTTCAAAACGAATTTCTCACTTCTCCCTTCCTCCTATGGATTATATAACTGTTTCTCTTTAATCAGTCTCTGTTCTCGGTCGACAGCCTCAGCATTGGATATGGTGAATGGGCTCAAGACACAGAACTGACAGTTTTTAAAAGTGGAAGAAAAAAAATAAACGTATTTTGTGCTGACCTACATTGCTGGTTCTAACCAATCCTCTGTTCTCCTACTAAGCCAGTTCATGCTCCAGAAGCAGCCATAGGGACCAGTTGTCAGCCCATGGAGTTATTAGCTGGCTTGACTTCCAGTGATTACAGACGCACAACCCCCCCGCCCCTACACACACACACACACACACACACACACTCACACTTCAAAACTGCCAGTTCCATAATCACACTTGGTCCCCCTCTAGAGTTAGTCCTGGTCCACGCTCTCGTTCAAATTCTACCCTGCACCGGATAGGCTGTGTTTCCATTCGCTGTGGACACTTTCCGTGCTGACAATATGTTGAGCCTAATTTTCATCCTGTTCTTGACTCTATCTGTGGCAGTCTCCAGGGCCTCTGATGTTGGCAGCTTGGCAGCCCAGAACAGACTGGCCAGGCTATGAAGTATATATACATGTGTTTGGTGAATGTGCCATAAATAAATATTACCTGCTCTAGAAGGATATCAGTTGTCAAGGGAAATTTGTGCAAAAAAATATTCTTCGTGGATGAGGATGGTTTGATGCCACCGTAAGATTCAGAGCAGATTGAGAAATTAAGGATATAATTCCTCAGAGGCCTAGGGAGCTTTGAGAAGTCAAGGTTGCCAGGAAAGCTGAAGCTATGGTGCCTACAGTTTAGACTTCCACCCCGGCTCATGTGCCCACTGACAGTTTATAATATACCCATTACTGAAGTTGAAAAGCTAGAAATAATGACTAGCTTTTATGCTACAAAACGGTTAGAGGTGCAACGATGTCTTAGTAGCCTAGGTCTCTATGGGAAAGCTGACGCTTACTTGACTAACAAAGGAATATAAGTGCGCTAAATCTAGATTAGAAATTGAACTTCAAGAATCCCGAGATTAGCAGCATAGCAGCATCCACACTCGCAGCAGGACGGAAATTGAATCCAAAAAAGCTGTGCTGAGAGCAAAAGCACGGGAAAAGTAGGACAAGTAGAGCATAAACGAGGAGGGTTTGGACTTGGCACAAGTAAACAGAGATAGTCAAAATTAGGGATAAATCGGATGCGTAAGGAGGAGGAAGCAGTAAGGAGCGCCAAAGCTGTCTAGGCGATGGATGAATTGTGAAAGTGTAGAGCGGAGAAAATTACCTGGAAGGACTTATGGGAAAAGGAATCTTTAGATCTGCTGCCAACACCTACAAATCTTAGTCAGTGGGTAGGTGAGGATCCAACATGCCGCCTCTGCCTGGGAGCAAGACTCACCCACCTCAGGGAAGATATGCCTGGCGCCACAATCAGGTTCGAAAGTGTTTGGCGTCAGCAATGGAGCGGTCAAGTTAATGCCTTGCCCATCGGAGCAGAGGGCGACACGCACCACATCAGCTTTGTCAGGGAGGGAGTTCGGGGAGGGAAGACATAGGCCAACACAAAGCTCAGGGCAGCTGAGGGGAGCAAAGGTGTGTCCTGTGGAAGTTGGACGCCATGGATTCGTGACAATATCAGCAGCCAAACCACTTCAGGAAACAGGGATTTCCGGCAAAGAATGAAGTCAGACCATAAAAGCTGTGTCAGATATAGCAGAATGAAGTAGCCAGCGGCTGTGGCTAAAAAGGAAGGCTCCAATATGGGTGCTACAGTAAAGAATACCAGATAAAAAAACGATGAAAGTGATTTCATGTCGGAACAAAGGCATGAAGGTAAGCGTTTCCTGCTGAGCGTCGCCTGCAGGAATGGAGTAGTGAAATATTTCTCTTTTCTGGTAAGTATCCCTGCCGAGCTGCTGAAAAGGGCCTGCAGGAATAGAGTAGGGTAGACTATCTCACAGCTTCATTTATACACTACAAGAATAGAGTAGGGTAGGTTATCTCACAGCTCCATAAATACACTACAGGAATAGAGTAGGGTAGGCTATCTCACAGCTTCATAAAAACACTGCAGGAATAGAGTAGTGTAGGCCATCTCACAGCTTCATAAATACACTTAATTTTCATTTCGATTATCTGGCCACACTCAGACACTCTGATGCCCAAATTGTTTTTAAAATGTCACTCGCTGCCCCCTAATCTAATCTTCAGCACGTCTTCTGAGCAACGGAGTGTGTTTAACCTAACGAGCATCTGGTTCTGGGACGAGGAATGACAACCTGAGTCCAGAAACGCTCCAGTCTTCCTCTGTCCTCCCCTTGCCGCTCTCCCACCCACGGTGAGGACGCAAAGCTGCAGAGCATCGCTCATCGACCTCTCTAGGTGGGTCACGTTCCCCAGTCAGCCCAGAGCCCCGAGGCCACGCTGACACAATAGCCCAAGGGCATCGGTGCAGTCGCCTGCCTTGGGTGACTGCCGACTTCATAAACAGCTTCGGAAGTGTGTCCCTGCCACGGACCTTGTTGTTACAGAGACACTGTCTGTACAGGGCAGATAAAGTCCAGTCAGAATGTGTTCGTTATGTAGAATGCCTGTCGACAGCAGCTGAAATGGCAGCCTGGAAATCCTTTTGGTGCGTTCTGTCAAACGGTAAAGACAGAAGATAAATGTTATTGTAAGTAACTGCCGTGGCTGGCAATGCATGGCTAATCTGTGATTAGCATTAGTCTTCTCAGGCAGCCCATCACGGTGCTAATAATCCACACGTTCTAGGTTGGTTACGCTCCCATTGGCCATGGGTATCCTCCATTTCCCCTTGTGCATCTCTCTTTTTCGTTCTATTGCACTCTACTTTACGGTTTCTTTGTTTCATTCGTTCCCGCCCTCCCTCTGAGCAGACAGGGCTTCACCAGAGAGCTCAGCTCTCCCTGATTTAAGAGTGTGTGATGCTAAGTTAACACCCCGTGTGGTTCCTAATTGAGCCGTAAAACCAGTTAGAGATGATGTCTTTTATGTTGCATGTCGCTCACGTATCTTCGACCAGCGCCTCTCTCCTGTCTCCTTCGTATTCCGAGGCCGTGCGCTGTTGATGACGATGCTTTGTCTCGTCCGGAAAGGTTTCAGTCAGATTGATAAACAAAAACACAACAGATTGCTTTACTGTGGGATTATGTTTTTCACACTGGTTGCATTTTATCGACAGTATCAGAATAATTCAAAATAAGTACATTCACGATAGGGGCTGGACCTGTGCAGTGTGAACTTCTCCAATCTGGGCCAGCATGGTACATGTACAGGTCACGCTTATAAAGGTGTTGCTTTTCCATGAATCTTTTCTCCATCAGTCTTTGTTTAGCTATTTTATTTCTCGGATTGTATTTCTTGAATAGTTTATATTCATTTCTGGTGGTTTTATTTCTTTTATTTCTTCCTTGTATTATTCGACTTGCTTTGCGTAAAGCAGATTGAATTGCCTACGTGTGTGAAATGTGCTATACAAATACATTTGATTTATTTTGATATGTTTAACCTCCTCCTTCTCTGTCTCTCTCTTTTTCTCTCACCCTGTGTGTGTTTTCTCTAACAGTCTCTTGGAGGGATTGTGGCTCTCCATCATCCTCAGTCTACTGAGCTCCACCGAATGGCCCAGGGGCAGCCGGCCTTCGAGGTGCGGACACGGGGGTGAGCCAGGCGGCCTCACTGGAGGAGAGCGCTGATCAGTGGTGGAGGGACGGGGGACGGGGGACGGGGGGGACTTAGCTCCCACCTCCCCTCAGGGCTGAGGCGGGCTGAGGCGCTCGTTGATTAAAGCACATGGGTGTTTGACAGCTGGACAAGCAGACAGTCGGAGGGCGGGCACTCGGGAGGGAGGGAAGGACGGAGGAATGGAGGGAGGGAGGGAGGAGATGGTGGAAAGGATTCGCTGTGGCAGCAGTTCAACGATGGGCAAATCTCTTTACCGAGACTTATGATACAGTGTGTGATATGAAATATGATATGATCGTATAATCCTGTCTAGGAAAGTTATGAGTGACACACCGGAAGCGGAATAGATGAATATATTGCCGTGTAAATCTCCCCCGCTCGTGTACAACTGACCGACACGTAGACAATTAGGTGTGTGGGTGCAAACTGTCCTCTTATCAGGTGATCTAGCACTCCAAACCAGACAGGTATAATGAAAGGGAAATGGGCCTTTGGAAATGATGGGCGGAACATTCAACAGGCCTTCATTTTAGACCCAAAGAGAAGAGCTGGGAAAAACACACAGGTGCCCCCACATCAGTCTATACAAGCACACCTAACGGAATGCTCTGGGAAGGAACCAAGGACCTACGAGACGTTGGAACGTGTCTAAAGTGGAACTCAAAGGGAAGTTTTCCGGGGACAACATGTCCGTCTACTTGGCCATGACGTTTGCCACCATCGCCATTCCAGTGGCTCCAACGGTTAACCTCCACAGCTGTTGTGGAATGGGCATTAGTGTCACCGGCGGATGAGCGGTTAGCGTATTTTTAACCGCACTCCCGAATAATGAGTGCACCCCTGCCCACGCAGCCTGCCGAGATGCGCAGATCAAACCCCCGCGGAGGCGGCGAGGAAAGGCAGGCGGCGAACGGAGCAACGCGAGGGGTGTCGACGGGGATGAGAGGGGGAACATGAAACGGAGCAAGGGAGCGTCACAGAGAAGAGGTGGAAGAGGAGCGCGCGAACACACAGTATTAATAGCTGGCTGGGGAAACGCTGGGAAAGCACACAGACAAAGGCCGGGTAAACCGTCGGACAAATGGCGGCGGGCCGGTATTAAATGAAGATGACGATTGATCAGGAGCTAAATGATTCCTCACAAACTGTACCATGTCTATAGCCTGTGGGCTTGTGACCGTCGCTGATTGGCTGGAAGCCACAGTTGTCTGGCTCAACTGGAGTGAATTAAATGTTGAGCCAATCTCATTACATCCTCCCTGCCTTGCGCCACATCAGGTCAGTAAATGATCTACTGCTAGTCTTCTGAGGATGGACAACACAGCACACATGTATGGCCCTTTGTATCCAACGGCAATAGTCATACGCCAGTCTAGGGGGCCTATTCCAACTATTGATCATTGAGGATGCTTCCCTCACTCTGGATCATTAGGATCCCCTGGGAAGGTCTTAAAATGGAACCAGTCCGTCTGGTCCTCGTAAACCCCCTCTGACAGGAACATGCATAAACATACAGTACAATGGCTTAACTCACTAATGGGGGCTCGATTATTCATTTCATAATTGCATCCATTCTATTTACCGACTCGCTCTATCATCCATTCAGTTTTTCACTCCTGTAACCTCATTTTTGTTTATTTAATGCTCTCTTGTCTGAATTTTGTCTCACCAGGCTCCATCGCTCGCTCTCTCGCGCGCTCTCTCTCTCTCTCTCGCGCTCTCTCTCTCTCGCGCTCTCTCTCTCTCTCTCGCGCTCTCTCTCTTGCTCGTACCTTTTCTCGTTGGGGGGCGTCTGGTTCTCTTGGCATGCTGGTGCTTCCTGGAGGTCTGGGAGGTTGGCAAAGTCATCTTGCTCTGCGAGCCCAATTGCCAGCGATAAAACAACCATCTTTCCTTCTCTGCTCCATGCACACACACACACACACACACACACACACACACACACACACACACACAGAAGAGGTTGGGGAAAAACTGAGGACAGCTTGTTATGTTTGGGAAAACAAAAGCACAGAGATCTCAAGACACATTCACCAACCTGGCCTATTTGGTCCACAGGCTCAAGATAAGTACAACAAATACCAACAGGAGAACAAAACCGAAATGGGGTTATGCTATAATGGAGAGGAGAGCGAGGTGGGTGGAAGAGAGAAAATTGGTTTGGGTGGTAAAGAGGGATGGAAATTGAGTGGAATAGGAAAGGAAAACAGAGAAAATGATTGAGCAACAAGCATAACGAAGAACAAACTCAACCATGAACATTTGAGAGGGCATAGCTTGAGACAACAAAAAGCCACCAGCAGTTTTGTAAAAGTTGTACAATTACCATTCTCCATGGCTTGGTGCCCCAGGTCATTTGGAATCAGTGCTATTGAAGTCTGTTGCCCCCTGAGCTCCAGAGGCCATGCTAATGGACATCAAGCACTCACAAGCCACTGCTCTTTCATAAAGGGTCGACAAATAATAACGTGCACTTAAGAAAACAAATACGTTCATACACATAGAAAATTGACCCGTTTACGCAAGCAGACACACTCACAAATAGCCAGACATTGTTCACATCACATAAACACACGCACAAACAAGGAAATCGAAAAACAAATCACATAGCTGCGCACAGCTGCACTCCGTGGCCAGGGTTTAGCCCAGAGTTGTGTGCCTCCTCTTTTGCATCTGTGAGGCAGCGAGGTGAGTCACTCTCTGGGACTCTGTCCTGTCGCCCTGGCGCTCTCCTCGCTGGATGTTTACATAAGCAATGACCCATGGGCCACGTAACACGCTGGCTCTCCCTGGATCCCCTCGTCTCTGTGCACTCCCCTCTTCTCAAACGATCGGCATTCTCTCGTCTCCTTTTTTTTACTTCGGAAGGTAGGTTATCAGTTTGAAAAGAATGTGCATTCAGGCAAGTCGAATCAACTTCATGACAAAGCCCAGCTTTTATTCACAGCCATCGACTTTTTTCATACTTAACGTTACTGGGAGGGTGACACAGAGCCACGAAACTGACATTCGAATTTATCCGTTCCTTTGACAATAATTTGCACATTAGAGAAAGCAACAACTCTCAGGCAACACAGCATTAGCACATTGTTCAAGTTGGCTTCAAGCAGATGTGAATAAGAAATAAATGAGAAATTGTCAGAGGAAATACAGCTGGCCATTCTCAACATGAATGCCACCATATTTTGCTCTTTGTTGACCAATACAGACACCATATGGAGTCTGGGTGCAACATCATGGAGACACTGCACACGGTTTGCTCCAAGAGATTCTCTCACTCTCCCCAGCTACGTTTGGTTTTCTCTTTGTCCCACATATTTCCTCCTACGTTAAATGATGCATATGCCTCAAGTTCTCTGATCTTCTATCAAACACTCATCATCTAAAACCCAGATTTATGATGGAGGCTTAACGGGGGAGCTCTATGGGCAGCAAGGGGACAGCCAGGGTGCTTGAGAGACAGGGGCCCACCGGGGGGGGGCATTTAAGTAGCAAAGCTTTAGAGCAGGCTCATTGATCAGCCTGAAGTGTGCACGCCTGGGGGGGCCACTTTAACTGGAGCGCACTGGGCACCATTACCACCAGCGCTACAGATTCCTGGACATGGTGCGCACAACCACTTTACGGGGCTTGATGGTTGTGTGAGCTTGATCGACCAGGCAACGGCTGCAGGGGTTCCTGGTTTTGATCCAACGCTGAGGTGTAATATATACAGCCGTCTGGCCAAAGTGATCAGGACAGCGTTCTTTGGGAGAAGAGAACTGAAGGACAGTAGGAGTTTAGTAGGGGTGGGGTGAGCACTGCACCGTGCTAGCAAAAGGAAGCCACGGTAATGTCGTGGAGAACGATGTGTGGTACAGGAGTTTGAAAATTCCTATTTGTTTCTAAAAAAAAAATATTGTTACCCAGCATGAATCCCATATCCCCTTATGTCAATTTATTCAAATGAAATAACTGAAGACTTCATAAGAGTGTCTGTTCTACATTTGTCTGTACGTGTTGTTTATGTGAAATGACATTTGATACCTGAGAAACGGTCTCTCTTTTGTAATAACACCACTTTAGTAATATTTGAAGCTCCAGGAGTCAACCTGTCCCAAGCAGGTCCATTTCACAACAAAGATTTTGCTTTAAAAATCATCCTCTCCTTTCTGTTTTAATCTGCCCTCCCCTCCGAAGGGAAACGTAACAGGGCCCGCCCTCCTCTTGAATGGAGTTTTTTGGGGATGAATTTTGAGATGACCAACGCAAGTTCTGGGACAGTGATGGGGTGCAATGCTTTTCTCAGAGCATTACATGTGTTGATAGCTGCAGGGATGTAGTGATTCAATTATTGTGCCTATTGCAGCATCATAGTAATTTACTATTGATATGTCGCACTATTATCAGCTATGAACTTGTGGCTCTTCTTGGACTTCCAATTAAAATAGTAACAACATGCAAAAAAAAGTTTGGCCGCTGGTTTTATATAATAAGGCCAAACTGGCCCAGCATGAGAGGTATGGGTCAGACCTATGGTGTGAACAGGCCATTCTCTACACCACCATTTCTTGACATCTTGGCCTAGGGAGATTCATAAGCATAGGGGCCCATGGACAAGGCCACCCTTATGGACGCTACACACACACATCTGTCCTGCTTTTATTGAGGGCCATGAATCACCAGGCTAGAGGTCACCAGTCAAGAGACACCGCTAATGGACCATGCACACTCGTGAGTGTGCGTTTGTGTGTGTGCGTGTGTATAGAGGGAGGCTTGGTCTGCAGGCTGCCTTGTAGAGCGCATCATGGACCATCTATCGTTCCATGCTGGCAGAGGGCAAAGGCCCGGCATGTTCGGCTTCTACGTACTAGGTCGACCAATCAGCTCACCGAAGTGACAAATTTCAAATTGGGTAAAGCCATTGAAACTTCAGGTAACTTAATTTTTATTTTCTTTAAATGGTGGTTTTAAAGTTTTGTTTTAGTCTTCAATAATGTGTGTATGCATGTTCCAACAGTACTGACGGAGAGGCAAAAATCTTTCATGCTTGGAATGGAGAAAATGCATGCGTATTTTTTTTTATAAAAAATGATACAATTTTCATTCTAGCAATTCTATCAAATACATGTAAATAGTAGAGCACAGATGTGATTACCTCGGTAGTCATTCATATCGCTTTATAAATCATCACGTACTACAGTGACCTGTGTGTATCCAGCTAATGAATAGTAATGCTGCTCATTCAATCTCCTACATCCCTAGTGTCTTTCAGTCCTTGTCAGGCCTCCCTAACCCTCTCTCCCTCTCTCTCTGGTAGTTTGTCGTGGGTGTAATGACGCTGGAGACAGGAGATCAATGATGCAGGGGGATAACATTCTAACTCTTCCTACATGCTTCTGATTAACCTCCTCCCCCACCATGAATGCACACAGGTCATAAACGGCTAATACACACAAGCTTCACTTACAGGAAGCAACAGCTGCAAGCGCACCTATCAAGTGTGTCCACGCCAGCGTGCTAACGTGTGTGCAGTGTACAGGTGTACACACTCAAACCATGAAAACACATCCATTCAATCATGCGTAAATTAATTCATTCCAAGCCATGCCAACACACTTAAATATTCTCTTTTCACAAAAATCAATTTGCAGCAGCTTTTTCAAATAGCCTTCACCAAGCCCAGGAGAGGGTAAATGTGACCTATGCAATGATATCCCACATGACACATTTAGTCCACATTTATGAAACCAGGGAATTAAGGTCAGGCAAACAGGAACAGTGAGTAATTCAGGAGTGGCTCCCAAAGTAAAAGTAACAAGGACGAGAGCAACCACTCATCAGTAACCAGCCTGTTTCCATAATACGGGAATATCTTTTTTAATTGTATTTTAATTCATCTTAAAATAGTGGATCCATTCAAGGCATAAATGTATTCATAGCAAGAGATTTTAACGTAGCTGTTACTGGTTGTTCATCAACACTGTTTAAAAATATGTACAAGACTACACAAGCCCTTTTGTGTTGAGAAGAAAAATGTAAAAAGATGCATTGAAAACAATTATGCAATAGAAAGAGAGAAAGAGAAAAAAGAAACAAATGCTTGAGGCAGCATGCTGGGAAGATGAATTCCAAATGACTTTAAGAAACAGGAGCAAACACCAAAGGCTCATAACCACTTTGAATCACGAGTGACTACAAAGACCACAACACCACTCACAAGAAGGACCTGACGTCCAGGCCTCTGTTCCTGATCTGCCCCATCATGTGGTCCCAACTTCCCGGGTTGGAGCGCGACCGGCCGGCCCCGGCCCCTCGGTGCCGCGATGCCCCCACCGAACTCCCCCGGACTCCCCGTGGTCCACCCCGGTGGGGGCCCCCACCCCCGGGGCCCGTGTGCAGCTGGCCCAAGCTCTGGGAGGTGGCTGGGGGGTCGTTGGGGCCTGGGGGCGGCTGGTGGGTCAGGGGCTGCTGAAGGCTCTGCTGACGCACCAGGGGCCGTGGCCTGGCTGCAGCAGAGGACGGAATGTGCTCCAGGGTGGAGGCCGACGATAGGGAGGGGTCCCCGAAACTAACGGGGACGCACCAGGGACACAGTGAGGCACAGAGAGAGGGTGACACCAGATACAGAGAGGGTTAAGGATGATCAAATGAAGAGAAGAAGAGGAGGAGGTGGGTGTTTTGGGGGGAGGGTACAAGAAACATTGACAGGAACGATGAAAGGCAGGAAAGATGAACCAAATTCCCAAAAGAAAAAAAGGTAAAATAAATAATAAAAAAAAAAAGAAAATGGGCGAGGTTCGAAAATGAACGGGAAAGCTCAGGGGGAGGGTACAAGAGAGATGAATGATGAAATGATGAAAGAAGACGTAGAGAAGGAAAAGGAGAGGACGACAGGAGCAATGGAGGAGGAAAACAGCGTGAGCCCCCGAGGAGGTTTAGAAGGAGAGGCAGAGCACCAAAAACACACACAACAACCAGAGGTAGTGGAGAGACGGAAATGAAAAGGAAAAGAAACAGAGACGTGTCAAAACCGCAGCATGTCAACAGTTGGCAAACAGTTAAACAATAGTTTGGAGCTGGGAATATGGCAGTATCTGAGAGTACGTTTGTTATGTGCGTGAGTGTCTGTGTGAGTGTGTGGACAGGCTGCCATTTTGTTTGGTTTGGTTGGGTTGGGCACTTCCTACTTCTAGTCCAGTATATTACTAAGACTTTAGTTTGTATTTGAGGCTGGGCCTTGGTTTCTCCTGTAAATCAGAACAAATTACAGACAATTTAAATTTAATGTAGCCCCCCTTATCAAGTCCCCCATCTTCCTCACACGCTTTTCCTTTTCCTTTCCTCTTTCCTCCTCTCTCCATATTTCAAAGAACCTCCACTAGAGGCAACCTCTTCAAATCTCCACTCAACCTAAACCATGCACTCCTCTTCTTTCCTTAATCCGTCTCTTCGTCCACTCCTCTAAATACATTTCTCAACTAGTACCATTAGTTTACCCCCCCCCCCACACACACACACACACACAGCTAGCTAATCACCCTGTCTATTCTTCTTCACACTCGCTTAACGCCCCACCAACCTCCCCCCCCCCCCCCCCCCCCCCCCCCCGCCCCCCCCCCAACGCCCCCGCCTCCCTCTGCCTGCACTGATTACTGTAAGCTGGTGTTAAACAGACGACTGTCGGGGCCTAATGCTCCGCTAGGAGGGATTTACTGCCTGGCTGGGGTGCTATGGCACTGAGGTGTGTGTGTGTGTGTGTGTGTGTGTGTGTGTGTGTGTGTTGATCGACAGGGCCCACCCCTAGCGTTGGGACCCAGCAGTAGTAACTCTGCTGGGGAGAGCCAGGAGACAGCCCCCCAGAGGCCAGGCCACCGATGGATCTCATTAATAGCAGTCATTATTCCTGGTGTTTGGCCCTCTGCCCTCCACACACGCAATGTACACAGAGGACACACACAGGTGCGCACACAGAAACACACGCAGGTGCGCACACACACGTACCTCAGATAGTTGACATACAGCTCAGTGCTAGTAGCTAGATGAGTTGTTGAAAATGAAGGCGTATAGAGTTTGTGGGAGTGTTTGAATGGGTCATGAACCTTGGAGCGTTGTTACTGTGCTTGTGTTACGTGAAGGTGTTAGTCTACTGACAGAACGAGCCCCCCCCCAAACCTAATGATGGTCCTGTACAAGTTCTAGAATTTGGGTCAAAAGTCAAGTACCAATGTGTTTCCGATTTTATTTGGACAGGCTTACGTAAATCATTACGCATCTTTAACATGCTCTCACCAATTTCAGTTACACCTCACAACTGAATCTAGAGTTTGGAACAAAAGTGAAGGACTGAGATTGTATAAACAGAGAACATACGGATCATACAAAAGGAAACGCATGAAAGAGGGCACAAAAATAAAATAGCCAAAAGACAAGACACCTACATTAGAAAGACAAATCCTGTACCCAAAAGAGCAAGTCACGGCTATGCAAGGGTATTGAATGAATGTATTTAGTATGTGCATGGTGTTTGGCTTAACAAAACATTATTGTCAGTGTGATTTCTTAGTCCGACAAACATAATGTTGTTGCTGTCACAACTGACTTAATGCTAAATCGATAAATCTGGGCAGACTACAGCGTGGCGCCGCGCCAGAACTCTGGGAGGCCGGACCGTGGCTCGTAAATTTCCCCCAATCTTCCCCATGTCATACTTTTTTTTTTTTTCATACCGCTCATCTTAAAACAGTTGGCTCGGTGAACAATGCAAACCCGATCTTTACTTACTACGAGCTCCTCTGCTGTCGGATTTGCTCCCAAGGTTAAATACCTTTAAATAAATCATTTGTTTGGCACGGGTACAGTATGTGGTTTTATGGTACTGTTGGAAAAAACAGACGAGGCTGGAAGCTGTGCTAGCGAATGTCCTCCTGAGCCAATTTCCCCTCCCTGCTATAGAGCTTGAAAGCCAATTAAGGCGACCAAAACCTTGAGTGATTTGTAATTAAAGCGTCTCGAGGAGGGGCGCAAAACAACAAGACAAGAGGAAACAGGCACAGATACCGACAGAGAGGGGGGGGGGGGGTCAGATAAGACAGAAAAAGACAGAGAGGGTGGGGGTAGATGGTAGAGGGATGAGCACAGTGAAAAGACAGAAACGGGAAAGGGATGTGGAGAGAAGAGCGAGGTGTGGAAAAGGAGGAGAGAGAGAGAGAGAGAGAAAGGTGAGGTGAGGGAGAGAGAGAGAGAGAAAGGTGAGGTGAGGGAGAGAGAGAGAGAAAGGTGAGGAGAGGGAGAGAGAAAGGTGAGGAGAGGGAGAGAGAAAGGTGAGGAGAGGAAGAGAGATAAAGGTGAGGAGAGGGAGAGAGAAAGGTGAGGAGAGAGAGAGAGAGAGAGAGAGAGAGAGAGAGAGAGAGAGAGAGAGAGAGAGAGAGAGAGAGAGAGAGAGAGAGAGAGAGAGAGAGGTGAAGAGAGGGGGAGAAAGAGAGAGAGAGAGCGCACACACAGGAATCATAGACACACATGGCTGCCCCAAAATAGAAACCAATTACGAGGAGAAATGGAATGGAGGTAGCTATGAGGGGTTTGGGCAGAGTTGGAGGATAGGATTGAAAAGCTAGGTAAAGCAGAGGAACAGCTGATCTGTGATTCTAATATTGGAGCAGCTAAGGACTGGGAGATGATCAGGTGTTGTTTCAACGATCTAAACAGAATGTGGAACCTACAGTAAAGGGGCCAGAGGAAGCCTCATATGGGGTATGTGTTGGTGAATGTGTGCCAGGTGAAAACGAAGGAGTTTACCTGTGACTTATGGGCCATGTCAAATCAAACAACACAATAGATCTCCATGCAGCCGAGCTTAGCAGTTCACACACACACTCGCACGCACGCACGCACGCACGCACGCAGGCACGCACGCACGCACGCACGCAGGCACGCACGCACGCACGCACGCACGCACGCACACACACACACACACACACACACACACACACACACTCAAAGTCTCAAACCTCTTCCCTCTGTCATCACTCAGTCCTGTCTCATCACATCTCCGACCTGCTCAGTGCAGGCATGCATCAGATATCATACGTGACAATTTCCACTGCAGGCAAACCTGTACCACACAAACAAACACGCACATTCACAAAGTCCTCCGCAGAGACCCACACCATGCCAAACGCCCATGGCTGCTACGGCCCCTGTTCCATGCGTGCCCCCATGCCCACCACTGTGACTGGGTTTGGTGCCACTCACTTGCTGGGCCGCAGGCCTCCTGCCTGCATGTGGCTCTGGACCGTCTGCCAACGCCCGTGCTTGCCGCCCCCGGCCCCCGCCACCATGCTCCGAACGCTGTCGCTGCGGCTGGGACCACCCAGAGCTCCAGAGCAGGAGCCACCGGCCCCGGAACTAGAACCGGGGCCGGCTCCTCCCTGCCCCCCCTTATCCACAGCCCCACTGGGGGACGCACAGAGACACAGAGCAGGGGACAGAGGAAAGCAAGAGAAGAAAAAGAGTACGACAAGAAGAGATACAGAACGAGGAGGGGGATATTGGGAGGGAAAGAATGCGATACAAAAAGACGGAGAGACAGACAGACAAAGAGAAACAAAGAGAGAGAGAATTGGAGAGCAGCATTGTTATCTGTGAGGCTGAACATCGCAACAAGGGAACCAGCAGGGAGTTCTATGTCCAGCTACAGGTAGCCAACAACACAGCGGCAGTCACAGCCACACACACACAATGGTCCAGGCATCGAGCTGGACCAAAGACTCCAGTCTGTCAGTCAGCCTGTCAAACAACCTATCAGTCAGTCAGCCACTCTGTAAGTCAGTGGGCCAGCCAGCCAGTTGGTATGAGGAAGGGGTACAGGGTCATCAGTGGAGGGAACTGGGCACAGATTCACTGTGTGAGCCTGTGAGACAAAGAAAAGGACAAATGTAGGTGTTCAAACTATAAGCTATGAACTACGCCATCCAATAATGATGTTTGGTATAAGAAAATACATATATACTGTACATATTTATATTGTTACTGTGTGCTGTCATTGTTCAAAAACTGTCCTAATAATCATAGCTAAATGCCTCATTTTCTCACAAGGAATACTTTATGATATTTGCAACAAAGCGGCTTGTAATTCTCTCAGTCATGCAGTTAGGCATCTTTCTCTGCGTTCTATCAGGCCTTTTCCTTTTGCTTCTACAGCAAACCCTGGAGTCCCCCAAGCCCCCACAGTGAGTCCATCAGGAACACTCTCCTCTGTTCTTCCACCCCGGCCCCCCTGCTACCTCGTGCAGAGAGGAGCAGGGCACTGAGGGGACCGGAGCGGACAGCACCACAGCACCACTACCGGGTCAGAGCGGGGTCAGCACCACAGCCGGGGGGGGGGGGGGGGGGGACGACGACGACGACAAAGCAGACAGACGACAGAGACAACAGCAGGGCTAGTCTGAGGAGAGGAGGAAACATGGCTCCCATACAACAGGAAGCAGCTCTCGGCTGGCTACCATGGCACCTGTCCCTTGATCATGGGAAATATTACGAAAATATACTCAACGTACACATTGGATTCATTCAAATAAGTATTCAAGCATTTTTTTGTATCTAAAATTGTTAGACCGATGTACTGAAAGCTCTCTTAAAAAAATATCTAGGACAGTATTAAAGAAAGATGTGACGTATGATTAGAAGTATATAGTTTAGGAAAATAATTTACAAAAAAACTGTGGTGAAGGGGTTGGGCTTTAGGCTCCAACAGTGTACAATAAAAAACAAATGCAAAATTAAGTTAGCGTCAGTTGAAATACCACTCAAAAAGTAAGGGAATCAGGCAAGACCGTTTAAAAAAGATCTTGAAAAAAGCATAAAACACTGAATTCCCACACGCAAAATCCACCAACGTTAGTTGTATCCCAACCCAGTCTCTTATAGATCAAAAAGTTAATTTCCTGTTGAAAAGAATTGCTCCAATAATCTTCCAGCTCAGTAGAGTATTTGATGAGCATGATGAAACACATTAGGGGAGTAGATTAAGGAGAGCTCTGAAGACAGCACAAACCGAGGTGTGAGTGACGGTAGCAGTGACACAGAACCAACAGAGGCAAGAACCATACCACGCTTACACAATGTGCCTTCAACTGAAAACCACGACGGAGAAAACCAGTTTAGTCTAAAAACAAAAAAAATAAAAATTATGAAAACGGTCAACCCTTCCATGACAAACTGTGTGGAAGTTCCTAGCAGGGAGTTCCAAGGTTAGGGGCAATTTTGGAATTAGAAGGCCTGAAGGGGTCGCGCCCATGATTGGGTTGTGAGGGGAGGACCGGCCGGTGGTGGAGGGTCAGGAGCACAGGGCTTATGCACGCTAAGGGTTGTCCGTCTCCATGGTTACAGGCCATGGGCTGGCGGTGCGAGGTGAGAGGTTAGAGGTTAGTGAGGCTGGCAGGGCTGAAGAGAACAGAGGGCATCTACTGTTGCATCCTTCAAATGAGAACATTTGAACAATTTTGAGTTTTGAGTTCAAATATTATAATTCTGGAGTAGTGTGGAAGGTGGAATACTCCGCAAGTCTGTTGAGTTGGCAGTCCTATCATTTATTCACTGACTGTAAAAGACAGGGGGAGAACAGCGTAATAAATGCTATATTTAAAATTGGTCAAGCATCTCATTAGCAATGTAATTTCATTAATACCGGCTCTATCTTGGGAATAACCTAGCAACAGCTCTGCTCCTGGATAATGACCTTTATCCAGTGATTAAGACTAGGAGATGGGCAGAGACGGGGCCTTCGGCAATTTGATTAAAGCTCACCTCTCCTTCTGGCCCTTCCATTCCAGGAAACACGATGGGGGTACATCAGCTCGACCGCATTTTAAGGGTGGCCTACGCTTAGTCCTACATTACAATGTCTTTCTGTCCAGACAGGGACCCTGCTGGGAGCTCCATGTCTCAACGATATCTGTGGCTTTGCCCCGCTCATTTAAATGGAGATCAAAGGCAGCCAAGGTCAAGCTTGCACAGAGTACAGAGACAGTGTACAGTGCATCTCTATGAGAGCCGGCGGGGCTGGTGCTGAATACCAAACACTCCTAATTCTATCGCATGCAAGAGCAGGAATTACAAACGGCAATCAGTGGCCGCGTCCCTGGATGGGAGAGGAGCTGTACGTGTGAAAAGAGGTCTGCATTGGATAGCGCTGTGGAACGGTGCCCCCTTAGGCCATGATTGTTGACTTGTGTGGAGGACCTTTTGAAGGCCATCCAGTGCAGTATCCAGTTCAGAACTGCCTTTAAGCAAATCAATTGTTTAGCATATGACCCGCAATTTAGGCATAGCATAATGCTCTTTTCTCCGGTGTGTGTGTGTGTATGTGTGCGTGCATTTGTGTGAGTGTGTGAGACTGTGTGTAGTAAAGAAAAATGTATGCTAACTAATGTTTCCATGTGCCTACAAGCATTTGTGCATTGGTCCAATAAAAAAATCCTAGGTTTACAACATAATTTCAATCAGTCTAAAAGCTGGGTTGGGAGATTGCATCTATACATGAGAGTGAGAGACTCTAATGTGTGGCTCTCCTCCTGCCCCAGGCCCCCTATTTCTCTGCAGCCCTGCCCAGAGAGAGGTGTCCCTTACCAGCCGCGAACCGAGACTCACTTGGGCGTGAGGCGAGGGTCTCCGTAGGGGGCGTACGGAGACATGTTGAGGAGGAACTCCTTGGGCGGGTAGGAGGTCCACCTCTGCTGCACGTTGCTGCTGTCGTTGTTGTTCCAAAAGTCTCTGTCTAGGTCACTGCAGTCAGGGGAACAAGAGGTAACAAGGGTAAGAGCAGCAGAGGTCACGGCTCCCAGCAGAACAGCAGCGGAGCCCAGCCGGGGTCTGGTTTGATGGGACAGCCAGAAAGCGCAGCACATGACACCGAGTCAGCCTAGCAGATGGTGCAAAGGAGGGCACAGGAGAAGAGGATGTGCAGAGGAAGACCGCCAAAGGTGTGGGAGGGGAACATAGTCTTTAACAAGTTCACCTACTTCCAAAGCTGTAATTAGGAATCCAATATGGGCTGGGGGGAGGGAGGGGGGGGGTATTTAACATAAGTCCAATATAATTGTTCTGTCAAAGACAATGGTAACACAAACGGTTGGTTTGAGCCGGTAAACCACGGATACCGGTGAGACGGGAATGGCCTGTTCTATTATCTTAAGTGTCGAGGATTTAGAAAAGCAGTCAAGGTATTACACAGAAAGAAACATAACAAAGCAGTAAGGAACTGCCAAGTGTTCAAGAACACGGCTGGGAAAATGAATACGGAATCAATCAAAGACTGTATCTCCTCTGTGCATGCACAGAGACATAAATGGTGTCGAGGGAAAGAAAAGGAAAGAGAGAGGGAAGGAGAAAGGAGAGAAGGCGAGAGGAGATCAAGGTTAGTGGGAGAGGTCCATCTTCTGGCCCTGGGCCACTCAGCTGCAGCCTTGAAGAGGGAACGTTAACAACCTGGCAACCGTCACACATGTTTGACCACAAAACATTATGGCGGTTGCCACGATAAAGACACAGCAGTTTCTTATCTCAAGAAGACTTCTTATCAGAAGTCCATATCTAATAAAAAATAAACCTTAGCTGAAGACCTGAGGCCAACAGTCATTTTAATCATATTGAATTGTTTGCCCACGCCTGCCTCAAGCACGTTGCCAGGTTTGTTGTTTGGAATTGATTCAATTGATTCCATTTTGTCAAGCAAGGTAAATCAATGAGAGAAACCACTATTGACTAGTAATTTACCCTGGGTAATATCTCACTGCTTGATATCGGCTCAAAACTAACCAAAGTGAACAGTAGCACAGGCTCAGCGACAAGGTGTGTAAAGTCTAATTTATTTCAATTAGTATGCCTTGTTGTGTAAGAATATGCACCTGATTTAGGGTTCAACGTGTGCTCTGATTGCAGCTCTGCTCATATCTTGAGTCAACGTAATGGAGTATGCTTTTATTTGTACTTCTTTGCACTGCAGGAAGCCCAGACAGAACCTCTTTAAAAGTCTCTTCTAACTAGGACAAGTGCTCTCTCTCTCTCACTAAATGTTTTCTCTCAGTCCCAGAGAGGTCTCTCTTGTGTTTGCCTCTTTGCCAGAGTAGACGACCTACAGTTCCTTTGCCTGTTTGCTTTGCTGGGGAGTTTATGCCAATTAGCCACCCGGCACTTCCAGCTTGCCCCAACGAAAGTTCATGTTATACACAAACACAGGCGGGTCCATTAGCCCTGTCCCCAAGTGTCCGGCGGGAGGGGAATTCTTTGAGAGGAAGGATTTTTATATTGAGACATTATTTCTATCAACTTAAGGAAGAGGCGAGTTAACCAAGCACACGCTAGCTGAACCGGATCCGAGTATACTGTGCTCGGATGTTATGCTACCTTGCAAGACCCTTTGTCTTTTCAATGGGAACTCTTCCTATCAGTCTAAAGGCGGGCCTAGCTCACCAAGGCCAGCCCCTAACACCTTACTTGATGGCTTTGTTTTCCCCTCGACCTCGCGATGAGTCTGGCGTGCTGGCAGCCTCCACCCCAGGCTTATCCCTCTTCCCCTGGAAAGAGGACGGAGAAGGAGCGAAAGATAGTCCGAACAAGACACAAAGAGAGAGAGAGAGAGAGAGAGAGAGAGAGAGAGAGAGAGAGAGAGAGAGAGAGAGAGAGAGAGAGAGAGAGAGAGAGAGAGAGAGAGAGAGAGAGAGAGAGAGAGAGAGAGAGAAGGCACACAAAGAGAGTTAGAGATCCTTAAAGATTCACAATGTAGCATGTTAATACAGCCCACAAACAAATCCACACAGCCCATTCTCATCCGATGCATACTGCACACAGACAGACGCATGGATAGAGAAGAAAACAGGAGGAGAAAGATAGTACACAATGTAGTCGTCCTCACAAGCCACAGTCTGGAGCGCCGTTTCCATCAGCAAACACTTTAGCAGGCGAAGGATTCATTACGGAGACTTTAGAATGCCATCAGGCGCCAAACGCATTGTAAAATATGATAAATGATGCTGGGCTGGGAGACAGTTTGGACTCTGGCCAAGACAAACAGCCACTTGGCTCCATGGACCTGGATGGGACAAGGAACGTCTCCAGAGCAATAAGATGGACACACACACACACACAAATTCATACATGTAAACCGACAGACAGACAAAGACATACGCAGCACACACTCAAACCTGATTAATATAAAGAGCACACACAGCATCTGAAACTATTCGCTTCTGGAGACATAAACGGCAGGGTGTTTAGGAACACAAAGCAAAAACAGTCATAAAACATACACATCCCGGAGCTGGAATTGCTGCCAAATCTGTGTTGACTTGTGAGCAATGACACCACTGGGCAATTCTCAACAAAATATACAACTTCATGAAGTATAACTTGGTCTTCTGGTTGCCTTTAATTTGGACTAACGTTCACAATGAAATTAATAATGAGAGAATTTCCCTCTTTAAAATACATTTCAGAAACACAGCTAATGGTATTCTCTTTGAGGCAGTCTGTGTGAGTCTGTGTGTGTGTATGGCTGACTGGGTACGTCAGAAAGCAATTTTAAATCCCACAGTTTGTTTTCTGATCTTACTTCTGATATCTGCTTTTGTGCGATGTTGACACCACAGTTTGATTTTAAATAGCACGTACGTGTCCTTACACAATGCTACACTCTTGTTTTGAAGCTTTCCTTTGCCAAACGAACAAGAACTTTTGAATTCTGGCAATTCCGATGACAAGGCTTTTAAATAGGCAGTTTTTCCTTTGTCTATATCCTCTAACCCAAGGAGTACAGGTCCAGTAGCCTCTTCATTCTTTAACTCATCATGAGTTCACGAAAGGATGGCAAACATGACAGTTATTTATCTGTCATGTTTAGACCAAGAAAGTACAACTGGTCAGATAGCGCTATGGAGAGAACCTGACCTTGCTCTGGTATTCTACTGTATCCATCCTTCCAACACAGATACAGACACACACACACAGACGGTATCTTCACACAGCCACAGTAACACACCAACATACAGAAGCACCAAAAAGCACCCATGCAAGCACACAAACACACAAACACACACACACAGAAGTTATGAGGAGTCGAGGAAGGCTGGATTTCTAGCAGTCAAGAATACGCTATCAAGTGCAACTCATCTATCATTCAACACTATCATCAAATCTTCAGGAGGCTGGGGAGGGAGGGAGCGAACGGAGAGAGGAGGGGCAGGCTAGAGGGAGCACCACCGAGGGAGTGGGAGGAAGACAGAAACACAGAGAGACAGAATCAACAGAGAAGGAGAGAGGAGAAGTAGAGAGAGAGAGAGAGAGAGAGAGAGAGAGAGAGAGACAGAATGAAGGGGGTTTGAAACAGAATCCAAAATAAAGACCCTCGATAGTGCTCGCACCGGGAATTCGGATGTCAAGTGCGATAGGAGGAGGACGCACAGAGCGTCGGTGAACGTGGAGGAGAGACTAATAAGAGGAAGAGGAGGAGTGTGGACGGCCTACCACCGGAGGAGAGGCTCATGCTGGGGCCGTGCACAGGTGGCTCCCGTCCTGCTGTCATCTAGTCTTCCTGGTGCTCGCGCACAGTGCATGCCCCTCTATTCCTGCTCTCCCTCCTTGACTGCTCCTCCCGCCTCCGCCTCCCTCACTCGGTCGGTCGCTCGCTCGCTCGCTCGCTCCCTCCCCTCCTCCCTCCTCCCTCCCTCCCTCCCTCCCCTCCTCCCGCGCCCTTTCTTCTCTCCTCCATAATTGACCAATGAGACCTGGTCCTGATGCCTTCATCCTTCTGTGTCCTAGATGGCTGGGAATGTGCTGTATGGTCTGAACAAAATGGTCTGATCACGCACACGCGCACGCACGCACGCACACACACACACACACACACACACACACACACACACACACACACACACACCGCGTAAACCTTAGGATAAAGGCAACGTTTGTCAGACCTGATGTCCATATCAATGCAATTAGCCGGTCTACCAAGTGCGTACACGAGGCAGGGTTAATGTTCTCCATTATGTGCTGTTTCCATGAGACCATCGACTGATAAACATATAATAGGCAGCTCCCTGTAGCTCGTTGTCAGGATATCGGATCTTGTTCGCCTTTAACTAAGTTTGTGTGAAGCGAGGCAGTGGCAGAGAAAAGGAAGGATAAAAGAGAGACAGAGCCATAGGAAGACAATATGAAAGATAACTGAGAGACTGTGGAAGGGAAGAAATGGAGGAGAGGAGGGAGGGATGAAGAGGAGAGGGTCCAGCGACATACTATCCTTAAAAGGACATGGAGATAACAAAGATTAAAAAACGGTCGAATGGACCAAGAGATAAGATAGATAGCAGGAGGACACTGATAAATCAATAGAAAGCTCAGGGTCCTCAATCAATCTGCCTTTAAGGTCGCTCATTGACCCAGTCATATTTAGCCCTCTGCTTGCTAAATCAAACAATGAGTTCCAGCTCCATCCAAGAATTATTCAACCTGGACAGAGAGAGCCAGAGAGAACACAAAATAGGATAAGACAAAGGGGGTGAACGACCACATCCCAGGCTGGTGCCAGAGCACCAAACATAGGGGGTGAACCACCACATCCCAGGCTGGAGCCAGAGCACCAAACATAGGGGGTGAACCACCACATCCCAGGCTGGAGCCAGAGCACCAAGCGTAGGGGGTGAACCACCACATCCCAGGCTGGAGCCAGAGCACCAAACATAGGGGGTGAACCACCACATCCCAGGCTGGAGCAAGAGCACCAAACATAGGGGGTGAACCACCACATCCCAGGCTGGAGCCAGAGCACCAAACATAGGGGGTGAACCACCACATCCCAGGCTGGAGCCAGAGCACCAAGCGTAGGGGGTGAACCACCACATCCCAGGCTGGAGCCAGAGCACCAAACATAGGGGGTGAACCACCGACGGACGTGCATATTTGCATAGGAATGATTAGCATTGGGCTGGGAGCTGGCGACAAGCACGCTGCTCAGGGCACAAAGCCATGTTTACATAACCTAGTGGGGGATTCGCTGTAACGGCCACACACACACACACACACACACACACACACACACACACACACACACACACACACACACACACACACACACACACCAAGCATTCTACATGCTCACTGCTGGCAAGTTGACAAGGCTTTGGCATAATTCAAAGATGTGTTGTCTTACAAACAGCTGGGCTAAATTAATGGTTCCATGCATAAAAGATTTCTATTGGTTTTTCAGGGGCATAAGGTATGAAGTCAAACAGGGAGAAATGCTTCAACAATGACTTTGACCATTACAAATAACTGTGACATTCTTAACACCACTAAATGGGTGGCTTGCAATACTTTTTATAATATGCCACCGCAATCTACCACACTTTGAATTGTGCCTTCCGTCTTTCATCCAATGCTGATGCATTATCAGGTTAGCCTCACTGTGTGTATACTTTATCCACCTCAACAATGAAACCACTCAGGCTATTCAAGAAACGAGAAACAGGTGAATGACAAGAGGTTAAGAGGGGGACAAGACAGACAAAAAACATTCTTTCAGCAATAAAATATGACACACTCAATGGATGCAGCCTAGTAGAGAAAGGCCATGCATTAGTAATGGTTTAATCAAAGACCGTGTATTTTCATCTATCTGTCTGCTTTGGTGACTATTATAATAGCCAGGGAGGGGAGGGGGGCTCAAAAGAGCTAATTATTAATCAGAGCTAATGACTTGGGTGTCCGGCCGTATGGAGCTGATGACATTGGGGTGTGACATGGCAGTGTAGACAGTGCGTTGCCATGTAGAAAGAGGCATGGAGGTCTGTTTTTCAGTCAGTAATTTCACTGAGTGTCACTGACTTTCTGTCACAGTCTCTCACTTTTTGTAATATCTGACACCTCCAGCATCACACCTTCTGCTGTGTAACACACATAGACACACAAACAGCACTATCTGTTCGGGCATGTCTCAGCATATATGAGGTGTGTTTGTAGGCGTGTGTGTGTGTGTGTGTGTGTGCGCGTGTGTGTGTGGAAAAGGAAAGGGTGTAATGGTGATGGGTCTGTATTTGTGAGGTCCTGGTGTGAATATAAATGGAATGTTCTTTGGTCTATCGCATGGTCAATGCATTCCAAACCAGGAACCGGACGTGATGTCTCACCGTGTAGGCGGTCACTTACCAGTTTTCGTTGACACCAGGTGCAGACGCCACAGAGAGCAACGAGCCACACGGCACATACTGTCAGTCCCACAGACACCAGGAACACACTGAGAGACACAGTGCCTGGAGACAGAGAGAGAGAGAGAGAGAGAGAGAGAGAGAGAGAGAGAGAGAGAGAGAGAGAGAGAGAGAGAGAGAGAGAGAGAGAGAGAGAGAGAGAGAGAGAGAGAGAGAGAGCAAACAAGAAAGAGGGTTTGGAGCATGAAAGAAGGGAGGGAAAGAGAAAGAGACAGAGAGATAAGAAAAGGAAGATGTAACAATGAAGAGAAAGAGAGAGATAGGGAAAGGGGGGAAGAAGAAACATTCCAAATAAACACATATCCTTCACAATTCATCTAGTCAGTGTTTTGATGATGACATGTCGCTGTCCAAAGATTACAAGATGGCCATATTAAAACAGATGAAGGGTCTGAGAGGAAGGATAACGCTTACGCTATCAAACCGATAGAACATTTCAAAACGTTCAAATGGACGAGATAACCAGTCAAAAATAAACAAATGAGGCGTGTCATGACTCGAGGAAGGAGAGGCCATCTCTAATGGTCTCTCTCTCTCTTCCCCAATACATCATACGTAGCCCCCGGACAGAGTCGTCAATCATCCAAAAAGAACAAACGGGCGGGAATAAGAAGTGTCCCTTCACGGGACATGGCGACAGGTGAGGAAGTTGTTGAGGAGTGGCAGTTAAAAACATGAAGCTCCTTCCACTGGATCTGCGGGGGGGGGGGGGGCTTCTATTCTCTTCCCCCTCCTGGGCCACTGTCAGCCATTGAGCCTTTCTCTTTGTGCGTTCTTCAACCACTCAAGACCAACCTTGATGGATGAAAGAAAAGGATCGTCCAACACCTCACATTTCAAAGGGATTTTGGTCCGTCTTTTTTCAATCGCCCCCCTCCCGACCGTTCTATTCATGCGCCGCCAATGCAGTTCAAAAGGCAACAGCATGTTGGCAAACAATGTGTGTATACAGTGGGCTGGGAAAGGCTCAATCCCATTTCTCCGTCTGATACGTGGTCTCTTTTCCGTGTCCAACTGCCTACACGACGACTCTGCTCTCTCATCCCCTTCATCACCCCCTTCTTCTCCTCCTCCTCGTTTCATTCTCATTCCATCCCTGCCTATACAATTCCAAGTCTCGGCTCAGTAAATAGAAGAACTGGATTAGTGTCCTCGTTTTCTCTTGTAACTTACTTGAATTTGTTCCGTTCTTCTTTGGTTCTAAATCCATGGTTTCATACCTCTTACACCATCACTCATGTCATCTCCTTATTACTCTCTTCATCTTTTTTCTTTTTGAACCCCATAACCATACACAACCTGTCCCTCGGCGCAATCACGACTGTAATGAGTGTCTGAACACTGGATAATGAGTGCTGTCCATGACGGTTCTTCAGACTGAAACATCTATCTAAACCTATATGATTGTAGCGATGAAAAGCCCTTAATGATAGGTAGGTATTAGACAGATATGGATATGCGGCACAGTGATTATTGTTATCTGCCAAGTCTGAAGTGATGGATTTTTCTCGCTGTAATATCCTGCTTCTAAGTTGGAGGCAGCGTCGCCAATATTGTACCCTACATCTGCCGCCACTTTAAAGTATGATGTGAATAATGAGGTTTTAATGAAATGGTCCAACATTTTGCATCATTATCTGTGCCCCCGTTGGCACTGGAACAAAAAGTGTGTAGTGTGGGATAATTCAAGGGGCCTCAAAGGTGAGGAAGCCAATGAGTGCGAAGCGACCAAAATATTGAGCCTTAGCATTATCGTACAGCTCAATTACACACAGGATACAGTCAGACGCCCATACAGTGCCTCCTTCTCTTACATAACCAAATTAAAACCAATATGGTATTTACACAGTTAATGGCTTTAAACTATTATGTAAATGGAGCCCCACTGTAGCGTGGGGCTTTCATTAGGTAAACATAATCATGGTGGAGTACAGATAAGCCCAGAGACGGCTCTGTCCTGACTGGGAGAGTTTGTTGCACAGAGCAATTACTATCACTGAATGCCAGCATGGCTGGCTGGCTGGCTGGCTGGCTGGCTGGCCCACCCTAAAATTGAATCCCATCTTCATACATCTCCCGAAGGCCCCGTCCATTAGATGCTGGATATAGGCGGAGGAATTGCATCCCGGTAATTAGCTGTGCGAGTTCCTCTAATTATTAAGCGGCAGCTTAGACCGTGTCCGCTGGCCTTGCTGTAACAGAAAGGAGCTGTCTGCCTGACTAGAGCGATGAGCGGTACAGGATTCTGGAGGAAGAAAACCCCCAGAAAACAGTCAGCCTGAAGGAAAGTGGTGGTGAAATAGTGAGACGTGTGTGGACTACACACTCTGAGAGTCGTGGAGAACTAGTGAGACATGTGTGGACTACACACTCTAGTTCGAGAGTGGTGGCTAATGCTCCTCAAACACTTCTTCACACGCAGCCATCACACACCATGGAGGAGGAGGAGGAGGAGGAGGAGGAGGAGGAGTTTGGGGTCAACAGTAGGAGAGGGGTTGGGACCAGGCTGGGAGGCAGTGGCGCATTGCTAATGTTGCATGAGGGGTTGGATACGCACATCTTTATGATTCCTCATGAGAAATAATCAAATAGCGCCTTACTTTGATCTCATTTTCCCAGCCAGGAAGCACAGAAATATCTTTCTACAGCTTGCCTCTTTCACAAACAAATGAGTTCCGCTCTACCAACACCCTGTTCACTTGACATCATAACACCGCACAAAAAATAGAACGTTTTAGAAAGAGAAGTCGGTGTACACTCTGGTAGAGAGAGAATGCCTGCCTGCGAGGTTTCTTTAGCGCCGAACAGTGAGTTCAATCAGGGCATGAATGGCCCCCTAATGGGGGGAAGCCGGGCGGGATGCCCCCCTCCCTCCTCCTCCTCTCCTGGAGTGGGCCCGCGCAGCGCTGTGGTGTGTGTCCTAGCGGGCCTTTCCCACCACAGGGACAAACAACCCGCTGCGCTTATCTGGCAGACACACTCTCTGTCTCAGGCACGCACCGCACCATGCAAGCAGTTCACACATCAATACGCACAATCCCATGACTGCATACCAACAGCCCGCGGGCCTATTCATTCCTGTCAGGTTGCCCTTTGGAAAATGGGAACTGATAATCCATCATGGATACTGATAAACATATGAATAAGGCCACGCAATCTTTACAGTGCATTCGTCTCCCAGCGTAAATTTAGCAGGTGTTCCCTGCCGCGTTTTTATGCCTCCTCCGTTACACTCCCTCTTCACTGGTTATCCTTGTCTTTCATCTTCCCACCCGCCCGTTGTACTCTATAAATCGATGATGCACCCTTATTTTCCCTCATCAAGTGATTACACAATTCAATACCAAACGCAATTAAATCTACTCATCTGAATGGATGGCCTCCATAAAACTCCTTAGCTTCCCTCTGTCTCCCATTGCCTCTACCTGTGTCCCGCGGTCTACATCTCACTCTCCTCTCACTCTTTACAGGTCTACATCCCACTCTCTCCTCACTCTTTACGGTCTACATCCCACTCTCTCCTCACTCTTTACGGTCTACATCCCACTCTCTCCTCACTCTTTATGGTCTACATCTCACTCTCCTCTGACTCTTTATGGTCTACATCTCACTCTCCTCTCACTCTTTATGGTCTACATACCACTCTCCCCTCATTCTATTACTCTCTGGCCTACTCTCTCTCTCTAACCCTCTTTCCCTTCCATAGGGTGGCATAATTCCTTGTCTATTCAGGGAACTGAGGCACCGTCTGCTATTGAACTGGGTTGTTAGGGGAGATAATACACAACGATTACAGATTTACCCCTACTGCGGTACAATCTGCTGTTGGCAGTACGCACATTTCAAGAGCTAATTATGCAAGGAACAGGGTTCAGAATGGCATGGACCACGTAAACCCTGTTAGGGGCAGCGAAGCACTAAGGCAGGCTGTGTTCCCATTGTTGGGTCTATGCATCTCAATGAGTACAGTCTCTTTGCTGGTATTATTTTCACTGGCACAGGGCCAGAGCCTCAACGGCCGCTGAAAAAGTGCCTTTCCATCAGTAACCGCTACATAAATGGTGTTCAGTAAAGGATACAGCACATTTTGTTGATTTATGTATAATTCATTTACCAAGAGAGGTAGACAGGGCTTTTAAACCCAAAGAAAACCTGGAGCTAAGTCACCAGTCTGTCCACAGCGGCAATACCCTGATGCCCTTCTACAATGTATAGATAGCTACCAGGATTGCTTTAATTCAGGGATGCCCAGTCAACCTTTTCCAAACTAAGGTCAGTGACCCAATTTTACTGTCAAGCCATAATGGCATACGGCCAAGCTGATTGGCCGCTTTACGCGCTCACCCTATCAAGACCTCCTCCCTGTCGAACGAGCTGGCCGGCTACCGTGAGGATAAAAGAAATGGTTTGCAAATGGTTTGCAAATGGCCGAGAATGATTGGCTAGATTACCTGCCCCAGTGCACCACGCAGACAGGCAGACAGGATGAGTTATTTACAGCCGTTTAAGTTAGATTTCAGCGTGGGCTCCCGCCTCAAACTCCATCCCTCCCTTCCTCCAGCTCTCTCTCTCTCTCTCTCTCTCTCTCTCTCTCTCTCTCTCTCTCTCTCTCTCTCTCTCTCTCTCTCTCTCTCTCTCTCTCTCTCTCTCTCTCTCTCTCTCTCTCTCTCTCTCTCTCTCTCTCTCTCTCTCTCTCTCTCTCTCTCTCTCTCTCTCTCTCTCTCTCTCTCTCTCTCTCTCTCTCTCTCTCTCTCTCTCTCTCTCTCTCTCTCTCTCTCTCTCTCTCTCTCTCTCTCTCTCTCTCTCTCTCTCTCTCTCTCTCTCTCTCTCTCTCTCTCTCTCTCTCTCTCTCTCTCTCTCTCTCTCTCTCTTGGCCCTCCTCCCTGTCTCGCTCCTTTCCCTGCCTCCCCCGTGCTGTGCCTCAGCCAGTTTGCTGTTGCCTCATCCCTCCTGGTGCCGGTGCCCTGGCTGACACAGAGCACCAGGGCTATTAGTCACAGGAGACCTCCAGAAAGGGGCCCTGGCCCCACGACGGACCCTGGCTGAGAGGCCATGCCCGCTGGGGGAGCTGACCTCCGGCCTGCATGTAAAAGCCACAGGAAGGCACAATGCCGGAGGGGAGGTAGCAAAAACTGTGCTTTAAATACACCGTTTATTTAATTTAGCCACATGAGCTAAATATATGATTGTGTTTGCAGGAAATTACTGGATATTTCAGGCTCCCCTGCTCCATGGAGGCTCCATGGTATTACACTGATCCAGTGGTTGTCACCTCCTCCTCCATTGCTACAGTCTTCACCGTGCCCTTGAGACAACACGATCCGTCCCTCAGCCCTCTCTGTCCCCGCCTCCACCTGATGTCAGTCCCCGTGGCGCTGCTCTTTTAACCTCATTTGCTTGATTGACAGGTGTGTTTATCCAGGCAAAACATCTGAGCCCCCAGCAAGGGGCGGGCGGGCGCGAGGTGGCATTGGTGGGAGCTATCAAAGTGTGTTTCTCTGCCAGGCCTGTGATCTGATGCCTATAATGAGAAGGAGCCGAAAGTGTGTGTAGCGCCTCACACACACACGCACACACACACACACACACACACACAGTTTGTTTACGGCTCGGGAACCACCAGCCAGGAGTCATCAAACAGATGATAGGGGAGAGAGGGATCATGGTTAGAGAGAGAGAGAGAGAGAGAGAGAGAGAGAGAGAGAGAGAGAGAGAGAGAGAGCAATCTGGAGAGTGAAAGCACTCCAACACCAAGACAGTGCTATGAACAAACTATCAAGACAGGCGATCATGCATTGGGGGGGAGGAAGGACAATCTTTCTGTCTCAACAACTTTTCTTAACCGAAAAAATTAATGCTTCTAAAGGATAAGAGAGGAGAGGCGAGACACATCACAAAGTCTACAGGGGAAGTAACGAGGAAGAAGAGGGAAGGGCAATCAAAAACCGATGCGAAGGCCATGGAGGGAGCTGTATTTAGACATCCGTTGAGTTCCAATACTGAAGGGGCCAGGCGGCTTGGAGAGGGACACAGGTTAAAAGAGCAGGGGAAGATAATGAGGTTGAGGGGTTTCAGAGCCGAGGGACAGAACTGTGAACCCAAGGCTGGAGTTGTTTGAGATCTTGTGAAACCAGGGAGGGGGTGACAGGAGAGAGAGAGAGAGAGCGAGTGAGAGCGAGGGGAGGATGAAAGACTGAGTTAGAGTGTGCAGTTGGTGAGTCAGTAGCAACCAGCAGCAGCATGTACAGACTCTAAATATAAAACCCTTTTTTTTCTTCAGAAAGACAAATGCCATTTGGGGGGTGAGAGGGTGTGTGTGTGTGTGTGTGTGTGTGTGTGTGTATGTGTGTGTGGAGGGGGGGTTGCAGATGGTGTTTGGGAAGTGGCAATCATTATACAGACAATATGCAGTCAGGAAGCAGTTGGTGCAGTATTGGTTGACACATAGAGCCACACAGAAGCTGTGCACTCATATCAATGTTATATAAACACTACACTGGCACTGTAGGGAATGAACCTTAAAGCCATTAAAGTACAGCAAACTGTGGACCACATCAACAGTCACATGCAGCAGACTCATAATGAAGCAACAGGCTCCCACTATACATTCATCTAAGCACACTGTCCTATCCCCATCACAACAGTTCAGTGTCAACGCCTGTGTGTGTGTGTGTGTGTGTGTGTGTGTAGTCTGGCAGTATGTGTGAGGTGCAGGAGTGCGAGAGAAGGGAGAGTTTGATGGGAGGCCTGGCCACAGGGTGGGTGGAGAAGTGTCTGTCTGCATTAGATGGAAGGATGACCAACCAGGGTGGTGGTGGGCCCTGGATGGAGTCCAAGTAGGACAGCCTTATGGGTTGATGGGGCGCGTGGATGTAGAGGCAGGCACACACCACACAATGCAACATTGCAATAGGCACAGCAAATTACAAACACATTCAGGCATTGCCAAAAAGACAGGTACAAACACACAACAGAGAGGTGATTACTGTTTCAAGCCCGTCTTTCATGTCTTTGTGTAACCACCTTGTGGGCTGTAGTGAGATAATGAGGTGTGGTGGTGACAGGCTGGGTCAGACAGTGGCTAGCAGCCATCTGAGCTCCTCAACGCCCACTGTTTTACGACTACATTAGTGGACAGTTAGACCAGGGGATAGTGTTAACCCTGCCCCACTGCCGCCGTGATGAACTGCCTAGCTTGGCACTGCTGACAGAGGGAGTCCATAAAGTATTATCCTGGGATGGGCACACACCTCTCCTGGGTGAGGTTCTGTTTGGGTCTGGCTTGCTACTCTGGTTTGGTTTATCAGACAGAGTCAGTCAGTCGAGGAAGAGTCCTTTATCTCCTAGCTTGTTGCTTGGCTAATCTATCGCTTTGTCCTTTTCATTTTTCTCTCTCGTTCGTGCGAGCGCATGCACGCACGCATGCACACACGCACACACGCACGCACACACGCACGCACGCACACACACACACACACACACACACACACACACAGGCTGAATCTGCCCTGGGTGTGTCTGTCTGTCGACTGTGTGAACCCTCCTGTCTGACTGAGTGCTCGTCTGTCTTTCTCTTTGCCCTGGCACACACATATGTAGAGTGGCGTTGGCCATCATGCCAGCTTCTAACACTTGGGACAAGATTCTGGAAGAAGATGGCTGAAGAAGTGGAAATGAGCGATAAGACATAAACAAAACAAAAACAGACAATTTGCCTGATAAAGAGATGCACCAAAGACAGGCTAGGAGCCAGAGAGCAGACGGGGCCTGGGGCAGAAGCAAATCCTCCCTCGGACAGGGCTATGTCTGTGCTACCGAGGAGTTGGGACCCATGCCAACCTCTGCTCACTACGGCAACCTGTTCCCTTAGCTGGAACCTCAGCCCCTACTTTGCTCCACTCACCCCTTCCTCAGTCAATCCACACAGTTAATTGTAACAGTTGGTTTGACTAACAAGTGTTCTTCTTATTGAGCTGATACAGCCATTTGATGACATTAGGAACTAGCATTACATTAGCTTACTACGATATTGTTAAATCTGAATTTTCTTTAAAAATGCACACCAGATTCAAATTATACAAGAGATCATCTTGGCGGACGCATCAGCTCCAACTAATATAAGATAAGCGAAAAGGAAGGAAAGCGATGAGCATACAAATAAAATATATATTTTTAAATGGTTTGAAAAAATGTATCTTGTTCAAACACTGTGCTGGAATAATTATAAAACATTTGATAATTGCGTGCTGTTTTTACAGTTTGGTAACTTACTAAACTTCGGCTATTCTGGCAACTTAGGTAACAAGGTAATGTTAACTTGCTAGCCAGCTATGGTCTAGTGTGTTACAAATATGTAGGTACATGCTTAATAAATTAATTTAGTTAAATATAGAAAAGACATAGCCACTGCATTTTTCCTTTTTTATTTATCAACTTTCTTGTTTAAACAAAGTAGTGCTGTTTTAATAGGCATGCATACTTAAATGTATGTCAGTGTTTTCTTGTTGCCGTTTTTGGTTCATCGTCAGAGGGGAATCAGTAAAAGTCTAATCCTCTACAACGCGCCAATCTAATGGTTCATTCCCAAACAACAGATATAAGGCATCTTCTCTCAGTCAAAATGATTACTTCTGCCAACCGGAAGTGTTGCAGGGGCGTTGATTTACAATCATGCTGACCTTTCGTACAGGTTAAAGCATTCTATTGCAATAAAAAAAAAAAAAAATGCTAACCAATATGGACAAAATCTTTAAAGCTAAAAACATTCCCTTATTGACATGCACACAGAGGAACCCCCGATCGGTCACCCCTTTCAAAGAGCCTTTCTGATTAGGACGAGCACTGTTCGAAATGGGAGTCCGCTTACCAAGGACCAGAGGAGCAGAGCACCGGAGGACCAGAGGACCACAAGACCAGAGGGTGGTCCAGAGGACCAGAGGACCGGAGGACCAGAGGACCAGAGGACCACAGGACCAGAAAGTGGACCAGGGGGGACCAGCTTGATTCTTCCCAGTCAAAACCACCAACACCCTCTGAATGGACACTGAGCACATGGACTAGCTCAATCCAGCTCAGTTTAAACAGCAGCACTGGTAGTTCTGCACTACCACAACCATAACTTATACATCAACTTATGCTGCTAACCTAACTTATACATACTACAAACAAACTTACAGTAACATATGCTGCTACCCCTAGCAATACATTGTAGACTATACATTTCTGCATATATATATGGATATATATAATTTTATTGGCCATCTTTTAGCTTTAGTATATATGTCTTATCTGTGTTTTGAATGTGCACTTTATATGTTTACCGCAAGAGTGTGGGAAACGTCTTTTCGATTCCTTTGTATGTCTCGACATGTGAAGAAATTGACAATAAAGCTACTTTGAATGGAAGGGTAGAGGGGATAGGGGAAAAAGTAGATGGAATTAATTAGATGGAAGGTCAGGATCAGAGGGAAAGAGAGATATGACCCCTTATGTTGAGGCCTCTTGTTCAATGCCCACAAGGCCAACGTTGCGAGTCAGCCAAGGCAGTCGTGACTCTCAGACATCCCATCCGGGATCAAAATAAGGCAAATGGTAAATTAGACGAGGTCAGCACGTTTTCTAATCAGTTCGAGGGCAGATCTTGACGTAGAATCTTAATAACAGAGTTGAGAGGGCTTGATTATCCTACATCTTATAGCAGTCCTTCAAGCAAAAAGAAAAAAGGGAAAAACAGGCTTGACTTATTGAGTATTTGTTGTCAAAGCTTTCACAATACCTTACAAGCAGCAGGCTGCATCAATACTTAGTACATGGAGGTCATATATTACCATTTTAATTTTCCCAAACCTGCAGTACCCTATTTGTTCACTTTCTTGATCAGGGGATTGCACTGTAGCTCCTTTAAAGTGAAACTAAATTTGACAAACATCGGAAGAGTTCTTCTGTCTGAAAGATACAAGCTCCATACCCTGTTGGATGAAATACACACACACAATCACTGAAACTAACAAGACCTGGGCACACACTCATTACCAAGTTTGACTAGCAGTTAAAATGTCTGGATGGCGATATCTGTCAAACATAGTATGCCTAAACATTTATACCAGATATTTAAATTCAGAGCAGACCTGTGTGCGTACATGCCCGTGCGTGCGTGATTGTGCGTGTTTGTGATTGGTGCATACTTTTGCCTTGTGGGTGTGTATAATTATTCGGAGCATGCAAAGTGACTCACAAAGCTGTTCTGGAAGATTCCAGCATAGCAAAAGAAGCAAGAGGGGAAAAAAGCAAAAGAAACAGTGGGAGCTGAACAAAATGAGAAGACGACCAAAAGAAACATGAGGGGAGGGGAGGAGAGGTTTAAAACCGCACCAAAACAAACAGGTGACGGAAAATGTTTACTGAAATAGCACAGACAATCTGAGTACTGAACGCTAACCTGACAAACATTTAAGCTCCTGTGCAAACAGCTACTCATCAGAGTTTTCATTAGTAGTGGTATTGGTAATGTTCCATTATTTGCAGACCCTCACAGGACCAAAACCACTGCTGGACACATAAGCACACCTGATTCCACTTATCAACTAATGAACCTTAATTAGTTGCATCAGGTGTTCTGCTTAGTTGAAGTACCGATCAACATCTTTATCACATATAAACAGAAATATCTATCGTAGGTCGCAAAGAGGAAATCAGATTTGATTTGGCTCTGATTTTGAGACGGGCTTCTCCTGACTGGTTGGCCAAAAAACAATTTCTGCGATGCCATATCTCATTGGCTGGCTCTGGACGCTGATTACATTTGTGTCTGACAGAGACAGATTGGAAATGAATGAGAAATGGAAACTGTCAATGGCTATGCAAACAAAATTGATGCTCTATTGCCATAGAAACACTCTTGTGTTCCTTGTGCAGTACAGGCTTATTATCAGGGTTGAGATTTTGAGGCATGGACCTGGTTTCCAACATGGCAACCAAATGTTGCAACGGGCTTTTATCTACAGTGATGAGAATGGGCTGATGAAACTACCCGCAAGAAGTTGGGGTGTCCAAATGAAATGGTAGAAATGCTACATCAATCTGACAGCTTCAAACCCCACCCCAACTAGAGTACCACTGTTGTATGTGTAAACACATTTACAAAGACTACGAAATATTCGTTTTTACAAAGATGCGGCCATCTTTAGCTTAGCAATATAGGCTTGTTAACCATGAGCTTTGCTCAAGGAGGGGTAAAGCTTTGCTGTATTCAGTTGAGAGCCTGCGAGAAATGATTGACATGGCTAGACACATTCTTGACAGTTCCTCTGATGACAGCAAAGTAGCAGTTGAACAGAGAGCTTGGCGACACTCTCAAACTGCTCCCACTGGCAAACCACACCACATCCCTCCATCTCCACCAGCTACTACTGCCACAGAGTGGGTGGACGCCACGGATGGCACAGGGACAACCAGTCGACAAGAATAACTGACGCTTTTTAACTCCTTTACTGACATTCAGTCTCTCAGTTATAGCTGCCTCCATCTGTTAAATTCTTTTATCATTATTCTCTGTCTCACACACGCTCTCTCTGTCCCATATTTCCTATGTCTGTCTGTGACTGGAGCTCCTGTGATCCGAGCAGTGTGGTGTTATTTTATGGTTCAGGGCCCTGTGCGGTGCCAAAGCGATCTGGGATGCCATTAGAAGGGGCAGGCACTGTAAGCACTGTGTGACAAATAAAGACAGAACGAGAGAGGGCAGGAGGAGGGAGACAGACAGACCAAGGCCACAAGGAGGAAGAGAGAGAGAGAAGGGCAGAGCAACAAGAATGATGGAGGATAGAAAAAGAGACTGACGAGACACTTAGATTTATGGAGCACAGATAGTCCGAGAAATTAGCGTAGGGACGTGGAGAACAACATGAATATGCCCTACCAAATCCTTTTACCAACCCACTGTGCTGGGTTGACTAGCTACCTCCTTGGAAAATATAAATAAATAAAAATAAACTACACCTACCTGAGCTAGGTCACAGTGGGTATGAGGTGTCTGTGGACCAAATCTGCAGGGCTTTGACATTGACATCAGAGAGGGCTGATGATAACTACAGGTGGGCCTGATAGCCTATTAGCCAGTCAAAGAAAGTATGCAGTGTGCAACCCTTTTAAAAAGAGCAATGACTCCAAGAGGAAAAAAATATGTGAAAATCAAGACCCCTTGAAAGAAAACAGATTGTTATTGGTGAGCAGACACAGTATATGACAAGGTTGATAATGAGATGGTATTGGTTGACGTATAAAATGTAAAATGTTCTATAAAAAGTCTTAGACTTACTGCTACTAAGTTAAGCTGGTTAAATGTTAAACCATAATGTAGCTTAAAATGAAATGTAGCTTACTTAGTACAAATCCTACAATACAATCAGTTGGTTTGGGCTTTGAAAAAGAAAATGACTTGGTCCACTTATTCAAAGGGTCAAGGACCCTAGTGTGTTCTCCAAATAGACATACATCGTTTTTTGTCCTTTGCTTTTCAAGGCCTCTTCATGGCGTAATTTTTTTCAGGTCTATCAGTCTCTATCCGTGTGTGTGTTGGTGTTCGTCGGTTGCTGCCGCCTGTCCATTAGAAGTTGAGCAGTGCCCACGTGGCCACTTAGGAGCCCTCCTAAATTATTCACGGCATTTACTTATAAATATACACAGGCTGCTCCCGCTTCAGCTTCCACCCCGGCTAGTCTGATCACAGCTCTCTGGGGCAGCCTCCCCCTCCCCCTCCCCGTCTGTATGCTTCCCATCCTCCACCAGCACCGTAGGTTCCTACCAAGGCTCTTTATGGCGCATTTCTTTTCTTTAACTTACCCCACCCCAACCGAACACTGACACGTCACTTCCTATGTTTCCTGTTTTGTTGGCCCCTGCATGTGCGAGCCTTCAGGAGGGCATGGGGGGGGGGGGGGGGGGGGGATAAGTGGAGCGTCAGTTGTCCCCACAGTCTCCCTTCTTCTTTCAGATCCCTTCCTTATCTCGGGCTTTAGCATCTCAACAACGTCTCCTCTCCATCTCTGCTTCTCCCAGTGCAGCCATTTTTTTTTTTTTTGAAGGTCCTAAAGGTTAAACATCTCCCTCTCACAACATCTGCCCTATCTCCCTCCCCTATGTCTGATCACACTCCTCCTTCTCCCCGCGCTGCCCTGCCGCTCACCTTGTCCTCTCTCCTTCTCTTTGATGGTGAAGTACACGAGTCCGACCCCACAGTGCTCTGGCTCTTCCTCCCATCCTCCCGAGATGTGGAGAGAGTTTAACTGGGCTGAGTATTTCACTGTTGGAGGGTTGAGAGATGAGGAGAGAGTAACTGGGCTGAGTATTTCACTGTTGGAGGGTTGAGAGATGAGGAGAGAGTAACTGGGCTGAGTATTTCACTGTTGGAGGGTTGAGAGATGAGGAGAGAGTAACTGGGCTGAGTATTTCACTGTTGGAGGGTTGCGAGATGAGGAGAGAGTAACTGGGCTGAGTATTTCACTGTTGGAGGGTTGAGAGATGAGGAGAGAGTAACTGGGCTGAGTATTTCACTGTTGGAGGGTTGAGAGATGAGGAGAGAGTAACTGGGCTGAGTATTTCACTGTTGGAGGGTTGAGAGATGAGGAGAGAGTAACTGGGCTGAGTATTTCACTGTTGGAGGGTTGAGAGATGAGGAGAGAGTAACTGGGCTGAGTATTTCACTGTTGGAGGGTTGAGAGATGAGGAGACAGCACATGCTCACTCCTCCAAGGGCCGTGGAGGAAAAACGGTTTGACAGAGGGACAATTGAGACAACAGCTGGCCGACCAGTTCCTGTGACACTGATATGTGCAAACACATCAAGCGTGGACCACACGCACAGGCTTGAACACAACACATACAAACGTACCACTAATGTGGTTGCTTTTTCTTTTATTGGGAGGAGAGAACACGCTTATGCAATAGAGGATTTGTGAATCTATTAGGCTGGCCTATCAACATAAACAAATAGAGACACCACCTCCTCATATTTCCCCATCAGTCTCAATCCCCTGGGAGAATTGACTGTGTTTGGATAGCTCATCACAGTGCTGCCATTTTTAAAAAAAAAACACGGTGTACATCCATTTAAACACTTCATTAGAGAGGTGCGTTCACAACAAACATTTGTAGAGGTCTGGAAAGCGGTCAGACGTGCAATGGAGTTGCTGACTGATCTTAATATTTACAGCAAATCCCAAGTCAAACAAATGCCTCTGAATGGCATGGTTATGAAACCCATATTTGTCAGAATGCAAATGATAAAGTCAAGTGGGCCTGAGGAGATTACAATTAGATTGAGCTTGGAGTCTCAACCTGAAGGAAGCAACACTTGCACTGAGATATAAACATCACAAGCTATGTGAATAACACTTTGAATGAATGACTGGGACAAACAGACGCTGTATGTATGACAGTTTCTAAATAAACATTGTTATAAAACCTATTATGCCTTCATCATTCTGAGATGTTTCTGGCTGTCTAAAATATTGCATATGTCCTTTCCATTAGGAGGGTCTTAGTACAAGTAGGCAAAGCCAGTTTAAATGTTTAGATTAGGCTAAAACGTTGATTAGGCAAATCAAAAGGTACAACACATTTTTGGGCAGTCTTATGGCTTTGGTTTCAATACACTGACAAAGTATAGAAGGTCCATACAGGGGACGGGCATGAGAAAGACTTAGATAACAACAATTATGTGTGCACAAATACCAGTGACCCCTGATAGTGCACGTCCAATCCTAAAGGCGAAGTAAAAGTCATGGTTGAATGTAATGTAATCGGGTATTTCAACATGCACATCCTTATATGCTAAATAGTCATTTGCATAGCACTTACATAATGTTTTTTCTTCATTCCATGTTCAAATTGAAAGACAATGAGCTATTTTGTTATTGAGCTATTTATTGTCATCAATATTATCATTGTAATATCGTATGTATTATTGCTGTCTCTTATATACACAGAGAGACTGGACAGAGAAACCGGAAAGAGAAAAAGACATACCCGGATAGAGCGATTCTGAACCGCGAGAGGATTGAGTGGGGGAAGGAGTGAAACCAAAACAGAGGAAGACAGACATAGAAACAGAGAGAGAGCAAGTGGCCGATCTCCATCTGACCAGACCACACCAATTTACAGTACTGTCCAAACAAACACCAGGCGATAAGAGCTGTCCTCCAAGACTGAGCTGACTACTAATGAGGGAGAGCCAGCGGGGATTACTGCTCGGTGTGTACCTGAAACCCTGGAAAAGACAAACACACGCACACACACACAGATGCACTTCGCCTCGAACAGGAGATGAAAAGAGCCCGGATGAAGGAAAGGATGGAGAGTATGAAGAAAGAGAGAGAGAGAGAGAGAGAGAGGTCAAAGTGACAGGGCGAAGGGATGGGGAAATGTAAGGAGAAAATAGAGAAGAACGGGGGGTTTAGGGAGGGCGGATGGAGTTAAAGTCACGGCAGCCTTAACGGCAGCCGATTCTCTTTCATCTGAGTGTTTGAAGGCACAGACTCACAGTAGTGAGAGATGGGTGGGTTTTAGACTGGGTCTCAGTAGTGTGTCTACATGTGAGAGGGAAAGTCTATGTGGGTGTGCTTCCATGCGTCTGTGTGTCTATCTGTGTGAGAGAAGGTGTTTGTGTGCACTGGCCTGTGTGAGCCAGTGAGTGTATGCGCGTGTACTGGCAGGAAGTCTTTCTTTGGATAGATGTCTCCCCATCTGCTGCTGGCAGTAGAACTGTCTCTACTTAGATACATTTATTCATTTATCCATTAACTCCTAAATCCATCCACTAATCCATTCATCCATCCATTCATAACCTTCACTCATTAGCTCCAATACCTATTCAGCCATTCATTGTCTTATACAGGGACATGTCAGTATCACCAAGAGCCAAAAGCAACGGTACAATTCCAGTCTCCCGAGGCAAATACTAACATCGACTTCCCCAGTCTATCCAGACGGAATGAGATGAAAGTCTTGGCCGCGCCTCTGGCCCCCATAGTCTGGCTCTGTTATTGTGCCTTACTCATCCTGAGGGAATGAGAGCCTCTGTGACTCACTCCTACACCTGGCCACTAGAGGCTGCCACAGGGGTCGCCGGCTTAACAAAAAAATCCTTTTTAGTCGCCTAACAACCCTCAACAGCTCTGCCTCAGGAGCTTCTCACAGCTCCTGCTTCTCTCTACAGCTCGAGTTTCCTTTGGGCGTTTCTGTTTTCTGTTTGTTTCTCTGCCTTGCTTTGTTGACCATAAGCAGCTCGTTAGCACGGTTATGATGTGAACGAGCAATCTGGAAAAGAATCAGCTAAGCTGGCAAACACGTGTTTGAGTGTGGCAGGGCATGCTTTCCTTCACCAATATCCGAGTGCCTCTTGATTCCACCTGTCTATCGTTGAGGCCGTCTTTTATCAAAGGCTCCATCACTTAGCGGTGGATTGCTCCTTGAGCATGTCAAAACACTCCAATTTCCAATAGCCTCCCATTAATGTCATACATGTGAACACACCACTCTCAATGATTTAGATTCTGCCTCCAATCCACTCCCTAGTTGGGCTATTTCACTGCAAATGTATGCCTGAACAGCTTTATACTATTTTGATATAAAATGTCTGTTTACCAGCTACTGATGTAGTTGCGCCCCCCCCCCCCCCCCCCCCCCCCCCCCCCCCCCCCCCCCCTAATTGTGGGTAACCCACTTGTAAATAATATTAAAAAGCACCATCCTTCCATAATTTTGCTCTATTCTTTCTCTGTAACTATTCATGAGAAGACGCCAAGGAATAGGAGTTGCCTTTGAGCTCACGGATTATAAACGGGTACAGAACTTTCTCTCTTGCTAACCCACAACCCCCATCACCTCCCCTCTCTTCAAAATGGTGCACCTCTGGCAGGAATAGCCTAGATGTTCCTCTCCAGCATGGACTGCCAGCAACTCTGTTTCTCAATCGGTCTCTTCCTCTTATGTCTGTTTCCAATTCTCCTGCTCCATCTTGTTTCTGCTGTTCTGAAGCCTCTCCGTTTGTTCGTAGAGCGATCTAGCTCCTCCACCCCACCTCACCAGGTCTATCATTATCCATTCCCCCTCTCGGCTACTGCCTCCACTTATGAATAATTAGGGAGGACACGTCAGAGGTGGAGAACGAGGAGGCAGGGACGAAGGCAAGGCGCAACACCCTGAACCAGGGACAAGAGGGTCACTGGAAAGGAGAAGAGAGGAGAGGAGAGGATGGTGTTTGGTGTGTGCACTCAGATGCACATGCAAGAGACACTATATCCAGTCAACCAAAGGAGAGTAATGTAATGGCAAACAAACGTTTGTAAGCATAAACCCATCATAAGGTTTCTGTCTGTTTTTCTTTTGTTCCTCTGCCTTTGTTTTTGGTATTCCTCCTCCTCTGTCACGTCCTATTGCTCCACTAAAGCTCACTTAATTTTCTTTCAGCAATACCCCTGTCTTATCTTCTACTCCACCTCCTGTCCTGTCCTCCTCTCTCCTTTCCGTTTGTGGGATTGGTTGCTTATGCACGGTGTGACATGTGCTGTAAATACAGAGGGAGCATTCTCCTATGTATTATTGTCCTCTCCTCTGTGAACCAGTCCAATTGAAGAGCTCTTTGCCATATTTGACCCAATAGGTCTAACAGAGAATAAAACAAATATGCATATGTAGCCACACTCTAGCACCTCGTAAATTGTCATTTATTTCTTGTTTTCATTTCCTTTCATATTTTTTTCTTTCTCTTTCCTTTAATTGGCTATTCAGATCTGCCCCCTCATTTTTTTACTCTCTTCTTCTTCTCGTCCTTATTCACCATCCCTCCCTGTCTATACCATACCGTATACCCACCCCCCCCCCCCCCCATCCTGTCCCTCCCCCATGTATCTTGTCTCCTTCATTCCCTCCCCGTTTCAATCTCTATTCCCCCCTCGTTGGGTCTCTCATTCTCCTCCGTTCTGCCACCCACTGCTCTTTGTCTGTGTGTCTGTGTCCAAGTCTCTGTGTCCGTATGTACCTGTCTGGTGTCTGTGTCCAAGTATCTGTGTCCGTATGTACCTGTCTGGTGTCTGTGTGTCTGTGTCCATGTGTCTGTGTCCGTATGTTCCTGCCTGGTGTCTGTGTGTCTGTGTCCATGTCTCTGTGTCCGTATATTCCTGTCTGGTGTCTGTGTGTCTGTCCATGTCTGTGTGTCTGGTGTCTGTGTGTTTGTCCATGTCTGGTGTCTGTGGTCTGGTGTCTGTGTGTGTCCGGTGTCTGTGTGTCTGGTGTTCCTGTCTGTGTCTGGTGTCTGTGTGTCTGGTGTCTGTGTGTCTGTGTGTCTGATTGTTCATGTGTCCACGTCACAGCGCTCTACAATCTCCCGGTACATCTCTTATCCAGCTAGCGGACGATAGAGGCTGAGCGATTCCATGGCACACTCCCAGATCGACACAGTGCTGTGGGAGAGGGAGAGAGAGTGTGTGTGTGTGGGCCAGACTTGCTCACTCACACTCTAGCTATCGTCGATCACTGATCCATCCCACACCAGACAAGGGCACTAGACAAGACACTTGAGCCCGGTCTACAAACCCTTGAACCCCTGACACTTGTAAGCAAGATTAGGTGTTGCCAAGAACGGCTTGATACATATCGTAAGGCAGCATGGGTCAACATATGGTGGGGTTAGACTGATATGAAATATGGTGTGAGACAGTGCTCGTTGTGTAGCACACTTTTTTTCATTAAACTGGCAACGCTTTGTTCCAATCCCAGCATGTGATATGCTGTCTCATTTATCTATTTTTTTGTCTCATATCCCTTCTTCTACATATGCTGATAGACAAAACCAATGACATAGGGTCCCAAAAGACTAGCGCAAAAACACACACGTCCAATGATTCGTTGACTTGAATCCACACAGAGTTGAATGCAAATGGAAAAGATACCGTATTTAGCATTAGGTTGTTCTAAATGAACCCTTGTCACACCTCAGTATGCTGACCGACATGCTTCATTATTTCAATTTACTCAGCACAGTTTCCCCACTGATGAGCAACAAGCCCGACAAAGTAGAACTCCGCTCCGTCTGGGAAAGTCAAACCCCATTTGGAATCTCCGACTGACTGCTCTTTAATCTAGGGGTCTTAAGGTGTTGTGTCTTGAGGCCGCCGTGCGAACAGCATCTGACTCCAACTACAACGACATATCAGGCCTTATGCCCTTGAGGCTGTAAGATTCATGTCACACCTTGTGCAACACTGTCACCGTAAATAAGGAAAACATCGTCATTGCAACATGACCAAATCAGTCAAGCGTTGTAACTGTTGGTCAAGAAATAGGAGCAAAGGTTGCACCTTAATCATTTCTGTAGGTTTGCTAACTGTTATAATTATTATTTCTCTAGGATAACCCGTCTCGGTCAAACAAAGGATTGAGTGAAAAGTAATATCATATGGCATTCTTTAATAATTGTGTTGCTTTGGTTTTAGGGGGAACTCCGTGTAACTTGTGATATTACCATGACCCACAGAGGTCCCAATAATGTCTTAGTATGAGTTACATTGCATTGACACAATATTTTAGAACAATCCAGAAAAACAGTATGATTATAAACTTTGGAGTTTTACACCCTGTCCCTCGAAAACCAGCCAAGTGTCTATCGCGCTAAGTCCCCATGACTTCATCCACAAAAAGATATGGTGAATACAACTTTTAAGGAATGATAAACAATATGTTTGCTGTACAGAAAAGAGACCGTTGCTATTCCAAAATAATGATTTCAATGCACACACACACACACACCAAACGAATGCTTTAACACCAACACTAAGCTCTTGCTCCTCCATGTTGCCCTATTTCACAGAACCTTCCCAAGATTGGTACTGGGGATACAGAGTGTCAGCCAACAGGTTGGTTGATGGGAAGAAGCTATGGCACAACATTGTGGACTCCTCTTGTTTCAAACTGTTTAACTCATATGGTCCTGCACTGTACATAAAATCATATCATGATAATATGTCAAACTAAATAGCACAATAATCATCGCTAGTCAATCGGCATTGAATTGACACTGATCAAAAAACTAAATAAAATACCCACATGTAAATATATGAATTGCTAAGTTTGTAAAACTCTATATCTACGTCAGATTATCACCTAAAATAGATGCAGCAGGTGGTTTGTGCGAGTAACCCCACATCAGTTAATTTGGGCAACAATAGCTTCTTCCCACCTTAAAAACATGACTTAGGAAGAGATAAAATACTATATAGGCTATGTTAACCTGCAATGTCAATAGCTCAATACAGTTGGCTAACTAAATATCCTATGCTAAATAATAGACCATCTGAACTGTTTATTTTGTTTTTTTACATGTTTGTCCTACAATACAGTTTAGGTACTTCTGCCTAGAGTCAAGAAAAGCACGAAAAGGAAAGACCTCTGTGCGCGTAGCGAGTCTTGTTAGGCGCGGCAACTCTCTCTCGCTCTCTCTCTCTGTCACACACACACACACGCACACACGTGCGTTAAAACACATGCGCACACTACACCCGTGCACGCACCTCGCAATGACACAAATAGCCTACGCGTGGACATGGTAGATAAGGGATGACCTTGTGCTGTTTGGGGCTCCGTTTACCTAAATAGTAGCCTAAAGCACAACAAGTGTACAAGTGTGCGCATTCTCAGGCCGCTCTCTACTATCCTATTCATTCCATCGCCAGAAATGCCGCTGGTGGAAGCCAAGTACATGAGAACAAATTTCGCAAGCCATTGAAATATGTTCTGATATTAATGACATGACAACAGTACCTAGACCAAACTGCTTGTGGCAATGACCCTCAGCACCATTACTTGAGACCAGAAAATCATACTCAAGGGCGTTTTGGAACCAACGCGAGAGCGTCCAAGTAAAGGGAGACAGTGCATGAATATCATTTATTGATAAGGTATCTATTGATATATGTACGCACCTTTGCTGTTATCTTCTTCTATGTTCAGATGCATGGCGTTTATTTTCCTTGACAATACAAGGTTTTTTGAGAGTAGTATTCTGATGGAAACTCCAATTCCAACGGTTGCGCGAGGACGCGCGCGTACTTGAGCGTCCTCCCCGTATTTCCCTCGAGCAGGTAGGTGATGCTGGAGCCTCTATGAATTTAGTCTCCTTACCTAATCTCCGTCTCTCTCTCTCTATCTCCAGTTACCAGTTGCTTAAAAGGGTTGGTTTCAAGAAAGGTTTCAGGGAGGAGACTGCACACTGACAGGGTGACGTGAAAACAGAACGTGCGAGCTTTTCACAGCTGGATTTCCACAAATCCGTGCGCCCGCAGCTGATGGAATTGTTCCCTTGAAAGGGACCCTAACGTCACCATAATACATGCATGCATCCTTTGATCGGTGTGGGTATTCTAACCATGATATCAATCCTGTCACAATATAATTTTCAATTAATATGAACATTTATTTTATTTCAGCTGGCATCCATAAACCACATGTATACGAGACACTGTCTGTCTAGTAACGGGATAGCATTGTGTGGAAGACTGCACTCATATAATCACAGACAGCTGCAATCATAGTTATAGATCACATCAGCACTAATTGGAAAAATGTGGGAATCTTTTGATAAATTGTCTGTACCTAATTGTAAAGCGGCGTCTTTTTAATGCCCGTTTTTTAGTCATAAAGCCAACACTTAAATCGCCATGATCACCAAAGGCTAGTAATTGGAGGTCATACCTGCGCGACACAATTCTGTCTATAGGGCACAGATTCGGATGATAAACTAGTTTATTTGTTCTGTCAAAGGGTTCATAAATAACACATTTTTTTCTCCAATTAAACTGATCTGCGTGTGTTCATGTGTGCCACATCGCCACTTCAAACCAGTTGCCTTGAGTTATGACCTATGGGTGGCACATTTACTCACAGCGCACGTTCACCTGGAGAGACGTGGATGATACGGCTCTCTGGCGGTCTCTAGTGTTCCACATAAGCCAATAGCATTTTGTCTCACGAGAGTCGTCAACAGAATGCTCTCCCATCTCTCTTCTTTTAGCAAAACATAGCTTTTTTCTACAATTAGCTCATTAAGTGCAGAAAAAAGTTACTGCACAAACCAGAATGAAATTTAAAACAGTCCTGGTTCAAGTAAGTGATATTTTGTACGCAAAGTTTTGGTGTCAAGACAAACATTGCAATCTTTTGTAAGTCTATCCAAACGAGAGTATACGGCAAGACAAGGTGATTCTGTCTAATTATGCCAAAGAATATTGTGTATTATGTCAATTACAAACAGCAATTTATCAAACTAAAACGACAAAGTAATCAATAAAAGATCAAAGGTGTCAGAGACAAGAGGCAGGATGTTCAGATATGCCCTCCTTCATCCTTCATCTCCTTCAATTGCTTAACCTTGAATGGTTTGATGGCAGCCAAGGTAAAGCAGCACCTCTAGGAGGAACAGAAACTGTATGTAAGGCCTTAGAGCACTATTGGCCTGTGACTTCCTGTCTCTTTCTATCCCTCTTGGCTGGAAGATAGAACTTCCCCTGCTGAGTCCTCGGACTACATGTTAGCTGTCTGGCACATCTCTCTTCCTATCATGATCTAATTTGACAAAAATGCTCTGCATTGACTGCAAATACAAGAAACATATTACAGAATTCCATGGAATTATTCTTAAAGGCAACCACACACTCTCATCGCCAGTGTTAATAATGTCACGCATTACACTCTTAATCTCTTAATGTCTTATTCTCTAATTCATCAATTTTCTTCAGGCATGTGACAGGACTGTGAACTCAAGACAACCACCTCATTAAGGCAACTCCATGCAGAAATGGTTTAATTCTCCAGGGGTTTACATTTTTCTTCGATTTTACAGTGACAAGTATTTGAACCCTTTCACATTTTCTGCGTTTTTCTTTTTTACATGGCTTTGGTCAGCTCTTCAACCAAAATCTAAGTCCACATTTTTTTTGAAAAAACATGGTATCTGCCCCCTATGGGCAATTGAAATTGTGTCGTCTGATAAAAAAGTAAACATTATAATACAGTATGTGTTGACATTTAAGCCTCCAGTTATTTTTGACTATACAAGGGTATTTAGCAATAAAAGCATTCAGGTAGAAGTGAGAGAGAGTAACCAGACAACAAAAAACATGTTTTTCTGCTTAAAAAACAATTATTTGGACTGATATTGATTGTTATTAACATAGTAGCACACACTACATGTACCAGGTTGCTTTCTGGATCTTGATTAATAAATGACGTATTGTGTATGTATACTGTATTACTTAAATATGTAATTTCTATGCTATTTATGCACCATTGTGCCACCTCCCGACTTTGATGATGGTGGATGAAGATGCAGCCCTCTTTTCGTTTACAGATATGCCTGCATATTGTGTCAATGATAATAAATTGAATGGAATTTAAGATATACTTGATTTGTTTACTCTGAGTAAATACAGCCTATCTTGATAGCCATCTCGGTAATACACAGCCCCAATGTGTATTCATTGTATCATCGTTTCAGATATGCATTTGTAAAAATACATGTTATAGTTCTTTTTTAAAACACTAAGTGTAAACAAATGAGACAATAGGGTGCATTGGCATTTGGTTCAGAGAATGCTGACCATATTCTCAAGGGAAATGGTGTTTTAAAGTGTAGCTCCTTTTTTAGTGTACTTTACTAGCATATTTTAAGATAAACCAGCAGAATCAGGCCTACTCTATTCTAAAACTGCCCATGCAGTATACTGTAAATATCAACATTAGAACCATCACACCAGATCTCTATTCATCACACCTCGTACATCACAAAGCACTTCGTTATATCCTTCATGAGGTCTCAAAGGCAAGCGACAACCTCCAGAAACACATTGGTATGCCATTAAACCTAAGCACCTTACAGACAGTGCAGTCAAAAACAACTAATTAATTACAATATAGTTCAATAAAACAGGACCAGCTTCGGATCAACCTTTCTATTTATTCCAAAAATCCCTTTTTGCATCCCCTCTGGTCACTGTGACTTTCAGAGCTCCTGGCGGACAAAAGTTTTTTAATCCTAGAGATGATCTAATCTTCGTTTGGTAACCCATGAATTATGATCTCTGAACTTCTGAAGAAATTATTCTTTTAATATCCCCCTTATGTAAATGGTTTTACGTTTCGTAATAAATACCCTATACTTATGTTTTAAGAGACATTTAAGTCGTAAACAAATTCCTCTGTTTAGAATACTACAATGTAAACCCTCTTAACAGGTTTATCTTTGTCTTCCTAATCTTTGAACTTTTCGTCATGCTTATTTTTTAAATGTCTGCAAAAACGGGATTTTCTGAACTGCACTCTTAATGAAGTCAGCACTGCTAGGTCTTTTGCAGAAACAATTGTATTGATGCCGGAAAAGGATGCACATATACCTTTGCATTTTCAAGCAAAAAAAACAACCTTTCATTTCATGATTTAGATGATTTGCCAAGAGCGCATTTAGAGGGGGCTCTGAGACGTCAAAGCTCACCGTTGAGCCTTCTGCAGATGTTAGGGCTAAATTCAATGAAACATCCAGGAAGGAAGGTGCCCGTATAAAAAACACCAGTAATATATCAGCTCTGATCCCAAATCCATTCTAAGTATTGATTTATATTGGCTGATCAGTATAGTTACAGTGTGGATGGCATGATAACGAGTCTTGTAGACTAATGAGATCACTTCCAGTTTTGACTTTGGGACTAACTACCCTATTTCCACTAGTTTGACTTCTGCACATGGGAGCCACAAATAGCGGACAATAGGCGTATTCCCACATAGGCTCATTTTTTTTTTTTCGCTGTTTGGCACACCTGTGTTTTTTTTTTCAGTTTTATTTTGTTTTTATATTGTTTCATCTGTGGTTTAATTCGGATTTTTTTATTTTCTTATTTCCTCAAATATATTTCAATTATATAATATTTTTACTATATAGCACTCTACAATGAATGGTAAAACATTTTTTGTTCATTTTCAGATACTACTGATAAACCCAGTACTGATGTATCAAGACATATCATGATAAGCTTGATCCTATAAGCTCTTTATATTTTGTAGATTCTAGTCAAATGCCCGCTATAGCCCTCAGACACAATTTCTGGTGGTTCTATATTCTCTGAAAAGGGCTGATATCATTTCACAAGCCATTCACACTCTCTCTAGCCCCTGGCACAGAGGTAGTAATGCCGCAATTGTAATGGTGTTTCACAACATCGTTCCTCAACCTGGACATTTTCAAATGTAAAATATTTAAGCTAATTGGTCGTAAGAGTCAAATGTATTCATTGCATACAAGCAAAAATATATCCTTCTGTCAAAAACGCTAAATAGCTATTCAAACTGAAAGGTTGTGGTTTGGCAATCATGCTCTTTGCTTCGTTAATAGACCCATGGCCTTTTCATTCTCTGTGAGCACCTTTACTTTGACTCTCCTCAATCAATAGACGTATCCTTGTTGCCTGATTTGGTCCAGAGGTGTAATGCTCTTTCTCTCTCCCCATTTTGCCTTTTCTCTCCAGGATTCTGTATCAAACATAAGCCCAGCATTGTGGTTTAAAATCATGGATTAACAGATAACAATAGCAATACCCAGTTCAACTTAGTTGCTACTTTGCATTGAATGAAATCTATGGCTGGCCTTTTGGTAAAATTACATCAGCTGTATTGTTAGTTAAATTAGTGTGTGTGTGTGTGTGTGTGTGTGTTTTGTTTGTGTGTATATATATATATATATATATATATATATATATATATATATATATATATATATATATATATATATATATATATATATATATATATATATATATATATATATATATATATATATATATATATATATATATATATATATTAGGGGTGTAACGATACACTCTGCTCACGATTCGATTCGACTGACGATACTGAGTTCACAATTCGATTTTCTTACGATATTTTAAACATAATTTGTATGAAGAAAAATTACGATAGACATTACTTTTTCTGAAGTGTATACAATGCAAAACAATGCAATTTCCTTTCAAGCTCCCACTCCAAAATTGCTATGTTTAGCAAAGTGTGCGACTCGAAAAGAGGGCGAGTTTGGAGTACGAAGCTCGCTATTTCCCACTCGCAAGAATCACATGTGCTTTGAAAGTGACATAGCTCTGGGTAACCCTCGAAGTCCACCCGTCTGTTGTTATCGCTAAGATGTCTCCGGGTGGGATCACTCCCCAGAAAAGGAAAGAAGTGAGACAGGGCTCTGAGCGAGATGTCTCCGTGTGAGATCACTCCCCAGAGAAGTAACAAAGTGAAAGACAGGAACCCAGATGAGATGAGCTCCATTACTAGCCCCAAGGATAAAAACAAGAAGCAGGATTGCCTGTTCTGTTTTAAGCCATATTTTAAAATTGCTCGACACCTTGAGCTTGTTCATTGCAATGAAAAACAGGTTGCGCAAGCTTTTGCACATCCAAAGAACTCAAAAGAGAGAATAGTTGCGCTGAATCACCTCAGAAAACGAGATAATTTTGCCCACAATGCGAATGTAGTTGGAAAAGGAGCTGGCAATATTATTGCTTGCCACCAAACATCTAAACAAAGAGAAGGCAGAAACTTTACACATTGTATTTATTGCCAAGGTCTCTATTCAAAAAAATCTTTGTGGAAACAAGTAAAAACCTACCCTCTTAAAAAGGACGATGGTAACTGTAAATTAGGGAGAAAACGTGTTCAATCACTGTGTGCCCTTGCAACACCTGTAGGCCTTGACATTGCTCAGGTCATGATCAATAAAGGTGTTACTCTGATCTTGTGCACCTGGATCATGACAACTTGGATAGAGAGGATATGGATATTTTGTTGGACAGTGAAATTCAGCTGGACTTATTTGACCCGGAATTTAGCGAGGAGGACATTGCATAAAGAGAGAAAGAAATGCAACAGTTAGGCTGCAGGCAAAACAGCTACACCAGGGCTGAAGGTGAGCTGCTGGGCCAAGGAGGCAGATACAGCGGAGTAAGTAGCTAGCTAGCTAACATAATATGTTATGTTGAATAACAAACATTTAGATGTGTGAGGCTGTAACATTAGATGTTATGTAACATAGCTAGCGGCTCCTCCTAGATTTGTCTCAGTCTGCAAGCTAACGTTAGGAAATATTTTTTGTCTCCTAGCCAAGTACCTATAAATAAAAACAAATAAATAATTTAGTTTTTTAAATAAGGTTTGCTAGTACCAGCGACGCATAGTATTTTGCGATGCCAGGCTCATATAGCTTTAGTGGGGAAAGGGGGGTGTTTGGTTCGCACAATGAGCTATGGGCATTGTGGTTTACAGTAAATGAACAATTTAAATGCCGGTGGTCAGAAAAATACTGTTCCTTCACTTACGTTGATACTACTACCCGAACTCATTCCATATACTTACTCTATTTGGCATAAACGATCACATATATTGTCTTCTAAAACCGGTTAAGTATCCCTTTAAATGTGCATGTACTCAACACAACGTCAATTCAGGTCATGGGACGACGTAAAAAAGTGACAGTGTACCCATCAGACAACATGGATGGGATGGAGTACACGTAACAGCCCAAGATTTGTGATGGTATGAAAGGTGTCATGGCGTGATTGACAAGTTTGAGAAGTTGCAAGGTGGAATACACAGATCTATATACATAGACGCAACATGTCAATGAGTTGTTATTATATTTTAGCATTTGTGGTCTACGTGGAGTAGCCTACAACAAAGTTTTGTCTTTGGTTAATTAGAGTCTCTTTAGCGAGGCTTATAGCAGACCCTAACGAGGTGTTGCGGTTTGATGACAAAACGCTCGTTAGTAGATACAGGCTACCCCGGGGCATGATCCTGCAGTTAGCCGAGCAACTACAACCAGCTCTGGAGAGGCCGACACGGGGCTCTCAGGGTTCTGGTGCAACTGATGACAAATGCGCTTCGTCTTTTTTGCAAAAGGAGATTTTCAAAGTAAAGTGGCTGACGTTGAAAAAATATCTCAGGCCGCTATGTCACGCAATTTAACTGAGGTGGCAACAGCAATTAGCAATTTGGCTATCCGTTAGATACAGTTTCCAAGAGGGGAAGAACTCACTGCAATCAAGGCGGCTTTCTACCACTGATGTCGGATGCCCTGTGTAATTGGATTGGTTGATGGATCTTTGTTTCCTATCAAAGCCCCGAGTGGGGAGGATGAGGCAACATTTGTGTGCCGCAAAGGATACCATGCCGTCAACATTCAAGCAATAGAGCTCCGGACGTCATGCCGCCATTGTGGCAGTAAAAAACTAACGAAAATGAATGGCGCCTGCGTGAATTTCCAGCCGTCCGAGGACGCAGCCCACTTAAATCCCAATGATATTGCACGATATTGAACGATATGTTGTAAAAAAAATAAAAATAAAAAAATAAATAGATTCAACATTAGTGAACTTTATAATGCATTTTTTTTTTTTGCATAACTTAGCTTTTATTAGCCCGACAATATCAACGCAATGATTCATGGTTCGAACTTGCTTTTTGTATAGTAAAATCAGTAACCGTAATAAAGGCCGGTTATAAAAAGTAAACATATTGATACAAATCAAACGAAATCAACGTTCAGAAACATTTTATTCTGTAACGTTACCTATCATGAAGTGGCTTCTACTAGTACTACACAAGCGGAATCCGGGCGTTACTTTCTACATCCCATCGTTACGTTTTCCTCTGATCGCTTCTAGCACGTTTTATGGCAGTAATCCATTTTTGTCTTCTTTCAGGATCTTTAGGAATACGACAAAATGCTCTCACTTTTACTCGTCCACGTTTGTTCTGGCACCCCGGCGCACAACAGCTGTCCACCATATTCACCGCAGCAGGCTCATTTGGCTAGCTTTCCTGCCGATATGGCGGTTTTTCAAGTTTGACAGTGGAACGCTGTGACTGCGTGACGTCAACCGCCGAAGCTCTATAGGAGATAATAATAATAATGAGTAGGCATTTGATAGCGAGGTGGCCTGGCTCATCCCATGATGCCTTCATCTTTAACACAAGGTAGCGTTGTGAAGTTCCGTGGTTACTTCAGGGTGTTACCAACTAAACAAAACAACTTAGTCTAATAACTATAACTTTATCACATTCATTGCAGCACCATCCAATGGACAGTATCTTAGTAAATATATATAGTTCTAACCTTCTCTTTATTCCAACACTTAAACATATGTCTGCAGTAACATTAATTCTTATCTGGAGGAAAATGGCCTGAGTGGCTGGCTGCTTGGTGAGTCTGGGTATCCCTATCCATTCCTAATGACTCCAGTGGGAAACCAACGCACGCCAGCAGATATGCGGTCATTTAGAAACATCTGTGTCATCTAAACTATAGCCCTACTAGTGTTGGTAGGCTGCTTTCAATTTATTATTTATCTATTAGGTAGCTCACAGAAAATGCAGGTCAAGACAGGAGTGTCTGTTCGGAGTCTGGAAGAGCAGGTATTATAAAATGAACACACCGACTATTGAACTGGCAAAACTCAGCAGTGCATGAACCTTATATAGTAAATGCATATTTTTCAAATGTCAGATGGAGATGCCATGACACAAGTGGAGGCTACCTTAAGTGGTCTTATTCATAAAAGCCACAGCAGTGCTACACAACCTATGTAGACTGGCAAATCTCCTGGACCCTCAGATAGACGCAGGCCCAGCTGAAGGCAATGAAGCTGAAGAAATGCAGCCACAGGGAGTTAACACTGGACTGAACATAAGAAATCAGTTAATCCAGGATTTCTTTGCAAGACCCTAAGATGAATAATAAATACATATGTAGTGGATAAAGTAATTTATGGTACATTCACAACACAGACCTATTATAAAAATAAAAATGCAGATTTAAATAAATACAGATAAATATGGCACACATTTCATGACCACACTTTTTGCACAGCGGCTTAGCCCTGCACGCAAGTTCAAATTTCTCCCTTTCTAGCATCAGTCGCTCTCTTTCAATAGCCAGTCTCTCCTCGTGGCCAACTAGTTATCCTGTGAAAGGTAATTCCCAGAGATCTGGTTTGTATTGTGTGACGGATAGTATTGCCCCAAGTTGAACGTTGCCTACGTGAGGCAGATTTGCAATATTGTCAGTGATGTGTCAGTTAGAGTTATGACAGATTGACCTCTCCAATATGGCGGCGACGTTGACGTACAATCCAACGGCTAATGAGGCGTCTATGTATACGATGTCTATGGATGGGATATACCAGCATCTCATATTAATCAGGGATGGTTAGCGCTAAGCTAATTCCATTAGAGGGGACAAAGGTTACATAGTAGGGGTGGGAATCACCAGAGGCCCCATGATACGATATTATCGTGATGCTTGAGTCACGATACGATTAGCGTTCATATTGCGATTTATAACATTTTACGATATGCTGTGTATTGCGATAACATATAATGCGATATATAACGACTTACTACCTTTTTCTGAATAGTATTCCAAGGGAAAACTGTCAACATCTAAGAAGATTCTTATTCTACTCATTTGTAGAGTACTTCCTCCCAATCCTGCTCACCTCACCAGAAAACTACTCAGCACCATCTATCTAGTGGATTGAATTAAGGAATTATTGTATTATTGTAGCACCACAAAAGTAGAATTAGTTTTTGCAATATTGATAATTTCTATGATAAAATATCGATACTTGGCCTCCTTGTATTGATATAGTATTGCCACGAAAAATGTAGGCTATACATTTTTCTCCCCACCCCTATTACTTAGTCCAGAGCCAGGACCCACAGGAGTCGGGAATGGAGCAATCAGCCTGCTCGAATGGATCAGTTGTGACAGCAGAGTCCAAACACTTTGTCCCAGCTGGAGAGGATGTAGTTGCTGGGTGCAAATTGATAGCTGCTACATTAGCTTATTAACAGGGATGTCAAGCAGGTATGTAACCATAAAAACAATCCACAAAAGAAGTAGTGACGGGATAGGAAGTACAGGCAGAATTTAACAAGCGATGCAGATAAGAAGTTGCTTAAACTAAAAAAACAAAACTTAATTCAGGTGAAGAAGTGGCAAACTCCAGCGTCCTCTTGCACCAGTTGCTAGGCAACAAAAAACAAAACGTATTATTTTATTTATCCGTTATTTCACCAGGTGAGTCCCTTTGAGATAATTACCTCTAATACAAGGGAGCCCTGGCCAAGAGGGAAGAGTCTCACATTTTGGATAAAGCGTTGTTGTGTAGGCTGCTAAAGAACACCGAAGCGCTTTACAACTTCCGTAGTTTGTCAGGCCTTACTGACCTGTTAAAGGCCAAAGTTAAGTATGTGTGGACTCATGTTTGACCGCAAGCTTTCCAGAACGTCAAGGTAGGGGTGTAACGACCCCCGCGTCTGTCTGTAGTCTCTATTGCAGATGCCCAGTAGGTGTGGTCGGGTCGTCGTTATTGGTAACACTTGGCCCTGGTGTTCCCAGTACTATAAAGCACAATCCACGTGAGCCATGGCGGAGAGAAAACGGGGAACCTCTGCTCCCTATCCTTACCTTTGTTTCTTCTTTAACCATTTAACATCCCACTCACTGCTCTTTCCGACACCACTGACTTACTCACTGCCAAACCTCACCACATTTTGATAATTATGGCACCGCTGTTAGTTTCAAATAAACCAACGGTTATTTTGCTTTAACTCTTTGTGTCATCTCCCGTTACTTGTTGTGGTTTTTGAGCCGGCCATGACAAATGATGTGCTTGGGGAAGATCAACAACATTTTGAGTAACACACATTTCGGCCGGTTTTCAAATGCCAACAGCACACCATACAGATACAGACAAAATTACAGACTTAAATGGGCAGTAGGCCTATAATTTAAATATTCTGAAAATCTGATGAGTTGAATAGGAACGTTTACACTATGGCTGGCTAATAGTTCAAGCTAGCAAATTTACAATCTTTTCCCTTTTCTGTTCTTTCCCCTCTTATGACGTGCTGGTCATCCTCTGCCCTCTTCCTCTAAAAGAAACAGAGGAAGGAGTGCTGTCAGTTTACTTTCCAAGGGCTATTCCCATTCTTTTAGTGAGAACAGTTTCCTCATCTCCATGCCTGGGCAGGGATCTAGAGTTAGGACTGCTTTGTAGGCAGTGCTATCACCATCCGACAGTATTTCAATGTAACGGAAGCAATGGTGACTAACTGACCTGGCTCAAATTTGTTTAGCAGCTTTCTGTTCCATTGCTTTGCTTGAACCAGAGAAGTCATCTGCATGTGACTCCTTCCATTCACTGAACTCCTCTTCACTGACCCCACTTTTCTTTAACACGCATGCATGACAGTATGAAGACAACACTTCAAAATCTATGACTAGACCTGTTGCAATGTCTGTGCACACTCCTCTGTCATGGCCTACCCTCCCTATTTTACATACCTATCACTCTCTTGTCATGTCTTAGATAAGAGCTGAGATGCAAGGAAGGAATCCCTAGCCTAAACTCAAACGCTGCTCCACACAGACCGGCCAGGTACATCAACACATATGTACACACAAATTACTTCTATGTTATGCCACCAGCTTATAACAAAACTCAAATGAATCTAATGGCAGCAGTGTGGGACAGCTATAACTTAAACGCTGATGTGGACATTGCCTATCTATGCACTGCAACTCATCCATCAGTGGGACCTCACGGCTTGCTTCGATGCTGCAAGCCGGTCCCAACGAAGGAAGATATTGAGACTCGGAGCGTGTTTTTTATATCCAGTCTATTTCGTAATTTGGTCCTTGTTGCAGTCATTGCAGAAAACCCTGCTTCACAAAGATAGGAGGCTCGGAAAGGCAATGAGGTTTTCAGTGCCTTTGCGGCAAGATATTGATATTCAGGCTTGACGTGAATCCAGAAGGACGGCAGAGACAAGGTATTCTCAGACAAACTTTTAAGATCCCCATCGTTTTCAATCTCAAGTAGCTTGTCCTCCTTCACTGTCTGTCTGAATTCGCCAGGGACATTAGCAAATGGGTTATGGAGGATTTCTTTGTTAGTCCTTTGGTCTTTCTCCGATGGGAAATGACACTCGAACTCCCCAGACAGCTTAGCCAGGTGATCGTTATTGCAATAGCTATTTGCTCGTCTTGCACATCCCTTTCGTTGCTGTCGGCAGCTGTTTCTGTGTCAGGTTTCGGTGTAAACCTGACAATTATACTTTCCTGCTGGTGGACGGTTGCCGCTCCTCCTGACAGCAGGTGACATATTACAGCCTGGGAGTCCTTGCCATCTAGTACAGCTTAGGGTACCGAGGTCACCATGGTAGCCTGGTTCCAGTGGGCTTGGGTGTGCTGGTGTGAACCTTTGCCTGTGAGAGCAGTACATAAAACAGCCCTGTGGGGTGGTATACTTGGCATTCAGCTCATGAATTTTCAATCGTATACTTTTGGGTTGCTTTGGGTAACTGTACTGAGATGTTTTGGGTTGTTTGGGGTGATTAGTATGGCCCCAATGTTCCAGCATGGCAACAACATAGGAAAGAGTATTTAAACTACATGGGAGAGATTGAAGGCATTTTAATGTGAATGTACATGTCACGCTCTCTACCGGGGAAGACCCAAATGCAGACGAACAAGAACACTCAAAGCCAGAGAAGCGCAGTGGAGCTACGCAGCACAGAGACAGCATAGTAGCTTTACTTAAAAGGTTTCGGTTTACAAGGCAGGCCACAAGTCACAGCAAATAATGACAGACAAAGAACAAAGGAAACCAGGAACTTAAATACACTGGCAAAAAGGCACAGGTGATAATGATGAAATTAATAGCTGGCAGGTCCGACACAAGGCACAGGTGTAAACCATGAAGAATAATCAAGGGCCCAGAAGCACCAGGCCGTGACAGTACCCCCGCCCCAAAGCACGGCTCCCGACGCGCCAAAAAAGAAACGCCAAGGCCGGTGGGCACCCCCTTCAGGCGGACGCGGCAGATGCCACCCTCGAGACCGGAAAACGCCCCCCTTGGGCGGACGGAGCTGGTGGCGGAAGGCGCCGCCACCCTCGGGTGGACGGGGCCCACGCTGGTACAGAGGTGTGGGGCTGGGGCCCTCCACTCAGAGAGGCGGCGCGGGGCTGGGGCTCTCCTGGAGAGGCTGCGCTTCACCCCCTGGTAAGGTCTGGAGCACGGAAGGGACCCAGGCTGACACAGGGAGCGGGGAGCGAGCAGAGGACCTGGGAGCCGGGACAGGGAGCGGGGAGCGAGCAGAGGGTCCTGGGGAGTGCAGCGCAGAGGGTCTTGGGGCGCACAGTGTCTTGGGGCGCGGCTGAGGCAGCTGCCTGGAGAGAGGCCTCCGTCGAGGCCGGGGGAGTCGACTCGGGAGCCGGGGAGGCCGGGGGAGTCGACTCGGGAACCAGGGGAGTCGAGTCATCCGTCCACCCTGGGGCAGGTCCTAGAGCGAATGATGGGTCGAATTGCCACCTCAACTCCTGGATGAACAGCTTACAGTCCCTGCAGGCTGGGGTCTGCAGTTTCCAGACGGAGAGCCCCCAATCTAGCGCTAATCCGCTAAGCCCCTGCAGGATGTAGTACACCTTGGCGTGCTCTCCCCTGTGCCAGGTGGGACGCCATTTGAACTCCCGGAGGCACTGTAAAATAAACCTCTGACAGTCCTCCGGGTCTCCGTCATACCGGCCCTGATCCTACTCGCTCGAAGTCACCGGAACAGAGGCGGGAGCGGGGGTGGCTGGTACCGAGGCGGGAGCAGAGGCGGTGGCTGGAACTGCGTCGGAAGCTTCCTCGCAACGGCAAAGCAGTGCAGTCATGAAGAGTGTGGGGGTCGAGTAGTGGAGTGAGTCAATCCGCCGTAGGTCGACCGTCCACTCCCTAGTCTCGCCCGTCAGCCACGAGACCATAAAGTCCACTCTCAGTAAGTCTGATGTGAAATAGGCTAGGTATCGCCCGAATTCCTGGCAGCACAGCGTGATAAACTTCCGACTCCCGCCCCTTTGAACTTCCAAAGCCGTAATCCGTCTGCTGGGTCGGAGGTATGGTCTGTCATTCTGTCACGCTCTCTACCGGGGAAGACCCAAATGCAGACGAACAAGAACACTCAAAGCCAGACGCGCAGTGGAGCTACGCAGCACAGAGACAGCATAGTAGCTTTACTCAAAAGGTTTCGGTTTACAAGGCAGGCCACAAGTCACAGCAAAACGTATACAGCAAATAATGACAGACAATGAACAAAGGAAACCAGGAACTTAAATACACTGGCAAAAAGGCACAGGTGATAATGATTAAACTAATAGCTGGCAGGTCTGAAACAAGGCAAAGGTGTAAACCATAAAGAATAATCAAGGGCCCAGAAGCGCCAGGCCATGACAGTACAGTAGTTTTTATATGAAGCAGTGTGTGGTGGGATGCTCTGGTCAATGAATTGGAGGAAATCAGCAGGTTGTGGGAGCCTGCAGTTTGATGCGAGGGTTTGGCGAGAGGGACTACAATTTTTACAGGTATCCTGTGTGGCAAGGAAGAGAAGTCAAAAGCAGTGCGTCATGTCCATGAGATTCACCACAGCAGAGGTTGTGTGCAAGCAATGTTGGTATTGCAGGGAATGTTTGTGTAGGTGAGAGGTTAGATTAAAAGCACATTGGTGTGTGAATGTAGTTATTTGTCATTTTGGGTAGTGAGGTATAGCTGGTATGTGTGAAGACTTCAATGGCTGTATATTCTCCTTCTTGAAGGACTTGGCCATTAAGTAAAAAGGTATTTGTAATGGGCACTTTATATATCTGTATATGCTGCCAAGTTATATTATACAAATCGACTAGTAATGTTATTTCACATGTATACATACTGCACTTTGCTAAATCATGTCGGTAGTACGCTTGCAGTACCTCAAAATGGAAACAGGGTAGCCTAAAAATAAACCTTTTGTCACCCAAGTGACAATTTAGCTCTATTTCGCTGAATAGCATATTAACATATTTAGAATGAATGGTGAAATAAAGTGCATTGGCACATTTTGAGGCCTGTTATATGGTATATTTAGGCAATCTTCTGAATTCCTACGACAGTTACAGTAAATGCAGTGGCGCGTGCATGGTGTGGAACAATCACATTTTGAAGCTGCCGCGGCTCACGTGTTCAATTACCTAGCTCACTTACTCTTGTTCTCCACCGACTTAAGAGATGTAGGCTTCAACGTGACATGCAACAACAAATTCAAACCATGCATATACCCGCACTCAACAGCCCAACATCTTGCAAATCCTAACTAAATTAAGGACTATGGATCGGGTGTAATTCATTTATAGTGAAAAGTATCTGATTATGATAAAAAAAAAAGTGGCCATTGCCCCCAAATGACCCACCATGATGCTGGTGCTGGAAAAGGGCAAAATCTTAAATGCATTTAGTTAACAATGAACAAGTGAAAAGTATGTACACGTGAGTGAAGAAGACAACGTATAGAGCTGGCATGTATGGTTTGTTCAATGCATCGAACTATAAAACACCTGGAAGCGGTAAACTGCACAGAATCAATGTATTGCTGTTGATGCCAAAAACTTCTTTCAATGGCCCGTGTTGAATGTTGTGGAAATACATCGAGTCTAGCCAATTCCAAAGCAAAGGGTACGTTTAAATAAGGTTAAGTTTTCTGAATTGACTGGTGAATGTCCTTAATTACCTTTTTGCAAGCAAGAGTAGTTGTCAACCGATAAAAAGGGAAGTGTTCTGTATGCGAGCTGGCTTACCCAGTTTGTCTTTGTCATGGCCGGTTTGTGTCAGTGTTACAACCTCCTCTCAGTGGTACTTGCTGTGCGCTAATGTTTCTGTTGCAGGAGCAGAAGGGGAGGAGCCTGTAAGAGGGAACACCTGGAGCTGATTGAGGGAACACCTGGAGCTGATTGAGGGCGTGGCTATTTGGGCTGGACCTTGCTGGAGGCTCACCCGTTCCTCTCTAGCTCACTGGGCTGGCTCTTTGTTGTTCATTTGGCTGTGGTCTTGTCTCCATTCTGCCTGAGTCTGGGCATTGGACTCTGGATTGTTTAGTGTCAGAGCGTGACATACTTTTCTGTTATAAAAAATTGACTTTGGTTGCGTCAGATCTCAGACTTGTTTCCATCTTTGGACGAGTGGGTCGTGACAGTCAGCCACTGCTTAGATCAACAGAGGCTACTGTTCTCCGAGAGTGATGAGCTAAGGGGTAGTCTCTCATGCATCTGGGAGCAGGACTTTGAACGCTAAGAACTAGAGGGAGAGAAGCGGTACTGGCGGGAGGTGCTGAAGCACGTTGTAACTGTCATTCAGTTTTTAAGCAAAAGAGGACGGTCTTTCTGCGGCGATGATGAATTACTTGGATCGCCACACAATAGTAACGTTCTTGGTGTTATGGAAGTCATCTCCGAGTTTGATCCTTTCCTCACTGAGCACATAAATAAGTATGGACAGAAGGGCAGGGGCAGCACATAGTATCTTTCATCCACTATATGCAAGGACTTGATGGGCAACAAAGTGATCGCTACCATAGCTGCAAAGATCCAGAGAGATCTTGCAAACTGTCGAGGCCCGGCCTGTGACATTACTAGTAATATGTTGGGGCGTTTCCCTTGAAGAAGAGGAATCTGTTAATCCATTACGTACCCTCACAGCACATTCTCTCTACTCATCGATGGAACAGAATTTTCAATAATGCGGACATTAAGGTAGACGTGACGTTGAAATCGCTGTCATGGGCATGTTGGAGTTGCTGTGCAGATGCAGGGAATGGTTTTGCAGGTGGGGACCACGGACCATTTCTCTCCTGATCCTCTCTGACTGATTTCTACTAAAGTTTAGTATTTTGCTAGTGCTCTTGTCACTCCTGGTAGCATGAGGCAGTACCTGCAGCCCACTCAGGTCGCACAAGTAGTGTCCAGGAGCTCCTCCAGGATGGCACATCCATAAGTGCCGCCGCAAGAAGGTTTGCTGTATCTGCCAGCAGTCTCCAGAGTGTGGAGGAAACATCAGATGGCCCATTATACAAGGAGAGCTGGGCAGGGCCGTAGAAGGGCATAAACCCAGCAGCAGGACTAGTATCTGCTCCTTTGTGCGAGGAGGAACAGGAGGAGCACTGCCAGAACCCCACAAAAGTACCTCCAGCGGGCTACTCGTGCATGTTTCTGACCAAACCTTCAGAAACAGACTCCATGAGGGTGGCATGAGGGCCCGACGTCCTCTAGTGGGACCTGTGCTCACAGCCTAACACCGTTCAGCTCGATGGGCACTTGTTAGAGAACATCATGATTGGCAGCTTCGCCATTGGCGCTTCTTCACAGATGAGAGCAGGTTCACACTGAGCACGACAGACAAAAGAGTCTGGAGATGCCGTGGCGAACGTTATGCTCCCTGCAACATCATCCAGCATGACCGGTTTGGTGGTGGGTCAGTGATGGTCTGGGGAAGCATATGGAGGGTAGCACAAACATCCACATGCTAGCCAATGGAACCCTGATTGCTGTTAGGTACCGGGATGAAATCCTCAGACCCATTGTCGAGACCTTACGCTAGTGCAGGGGCCCTGGGTTCCTGCTGGTGCAGGACAATGCCTGGCCTCATGTAGCCAGAGTGTGTAAGCAGTTCCTGGGTGAGAATGGCATTGATTACATTGACTGGCCCTTGTGTTCCCCAAACCTGAATCCAACTGGGCACCTCTAGGACGTTATGTATCGCTGCATCCGACGCCGCCAAGTAGCGCCACAGGCTGTCCAGGAGCTCACTGATGTCCAGGTCTGGGAGGAGATCCCCCAGGACACCATCCGCTGTCTCATCAGGAGCATGCCCAGACGTTGTTGGGAGTGCATACAGGCACATGGGGGCCATACACATTACTGAGCCACATTATGAGTTGTTGTGATGAAATTTAAGCAAGTCGGATCAGCCTGTGATTTTGTTTTTTCACTTTGATTTTCAGTGTGATTTTTAATCCAGCCCTGGGTGGATGAGTTTGCTTTCCATTGATCGTTCTTACGTCATTTTGTTCTCAACGAATTACACAATGCATATTAATATAGATTTTCAATTTGAATATTTTGTTCGAGATCCACTCTGTGATTATATATGAGCAGTAAATATACAGTATACTAACTTAGCAAGGTTAGCTATAGAATACATTAAGAAACACAAAAAAAAGGAAATTATTCCCAAGGTGATCTGGCACACATTATGTTTTTCAATGTTGCCATTAAACGGGATGGGACAGAACAAAGAGTGGGGTTGAGAAGTGTTGACCCAGTGATATATTAAGTATGATTTTGAAAAAGTCTGTAAGGTTTGCCATTAATATGCTTCTATCTTAACATCCCTGTACTGTAAAAAAAAATGTGTATATACTATTTTACCTTTTTACTTGTCCTTATTATAATCATATTTCTCTAGTTTTGTCTAAGATCTGTTTAAATTGTTTAATGACTTATTTCCAACTAAAGTTACTTTTAGTTATTCTTTTTAGATTTAAATATTTTAGTTGAACTTACTGACTAGTTCATATTTATTTATGGCTCGGTAGAAAATGTTATGATTTTACATTGATAACTATATTTGAACTTTTGTATAGACTGTCCATTTTGTGCTATGCCTTGAGTAGTTTTCCAAATAATTTGTCTTATATACAGCATTTATGTAGTTTGTTGTTGTGAGCACTGTGATTAGTGTGAATTGGATTAATCTAGATCTATCATCACCACCCTTTAAGGAAAACCAAACCAATCTGAGTATGATATGTTTATGTTGCTTTATTAAAGCATGACAGCATAACAACTGAAACTTACAGACTTGGTAAAAGAGGTCTGTTTAGATAAATATAATTAAATCTGAATATTTTAGTACCTAAGCAAGTAATTACAATAAAACCATAAAGACATAGGTAAATGCTTAAAATAGTTTTCCCGTAGCAAGTGAATCGAGACAAATTTAACCGCAAAGTTGAGCCCCGAAGAAATCGTGCAAATCTATGCAAGTCGGAAAAAAGGCTAGTTCTACACTAGGTAAGAGGATACTATTTACAAGTTATTTGTCTATAGCAATGTGTACAAATGGCAAGGTAATATAAGTTTGGGTTGTAGGTGTGTTCGTCTGTAGCGTTACATTTTTTTAGATATTGCCCAGGATAATCGGGCCTACGAATGTCATTTATTTAAATGTGGTACGTCGATTATAGATAGGACAAGATGGGTTTACAATTTTCATGCAAATTTTGTAATGCCGTACAGATGGAAATACTAGTGGCACTGCATGTCGGAGAGTACCTCATTCGTGGCAGTGTGTGTATGGCTGTCAGAGGGCCCTCTGGTGTGAGTGTGTGGTAAAACGGTTTCTACCATAAAATCAGGGGAGTGTGTGTGATAGCATCTTGTGATCTATGTAGCATAATAACCCGCCGCAGAGGTGTGTGATTGCTATCACAGGGTTGTTGTCATGTTTATTTATTTATTTATTGCCTCTGCAATCCCGTCCAGAAAATTCAAACTACGCCTATGGTAGCTGCATGACATTTTACATAGAAAAATAGTAACCACTCTTTTCAAGTCCAGTACCCTTTGTGACTTTATATAAAACAGCCAACTGATGACTATAGAAGCATACTAGACAAATATCTACCATCTTTACAAATACTGCTCTACAATTGGTTGGTGCAGTATTGCATAATTTCAAATTACATTTAAAAAAAACTATTTGCACAATCTAATGTCAAGGACAGATCCCTTGTGAATATCCATCCAGCTCAGGGCTTCTGAGAATGTCAACAGTAGAGAGGAGATTTGCTGTAAGTACCAATTCTGCAGAACACACACACACACACACAAACAAACAGTACTTTATACAGACTTCAGGTGACACTACATATCGGTACGGATCTTTTCTTCTAAAACATGCTTACTGGACTGTACCCTGTATCTATATCTTGAAACGTACCTGGTCTTGTCTTTATGTGTGAAAGATAAAAAAGTAAATGGTGTCGCTGTTTGAATTAATGTGGTGTTTTTAAATAAAGCATAATTGACCAATCTCCATCTGCCTCTCTTCATTATTGACCAATTGGATGATGTGGGTATTCTAGTACCCCAGTGAGAGCATTCAATTTTCCACCTACGCCAGAGAGTTTATAAAACCAAAAACATTCTGCCATGTTCCTCACTGTTAGTGACCCATGTTTAGTTATCTCATTACAACCACAAGAACAACAGCTGCTACTTAGTGTGGGCAATACCTGGTGTGTTACTTACCATAATGGGATATGCAAAAATCCAATGCATTTAGCCTCAAATTGGCAAAAGACAGTGGTTATAGTTGGTTTTATTTGATATTTGAGTTCAAAGTCATTGTCTTAAAATTGAGTAGACTCTGATTCGGATGATGTGATAATCTCAAAACAGAAACCATCATACGCTGAAGTACATCACCATTGCTACTCAAAAACACACTTTCAGTCAATGCAATTCAATGAACCGGCGGTAGCATTCATTTCGGCTTGGAGTGAGAGGGGTGTCCACGTGGACATAAGCGGAGGCATTCATCTATCTACCCAATCACAGCTAGCACAATATTCCAGAACCACAGCCTCTCCCAGCATGTTTCCAGTGAACCAAACATTACATCAAATATGATCCAGTATGAAAACTAAAGGTGATTCTCAGTCCCCAGTTACTGGGAGGCATGGGTGTCCTTTCGGAATCCTTGAGCTTTTGGTCTACTGAGCGAGACGGCTAAATGACCATCTGTATATGACAATATTAACCCAAGGCTGCTCATATTGTATGGAACTGACCATTGGAAATGCATGTGTTCGTACCCACTATTTTCAGCTGAGTACCCTGGAATGAATCAGTTCCAAATGTGCTGGTTCAGTGGCTCTGTTGTCATATTTGTTGAGATCTAAAGCCTCGTCCTTCACGCTCTAGCACTATCTGCTGCTGAATGGTCTCAGCCTCCACCACAGCCGGAAGCTACAATCCGGTTGGACATAGACCTCGTTTCCGGTGATGGCTGGGTTGGACAAGAGGTCTCATGGTTGTGCTGTGTCCACGTGTGTTCAGGAGGCTAGGCGCGTTCCTCTCTCCTCTGGGGTCTGTGTCCATGCAGGGTCAGTCCACCAGCATCTGGACAAAAGACGAGGGGAAAAGGCCTCTTTGACCGGGCTGGCCCTCCACGTAGCCATGCTGAGGGCACGTGCACACACACACACACACACACATACACACACAGACACACACAGAATGGTGTCAGACGGAAACATAATCAGTCAAAATCAAATCAGATCATATCACCAATCAATTACAGATGGTTAAAGGGTATACCGAACCACCAATAAGATTACAGATGTACCCTTCCAGAGAATTCGCAGACACAGATACTTACCCACCAATCGGCATCTTCCTCCCCCAGAACCACCAGCAGCTGTCCCTCTGTGAAGCTGAGCTCGTCGTGGTGGTCTGCTACACAGTCATACAGGGCCTGGGCTCTCCGCACCCTGGGTCTGGGCTTCACGGGGAGAGAAGAGAGGGACGCCATGTCATGGTGGTGTTGGCTGAATTGGGCTTTAGATGTTTGGTTCAAAAAGTTCACCACATGAATCCTGGGAAGTGCTTCTCCAATTAGATGGTAAGGGGAAACAGGAGATTGGAGTCTTACACCTAAACACAGCCTTGCATCAAGGACAACAAACTAGACTGCTCTAGACTGTTCTCAATGACAGCCATCTTAAAACCTACCTTTTCACCCTAGCCTACTCAAATTAACTCAAACGCCCCTTACCTCTACAACATTTCTGTCAAATTTTACTGTAGTTTGTATTGCTGTCTTGTCTCGACCTGTTCTCCTGTTATCCGTTTGTCTTGTATTTCTGTTTTATTTGCCTGTTCTCTTGTTGTGAAGCGTCTTTGGGTGTAAGAAAAGCACTATATAAATAAAATGAATTATTATTATTATTATTATTATTAGACTGTCAACATGAAGCCCAGATTAGAGGAGGAGCTAGACGTTTTAGGCAAATCCTGTCCTGAATGTTAGTCCTCTCTATGTAAGATCGCAAACACAAATGATCAAACACAAACACATTTGTTCTTCCCCTGGATGCAACCAAACTGCCTAGACAAACAAGGACATGCACACACAATCACAACAATGTGTAGGGTTTGAATAACAAGCAGCTAATAGAGAAAGAGACATTAGGAAATTAAGACTTAACAACTAAGAATTTTGAAGAAAAAAATATAAATTCTTCTTTAGGGGTAAATCCTTCAAATGGTACGAAATGTCACTTTATGGGAAAACAAAAACAAAACTTGCCCCTCTAGGGTGCAAACAACTATACTATACAAATAGTAGCATTGATCTCCTAACTGTCTGGAGTAGCTCACAGCGCTACACAGAGTTTGAATTACCATGGGTGCACTTTACTACCAAGGTAAAAGCCATTTTGACTTTGATTCGTAAACTTAACCTACCTGCTGACTGAAGAATTTAGAAATATGCGTATGCCTTTTTTAATCTTATTCCTAACCTTAACCTCACTATTGTATGGAAAACTTGTGCTAGCCTATGAAAAACAGGCACGCCCAGTCTATATATTTTTTTAACACTAACTATGGATTTAAGGTGGCTTAATTTTGGTTGCATTGACAGTACATACACCACATGGCCAAAAGTCAGTGGACAGCTGACCATCACACCGCTTGTTGGACATCCCATTCTAAAACCATGGGAATAAATATGAACTTGAACACTTTACGGCTATAACAGTTACCACTCTTCTGGGACGGCTTTCTAAAAGAAAGTGGAGGTTGTCTTTGGAATTTGTGCCCGTTCAGCAAAAAGACCATTTGTGAGGTCAGGTCATCTAATTCCTCCAAAATATCTTCAATGGGGTTGAGGTCAGGGGTCTCCGCCAAATTTAGGAACTATGCATTCCGTTAGGTAGCGTTCTACTGGCATCCACCAAACCCAGATTCGTCCATCAGACTTCCAGATAGTGAAGCATGATCGCTCAAAATAACACGTTTTCACTGCTGAGTCCAGACGCTTTAAAGTTTACAACACTCAAGTAGACGCTTGGCGTTGCGCATGGTGAGGTGAGGTTTGTGTGCAGTTGCTCGGCCATGGAGACCCATTTCATGAAGCTCCCGACGCATAGTTCTTGTGCTGTACTCTGTAGTGAGTGACGCAACAGATAGTAGGTATGTATATCTATCACTCAGCACTCGTTGGCCCCACTCTGTGAGTTGGCGTAGTCAACCACTTCGTGGCTGAGCTGGTGGTATATATAGTATATATACATTTCTATATACTATGTGTGGTACCATCCCCTAACGAGAACACGATGAATGGGGTTTGAAGTAAATTAGGATGTGGAAGGGAATGTTAGCTCAAAACAGTAACTACATGTTTGTATCATCCATATTCTCACCAGAGATCTGCGGGGTAAAGGATGAGGGGTGTGGCCTCCGCCGTTCGTATCCAGACTGAGAGAACGGTGATTGGTGGGAGAGCTGAGGGGAGGGGCTCGGCTGCAGGGGGGCGTCATTGGATAGAGGAAGTGGGAGGAGTTATTGTCTTCATCCATCCGAAACCCTGTGAAGAAATTCATAGGCTACTGATCTGGAGTCTGTACTGTATCCACACACACACACACACACACACACACACACACACACACACACACACACACACACACACACACACACACACACACACACACACACAAAGATGAGAAAATAATAGGTAAGATTTGATCATACCTCTTTCAGGTACTTCGGCTAAGGAGTTGAGGCTTGTTGCAGGATATTTAGGAGATCCTGAGCTGTAGAAGAGAGAGAGAGGGAATGGGATAGGAGGTAAAAGAACGCCATGTTTGGAAATGTAAAATGCATTCCGCGTGATGTTAAAATTATTGGAAAATCTTTCGATGCCACAACCACACCAATCGACACATGTATGGTGCAAGTTAGAATACCTGACTCACTGACCCAGTTGAAATACATAACCCCAACCCTAATCTTTTAAGCAAGAGCAGGAAAAAAATATAAACCAAAAAAAAACGAAGCAAATTAACCGAAAAAGTCAGTGGTGCCAAAATGTCTGGCCGCAACTGTGAACGATTTTGTCTGTCCATTCTTTGTATTTTGTTAGCAGCAGATGTATCTTCTGTTCTCCTAAATTCCAAGAGTCTTTAAACTGTGCACACTGGACGCTCTTGTCCGAATACATTTCTGACGCGTAATTCTTGCTCTCACCAGCAGAGGGAAGTAGGAGGGTAGTTTTCAGTAGTATCTGAGTATTTGGTCCATGCCTTAAAACTGAGCCAATTGTCACAGCATAACAATTGTGTAATTGAAATATTTTGCGTAGTATTGATCCCATTGGATACTCACACACACTTCTGGAAGGAGGATTCTGGACCACCATACACTCTTGGACTGGATGACAACCCGTAGTCTTTACACACACATACATACATACATACAGCCATGGAAAGAAAATAGCAGTTAACAAACAAGTCTGTTGTATCTGTGTGTCTATGTATATGAACCTGTGTGTTTGGGATGGAATGCGGGCGCTTCCTGTGTGCTAGTGTCTGTGTGTTTGTGTAACAGAGTAAAGTGTGCATGCCTCCCACCTGTCTTGCGGTGTGTGTGGGGACTCTGAGGAATGGGTGGGGAGGGTTCGGAGTAGGTCCTCTTGTGTCTGATGGCCAGCGGGGGAGGAGGGGTACTCCTCTTACTGCTGCTACTGGGGGGGAGGAAGACATCCCCCCAGCCCTCCCCCTCCATCTCCCCCTCAGGCGGGGTGACAGGGGGAGGAGGGGGAGGCACGCTGGGGGCTGCAACAGAAACACAACAGAGGTGTGGGAATACAGGTGATGCTGGTCTGTTGTCACACTGCCCACACAAGCAGAGAATTGAGCCTGTACTGGTTTATTTCACTGTAGGTTAGTAGGTCAGAATTAGCTGAACCAGTATGGTACTGGTAAATGCTAGGTCAGCACTAAACTGAACCAGTATAATACTGGTAAATGCTAGGTCAGCACTAAACTGAACCAGAGAGCTACATGACGGGACATTGTTTAGGATAACTAAGCCAACCATTCTGTGAACACATAAACAAATGAAACAAGCTGTGCTAACCTTTGACCCTTGGGGGTAGCGGGGGTGCTGGGGAGGAGGGGGGTGGCGGGGGAGGGCTATCCAGGCTGCGTGTGTGAGAGTTGGTATGCTTGTTCTCCCGAGCCATGGCCAGCCTTCGTCCCACGCTGAACAGTCCACCTCTCTCCTTCTCCCCTCCTCCTCCTCCACCGACGGACGCCAGGGCAATGGAGGAGGTGGTGGTCAGGGTCTGGTAGAAGCTGAAAGGTCGTGAACAGGAGGAGCGCTCTTTCTTCACGGGGCCTGTCTGGGGGTGAACACATTCAGATTCAATACCCATAAATATACATCCATCATCCATAGCATATTAAAGAGAAAGCACGGTTGTGAACTCCATGTGGCTTACTGTTCCCGTTAAGGATACAGGCAGGCACATAGCTTCAAGCGCTGCAGGCGGTACGGGGAAGGGTAAAGGTCAACAGAGCCACGGGCCCCCTGATTAAAAGGTCTAGCCACGACATGCACAGGTATTGAATATGGACGTGAAGGCATCACATTCGTCTAAAAATCATACGCTCTGAACTTAAAGTGGGCTATGTGATAAAATAGGGTGCTTTTCCACCACTTTGTGCTTTCCGTGGTGCTGATCGACTAATACGCTACAGGTGTATTGTCGATCAGTGTCCATGCTGAATGTATGGGTTAGCTTCAAATATGCCCTTAGGTTTTGATTTGCTGTTACAATGCTTAGCAATTAACATCCTTATCAACAAAATTATGTGTGTTTTATTTATTTATTGATGTTATCAAGGCTATAATACGGAAAGATGGGTGGTGATAGGGGCCCGGAATGTTTTTGTGCACCCGGGCTCATTAAGTAACGCCACTTGATACAGGCATGGCCTTGTGCCATGTTTTTCAAACTACCTTATCTTCAAGTTCGTCGTCACTCTCATAGGGGTCATCATGGCGAAGCCGCCATTCATACTCCACATGGACATGCACGTTGAACAGGTTGGCTTGGGACTGCTGGATCTGAAAACAAAACAACAATACTGTCAGTCAACTACAAACAGCAACCTAGCCATGTTGTACCTCAATACTGAGGTCGGATTAAGAGCAATAATTGAATGATGGTCAATGATGTTAATATAATTTGGTGATGTTGAAGATTATGAGGAAGGGAATATTGGTGATATATTATGAGTAGGGCTTGAAATTGGATATTGGTGTCTATTGATTCCCCTTGATGCAAATATTAGTAGGCTCTTGATTTTCTTTCAGGTGTGTATTGCATTGAAGACCTTTCAGACACACGCTCTACAAAATTGTTTTCTCGTGTTGTAATGAAGTTATGGTGGAAAAGAAAAAAACGTTAGAAGGTGTGAGTGCATTTAAATATATATTTATATAAATATAAATATACATATCTATTTGCTAAATTTCCACCACAAGCAAAGGTGGCAATACAAGTATGTCGAAGCATTTATCTACAGTCTTCAGTTAAATAACATTGATGCAGTCTTTATGGTTTCACATATCTCAAGATAGATAGAAGAACTGATAGAAGAACTGATGGATGAGTGTGGAGCGTGATTGAAAAAGGATCCAGAAAGACAAACCTCCCCCTGATGTCCAACCCTAGTAGGAGTCTATTGATGATGATGAGGTGGGTGCACTCACCAGTTCTTCACAGTGTGTGTGTTTCAACTTGCGACTGATATCCATCGCTGTTTCTCCCAGTTCATTCTCTAAAACAGCAGAAACAAAGACAAATAAACAAATAGCTTGCTTCCATTGGTCAATGCCTCTGAGCTAACATTTCTGGAGTGAATTCATAAATCTGACTCTGGCTATAAGTAAATTGTACATATTTTTAATAGACAGTAGTAAAGAGAACTCCCCTAAACATGTCTTTCTCTGAGTACCATGGGCCCATGTAAAGTCAGTGTGTGTCAGTGTGTTTGAACTCACTGAGGTGGGTGTTGGCCTTCGCCCTGAGCAGCAGTTTAAGGCACTCGGTCTTGTTGTGGAGACAGCAGTAGTGGACAGTGGAGTTCCCTCTGGTGGTCTGGGTGTCCACGTTGGAGCTACATGTCAAACACACAAGCACCCCAATGAAGGATCCTTTCACATGCTGTAGCAGCAGCGAATGGGATTTGGGTTGATTCACAGCCTAATGAGAACATTATGCACTGTAAATGGTAGTTCATATCAAATTGTGATTTTAAAATGTAGTGTGAAATGTTATGTGTGATTTGTACATAAATACTTTTTACTCATGTTTTTCTAATTATTGCACACAGAAATAATAATGAAATATAAACTATTACATATTACATATATGCATACATACATACAGACACACATTTTGAACTGTATCGTCGTTATTGAAAGTATTTCTTGTCCATATACCTTAAAAGTGTGTACTTTAATGAGTTTACCCACCAGTTGTGAACCAAGAAGTCCACCATGTGCAGCGATGTTCTGTCAGCCAATAGAACGGCCAGATGGAGGCCTGTCTCCCCTTTCTCCTAAACGCATAGCGACAGACAAAGGGATTAGATTGAGAAGCAGTTTGGGTTTTCTGTGTCTAGGTCTCTGTGTGGATGTGCTACCTGTACGTAGGTGTGTAGAGGCTGGCTCAGGTCCAGTCTTTGGGCGTAAAGCTGTATGAGTGTGTAGATGTCTTTGCTCCGTACTGCCTCCTGCAGGTTCTTCCTCAGTGTTGCAGGAGAACTGTTGGAGCGCCGGGCAAACTGGCCCTCCATGTACTTACACAGGATGTAGTCCTTACGCTCCAACCTGGACACACACACACACAGTTAAAGACTTTCTCACTTATTGCAGACTTCTGATGAGTACTTACAAGCACTTACAAGCTGGAGAGACCCAAACACACATGCACATGCACACGCACATGCACACATACACACACACACACACACACACACAGTTTGGCTCTGGTCCAATTGCTCTGCTATAAATGAACTAACATGCCACTGTGGATCCATAACGGAGGCAGCTGTCAGTCACTCACATGTCGCTGTGCTCAGTGGGCTTGGAGGAGGGGCTTAGCAGGTTGGCCTCCAGGATGTCATTAAAGCCAGAGTTCCCCACGTTCCTCCCCAGCTAGAGGAGACACAACGCAGGAGAGACCAGGAAGACAAACCGGCAGGACAGGAAAGGAATATTGAAAACATGGTGTTAAAGAGATGAACAGAAGGAGGGTTCAAGAAGTTGTAAATAAAGTATCTCCCATTTTCAAGCACTGTGGCAGATTTAGTCTGGGTTACAGGTCACAGGGGTTACAGGTCACTAGGGCAGACACTAGTAGAAGTACACAGTGTGTACTATATACAGGGGGCTAGGGGTTATAGGTCAGACTCACCAGGAGCTCGGAGGTGCCCAGTGTGTCCAGGGAGAGGGACTGGATCCTGGAGTAGTGGACGCCCATCTCCCGGTGGATACCGGAGCACTCGATACAGGTGAGGATGCCCAGGTTGGTGGAGATCCAGCTGGGGTCTGGATAGACAAGACAGACAGACAGACAGACAGACAGACAGACAGACAGACAGACAGACAGACAGACAGACAGACAGACAGACAGACAGACAGACAAATACACAGACAGACAGATGAATACACAGACAGATAGACAAACAGGTAGATGAATACACGGGCAGACAGATAGACAGACAGAGAAATAGACAGACAGGCAGACAGTTGAATAGACGGACAGACAGACAGTCAGGTAGATGAATACACGGGCAGACAGATAGACAGATGAATAGACAGACAGACAGATAGACAGACAGGCAGACAGATGAATAGATGGACAGACAGACAGACAGAGGAACATCAAAACTGTGTTCACTGTGCAGTCTAGCTTAAAAACTAGCAGATGGCTTTTGGCTTTGTTAATGTGCTCAGCCGACTAATGAGCACATCAGGGAACACCACTGGAGCTCCTGCACTCTGTTTCATCATGGGGAGAGATGAACACATGAGCAGTGATCCAGACAGTTATTCCACTACGGCTGCTCCCCATCAGTGCTGAATCAGTGTTCCTGGATCAGCTGTACCTGGTGCTCCACAGTCACAGACCCTACCCATCAGTTCTGAATCAGTGTTCCTAGATCAGCTGTACCTGGTGCTCCACAGTAACAGCACTACCCATCAGTTCTGAATCAGTGTTCCTGGATCAGCTGTACCTGGTGCTCCACAGTAACAGCACTACCCATCAGTTCTGAATCAGTGTTCCTGGATCAGCTGTACCTGGTGCTCCACAGTCACAGACCCTACCCATCAGTTCTGAATCAGTGTTCCTGGATCAGCTGTACCTGGTGCTCCACAGTCACAGACCCTACCCATCAGTTCTGAATCAGTGTTCCTGGATCAGCTGTACCTGGTGCTCCACAGTCACAGACCCTACCCATCAGTTCTGAATCAGTGTTCCTGGATCAGCTGTACCTGGTGCGCCACAGTCACAGCAGGCGTTGTTCCCCGGCATCCGTCTGATGTCATCAGTGATGGCCCTGGTGAGGTCCTCCAGACTGTTCTCCCCTCCACCTCCTCCTCCACCTCCTCCTCCGCCTCTCCTCCCGCCGTCCAAGGCTGCGTTCAGAGCCTCCTGTTTGCTGTTGCTGAGCACAGAGATCCACCTATGCACAGATCCCACATGCTCTTACCAACCGGCCAGACACGGACACAGACACCACACACACACCCTCTATCCATTTCATAGTGATGCATGCACCTGACATAGGCCTCTGGCCAGCAATGATTTACAACAATAACACAAACGACAAAAAGGCACGGCTGCATAACAAACTGTTTTCACAACCTCTAAGAAAAGGTTTGTCTCTTCCGTGTGGAACGGCTATCATTGGGCCCTACGGACGTAACCTAGGCAACCAAAACAAAGAATGATGGCTGTGTCCTAAATTCGCCAGAAGGCTTTTCAGACTACGGTTAAAGGTTCCGCCAACATCCTTAATGGTGGCGCCATCTTAAACTCTTAAGTTCTGTTAGGGACGGGTCTGACATTATGTTCTTGAGGATGTACACGGAGGAATGACAGAGGAATGTTTTCACAACTTTATAAAGATGGTTCAATGTAGGGGGAGAGGTCCTTTGGGAACGGCTTCACATACTCCCTCACACACAATCAAAATTCAAAGACACATATACAAACACACACACACACACACACACACACACAGCTCGAGCAGCCTGGCCCCACAAGGGACACCGTTCCAACAGCACATGAGCTGAACAACGTGATATTGAGGCCATCACAGAAAGAGGCTCTGGGAGCTTTCTTCACAAAAACAAAAACATGTTTATGTTTCCCTCAAACAGACTCTGGGGCTTGACTGAGGTACTCTCTGAGAGAGGAATGGTTAAGGAAATATCCAAAATGGAAAGTTACTTACGCCATACATTCTGGCTCGTCTTCAGCAAGGAAGTGATATGTACGGTTATCTGGAAGACAGAGTGAGGACAGTTTTAACATGAACTAACTGTACGCACAGTGTGTGTGTGTGTGTGTGTGTGTGTGTGTGTGTGTGTGTGTGTGTGTGTGTGTGTGTGTGTGTGTGTGTGTGCGTGTGTGTGTGTGTACGCGTGTGTGTGTTTCTTACGGGAGATGAGGTTGAAGCACTTCTTGTCCTCCAGGCTGGGTTTGACCTGGCAGGTGAGGAGGTTGAGCTTGGCTGGAGGCTTGTTGGGCTGGGAGAGGTCAAGGGTCAGAGTTAAACAGGAGAGGGCAGGGTATTACAACAAGCATCACAGATGATACAATTATCTATAGGGTATGACGAGGATCAACACACACACACACACACACACACACACACACAGACGAGGACATAAAGAAAGAGACCGAGACAGCGTCCTTGTAATGAAATGACAACACATCCTCCCTGCCATTGAGTGGGTGTCGTGTGGACTCACCGTTCCATGAGCGATGGTCAGGTAGCAGTTCTGCACCATACACTTCCTTTTCTGCCACATCTTCCTCAGCCTGAGGTGAACAACACACACACACGCTCTTAAATGACTGAAGGAGTAAGAGCAATGACCAGGTTGATGAGTATAGAAAAGGAAAGAGACCCCCCCCATGTACCCGTCACTCTTCTTGTAGAGGAAGCCACTCTTCTCTGTCCCATACTGTTTGTTCCCTTGCAGCTGGTGCATGCTGTAGGCTGCCTGTCTGCTTATGGAGTCCTGGTACACACGCATAGGGGACCCGATTTTCATTGTTGATAAAATACGGTATTGCAAAAAAACATCCTATGTCTAGCATACACATGTGCAAGTACGGGCAAGATGCATGACGTTGGCCAAAGTGTGGGATGACACTAGCAGCTGTCATGTTCCAGTGGCATGCCGGCACTGAGGCAGACAGCTGCTTACAGTAGAACATTACATGATCTCCTATCCTAGGTAAAGCAAACAACGACGGTTTCCACTGACAACATGCAGTTCTATATAAATGTATTCAGTTCACCACAAACGTCAGAAGAGGCTCCACAGATACTGACGGACACTGATAAAAATGAAGAAGTCAACTCCCGAGTCAACTTAGGAAACGACAGCGTCTATGAAGTCAGAAATCAACGTGGGCATGCAAAGAGTGACCAAGCACAGCTCATTTCACACACAGCACAGCCGAGCAGGATGCATGTCAGAACAAACAGAACTCACTCTCCGCGCCTGTGAGATGAGAAGGCGTGAAATCAAAACCACTCGGTTAGAAAACACAACCATCTCTGCTTGAGCACAACTAAAAACCCCCTCTAGGAATACGGGCTCCTGTCTACTGATATGTTACATTGACCAGTAATGTTCGCTAAAGCAAACCTTTACGTCATACCACCCTACCAGCGCTCTGTCAATATAAACTCCCAACCTAAATGGCAGACCGATACTCGAAGAAAACCACAAAGAGATATGCAGGAAATAGCTAACTTCTAACTATAACTGCCTGTGTTCTGGGGGACAGCATAGGCCCAGTCTAGTGGGGGTCAGGGTTCTGAAGGTCCTAGGTCCTACCTGTTCCTGCTGCACTGAGGGTCGTAGCTGGTCTCTGAGGGAACACAGCCGCCTCTTCTCCTCGTCGTGCCGCTGCTTGATCTGAACACACACACACACACACACACACACACACACACACACACACACACACACACACACACACACACATACACCTATTACTAGAATCAGCTCACACTCCCACCAATGTTTTTACTAATAGAATCCTCCCATACACATTCACACACACACACACACACACACACACACACACACACACCCCGCCACACACACACACACACACATATTCCTCCCTGCACATCCCAGACCTTGCTAATTGGTCTGGTCATTCCCCATAGCAGTCAGTACTCAGAGTGCTGTGACTCACTGTGGCCAGTGCTCCAGTCAGGTCCTCCATGTACTGTCTCATCCTCCCCGAGGTCGACACACACTCCTGCAGGAAACTGACACGCACACACGGTCAAATACTACAATTTAAGCGTGGCATGTTTGTGTGTGTGTGTGTGCGTATGTGTGTAGACCTACTTGTACTGGGAATGGTAGTGTTTGATGAGATTCTGCAGCAGATCCACCCCTCTCTTGGTTTTAATCTCGTTCACCTTGATAAGGAACTAGAGGGAGAAAATGAAAAAGAAAAATAGAGAAAGGAGACATGAAAATATGTTGAGATCCAAAGACAGAGTGAGTAAAGTGTTATAATAGTGTAGGGCTGTATCATCCTGTATTAACACACACACACACACACACACACACACACACACACACACACACACACACACACACACACACAAACACACACACACACACCCACACACACACTGGTAGGATAGGTGTTGTCTCTCACCTCACACATGTGCATCTGGAAGGTCCTCCTCTCCTTCTCCAGCTCCTCAGCGATCTCTCCTCCACTCACCTCCGTGCGCACCATCCCATACTGCTTGGCGAGCTCCCGCTTCTCCTTCTCTATCTTGTTACTGATGCACACACACACCGCACACAAACACACACACACACACACACACACACACACACACAAACACACACACACACACAAACACACACACACAGATCTATATTGGTTGGATTCCCTCCACTGGGTTTGCTGATGGTGAATGTTCCTGGGCCACATCCATTGTTTTCCCTCTCCATTCAAGCACGGACAGAGTGAGAACTTGGATAGGTGCAGTGGCATTCAACACCCCAGACCACTATGCTATGCTACCAAGGCCGTGACCACAATCTCATGACACCTCAGCAAACCTTCCCTCAATTCCTCTGAAGGTCTCCTGAAACCACTGGGTTCTCCTGGGCCATAGTGTCCAGTGGTGGCCAAACCGAATGGACTGAGATTGGCCTATCGTCATGAGGAACAGGGAAGAGGACTTATATTGGAGGAGCCACAGCAGCAGGTCAGGTGGATTCTGCAGTGTAAACACCCTGAGGCCTTATATGTGTGTGCGTGTGTGTGTGTGTGTGTGTGTGTGTGTGTGTGTGTGTGTGTGTGTGTGTGTGTGTGTGTGTGTGGAACCCAGGAGAGGGGGAAGTTAGACCCGGTGGTGACACAGTCAGAGGGGAGTGTGACCGTCACTGGGCTCTGAGAGTGGAACAGAGAGGCTGTCTCGTCTGGGTTAAATAAAACACGTCCCCTTTCTGATGGGAATTTACTGACCCTTACATTTATATTTCCTGCACACAACCTCACAATCGCACATGTAAGCCTCGGTGACCTTTGAGTGAGAACATTTCTCAGACTAGTTATACCATAGGGACAGTGGTTGTCACAGGACGGGGGTGACCCCTTTACCTTAGGGTCTGCGGGACAGACCAGCAGGAAACAAAGCGGTGGGTCTCTCTCTTGTGTCAAAATGACCCTTGCTCACCAAACACAGAAAGGATAGGATGGAAGTATCTGACTGTGCATTTCCACCAGAAGACAAGGAGGAAGTCCCAGGGTGTGGTCACACCCCTCAGAGATATGGGGCGGCCTTCCTCTGTCTAAACAGGATGTCTAACCACTGATCGGTAAAGATTACCAGGGAGATAACCCGGCCCTTGAGCAGCATCTAGACGAAACAAACGCTCGTTTCCTACCATGTCATGCCGAGGCAAACACCACAGCTGAAGCAGCCAGAGAAAGTCTGCATGGGCTGTTGAGCCTGGTTCTTAAGACACTGGGCTTAACACTGTAGCTAGTTACTGGTTGCTTCTAAAGACACTGTAGCTAGTTACTGGTTCCTCTAAAGACACTGTAGCTAGTTACTGGTTGCTTCTAAAGACACTGTAGCTAGTTACTGGTTCCTCTAAAGACACTGTAGCTAGTTACTGGTTATTCTAAAGACACTGTAGCTAGTTACTGGTTCTTATAAAGACACTGTAGCTAGTTACTGGTTCCTCTAAAGACACTGTAGCTAGTTACTGGTTCTTCTAAAGACACTGTAGCTAGTTACTGGTTCCCTCTAAAGACACTGTAGCTAGTTACTGATTCTTCTAAAGACAATGTAGCTAGTTACTGGTTCCTCTAAAGACACGGTAGCTAGTTACTGGTTCCCTCTAAAGACACTGTAGCTAGGGCCAGGAGTCTGTCGGCTGAGGGGAGCCAGCTGTCTCTGTGACATGGCTGCTCTAACATCCGACCCAGCAGGCCATGAGAAACCATGAATGTCCTTTATCGTTTGGCAACGTGGCTCTGGCGAACGGTCGATGTTGGTGTAACCAGAGGTCGGCTCACATTGGGATGTCGGAGTGAGGGACATCACAAGCTATAAATGTGCACACACACAAACATACACATGGACACACACAAGTACACAGGTAGGATTTAGCGCCCTTACAATCGGCTCTCGTAGTCCCTCCAGGCTTTGTCGAATGGCTTCTTCAGATCCTGTCAGAGAAGAAAGAAGGACAGAATGAAAGAGGAAGGGTTGGGGCTTGACGGCAGGATGTATGTCAATACATCCTACTGTCCTGAACCACTGGGCTGTTGATGTGCTGCAGTGCGGGGCTGGACAGACTTACCCCTTTGACCTCCCTCAGGTCCCCTTTGACCAGAGAATCCAGGAAGAAGTTTATGTTGTGGAGCATGCTCTTCAGCTGGTAGGGAGTGCACACAGACACATGCACAAGCACACACACACACACACACATACACAGACATGCACACACATACACACACACCACAACAAAAACAAGAAGTACAGAGAGACAAAGCAAACAGTGAGTGATTCCATCTCCATTTCAGATTTTAACTGCACTGTACTTTCAGTTTGTAAAAGATTTTGTTTTTGTTGATGTTTTTGCTTTGGGAAACATTCCTCTACTGCCTTCATATAACAGGGTGCCAGAGGTTCTCAGATCATTCCCCTCCCTACCCCTGTCCCCATTTATCCTTCTCTGTTGTCTCCATTACTCCTTCTCTGTTGTCCCCATTACTCCCTCTCTGTTGTCCCCATTACTCCCTCCCAGTCTCCCGGCCTCCCTGTCCCGATTTCTCCCCTCCCTCCCTGTCTCTATCCCTCCCTACCCGTCTTCATCCCTCCTCGCTGTCTCCCTCTCTGTCTCCCTCTTCCACTCACCAGGTTCCTCATGGGCGTCAGCAGTTCCTTGGAGAACTCGGCAAAGCGGGTAAAGGCGGACGCTACTTCCTCCTCGCCGTTTGACTGGCAGTTGAAGGACAGCTTCTCCATAGAGCTGATGTACTGCTCGAGGTGGGAGATGTGGTCTGGGGAGACACCGATGGAAGGGAGGGAGTAATGCAGGGCGGTAAGGAGAGAAGGGGGTGTGGGAGGTGTTAAAGTGTTCAAAACGAAAGCCATTGGGGTTGACAGAGTGCTTGTTAGGAGACAGTTACAGCATGTGAATACAATACACAATACACATCTGTTTGTATGTGTGTGTGTGTGTGTGTGGGGGGGGGGGGGGTTAGTATGTTTACCTTGACCTGAGGCATGTTTGGCTTTAGCTGCTTTCTTCATCTTCTGAAGCACCATTCTGTCGTTGTCAAGGGCCTGAGACACACACGAGACTTTGTGTCAAACGGCAGTCAAAGACTCAGTGCACTCCTTTTTAAGCTTGAATAATAAACAGCTTCTTCGATTGTTTTTGGCTGGTAATACGTCAATCCCTTTACACACACTCAGGTAGAAGGATTCCATTGAGAACTGTGTGCTTGTCCTTGTGTCTGTCTGTTGGTCTGTCTGTCTGAACCAGGTCATAAATCCTCATGGTGCCTTTACATAACACAAAACTCATAATGCATTCTGCCCTTCACTCAATATGACAGATGCTGGGATACAAGCACTATGACACACACACACACACACACACACACACACACACACACACACTCCACAACATAGAGCAATGTTAAGAAACAAACTCACTTATGAAGACCAGCATATGTACATTAGTTACATACTTAAGTAAATTAGTCCTTATGTACTCACTCACTTGTGTAAGAACTATTTACACTCACACAGAGAAACACCACAAACACACACACACACACACACACACACTGTACATGAGGACTTGAGACAGGGACAGAGGAGAGGAGACATGAGAACAGTTAATAAGGGTAATGAGGGCATATCCAGGGGCAACCAGCTGACTGACCAGGGGTGGCTATGCTGTGCTGGGCAGCTAGGTCAGGGGGCGTATTATCACATACATACACACACACACACACACACACACACACACACACAGAAACACCATTCTGCCTATTAACACAATGCCATGTCCACTAGTCTACAGAGAGCAGAAGGAGAGGGAAAGAAAAGGAGAGCAGAAGGTGAGGGGGAGACAAGGACAGGAGAGGGGGAGAGAAAAGGAGAAGAAAAGGAGGGGGAGAAAGGGAGAGGAGAAGACCAGAGGGTCTTAGCGCCAGGTCTTAGCCTGGCTAATATTACCCAAAGGGTGGTCACACAAAATATTGATTTGATTTAGATTTTTCTTCTTTTCATTCACTTTGCGTGCTGTTAATTGATAGAAACAAAACTATTTACATTTCTACTTTTGAAAGCATTCTTACTTTACAGCACCCCCAACCCACCTGCCTAAAACCATTGCACAGTACTGTACTTTAGCTACATTTCCACCAAGCATTTTCCGTATAGTACCCTTGAAGCTATTACCTAACCCTAGATCTGTTTCGAATTTCCACCGCAAACAGCTAGCCTTAAATCTAGGCGGGGTTCATAGCCAAAAAAACTAAAACTTAAAAGAATTTGCCTCCGTTGTGAGGTGCTTATAGTGGTAGTCTCTGTCGCAATCGATGGGATATTTCTAAATGTGTGCATTGAGTCTAGCAGTTCTTTTAAGTGTAGTGTTTCTAGCTCCACCTTTAAGTCCTGGGTCAGTAGGAACCTCGACAGATTAGCTGCAAAAAACAGGACGGTTATTTTTCGTGTCATCCACAACATTTGCCAATGGAAACGCAACTTCCAATGTGTCACGAACTGAACTTAACCCGAAGTTGACTGTTTGGTGGAAACTAACGATTAGATACTTGGACTTTGTCTTTGACATAACCCCTGAGTTACCCCCCAACACGCACAGGCCCCCATAGCAGCCAGGGAACAGGGTCAGCAGCGCTCTGCAGCACCCTGAATCAGACTGGGGGTTCAGTGCCTGGCTCCTGGGCACAGGGGCAGTGTTAGACACCCGCAGAGGGGTTGCTGCTGTGTTGGCTCTACTGTCATGGTTGGATTCCCTCCTCCTTCCTGTCTCCCACCAGGCCTCATCTACCCACCAATCAGGGGCTTCCTGGGTTCTATGGATGATGACAAGGCAAAGTCAGAGATATCATATTTGACATTTGATTGTTATTGCTTTGACTATCTCTTCCTGGCATGGATTCTGCAGCTCCATACACAGTCAAATGATATTGAGTAGAAGAGGTTGTTTCAATAGATGAGCATTTGTTCACCTAAACCTAGCCTTCACTGAAGCCTACGGGCTCCGTTTGCAATATTGCATCAAAAGAGTTGGTTTTAGAATCCAGGACCAGAGTTCTCTTCTCAAGTTGACAGTCCAATTACACGCCCTACAAAAACTCTCAAACCTACACTAACACACACTCCCAAACACACACACACACATCCTGTACCTGTGTGTACACACTCTGCACACCCAGGGGTTTTCCACTAGCCAGTTGCTTTCCTTCCAACCATGAGAATGACTGACTAAACTACTGCCTCGCCTTTCAACTGCTTGGCTAACACTGACAGGGCCGCCCACAGCTATGGGCGAGCTGGGTGGTTTGCCGAGCCTTTGGGGGCCCTGACGCTATTGATTCAGTTCAACTTTGTTTCATCTATTTTACCAATATGATCAGGTCTGGTTTCATCATAATGTTTGACAATACTAGTGCTTCTAATTTATTATTGTATATTCATTGCAACACAAATAAAACAGTTTGTAAAATCTGGACCATTTTGCATCTCCCACAAATACCAATGAGTTGGAATATTACCCAAGCCCCCCAAGCTACAAGCACTCTTGTCTTAATGTCGAAAATTAATAAAAAGATGTAGTTGTCATGGCACCAGATAATGAAAATAGCGTATCAGGTGATGAGAAGAGACAGAGGAGAGAGAAAGACACAGGTAGGCTGCCTGAGTGAAAACATTGGTCTGGTTCACACATTAGAAGAACAAAAGGTTATTTTGCTAGTTAATTTACCAACCTAGCAATGGTGAGGGTTAGCAAGTCAAACCAGCTGCTTTAAAGAAAACGAATGCTAGCTAAGGTGAGATAAAGCAACTGACAGACAGTCATTTGGCTAGATAAGACATTCAGACAAGACAGACAAACAGAAAGAGTATAGATCCCAAAGGAAATGTCTTAGTAACAGCAGCTGAAACACTGCATAAAAACATTAGCTAAGGCACAGTGAGCTGGTCAAAATGAAAGAATTCGAAATAAATGGGAAATTGTTGGAGGCTTTTGCCTTTAGTGCCTTAACTAATCCTGTTGAATTGGTATTTGACTTGCATTTAAGATGTGTACTTCTTAGTCAAGACTATAATAAACTTAATTTAATGATTGATTCAAATGACTCATTATGTTTTATTAAAAAGTTCTCAAAGTTATTTTCTTATTTACAGTGCAATAGTCTTTAGCTCCATACATTGATGATGCTGTAAAGGACATCATTGGCATCACAGCCATGTTAGTCTTCACCTTCCAGAGAGTGGGTTAGTGCACCTCAATATCACAGTGTTTCTCCTTCACTTTCTACATAAACATTGAGGTGTTAACCTTCATGAAGCTTTATTAGCAAAGCCAGACACAAGAAATACTTGTTTATTAAAGTTAAAGTTTATTATTATAATTATATATGTATAATTGTATTATGTATTTTTGCTATATACTATGTAACTGCTGTATTATTTTTATTTGAATTAATAAAATACACAAAGATTGTAGTTGGTGTTTTTAAGTGTTCATGAGTCCCAAATGAGCCCACAACAACAATTTTGCCCAGAGCCCCTATCTGTCTGCACCCGGCTCTTGGCTAACCTGACTGGCTGACTGACTGGCTGACTGATGAACTGACTGCCTTGCCTTATTTGGTTGCATGTACAACTGTCTGGCTGATAGCTGTCTTTGTCCTCATCAGCGCCTGTGGTCAAGTCGACTTCCTCGTTTCTATGGAAACCACTTCCCCATTCAGCATTGAGCCATCTCTCTCTCCTCTCTTCGTTTCTCTTTCTCCTCCCCTTTCCCTCCCTAATCACAGATAATTACCCTTTTCAGACGAATAGAGCTGCACTATTCCTCTCATTCTGGCTCCTGACTCCCTATCGACTGTCTTTCCATGAAAACCCACTGGCGTAGTTAGGAGGGGGGAAAAGGGAGGGATTCGGGGTGTTCTAAATGGACTGGGTAAAGAGGGCTTTGTGGCACGGAATTCTGTTAAGCGTGCACTTTCATTGGTACACAGTAGCCACGCCCCTCTTAAAACCTAGTGGAGTTCAACATGGAGTTATTCTCTCCAGCAGGAAACAAAACAAATAGACATGCTGTTCATTAGCCAGGGAGGCGGGCCGAACAGGCAGACAGATGCAGACACACACCAAAGAAAGGGGAAACGGGTGCGGGGACAGATAGACTGTTGTCCACAGCTCTTTAAATAAACTGTTG
>CM030173.1:21989427-22004427 GCA_017639675.1 Aplochiton taeniatus
GCAAGACCATCTGACACTCATACAGCAGCAAGCGACCAGAGCAGGAGGAACTGAATTGATGCTCCAAAGGATGCGCGTGCGTAGGAGAACGGCCGCGCGCTGATGGCTTGGAGGCATAGAACTAGGTTGGAGAGGAGCGCGCAACTCCGCCCTCAGCACGCGCCTTCGCGGCTAATTATTGTAACTGTGTGTAAGAGAGCAGCTTTAGCCTAAGCTGCCCAGCACGGGATTCAAAGCGGAAGACCACTTGTAAACAACATCACCTTTGGTTTTAAACTGCTGCACACTAAGGACTATAATCGGAGGGGTCTTTGACACCTGCATGAACCTAAAATATCATGAAATATATGTATGTTTAGACAGTATCAACACTTTCGGTTGAATTAGCATTGGGCATAGCGGCCTAAATATTTTATTTTTGAATATTCAGTTAGTCCTATGTGAGTAATTTTCTCCCTCTTTATGACTCTCTCTCACACACACACAGTCCAGACAGATACATGCACACACACACACACACACACACACACACACACACACACACACACACACAAACTCTAAAAAGACGCAAACATGCACAGGCATAAGCGGTAAACCAGACAGGCACTGGCACAAACACATATCAAACACATTCACTGAGTCATTGAAAGTATATCATATAAGAACATTCTAATCATTCCCCTGAACTGATGGAAAAATCATAATTTAAATCTGTTATCTGCATGCAAAAAAGACATGGAAAATATCTGAAGTAATTTAATAAAATAATAACTAATATATTTTTGTATTACAGGTAGCTGTAACCATACAAAACGAGAACATAAGAAGAAAACACAATCAGGAAATTATCACTTTATTTGATTGAGAAATGTTTTACATTTTACATACATAATCCTATCTCTAACCTTCACACTAGTCTTATTATTTTATTGGATCTGGGCACAGTGGTGTATGATTCAAACCACTGCCTACAGTCAAGCCAATAGCTTTCAAGACAGCAACTTAAAGTTAAATTGTAATATTTCTGTCATGTTTCTTCAAATAATTTGAATCCAATTGAACAGATCGTTCTTCTACAGTTCGTTGTTCTACAGAATCAGTAGCTTGCGTTGCATTGTTCTGGACTTCAGCTCTTCTCTGGGGTCTTCCTCTGCCACTGATCTTCTCTTGGTGTGTGAATGTGCTATATTGCATTTGAAGGTCAGTTCCATATAGTCTCTCACAGTGTCTTCTGACCATGTGAAACCCACATAAAGCGCCGTGTCATAATCCTACCTTCACATTACTTCCCCAATAAACTACATCTCCCATTGAAACCTTTCAACATAATATCTGTGTTTGGATTGGCTGGTATGTCCTTGGTATTAAATAAAAATATGTCTACTAAATGTCTAAGAGTTTTGAACAGAGTGGTGATGGTGGTTGACGGGATGGGGGCGGGTTGAGGGGAGCTCAGCCGTGGATGATCAGGCTGCTGATCTGATTTGGGAGAGTGTACAAGATGAGGACCAGGAATATTGTCAGGATGGCCAGGATGAACAGAATTATGATGTACTTCTTGTAGTTCTTCCAGATGAAGAAGACAAAGGTCTTCAGGGGGTTGAGGAACCAGGAGAACGACAAGCTCGGTCGACTAGAGAGAAAGAGGAGAGGAGAGGTTATGATTGGGTGGTGTGTAAAGGATGCGGAACGGGGAATGGAGTAGTGAGAGGAGAAGGAGATGTGAGTGATACTGAACAATAGAAGCATAATGATAGGGTAGCTGGGTGGCAGGGCAATGAGACGGCAATGTCTTTGAGGGCAAATTCTAAGAAGAACCAACAAAAGATTGGTGTGTTTCTGTGTGTGTGAACATACAGACTGTATTTGCATGCGTGTGTGAGTGTGGGTGTGTGTGTGTGTCTGTCTTACTCGGGTTTGTCCAGAGGTTCTGGTTCCTTCCTTTTCCGTCCAACAGGAGCAGCCTCCGCCTCTTCCAGGGTGACCAGCTGCAGCTCAGCCTCCACTTTACCCTGCAACACACACACACACACACACACACACACACACACACACACACACACACACACACAGTGAGGTAAGTGGGGCAGAGCTGTGGATAAATATGTTTGAGTTAATGGATAAAGAGAACACTTAAAAGGGTAGGGGGGTAGAAGTCAACAAAGTGGACCGACCATCAGCAGAAAGATGTTTCCCCCACTGTCTGTGAACTGGATGTCCTCAGGCTTCATCTTACTGCGCTTGTCCTTCTTCTTGGTCTTCTTGCCGGACTTCTTCTCTTCCTCCTTCTCCTTCTCCTCCTTCTCGATGTCCTCTTGGCTGCGCTGGCGGATGAGGGGCCACCATCCCTTCATCCGTTTGGAGCGGAAGATGGAGAAGCGAGGCACCGCGCGTTCCTTGGCCATCTGAATGGTGCACTTGCTGGATGCCTTGGCCGCCCGAACCATGTCGCTTAGACGAAGCTCTATGGAGCCTGTACACACACACACACACACACACACACACACACACACACACACACACACACACACACAGCTGGCTTGTAAACCCCATTAATGGATAGATCAGGGTATTTTATGTTTTATGGATGTAATTTTAAAGCACAAAGAAGTAAAAATGTATTCTGCTTCAGTTAGTACCGTACCTACCCATTGGTAATTTACCATAAAAGCATATAACGATTAATCTGAATGAAAATAAACTCTGAAAAGCCTTTGGTTTTTCTTTAAAAATAAATGAATTAATTAAAGCAGGACAAAGGCGTTATTATCTTTTTTCAACCACAAAGACTAGTTAATTGACTTTGAGCGGGTCTTGTGACCGTTGACCTCTCACCCAGGAAGTCGTTGGAGCCAATGATGTCGTAGTCCCAGACCTGCAGGACCAGCACGGCTGGCTGACGGAATTCCGTTTTGTCCACGGAGAAGATGGATTCTTTCTTTTGGTACACAATCTCTTTCTGTCGGAGTAAAGAAGGGGGTTATGTATCGACAGCTGGAACATAAAGTCTGAATGTTATGCGTTGACGTGTCTGTTTGAGTGTGCGTACCTCAGTGGGTAGGTAAGAGAAACGGAAGACAAAGCGCCAGTTGAAATTGCCCTCGCCAGTCAGAGAGTTGAAGTGGACATCTGTCTCCTGCTTGTCATCCTCAAGGCCTTTGATCCAGCTGTGCATTCAGAACAAACACACAACAGCAATCGAATATTTTGCTACTGTTTGTTCAACTAATTTGGCCCATAAGAATTGGCCTGCTAACCAGTAGTAGAAGTATATGCACACTGTGTGTGTGTGTGTGTGTGTGTGTGTGTGTGTGTTGACCCTTTGACGTAGATGTCGCTGGACGGTGCTCCAGTGAAGGGGTTGATATCTGCCAGCACCACATCATCAGTGTTCCAAATGATCACTCGCAACTCGTAGCTATTACCATGGAGACAACGAAAAAAATAAAGCCTTGATGATTGAAAAATATGCAGCAACAAGTACTGTATAGTAAATGGTAGAAATGTCTGTCGCCACGGTAACGTACTCTATTGGTAGGCGGGGCTTGATATCAATAGGAGGAGGAGCTGGTACATCAACAGGAAACATGTCGATCCACATGTGAACAAAACCCTGAAAACAGAGAGGCAGACTGATGGGAAATACATTTGATTTCTGAATCGATGTGTTATTATCATCAGCATAGGTCTAAACAATGTACAGTCGGATTACATTTTGTGGGATTGAAATTACTTTGATATATCAACTGATTGAAAGGCATTATTTCACATTATTAAACTATAAATAATCAAACAATCGAAAAGTATTTAATTTAAATTACACGTTTTCAGTAAAGTATAATAAACCAGTGTATTACTTGGTACGTAAGTAAGTTTGTGTGTGTGTGTGTGTGTGTGTGTGTGTGTGTGTGTGTGTATGTGTGTGTGTGTGTGTGTTCTGGTCCTAATAATACACATGGCCTTGAACGTAAAGTCTCAACAATGAGTCTAAGAGTGTTCTAGCTCAGGAGAATAAAAGGAACAAATAGAAGTTTTGTTAAGAAATTACGTATCCACTTTATGAAAAACGGGATTTCACTTCTTCAAGAGATAAAATGACAATGAAAAATACCCGTGGCAGGCCAGGCTTGTCAGGGTTCATGAGGCACCTCATCTCCACATGCTCTGAGACCAGAGGGAGGGCGTTGGGGCAGAACTCCCTCATCTCCTCCCAGCGGTGGAGCACACTCAGTGCCTTGTGCTCCTCCATCTCCTCCTCCTCCTCCTCTGTCGTTGTGTTCTTTTTCAGCAGCTCTGAGGAGACACGTAATGTAGCCATGTAATCAAGTACTCATCACAAGTTCTCAAACAGTTATTAGTTAGTCTACTTCATCCATTGGATTGTAATGTGTAATCTAGTCATACTATTTATGGATCTCTTTGGTATAACTTAGGCCTATTGGTTTGTTCTTTGCTTTATACAAATAGTAAAACAAATCCAAAAGAATTATACAGTGAGAAAACCTTCTAAAAATGTAGTTGCACAAAGTATACACAATAGTTATGTCATTGCTTGAAATTATATAATCGCAAAGATATTACACAAATATTATCAGCAACAGTGAATGTATCTTTAGTAATGGAGAACACAATAATGACAGTATACAGCCATTGCTGAGTAGCAGTATTTTGTGTTGGTTTTCAGATGACATAACTTAAGGCATTGTCGAAGACCACCATTATTGCAACAGAAGCCACTCTGTGTGCACTTGCACACAAGCCCTGTGTGTCTCTTAACTTTAATAATACACCATTAGAATTGGCTTTATACTTATCAAAGTATTCTAATCAAATACCTTCAGGAAAGGCATCTGGAGGAATCTTGAAGATCTTGTTCAGCACCTTGACCTCTGAAACACGGTATTCCGGAGCAGGGATGCTGTTCTTCCGACAAAGATCTGCCAAGATGGTGGAGGGTTTGTTGGCATCGTGCCACATGTTGTAACCGTCTCTGTGAATGTAAGAGAATGCACAACATAAACAAGGAAACAAACAAAGAAACAAAGAAAGCACTCAATTGTAATTGGTAATATGTTAAACCAGATACACCAACAATATTTGAGTGTGTGTGTGCGTGTGTGTGTGTGTGTGTGTGTGTGTGTACTGACGGGTCGTAGTACAGTGCCAGGCCACAGCTGGCGTAGTGCAGGCTGTAGAACCGGTTCTCCAGGTCAATGCGTGTCTCTCCGATGACGTCATCGGAGCCCACTAAGTTATGGTCGTACACCATCAGACTCAGGTCCGTCTCCAGTGGAAAGGACACCGTCAGCTCAAACACCCTGCCCACCCAACACACAGGCACTCAAAGTATCAACGGTGTCCTTTTGCACAGAATTTATATTATTTTTTAATTTTATTTGTATTGATTAATACAGGGTAACCGAATAGAATATACAGGAACATAAGCTACCGTTCCTCAATGAAACGTCAGGGTCTGCTAGAACACTGAGCAGAACCAGGCTCACAAGGAGGCAGAGAGAACCAAAGACACTGCAAGACAAGCACAAAGACAACGAGAACCACCAAACAAAAGCCCAGACAGGCCGAGGGTAGGACAGCTCCACTCACTCTCCAAACACGGGGTTGAACTGTTTGGCGATGTAACGGTCCTTGGTGTCCACACTCTGCTGGCCGACCTTCACCACCAGGTAGGGATCCGGCTTCTTACTGGCGTCTCTAGGGGCCAGGTTGGTGGCCTAGCACCCAAAGGGGGAAGAACACAATCAAATAGATGAATAGACATATTAGACACAGGTATGGTTTTGATATCAATAATATGATATATGAGATTCCCTTGTAACTTACCTTAATAATGTACACCCGCACCAGAACCTTGACGGGAGTGTTCCTGGGGATACCGTTGATGATCCTGCACTTAGCATCTTCGTCCTCGGGAGCAATGGGGTAGATCAAGAAGGAACCCTGTCCAGACATAATGCCACTGTTACCAGACATAATACCACTGTTACCAACACCACCTCAGCCTTAAACCAACCTCTGAGATCAAGAAGGAACCCTGTCCAGCCATAATGCCACTGTTACCAGCCATAATGCCACTGTTACCAGCCATAATGCCACTGTTACCAGCCATAATGACACTAATGCCAATGTTACCAGACATAATGCCACTGTTACCAGACATAATGCCACTGTTACCAGACATAATGCCACTGTTACCAGACATAATTCCACTAAGGCCACTGTTACCAGACATAATGCCACTGTTACCAGCCATAATGCCACTGTTACCAGCCATAATGCCACTGTTACCAGACATAATGCCACAGTTACCAGCCATGCTGCCACTGTTACCAGCCATAATGCCACTGTTACCAGACATAATGCCACAGTTACCAGCCATGCTGCCACTGTTACCAGCCATAATGCCACTGTTACCAGACATAATGCCACAGTTACCAGCCATGCTGCCACTGTTACCAGCCATAATGCCACTGTTACCAGACATAATGCCACTAATGCCACTGTTACCAGACATAATGCCACTGTTACCAACACCACCTTAGCCTTAAACAAACCTCTGAGATCAACTTGATAAGTACTGTGTGTCTTGAAATAAGTCAAATAATCCGACATCCACATCTTCGGAAGATTATGTATCTTATATTAAGAAATATTAGATATATTAGTTTAATACAAGATATTTGGTCTTGCTTTTTTTCTTTTTTTTTGCGGTGTGTCCAGACTGAAGTGCTTCTGCTTCGGACATTGATTCGATTTACTTTTTGCTTGTGTCTCTTCCTCCTCCTTCTCACCTTGTATTTACCCATGGTCCTATTATCCTCTTCATCCTCGTCATCATCACCACTGGCCTTACCCTTGAACAAAGGGAAGGCGTGTAGCCAGTCCATGAATTGATTGAATTCATCCTCCAGCTCGCAGAAATAGAGCTGTGGGGCACACACACACACACACACACACACACACACACACACAGAGAGAGAGAGAGAGAGAGAGAGAGAGAGAGAGAGAGAGAGAGAGAGAGAGAGAGAGAGAAAGGCAGACATGCAGACAGAAGCATACACAAAAATTCAGACATGCATAAACAAGCCCAAAAGAACACACAATATTATCAACAAATGTGTACCAATCTTTGTTGTGATGGACAGCACTCAATTATGAGTAGTGCTCAGAAATCTATTCCAACACAGCCACACAATTACTTTTATTCACTTATTACTTTTTATTCTTTTATTATTTATAATTTTTTTTACATTATGAAGTCATGAATTGAAACAGTGTCACAAGCTACCAACACACATCCCGTTCAACCAAAATTACCTTCTCCTCATCATAATAACAATGTGTAATGTGTAGACATTGGACCCTGGCTCACCTTGAGGGTGGCAATCTTCTTGCGTTTGGGCTTGGGAGGTTCAATCTCCACGATGACCACTTCCTCCTCCTCCAACATGGCGGCCATCCCTCCCTCTGTAGAATCCAACCACACTTTGCTCACATCCAAATGTATGGAGTTGGAGCACATTTACAGAACCACACATTCATGTATAGCTTGGTGAGCAGACACACACTTATCAGAGATATACAAATCAATATCTATAGATACATATATATTAAGATATAACCTGCTTCTGCTTGCTCCTCTGTTTCCTCCTCCATCGCAGACTGAAGGAAATGAAAGGATGATTGACTGTGTTTTTCATGTCAGGTATTCTTTTGTCACTTCAGGCAAAAAAGCCATCATTTCAAAGGGTTCTGCTCTGTTCTACAACAGTAGAACCGTAATAGATTCTCACCTGTTTATTCAGTTCCTCGATAGAGGCGTAGTACTTGGACCACCAATCCAGCTCCGACTTTTCGGGAGTCTCCTCCTCCAGTTCTTCTTCCGCATTTTTCTGCTTGAGTAGTGTCTAAGGGATGAACAGAGGATCTTGAGTTGTTGAGGAGAGGAGAGGAGAGGAGAGGAGAGGAGAGGAGAGGAGAGGAGAGGAGAGGAGAGGAGAGGAGAGGAGAGGAGAGGAGAGGAGAGGAGAAGAGAGGCTACGTACTGAGAGCAGATTGAGAGGGTTGATGGGGATCTTGGACTGTTTGATGGACAGGCCTCCCAGGTCCATGCCCTTCACTGTGTTCAGAGGTGTGTCCGGCATCACTGGAGAGATGATGGATGTGAGAAGGCCATGAGTTTTTTAGTCATCGTTTGAATGTTACCGACCGCCATTTCTGCTGTATTAGACTGCATTAGGATTTGGAATGTTTTGTGTTGATCAACATCAGCTCTAACCCTATTACAACCTTGGATTCACCTGCACCTACACCTCTCTGTCTGCACCTCTCTGTCTTCAGCTCTCCTTCGGCACCTTTCTGTCTGCACCTCTCTGTCTACACCTCTCTGTCTGCACCTCTCTGTGCTGTGATTACCTTGTAGCTTTGGCTCCTCCTCCTCGTCATCTAGTCCGTCTCCCAGCTCGCGAGGAGCAAAAGCCATCAGGCTGGGGACAATGTGGGTCCCCACCAGCGCCATGCGACCAAACGCACGCTGCTCCACCACGAAAATCGTCAGGGGCGGTTGGAGGTACGGCACTTCTGGAAGCTCCTGAATGGACACCACATAGGAAGCGGGAAGATGATGTTTCAGCTCACATGACCAGCTACGTTCCACATTCCTGTCACATTCCCATCTTTCTTGTTCTCTTTTCTTATGAACTCTCTCTGGATGTGCTGTTAGAGATAAATGCAGGGGGTAGATAACCAGTAAGCGTTTCTCAGACCTTAAACTAGAGGAGTCCTCACCACGTCAAAGTATTTGATGATCTCCTTAAAGTTGGGGTTGAGTTTGTAGCTCTCCATCTCCTCCGACTCCAGACGGTTGCCGCCACACTCCACCCTGACCTGGGGCCGCTCCACCTCAAAGAGGTGCACCCGCCGCAGGTCACGCAGACCCCAGAACAGCACCTGCCCGACACACACACACACACACACACACACACACACACACACACACACGTGCGCGCACACACACACACACACACACACACACAAACATACAAAGTAAAAACAAAGACCAACTCATACTTTTTAATGCCCAAACATAAAACCCTTTACACCCATGGCCAATAGAGAAAGAGGAGGTGTGTGTGTGTGTGTGTGTGTGTGTGTGTGTGTGTGTGTGTGTGTGTGTGTGTGTGTGTGTGTGTCACCTCTATCCTAAAGGTCTTGAGGACAGGTCGGACACCTTCAGGTATGATGTAGCAGTTCTCCTCTGTCAGGAACTGGGGTTCCCTGGGGTCCACATCTGCTGGTAGGCAGGGCTACTCACACACACACAGACACACAGATACACACACAGATACAGACAAACACACACACACACATACACACACATGTTCTCAGAAAGGTAGCTTCAGGACAGAATTCTTTTTGGAAGTCTATCCAAAGCTTGGTAATACATAATATGACAGCAAAGGATAGGCAAATATTACAGATATGTCTCACCTCTCCAAAGACAGAGTAGTCTAGCTCGATCAGCTCAAAGGCAGCCAGTAGCTCGCCTGCAGCGGCCTTTCCCCTGCTGATGTCAAAGAAGCGGAGCTGGGGCTTCCTGTAGGGCTCCTCCACAAACTTAAACTCCGGCTCGGCAAAGGCTAGGCCTAGAGGGTCTGGGCTGCCCTGTCAACCAGACACATAGTATCTAATAAGCCTGGAGACTTCGGCCAAAACAGCATCTTTCACCATTTTGATTGGCTGGGTATTTTGACACTGAGTAATTTGAGTAAAATTGGACAGAGCATCATGGATATTGAATAATAATGCAAAGAGCTTTCATTAAGATTATTTAAATTGTTTACACATCCTCCATATGCTATCGAATGCCTTGTGACGCAGCATGGCCCGTTTTTGGCCCCCAGACTCTTTTGATATCATGGGATGGAATTTGGAACTCATAGTTACCATGGTGTCGTAGTCAAAGAGGCTGATGATGACCAGTGGAGGATCATCTCTCAGCTCCTCCTTCCTGCCCTCCATGAGCACCCGATCAAACAGAAGCATCTCACACCAGGCTGGGGACAGCGTCTCGCCCATCACCTACACACACACACACACACACACACACCCACACACACACACACACATACACACACACACACACACACACACACACACACACACACACAAACATCCACACTAAGTCTGTAAAACCGTCAACAAACACACATACACACACCTATTGTCACACTGTCAACATATATTCACATACATACTCTCTTTCTCTTCCACACGCGCACACACACACACACACTAAGTCTGTAAAACCGTCAATAAACACACACATACATATATGCCAACATATACTCACATACATACTCCCCCCCCCCTTCTACACACACACACACACACACACACAAACATACACTCTTGCACTTGCTCATATTCCCACACATGCCCTTACCCGTGTGACCTGGCACTGTGTGGCGAAGAGCACTTTGGCGAAGGGGTCTGACAGGCCGTTGTCATCAGCGGCCAGGATGCCTCGAGCCTGGTAGATATGGGCACGCAGCTGGAAGTATCGGCTATCTGGAGCCACACATCAGGAGAGATCAGACACAGAGTTCACATCAGGAGAGATCAGACACAGAGTTCACATCAGGAGAGATCAGACACAGTTCACGTCAGGAGAGATCAGCGACAGAGTTCACATCAGGAGAGATCAGACACAGAGTTCACATCAGGAGAGATCAGACACACAGTTCACATCAGGAGAGATCAGACACACAGTTCACATCAGGAGAGATCAGACACAGAGTTCACGTCAGGAAAGATCAGACACAGAGTTCACATCAGGAGAGATCAGATGCAGAGTTCACATCAGGAGAGATCAGACACAGAGTTCACATCAGGAAAGATCAGACACAGAGTTCACATCCTAAGGTTGGGGGACTCAAACTGTTCATGGCTGGTTTGTTGATCATATGGGTTGACAGCGTATTCGATAACAAACACTTGCATGGTTGCAACCTACATTGCAAGTAGAAGAGAAGATTCAGAAGAAGAGACCTGATTGAAATGGGTGGTTCAGTTCTTCACTATTCCACCTTTCAACTGCTAGGGGTCAGCATTTCAAATGTACCATTACACCAGTTTCATAACTTCCTTGGTGTGTGTGTGTGTGTGTGTGTGTGTGTGTGTGTGTGTGTGTGTGTGTGTCTGTGTGTCTGTGTGTGTGTGTGTGTGTGTGTCTGTGTGTGTGTGTGTGTGTGTGTGTGTGTGTGTGTGTGTGTGTTTGGATTAAGACATTCTGCCTGTGCCCACCCTGGCAGGAGAGTTTAATGGGGGCCTTTTTGGCCTGCAGTGCCAGGTTAGCAGGCTGGGCTTCTCCACCGTCCTCCTCAAAGAGGGGCAGGAACTCCCCAGGCAGGCAGCTCAAAGACTCCTTGGCATACTTGGTGATGCCCATCCACATGTAGACCTCCAGCTTGGCAAAGATGGCCCCCACTGCCCCCTCTGGAGCCTTGGGAACACACAAACACAGAGAGATACAACTTTTTTATAAGTTATTTAATGAAAGGTCACCTTAGTGCAAAGGTCTACTACTAAATGCTGCTCTGAATGTGAGTGAGTGTATAAGTAGGTGTGTGTGTGTGTGTGTGTGTGTGTGTGTGTGTGTGTGTGTGTGTGTGTGTGTGTGTGTGTGTGTGTGCGCTACCTTCATGTAAAGGGTGGTGAGTTTGCCACAGTCCCTCCCTCTCTGCTCCTCCACCAATGAGAAGAGGATAGAGTGGATGGGGATTCTACAATAGGCTACACGCTTCCCACCACTCAGTAACCATAGGAACACATCAGGGATTGTGCTCTGGGGCTGTGGGGGAGTGTGACAAAGAGTTGGATTTTAAACTGTTCATTTTAACTGTATTGTTTCTTGAATAGCATGTTTAGGGGTTCTCTGTGGACCCCATAAAACATACCTGTTACCTTGCCTTGGTGACAAGTAATGAGAAACCCAGTAAGTAACAATAACAATGATTGTAGATAAAGTATATGATACAAAAAAGAATAACAATAACAATGATAGTAGATAAAATATATGATTTACAAAAGCAAGTTGAACGAAGTTCGGATATCACTGCAGAGTTTTAAAGAAGGAAAGAAACCATGAGCTAAGCTACGGAACAAACATGGCGTCTCACCTCTTTGGCTAGCAGGCGGAGTTTCCTGAGGATCTTCCGGGTGTCAGTCAGACGCTGCTTGGCCACCCGTCTCGTTAGCCTCCTCCTGGCCCTCAGCGCCTGCTTGGCCACCAGGATCTAGGGACACACATGGACACGGTTTGGCTGCCAATCTTACACCACGCTACAACACTGACCTGTTCTGGAACTGGCCGGCCCAGATTCCCATGTGTTTGTAGCCAGGCCAGTTTAGCTCTGTTTACCACTGCAGTGTGCTTTAAATTTGTTTAAATTGTTTGTCATTAAACGACAAAAAAAATATATATATATACATTCCGAAACAAAAGTGATGGCAAGATCTAGACAGTGAGTAGAGTGTAACACCCACAACATTCTTTTTGAGGAACTCCCGACGACATTTATCCAGGTTGTTGGGCTTTGACTGAGTCTTCTTGCTTGATTGAGCAATGTACTGTCTGAGAGACGGAGGGAGGGAGACGGAAAATACAGAGTATTGGCAGTGAACACATTGTTCACAGCACAGTATTCCACCTGACTTGAGCATCAAGCCAGAGCCCCAGTGAGTCTCGGTGGCTGACACTGGCCTGGGTATACCAAGGTTGCCACATGGTGTTTTGCTGGGGAACACTCTCCCAATTTTCATTTTTCATTTTTTTTCCACAGTATCCCATACAAGCAATGATTACACCAAACTATCTGCTACAGAGTTCCCAGCAAGTTGCGTACTAAATCATTAATGGTGGATGTTGGAGTGTCTCACTTGCAGCTGGCCACCAGCTCCAACAGCACCTCCACCAGGCGGCCCTTGGCATTGCTCCTGGGCCTCCTCAGGAGATGATCCACTTCCTCAACACCAGACTCCTGCAGGAGAGGAGAGGAGAGGAGAGGAGAGGAGAGGAGAGGAGAGGAGAGGAGAGGAGAGGAGAGGAGAGGAGAGGAGAGGAGAGGAGTGAGAAAAATGTCAAATATGACACGTGAGACTGATCACTTAGGTTGGTGTGTGTGTGTGTGTGTGTGCGCTTGTCTCACCAGTCTGTCAGCTATTTTGTGCAGCCAGTTACCAGCGTGGTAGCGGAAGATGTGGTCCTCAAATTGGCTCCAGATGTAGAGACAGGGCTTTTCCCTGGCCAGGGGAGACTGCAGAGGGAGACAGCTAAACGACCTGAGACACAGAGAGAGAGAGAGAGAGAGAGAGAGAGAGAGAGAGAGAGAGAGAGAGAGAGAGAGAGAGAGAGAGAGAGAGAGAGAGAGAGAGAGAGGGAGGGAGGGAAAAACATAATGATGAAGTTGAAGATTATGATAAAGATTATTTTTGATGATTATGATAAAGAGGAGAATGGTGAAGATGACATCGACCTCCATTATTAGGACACTGATATTAATGACAGTGATGGTGATACGTTATAGGGAGTGTGTTCTGGTCACGTAACCTTACGTAGCGCTTCTTACTTGTCATACTCGGTTGGCTGCGGTCGAAGGGGGACCGACAACGACCGGTTCTCCGTTCCTGGATCCTCCACCTCCTCTCGATCCAGCTCGTCCTCAGACGTCTCTAGGAGACCCTGGCTCTCCTCGTCCAGATCTTCTCTGCTCCTCCTCAGCTCCTCCCGGCTCCTCGACAGGTCTTCTCTGCTCCGGCCCACGTTGGTCTTCTTGGTTCTACTTACTGTCACTGCCTTCCCATGATTCCCTGGAAACCATAGAAAGTAATCGACACCGCATCAAATACTCCTTGGTTAACACCCAGAAACGTTTGGTCATGCCAAGACAAGACGTTTGACAATGCTGCGTTTATTCTGGAACAGACCATAAGTACATTTCCAATTCATAGAATAAATCAAAAATAAATAAATCAAAAACTCAGAGATATTGTTTTAGGAGAGAGATATTAAGGCTTGCACCAATGGACATCTCGAAGGTGACTGGCTTTCTTCCTATTTCTGGATCCATCATGGTGACCTCAAACAGAGAGGAAAACAGGAGAAAGTCCTCCTTCTCTCCAAAGAAGTCCTGAAACACGAGATGAGAGACACTTAGATACCTAGACACTGATCTTAGGCTTCTTTAAAGAACTGGTAGGGATGAGAGCTTTGAGTGGACGAGTGATAGCGAGTCGAAGTCAAATTAAGGGACGGTTTAGGCGATACAATTGCTTAATAGACCCTGAGAATTGTGGGAGTTGCAGTTCTGACCTCAGGCAGTGGGTGGATCTCCTCCATTTCCACAGTCACAGCCTCGGGGACCTCTGAACTCGCCTCCTCTGCTTGTCCTAAAGAACACAGGTATGTACGTAAACAAAGGAAGACCAAACAAAAGCCCCGGTCATACTGAGAACACCTCATCGAGCCATCCAGGTGGTTTCCCAGTGGCATCCTACCTTCCTGGTTGTTTTTGTCATTTGACTTCCTACTCTTTCTCTTCATTCCCAGACGACCCAGGGCGCCTTTCGCCTTCCCCGAGGCGGGGCCTGTCTCGGTGGCCACAGGGGAGGTGTAGACCTCCACGCTGAGCCCTAGCAGGATGCGCCCGCGGTAGAAGATGCCCTGACCCAGCCCCTGGTTCAACGCCTGGTGGACATCGCCCAGCGACGAGTTCTTGGGGGAGCCGTAAAGGTTGACCCAGCTGGGGCCAAACGTAGGGTTGAACCCTGGACAAAGGAATGGAAGGAGAGACAGGATGAAACATAATGGATTGAAATCTAATCGAAAGCCCCTAGTTGAAACCTGTAAGGACTTTAACGGTAGTTTAAGTGGTCAAATATACTGTGCCTGCTTAAGTGGACCGTACCACATTACTATAC
>CM030173.1:22009427-22074427 GCA_017639675.1 Aplochiton taeniatus
AATACCAACGTCAACCCTTCAGTATTCGCAGCCTTGCCAATGGAGATGACGTAACCTTCCTCTCACCTCGTTGAAGATGGCCAAGTTCTCACACTTCAAAATCTTTGTCTTGTGAGTGAAGCCTGGAGGAGAGACAGTGAACCAGGTCAGATTGATAGAGCTGGGCTTACCTGGACACCTAGAATACCACTGGTGAAAACAGGCTTCAAACAACAGCCCATAGGCTGAGCCGGAAGGGTGGAAGTGTGAAAACACATACAGTAATCTTTGGTTTGGAGGAAATTATTCTAGCTATGCTCAATATGGATTAGAATTAATTTATACCACGCAACAAAATTTCATAAGAGAATGAAGGAAATGTCAACAGTTAATAAATCCTTGGTATTGCAATACAAATATTCTAAATGATTGCATAGTATTATAACCCAGATCTACACACTACGTCTGTGTGAACTATTTTCACAGGTCTTGGGTCAACTTTCACCTGGTGTATTCTCACATTTACCTTATGCTAATCTTGAACCATGAATCTACATAGTATGATTGTACGTTTTCTATGACTGTAATTTGAATCTGTAATTTTTGCAAGCCTGATTACTGTAGTGTAATATAACACAATAAAAGACTAACCCTTGATTATAACAGGTACAGTTGAACAAACATTGCAGTATTATAAGGAAGTATGTTTTCAGGGGTTGACACATTTTTTTTTTCTATTCCTATTCTTCATCATCATTTCAACCTTTTAGGAAGTACAGTTCACGCGGTAGGATTTTCCTTAGCATGTCTATGTTTTGTAAGATCCCACCAGAGGAATTAGTGAACAACATATTTTGTCTTGCTCCAGTGTTAACTAATAATCAGGGAGGGGCTAACATCTTTATGGTTCCAGAGTGAGTTTTTATCGATTTAATTGCATGAAAACCACAACTTTACTTTAGAAAGTCTATTGGAAAATTTTAAAAACTCACTTTCAGTGCTATCGTCTGAAACTAGTTATGGAAGAAAACTCACCTCTGCGATATTCTACCCTGAACACTAATTCAACGTTTGCATTGACTACTATATCTATTATTCACTACTTAGGAAATGGTTCACTTTAACTTGACTTTTTGTTCTATTTCTTGAACTCTACTTGCCTCCACTTTCCACATCACATTATTTTTTTTGAAGAGTAGAGTACCTAGATGATCTCAGATACACTCTTTGGAGGACTTTACTTTGACTTCAACTCCAACTCTGTATTTGATTCTACTGACCTCTGAAGGAGAGCTCTACCTTGCGGTCGTATCTTCCCGGCAGGTTGGTGATCCTCTTCAGATTGACACTGATAGACATGATGTCTGGGAACAGGGGTTAGAACGTCATAGATCCATCAAGGCTGAAGCAGATAGTGGATGCGTGGTCGGCTCTGCTTCACAATAAGAAACACTAGCTGCAGTCACAGCCGGATGTGATCTTCACTGTGTTGGGTGTTTCAGGTTAAGGTAGAGGCTGATAGGAGGGACTTCAGTAGTGTGTGTGTGTACATAACGTGTGTCTGTAGGCTAATGTGGTGGACAGGCCTGTTTCAGAATATATTACGACACTCTCTCTCACCCTCTCGCACACCAACAGAAAAAGGAAAACACCAAGTGAACTCTAGGCCAGTATGTTTTATTTTCTGTAATAGCAATACAAGGAACGCACAATCCGTTTCTCCTTTCAGGCTAATGGATAACAGCCAGAACTAACATGTTCAGCAAGACATGCAACAGAAATATCAAAGAAATTAGAATTTGCATCAGAAAGATAGTCATCACTGGATCAACTATGGCCCACTATTCATCCACATCTCCTTGGAAACCACCTGGTTGGAATAAGAAATCCTTTCATGTAAAGTATTGACACTTCACGTTCAAGTTTCAGTTGGTTACTCGTTGGTCAGCAAGTTAGAGGAAAGAAAAGCACTTGAAAGTGATACTTCAGTTTCATAAAGCTAGGCGTGCATCTCAAACATGGCGTGAAATAATTGATTGGTAAAAATAATGCTGATATGGCAAGATTGACAAACAGTGGCATTTTTTAAAGATGGCTCCCACATGTTTACGAAGAACATTATGTAAACAATTTCCTGTTCTTATCCCATGATGTTCGTCCTTCCTCTTGGCCATTTAGATACATTAAAACAATGACAGGTGTATTACCAAAATATACATGGTTGGCAATCCACAAAATACAAAAGGTTTGTATGTAATCAGAAATAAATCCCTTATAAACTAGATCATAAACCTAATAGAATATAGCCATATTAAAATGTGTAAGGGCTTTTAGCAGCAACATATGAGTGTATAACAGTGCTTGTACAGCCTCAGATGACTTCACACTATGATAATACGATATTCTATATGAGCGGCACTGTGGACAGTCATTCTATGCGATACCAATCACATAACTAAAAACACACTGGCGTTCTCTCAATACACAATCATTTTGACAAATCGGTATGGCTACATAGGATCATTTCACCTCAACTTGTGGAAGCCTGGAAATATGCTAACTCACAGCAACAGGATCCCTGCTCTGAGGGGCTTTGGTATAATAACATGAGCACAATAGAAATCTTAAGGCACAGACAAGACAATAGTTAAGCTGGGCCCTTATACAACGATATCAATGAGCTATCACATTGCCAAGAGATTATGAAGGGTAAAACTTTAGCAGTCCATTTTCTGAGACAAAAAGAGATCTTAAAGAACAGATGCTAACACAGGTCTTGAAAATAGTTGGCTGTCTTGCCTGTTGTATCTGAATCAAGCCTCACGATAGGTCTCATTCTGCTGCATTGTTGCATAGCATAATAAATCCATATATATTTTATAATATTCTGATATAATCTAAAAAAAAAAATTCTGCTGTAGCACCTACAGAAACTATGGCATTCCAGCAATTCCAGCATGGAGTAGAATAGTAAGTGCAAGAGCTAAATTGCATAGATATAATGATATTAGCATAAATGCTTAGTAATTGGCCTGCAGAAGCAAAATAGGCCGTGCAACACTTCTAAAAAGGCTAACAAGGTTTTACATAGACATACAGCAAGATGGAATACTACAGAAACAGAAGTGGTTTGATTCAGTAAAGCTATTTGACATATAAGGATGTGACAAGGAATGAGATAGGTGAAGGAATGATACACATGCATGATATTTCATAAAAACAAATTAAGCAAAGTGTTCGTATGAATAAAACAGCTCAACGGAGGATAGCTAAGTGGAGAAAAAGAGGAGAGTATCTGTGGAATGTCCCAGAGCAGGGGGAGGGACTGTGGTTCCAGGAACTGGTCCCCATGGAGAGAAGGGGCTCCTCTGGAAGCCTGGTGCCTCTGGGGTGGAGTCAGACTTTGGGGGCGGGGGGTTTGACTGGGGTCATCCCCCTCATCTTAAAATAGGACACCAGCTGATTGGGCACCTCAGCCAGAATGCTCTGCGCCAAGGCCTCTTTGGGGGCCTGGTGGGATGGATGGAGAGAGAGGCTAGTGAGATGAGAGACTAAGGACACACAGACTGACAAGGACAGACTCTCTCTAAACACACGCACACACACACACACACACACACACACCACTTACCGACACAGCAGAACCTTTTCTTCAAAAACACACACGCAGATGGACAATTTCAAGCACACGTGCACACTCAAACATTTTTCCAACCCACATTGTTGAATTTCCTGTAGGGGACAAACTGGACAATGTCCCTGGCCGCAGGCTCGCCGCTCAGGGACTTGAGGACCCCGTCGTCTCCATCCAGCAGCTCCATGGCCTTGAAGTCAGCGGGGCCCACGCCCACGATGATGATGGACATGGGCAGCCGAGAGGCCGCCACGATGGCGTTCCGTGTCTGGTCCAGGTCTGTGATCTCCCCGTCCGTCAGGATCAGGAGGACAAAGTATTGCTGCGGAGAAGAGGGGCCGGAGTCCAGAGGTCAGAGATATGAGACAGAAAGAGAGAAGGAGGAGACAGGAGATTGATGGAAAGATGCAGACAGAGAGATTTACAGGGTATGAGCCCTGGAGGGTTTGACGGCTGTGTGTGTGTGTGTGTGTGTGTGTGTGTGTGTGTGTGTGTGGACTCACAGCGGCGTTGTTCTCCTGTGCAGCCGTGGCGGCAAAGCGGCTCACGTGGTTGATGATGGGGGAGAAGTTGGTTGGTCCAGAGAGACGCACCTGAGGCAGGGCCATACGGTAAGCCGCCACAATACCATCGATACCTGATGAACGCGCGCGCACACACACACCCACACACACACACACACACACACACATCACGTAACTTAGAAACACCACTCCTTGTTATCAACACATTTAACTGCTATGAAAGGTTAAATGGCAGCCTCTTTCAGAATAGTCAGAGACATGTCAACAGATGGCGCCATACTACAATCTGAACATAGAGTGAGGCGGGGAACCTTCTGGTTTTCTACTTTATAAATAGGACACCTCTTTACAGACTTGCTTATCCCAACACAGCAGCGGTAAGAGGATTAAGGAAAACAAACATCGTTTTTTATCACCGACTAATGCTGCACCTAGCACACTGCACACGACACACATATCAACGATCAAACCAACAGATCTCTATGTAAAGCTTCAGAAAAAAATGAAATAAACAGTAGCATTACCTTGACAATAGGGACTACTGGGGTTGAAGTTCAGAGCAAACTCATGGGACACCTGAAAGACCAACAACACTGGAGTTAGGAAAACCTCAGCATTGCTTAGTGCTTATTGGTCAAATAACCTAAATGACTGACAGTGAATAGCCTAGTGAAGAGGACCTCACTTCCCTGTCTCTGGCTATAAAATGGATTATATTGTGTTCACTTTCCTGGAAAGCAGAATGATTATGCTCCATGTGTAGAATCCATCCATATGAATTGTAAACTAATTCCTTCAGGAAGGACTACGAAGAGTTTGGTTGCAATGCTTTTTACAGCTTGATTTGAAATGGTATAATGTTATAGTTCTAGCCAGATGATAGAAGTGAAGCGGGGACTGGAGGTTCAAACAATGTAAGGGTGCGTTCAATATACATGAGACATGTGTTTGTGCACTGGGCTAGTGTAACAAAGGCTTAACGTCGCCTGTAGATCCTACTCTCCCAGACTTCCTGGGTACACACATAACCGGTTTAGCCAGAATCGTTACGTGAATTCGGAACTGTGTCTTTAAGAATGGCACCGCAAGAAAAGCTCACCTGAAAGTCTGGGGGAAGCTTGGCTCCAAAGCCAAAAGCAGGGAATAATTTATCACTAGTGAGAAAAGAGTGGAAGATAGGAGGAAAAGAGGGAAAGAGGAAGAAATTTAAAAAACACTGTAACATTACATTTCACTGGATACCCTTCAACCTAAAGAGTATAGAATGTTCCCATGTCTTAGGATGGCGTGAAAGGCAGGATATGCAATCCTACCTGTCATAGTCCTGGACAACTAAGCCCACTGCCCAGGTAGCAGAGAGGTACTGGTTGAGGCCATCAGGACTCATGTAATGCAAGGACTCAGGGGAGCGGGGGTCTCCATTGGATCCAGTGAAGTCAATTCCAACCTGGACACAAACATGTATTTACTGAGGACAAGAGGTGATACTTCACTGGATGGATTAGACAGGCCCTGACGGTTTGTTCCTATACTGGATAAGACATTTAAATGTCTGGGATGTCAGCAGCACGGGTGACAGTGTACGTACGGTGAAGTTGATTTGACACCCTCCCATCACGTAGTCCAGGAAGCTGTACTGGGTCAGCAACTAGAGGAGGAACACAGAGAACACAGTGCCTCAGTGCTGCGGACTGTGGCAACACCACTTTGGGACACAGGAGTTGTGACTGAACTGTGACTCTATTCCCATGGCCGGGGAGGAACCACGGACAGGGAGCAGCTTAGGGTCGCAGGGGAGAGCAAATGAGCAGGCACGAGCAGGACAAAAGATACAAAAGGTATGGGGGGTTGATCAGGCCACAGATGATATCACCAGCGACCCAGTGGCCAAATCGCTCAGAGGGGAAATTCTGTGCCGCGCTGAAAATACAGAGAGGTTGCCACAGGCTGCTAAATGACACTGACGTATTCTATACTCCACACCTTCCTGATCACAAAACTACAATATGTCATAAAAGTTCTTACTCTTTGCCCTAACCCACAGGATTAAAATGATCTCATTTGTTGTTTCACAAACTTTGCTAGTTGCCTAAAGAAGTGTAGCCTTGGTTGTTTTAATGGAACAATGCATTGACAGACAAGAATCGAGGAAAGACTTCAAAAATACGAAAGAAATACAAGCGAAATGTCACAGTAAAGTCTGAGGGAACGTGGACTCACCTCACAGCTCTTGATACGAATTACTCCAGAGTTCTTATAACTCTTCTTCTTCTTCTGTTTCTCTGGATGGACACACTCAAACTCCACCTGGGAAAACAGAGCCACAGTTAGGCTACAAATCACACAATTCCCCTCTTATTTAGTTTGAAATAACTACGTAAACAATAGTCTGTTATTTATTCATGTTACATTTTTGTATTATCCACTCAAGTTTAGAGTATAAGGGTACCCAACAGTTGTTTTCAATGATTAAACCAAGAAAAACAATCACAACATAAGACAAAATAGCAAGCCTGTGTTAAATTAACAATGTTTGAGATATTACGGACAAGAATGTTTAGAAGACAAGAAGTTTGAAATGAAAATGAATGTAAAGGATGCACACCTAATGAGCAAATGAATGGAAAAGGCACACCTACTGAGGATAAAAACAATCTCCTAGAAAACTATGCATCGATCTGATCATTTTAGGTCTTTAATGATAACAGACTATTCACATATGTAACCAATATCAATATTTTCACATTGTGGTCAATTTTTTACTCCTGTAATCTTATAACCAATCACGGTTGTTCTAGCAAATGCAGTCATTCAGATGAAAGTGTTGATCACTTTTTGATACCTATCTTGTAACTAATAATCGTCATATTATTAGTAATAAGTCCATAAAATGAAATGAGTAAAGAAGACTGCCACACTTGGCCGGTGACCAATATCAAACCAATACGATTGCCATTGTGATTGTAACTTTCGGCAGGCATCAACTGTTGAATAATCTATGATTGATCTGTGTGATTAATCACTAATCCACTGGACAAATAAGCATGCCTCACCGGAGAGCCATGGGCAGTTTTTTGTAGCTCCGACACTTTAGTTTGGAAGACACCGATTAGGTCGTGTGAGCCGTCACTATCATAGTCAGAGCAGTGCACCTATGAGAGAGGAGGGGAGGAGGGGGAAGAGTGAAAAAAAAGGGAAAGAACGTCTCAAGAGAGGGGGCTCACCGCGTCTTTCCCCTTCAATAGCTGGCCAGTGGTAGAGGTAAACTGGCCTATCATATCTGAGCTTGTGTCCTCGTCCTTATCGTAACACACAACCTGCCGGTAACAATCACGCGCACGTGTGCGCGCAAACACACACACACACACACACACACACACACACCAATGGAGATATTTAAGCATTACCAATTGCCAATTGTATTACCAAGGGGGAAACAAAAACATCAACAGGCATAAGACACATAGAGCAGTGGCAGTGTGAAAGCCTGACACCACAGACAGACTGACAGCCCACAATAGACTGAAAGGTATTCCTGATAATAGTGAGACTACACTTGTTCACATTTACAGTATTTGCACACAAACAAAGCAGGTTTTAAAAGCTAAATGCACTACAAGTCAGTGAAGAACACCATGTTATAGATATTATGCCACTCTTCACCCCCTAACATTACTGCTGATATGCATAAAATAAAAACATAACAGGTGTAGAATATATCATATAAAACAAATGTATTGGGATATAATCCTAACCCTGAGATTTTGCTACATTTCTTTAACATGCATGAGGACGGCTGCAATGTGTGTTAACATGTATGAGTGTTGGGCAGGCACATGCTAACCTTGATGGGTTTTTCCAAGTTACAGTTGCAGAAGGTCTGGAGAGCTACATTGAATTTCTTCCATGCTGGGTTCAGGTTGTTTTTTATCACCTACAACCACAGGAATAACGGCTCAACATTTCAGACAGTGTTCACACAGGACTCCACACCCCACTGTGCTTTGTATTGTGATGGGTATACACTTTAAAAACAGAACAGGCGATGTATGGGGTTGGGTATCAAGATCCGGTTCTACATTTCCAAGAACCGTGAATTAGATAAGACAAGTGCATTTGGAATTTGCTTATCAGTTCTCAACTTATGCATATTTCCGTTGCGCTCCCGAGTGAACTGTAGTGAGCATTTTATAGTCCATAAGAGCTGCACTTATCTGCCAGGACGATACCCAACCCTACTGATGTGCCACTGAGAAAATAATCAATAGCTAAAACCTGTGTGATGTTATGATAGTGTCTATCTCTGTTCTAGAACCTGTGTGATGTTATGATAGTGTCTACCTCTGTTCTAGAACCTGTGTGATGTTATGATAGTGTCTACCTCTGTTCTAGAACCTGTGTGATGTTATGGAAGTGTCTACCTCTGTTCTAGAACCTGTGTGATGTTATGATAGTGTCTACCTCTGTTCTAGAACCTGTGTGATGTTATGATAGTGTCTACCTCTGTTCTAGAACCTGTGTGATGTTATGGAAGTGTCTACCTCTGTTCTAGAACCTGTGTGATGTTATGATAGTGTCTACCTCTGTTCTAGAACCTGTGTGATGTTATGATAGCGTCTACCTCTGTTCTAGAACCTGTGTGATGTTATGATAGTGTTTACCTCTGTTCTGTGGACAAGCTGCCATTGTCCATCGTCTCCCTGCTTAAAGAACTCCAGGAATGGGTCAGACTTGCCAAACAGGTCCTGAAACATCCACAAAACAAACACACAAATATGAAGACACTTTGCCTTGGATTCTTAAGGGTAGAAGGGATGGAGAGATTTTGTGTGCCATTCTTTATATTCTGCACCTTCTTATCAAGTCCTTTAGCTTCAACCTCCAACACAATAGCTCTGTTGTCCTTAATCTCCTCAGCAGAGATCTGCAAAACAATTACAAGATGAATCATAGCGGAGAGTATTCTGTGTGATCAGACCATGACAAGCTGGAAACTCCAGAGAGCTTTGATCAAAGTACCGGACGTGAGACAGCAATGACCATTGGTCCAATCACACGTCAAAGACAAACGATTTTTACTTACAGTGATGGTCCCTTTGCCTGCAGGTTTGCCTTTCTTCAACTGCAGAGGACTTGTTACCGTCTTGCTGGCAACAATCTGGAATATGCAACATACATGCATCATACATACATAAATAACGTTGACCTTTTTCTACTAAAAGTTTACCGTTGGTTACATTTTGATAACTGTTGGAGAGGCGCACTGTTAGGTTCATAAGTAATGTCATGATATAGTTCTAGTTCATACGTTTTGAAATGTCATAGTCCTAATTCATTAGTATTGTAATGATATAGTCCTAATTCATACGTTTTGTAATGATATAGCCCTAATTCGAGTGTTGTAATGTCATAGTCCTAATTTTTAAGTATTGTAATGACATAAAGATACAGTCCTAATTCGAGAGTAAGTTAATGATATAGTCCTAATTCATGAGTATCGTAATGACATAGTCCATAGCCCACCTGTCCCAATGTGCACTCAAAGGCTCCCAGGAAGTCATCATCTTTGAGGTCCACAGACTTATTGTCGATGTCGTAGACACCCAGCTTCAGTTTCTGCACCGTCTCGAAGTGGTAGTCCAGCCGCAGGCGCTTGCTGAACACCGGGGACTGATTGTTCTTCACCTGTTCTGTGCGGTCCAACTGAACAAGGGAATGAGGACAAAGTCTTTTATTCTGAGTTGGCCAGGGCGTAGTGCTCCATGTGACAATAACGTTTCAATGATAGGATGTGTTTTCGTACCTCTGTCCACTGGTCCTCACCAACACTCTGCAGCAGCACACACAGAGGGTCAGACTTGGAACCCACATCTTTGTCCAGGAGATTAGAACACGTGATGGTTAGCTCCACTTTCGACACACAGTCCGAGGCCATCTAAAACACAGAGACAAAAATATTATGGTCTCATGTTTCAACCTTATAACACATTGTTTGTTCCGTTTAAAGTGACTTGATAAAGGGTGGAAAGTGATTTGCCTTCAAGTTACATCGAAAGCCATCTCTAAGCTGCAAAAAAACAACAACAAAAGAAGACATTCAAACGACTGCAGGGGTATTCATGTCGTGGAAACTCCAAACTCAAATGGAGAGAAAATGGATATTGCAACACCATGAAAAGTTGTTAGCCCAGAAAGTTTAGAAATGTAGCTAGGCCTAAAATGGCATTTTTCTATTGTTTTATCATAATATCAATTTCAGACTATGCCTGAAGGCTAATAACTAATCGAGAAAGAAAACATACAAGACAAACTGCAAACTACTGACTAAAACTATTCAAGTGTTTCAACCATGACCTCTTATATATAAAAAAAACACTGTTTGCTTAGACGTACCAATTAAGAACCACGGAAACCTATTGAAGCTTAAGACACGTTTCTCAAAAAAAAGCTATCGGAAAATTATTTGTACACTTCCGGTCTATTTGCAAATAAGCATTCAACAACTTAAAATAGCTAGAATGAAACTCTGAATGGTGCATTTGCTCTCCCCACCTTAATTCAGGCGAAAGTAGATTTTAGTATTTAAGCTCCTTCAGCAAAGAAATCACTCTTTACGCGAAATGCTCGCTCAGAGTGCCCGTCTTCCTCAGTTCGATAAAAAAAAACAGGAAACCTTGTAACTTTTTTTTTTTAAGCCACACTGAACAGGTTAAAGTAAGACACGCTATAACAATTTTTCGACCATAAAGGTGTGGCACACCATGATCTAAAGAACAGAAGTTCTCCCATTGGACGAATACATCTATTTTCATTGGACAATAGATACGTCACTCGCGCCCAATCAGTGTAGTGCAGGAAGAGAGTGCTGTGCCACACGAGCATCATACCGCAGAGGCTGTTTATATTCCATTTCTCTAATTAACTTTGCAGTCATGCCAAGCCACATACAACAGGAATCAAGGGTAGTCCACTGTACATTACAACAGCCAGCTAGAATACAACTCCCCACTAAAAATTATTTGTAAGGAACAACAGCCCCCGAGAAGTGGTTACATGCTTGTGTATTAAATAATGTAATTGTTTTCTTTATTTTGCTATTTGCAGTTATATAAACTACGTAGAAACACGCAAAAACGACCACACACTGTAGACCACGGAAAAGGGGCATAACGAGTGCACATAATCAAAGTACACCAAACCACATTTAATATCAAATGTCTTATGCAGTCGGCATTCTGCCAGATTTAACTACACCACACATCAGAGGTCGTTAGCCGTCGTACTAGTGTTTATTGTCTCCTATGTTGCAGTTTATAACCTTAAATCTACCAACCTGTGACTCGATTTACAGGACTAAATAATCTTCATCATAGTATATCTATTGAAAGAAAATCCCGACTTTTTTTTTGCCACGTTATCTACCTCACCCCAAAAAGATGCAGATTTTCAGTCTGAAACTTTGACCCCAAGACAATCTAGTGTTAGGTAACAGACGGCTCTAATGACAGGCCTATGAGAGGTTCCACTTAATTGAAATGACTGCCATCCACGCATTATAAGACACTGACAACCGGATTTTCCCTCCAGCAAACTAACTAGTCGCTGAGTTAATGCAGAACATGACTATTATTCACTGTCCATCAAACTCTCTCTGTCTATTTGCTAAGGGTGATGGATTATTGACGAGCTGAGTAAATCACCAAATGTTACCAGACCCCAATCAACATTTAATTTGCATAGGGTAGCATTACTCCGTATGACTTGAGTTCGCACCAAGACCATCAGGTTCAACAGAATAAACATAATGCTAATAAACTGCATGGATATATACAATGTTGTCTGCAGGAAGGGGTCCTAGTTTAGCAAGGCATCCATCCAATTTAGTTGTGTATCATAATTTTTTTGTAATGTTTTTGTCCTCATATTAATTATTAGAGAGCCTGTTCACATTATTTCTGTTCACATCACTGTTCACATTATTTCATCCATCATTTTTGCCCTAGAAAGTGTTTGTGCTTATGTGTAGGCCTATGGGAAAGAGCTTTGCCACAGTAGCAATCATGATACCATTTCATTTTAAGACAATAGGCCAGGATCTGTTTCACCCTTCACCTGCTTGGTACAATCTCAGAGCCCTGAGGCAGAATCTGACCAGTAAACTATTGGACTATGGACCATGAAACAGATTCCACACTAAACGGGGCAATTTGACCAGCCACATGGGCTACCCAGTATACCTACATTTCTCAACCAATACTATGAACATTATCACTTGTACATCTCAATTGTCCCCCTTTCTTCCTGAAACAAACATCAGTCATAAGCCCTTCTCACGTCCACACTCACACTTCCCCAGTACAATCTCTCACACATACAAAAGTAAAAAATAAGGAAAATTGCTCAATATAGGCTTTTGTCAAAGCTACATAACTTGGCTAGTGAAGAGTATCTCATTAGTGCAGATCCGCACTCCAGCTTAAAGAGAAAGACAAGAGAACCACTTGCTGATCCACCGTTAGTTTGCAGGCCATGGCAGCTTCGAGGGGAGTTAAAATGCCACTTGAAGGGACATTAATCTGCAGGTTTGTCTCAACCCAGGTCATCGCTCATTATTGCATACTTGTGGGATATTTGTGTGTGGCCTGTGTCCTTAACCACTTACCTTGCCTGTCAACTATGTCACCTCCACGGAATCAGACAGGTTAGGTGTGCAGCAGTTAGCAGGAACTCAGCAACATCAATGGTCAAGATCCAATAGCTGACTCACAAGCAGGTAAACAAGTGGCATTGTCTCAACAGGCAGAATATTGGCAAAGTGAGAACCACAGCAAACGCATGTTTAGATGCTAACCAGCAGCAAACTGGGAAAAATACTGAATGTGTGCCATAGCTCTCTCTCTTTGTGTCAATCGGCAAAATACATTTTGAAACACACAGCATGATTTTAATTCAAGTAGTTCATTGTTCAGTTAGGATTAGCATCTCTGTGGGCTCTCACAAATGAATGTTAGCACTAGACACACACACACACACACACACACACACACACACACACACACACACACACACACACACACACACACACACACACACAATGAATTCTAGTATCCACAATGGATGGTGTAAAAGGATTATACTGCAGACTAAAAAACGTCCCATTCTCTTCCCGAAAAAACAACTCACCCCTCCACAAATGGACACACTCATACGATGACAAACACAAACATCCACTATTTTCTTTATGAGAGAACTTTACCATCTGATCCAGTGAGGTTTGGGGGTAAATCAATGCCTTATCACTATCAAGTTGAGCATCACCATAGCCATCCACTAGTTGCTTGTTACTGAAAAATAACCAGGCCCCTCTTCCAAAGGAGAGCCTGCCCACACAACACCTGACCGGCACACCCTTTTTGCATCCTTAGCATTCTCAAATAAGGTTTCCTTAAGGATGTGCTTCACGTCCTAAACCACACATCTATTATCCCTCTCGCCATGGGCTTCTCTGGTGTGTAAACGTCTCCTTTGTTGAAACTAAGCAGCATATAAAGAAAGCGGTACAACCTTTATGTGCATGCCTGTTTGTATGTGTAATAACAAAGAACTCAACCACATGTAGGCCCATAAAACATGTAATCATGGACATTAATATTGTAGCACTTCAACCAGTATTGAAGAAAAGGTTACATCCTAGTAAGAATGACACCTTTTCTTCTCGAACCTGGAACCATTTAATTCAGTTCAAGTTATTATTTCTAAACTACGTGCCGATAATTTATTGTGATTTTGCCACGCCCAAAGTAATTGGTAACTGCAACCTTCTAACGTTATGGTTAAGCCACTCTAGAACTAGGTATGTCAGAACTGGCCAGTTTATACCAACAAGTTCCACAAACACCCACTTTATCTGTATCACCCCATATATGGTAAACAAATTCATTTTCACCAAAATGTCATTCTAATAAATTGACTCAATTTGATATTACAATCTTACTTCCTTCCATTGTGCACAACCCATTGCATGCCAATCAATGTTGGTTGCAGCACTAAGGAACAGCATTTCCAAATACAATTACAACAAAACAAGTTGTTTTTATTTATGTATTGTCAGAGATGGTGAATCGAATGTGTCCATCTTAACAAATATAAATGGCAGTGATCACTCTAAAAAGGGCAGCTAATTGGTTGTATGAACCCACTGAACTGAGATTTTTTAAGACAAGTTTTCAGAAATCTAACCATAAAGCCAGTTTGCTTATATGTTACTGCTAGAAAATGTATCTAGGACATTCCTGTGGGCATAGAGATAATGCTATGTTCATGGGACAAATAGCATTTGATCGGTCACACACAAACAGCAAACAGACAGAACATACCTGGTCGATCACTTCCATATAGGAACGTCCTTTTATTGACCAAAGTGAAGACTGAACAGTATGCACACTTATGAGATAATATTAAGAAAGTTAGACCGTCCTAAAAAAATCATGAAACTAATAAGTTGATCACATGAGACAGCTTTATAAAACTACATACATACTAAATTAGTGATGGGATCAACTATATCTTAGAATTGACAGCTCATAGGTTTAGAACATTGCAGTGAACATGGGTTTTAATGTAGGTGTCACATAGCACTGAATTCGGCAGAATCTACAAAATTGCAGTTGTACAGTTCTCACAACATAGCAACAACATGAAATTTGCATTTATTTAACATTAAGGAAACACATGGAGCAAATTAGCAGAAAGCTCTACTGAACACCATGCATGGCAGCATGTGATGTGACACGAGACCCCTTAGCATCAATGTAACAAATGTAGATCACCATCAAATAGAGAAAGATGAATGTTAGGCTATATCTACAGAAGAAACAGGCTACATCATACAAAATATGTTTCCAAGCGATTTTTTTTCTCTCAGCACAGCATCCAATCTCTCAATCAGCTCCATCCACAAACACAAAATGTTGGCATAGCAAAATAGCAAAATTTCATTATTTTACCACACCATCAGAGCACATCAACATTTTTACCATAGCAACAAAGCATAAATCATATTAATTTCATCAAGGCAGCAGGTCAATGAGAACTGCTGAAGTTCATGTCGAGATTTCAGTTCTGGCCATGATTTGACAAAAAACTACGCTGGTCTGGCTTCCGCTCACTACCAGCCAATAGGAAAACCAAGCATTCCCACAACCATATTCACACATCACAGTACATCAAAGGGATGAAAGCATCAGTTCAATTTAACTTAACAATGTAATAAGACTGGGAGGAACTTTAAAAAAAAGAAAGAACATAAAATCTCAATAACATGGCCTTACCTTGGCTTTATCTAAACCTGTGTCATTTCATAAAGTGGGAGGAGGCATGAGTAGAGATCTTAATGATTTAAACAGAACTGGGACTTTGTCCAAGCACGAGCCAAAGCTGATTGATAAAAGGAGTTACTACTGGGGTAGAATTGACAATTTATCCCAGGCTGATCTTGACTTTCCGGGCACCAATAGGTCTGTCATTGAGGTCCATAACAGCTGAAGTTGCCTCATCGTGGGACTGAAAAGCCACCATGGCCTCGCCTGTGGGTAGGCCTTTCTCACTGAACTGCAGACAGACCGATCCCGGCAGCACCTGGTAACCATAGAAGAAGTCCATGATCTCATCAACCGTTACCGTGAAAGGCATGTTCTGAATCTTGACAATGGTGGGGCCGCCACGTTGAGTGCCAGGGTTACCAGGTCCACTGCCACCCGCACCAGCCGCCTGCTGGCCCCTGGGGGCCTCAGAGCCCGGTCCAAAGGCTTGCTGCGCACTTCCCCCTCCTTGACGCCCCTGGTTACCTCCACCACCTCGGCTGGGCCCTCCACTGCCCTTCCTGCTTCCATTGTCAAAGGGGGCCAGGCCTCTAAGGCCATCCTGGCCAAAGCCTGGGGGCCCTCCCGCACCTCCAGGACGGAACCCTGGGGGTTCTAGAATTGGACCTGGCAGCCCGGCCACCAGGGGAGGGGGCACACCTAGAGCACCCATCTCACCGAGACCAGCAGCTAAGGGTGGCATGGGAGGGGGACCTGCCAGCCCATTCCCAGGAGCTGCGAACGGAGCCATGAATGGACCATTGTTTAGATTTCCAACAGTGTTTCGGAGGAAATTGAACTCCTCTCCTGTCATCCCCATGAACGGGTTGATTTGGGGCTGCTGGTTTGGGGGATTTGGTTGGTTCTGGCTCTGCTGACTCTGGTTGCCACCCTGCTGCCCTCTCTGACCTCTCTTGTTTTGGGGAGGAGGGTTTCTTTCAGTGTCCTTCATCTGGTCAAAGGTGATGAGGTGGACAAAAGCATCTCGGCCATTCAGCTTCTGCCGATGGAGCCTTTCGGCCTTGCGGGCATCCTCCTCTGTTCTGAGCTGCACAACCGCTTGGCCTAGACCATTCCCGTTGTCATCTGTCAGAACCTTCAGGCTATCATCATATATGCCTACTCCTTCAAGGAAGAGACGGACATCCTTCTTGGACACGTTGTAAGGTATGTTGGTAATATGGGCACAGTTTCTGGGGCCCTTGCCGGTCTCCAAGTTGTTCTTCTGCTCCCCTTGTGCACGTTTGCGGATGCCGTCAATCTTTTCCAGCATGCCTTTTTTATTGATGGGGTGCACTTGAATAAACCTGCTGCCCATGTACTGCATGTGGGACCCCAGTGCAGTCTTATAGTCCTGCTCAATCTTGAATTCAAGGAAGCCCTCCCCGGTCGCACGTCCGTTAGGGCCGTAGGCAATGTAGATGCTGTCTTCTACAATATCCAGGTTCTTGAAGAATTCCTGGATCTGTTTCTTCTCTGCCTCATAAGGCAGGCCCTTCAGGTACACACAGAACTCTCCGCGGTGAGGAGACCGGGACCGTGCCCTTTCTCGTGCCCCTGGCCCAGTAGAGCCCAGAACGCTACGGCGCTGCTGCTGCTGCTGCTGCTGCTGGTGCTGGTGCTGGTGCTGATGCTGGTGGTCCTGTGACTCGTTGCTGATGTTATTATTGTTAGGTTTGGACTGATGGACATTGCTCATGTTTCCATTGACGCTGAACCACTGCCTTTCGTTTGCCGGAGTGATTTCTATGAACCTCTGGCCCATCATTCCGCCTCCCCGTTTTACAGCCTCAAACGTGTCCTGAGGGGAAAAAAACTTGACAAGCGCTCGTCCAGTACCCCGGCCCTGCCCATCCCTAAGCAGGCGCACCGCATCTACCCCTAGACCTCTGAAGAATTCTCGCAAATCCATTTCTGTGCACGTAAATGGAAGGCCTTGAAGCAACACATACAGCTCATCTGAGTTGACCACTGCAGCTGCTGCAGCTGCTGCCTTCATGTGGGCCTGAAGGCCAAGGGAGGCTAAGGGGTTTAGAGGGTTCAGGGGGTTCAGGAACATAGGGTTGGGAGTGCCCAGAGGCAGACCCGAACCGAGCCCTGCGGGGGGAGGGAGGGACGGGTTAAAGGGAGGGAGGGAGGACATGTGGGCAAGGTGTGAAGGGAGGTGAGACATAGGAGGACCAGGAGGGCCCTGGGAAAGGGGGGAGTGGATAGGGACAGAGGTGATGGAAGAAACTGGGGGAGGGACTGGCATAGGAGGGATTGAGGGCATAGGGGGCAGAGGGGGGATGGGAGGAGGGCCAGAGTTAAGGGAGGCCATGGCGGTTGTCATGGTCACAGCAGTGCTGTAGTTGTTACTGAAGCTGGGCGGCATGCTGATCAGGCCGGCACCAGTATAGCTAGGCGTTGCCTTGTTGGCTGTAGTGGCTTGAGTGGAGGTTGCAGCTGTAACAGCTGTTGAGGGCTGTGCATTACCGAAGCCTTGGTTGTTGGCGCCACGCCCTGCACTTCCAGCCTGACTGACTGCAATAGGGGCAGGTGCTCCAGGGCGGCTGCCATTCCCGGACGCAGTTGTCTCCCCACTCCCAGTCTCAAAGCGGCGTCGACTCAGCTCGATCATGTTTTGCATCTCTGTCTTGCTGCTGAGCAGCAGGGACACCTTTGAGCTTTTGATGGCGCCACCAGTACGCATCATACCCAGACGAGCGTCCTCGTCAGTAGCAAATACGATGAAGGCCTCCCCATGCTCGCCCCCTACAATGTGCACCCCACCATCAGGGATAGTGAGGCCTGAGAAGAAGTGTCTTATATCCATGGTGCCAGCCACGATGGGCAGGCCTTGAAGGCGGATCACCACAGCCATGCTGGTGCTGGGCTGAGGCTGGCCAACACTGGCCAAGACACACACCTGAGGGAACAGGTACAACTACTGTCAGATCAGAGAGAAGGGGGAGAGAGCAAAGGCAAAAGGTAAGAAAGAATATGGATAACATTTAGCTACAATAAAACAAACCAAAACAGCTATAAATAACAGAGCAAAGCTTGCATTTAATACATCAGGAAAAAAAAGCCTTATAGCAAACCAACCAACTTGACTCGATGTGCCACATATTTCCTCAAGATCAGCATAAGCTGTCGCCACATTCATCATGAAGGCATGTCTCAAAGAAGCTAAGAAGTCTGCAGTTTGTAAGGAGAGTAAGCCAACTCAAAGCCAAAATGTTGTTGCGAAAAACATAGACAAAGGCCAATGTCATATTAAATCGCCTATATTCCATGCTAAAAAGGATAACTTACTCAAACATATTAGAAATGGATCTATATGAACTAAGGCCAGATTGAATCCTGAAGTCTAAACCGAGATAGTAAGACACAATCACTGATGTATATTCTGGCATGACCATCTCTAGGAGAACATGGCCCATGCCAAGAAAAAAAGAACCTATTAATGACCAAACAATTTTCCTAAATAAACAGCATTTTTACACAAATGAATACATTGCAGTTGAATTAAAATACTACTATATGTCTATGGCATATAACAATGAAGATCGCCTGGTATCTACAGACAATAAATATTAAGTAATGTAATCAAGATCCTGAAGGCCCCTCCCTGACAATAAATGGATGCCTTGCTTTGGAGACAAACAATATTTCTTGTCTTATGTAGGCATTCATGAGTACTAGGGAAGCACAATATATCGTTTTTTTTATTGTTATCGCGATGTCAACTTGACCAATAAACACATCGCAAAAGACTGCCATATTTTATTCGACTCTATACAAATTACATGATTAGGCTTTTAAAATTACACTATTTGATCAGGCGCTACTTTGTCTGATACGCGCCATGCTTTCCAACCCGTGGATAAATTTGGCCAATCAGACAGAGTCCTCGCCATTGGCACCGTATGTTGCAGTGGGAGAAAGTAGGAGGGGGAAACTGCACGTTAAAATGTAATTATCGTTCATATATATTTTTTATTGGTGCTTTATTTTAAGGTACATGTTCAATTCCCCCCCCCCCCCCTAAAACTATTCAATGGGCAATTTGTTGTTTTTGAGCAGTATACTCAAAGGAGTAGAAAGGCAGTGCTGTGTGCACTTCAATATCTTTTTATTATCGCAAAAAATATCGCTATCGCAATATTCAACATTATTGCATATCGCATAGTTCATACTACCTCATATCGCGCAGCCCTAATGCACTACATTAAGAACCAAAATTGTCTTAATGCCAGGAATTACATGCAAATCCTTTACATGATTATCAGGTAGCCATGTGATCATGATCTGATCATAAACATGACCAAACTGCAATAAGATACATTGGTTTGTGAAGAGCCATAAAATCTACATTTAAATCTCAGTACTCCATATAAATATACTTTGTCTTTGTCTCTAGCATTGATCTCAGCAGTTGGCATTCTCCTAAACAAAGGTTCTTATGCAAACTACTGTCATGTTTTTAACTTGGTATGCGTGAAGAATTGTGAAGGGCACAACATTGTGAAAACAGAGGAAGCAACATAACAAAGAGTTTAAACAGACAGCATGATAAACCCAGTTAGTCTATTCAGAGATTCTATCTTGACAGTACCTCTAGCGAACCAGTAGCTCAATAACATTTGATCCCATCATCTCCACAGGTTTTACTTGGGCTATTAAGGTGAAGAATAAGTCCTTAGTAATGGCTACGACATTTTAATCCATTTACTGTGTAAGCCTAAAACTACCTGACACGAAGCCAGTCAGACCGACACCATTCTTACCTGGTTTTACAAGAGCTGTTTCCTTAAGGCTATACAGTGGTATAGGACATCCAAGTCAGTCCTGACAGCAGCATCAATCTAAAACAACGCTAGACTGGAACAGAAGAACAAGGAGATGGAAGCAAAGGCATCAGCACAGCAAGGGGGGCCGCAGACAGAGAGGAGGTGGAGGGCATTGGTTCTTACACTCCAAAAATAATTTTCCATCAGCACGAATTCAGCTTCACCCAGAGAAGAGAAAGACATGGGCATCATCAATACACAGAATTTCCACAGGCGGCTTCGCCATAAACCATAACACATGCAGTCTCATACATCCATGGAGAACAGTTAAAAGCATTAACAAATAGGACAGACCAGCATAATAGACATGCATAATGTTTAAATTAACATATTTTGCTTTTGCTGTTAACTTTTTTTTTATTATTATCCCAGCCTCCCATGTGAATAACGTATCAGGACAACTTGATCAAACAAGGTTTCTCCTTGTTTCATGATTCTGCATACAGTTCCCGAGGCCTATTCAAATTATTTGCATATAAAGGGTTTAGATGCATAGGTCTTCTAAACTTCTGATTTAACTAAACTAGCATTTATGTTTAGAGAGTTGAAATGGGCCAGGACAAGGTTCACCCGGACAGGTGTTTTTCCACAGAATTGAAGGATGCTGATATGTCCATGACAAAAGTCAAACAAAACATCATACCACCTGCCTGCTCTGCAAAGCTTTCTGGATTGTGATTGAGCTGCTGATATATAGAACAACACTAAACAAACTATCAAGTCTAGAACAATGATAGAAAACATTTCCCAACCACTATCATCTATGGCAAACTACCAAACCTTCCATAGGTCTTGAGTTTTCAATGAATATTATCACAATGCTCTTCTCATACTTGATTTGTATGAGCCCAATCAATTGTTTTAAAGCAACAGTACATCCACATTAGAGCTTTCATATTGACACCGAACATCAGTTGAACTCAATCGAGGAACAGAGAGGTTTTTGCGTGTCTGGCAACACACAAACAACATAATGTCAACAACAACACCATGTGGAACAAGTAGAGCAGGAAAAAAAAAGAAAGCCACACAGTCACCTTCTGTTATCAAACATGTCATCAAGCTTTTAATACAGAAGTAAACAAACCCGGGCAATAGATCTTCAGTCAGCACCAGAACTATTCCCCAAAAATTACTGGCAAGAACTGCCAGTGCCACCTAACCTTACTACGACAAGTCCTACATATGCATACAAAAGGATTCAAGCCAAGCCTGCCGTAATCTTTCGTTTTTAAAAATCTATTTAATAGCTCTGCTACGCTTTAGTACCAAGACAACTCACAGCATAACTCAACTTTGCACGTCTCCCATTGAAAGAAAACCTGTAATAGACATGACTTTGGTGTCTGGTTTGCAATGGAACTGGGGTAGCTTCTCTCGATAACAACACTTGGAGTTACGCAATGTAAAGATACCGCCACCAAGTTCTCATAATATGACCACAGGTGTATCCTTTCACGTGGATAGAAATGCTACAGCCCAGTGCAGCCCGCTGATCAGTAAGAACGACGGGGAGATCTGAATGGACAGGCAGCCAAATTCAGTTGGGATGTGGGCCAACTAAGAAGCGCCTTTGCATTTAACTGATCAGGCTTGAAATGTAGATTACTGCCTGATCTTTCGACATAATACAGTCTAGACTGGTTAGCCAATTCAGTCAACGCCAAACACTCAAAAACATCCCATGTTGTAGTAATGGTGCACAAGGGTCATCAGGAGAGTCAACACTATGCTTACATCAGTTTATGACCAAAATCCTGCAAACAAAATCTTTTTTAAAGCAGTAATTCGGGTCTATCTGCTACCTGAAGGTATCAAGAGTAAGTAGCCAAGCCAATCAACGCAGAAAACGGTTACGAACGTTGGATTTATGAGTCCACATACCTTTAAATTGCTAACTCCCAACGAGGCACTTTACAGTTAAAATAACCTGCAAAGAACAGTAACGCAATTCTAGCTGCTTTTTCGCTACAGTTGCGTATATATGCTGTTTGAACACAGTTGCAAACAAAATATCAACCAACTAACTTTAAAGCAAATTGGATTAAACGAATGGCCTAGCTGTTGCTGGGCACATCAAAACATATCGATGGGCCACAAAACCTGATAAAACACCATTCGTTTTTGCAACGCATTAGCTAGCTCACCAGATAATGCTAGCTTGGCTAGCTGTCTGCCAGGCTTTGTATTCAAACTACCCTGCAGCTGCAGGCCGTCTACATAGCACACAGTCAGTGGTATTGTGGATAGCGTTAATTGCGGCATTTGTGTTAATTACTTTGCGCCTCTGGCGTTCCTTACCGAAATATCTGTTATTTAACAGATCTTTTATAAATGGTTAGTGCGGTGCCTCCACTTCGTGTTCTTGATCTCCGCAGTCTCACGAAATGTCGGCGTCAAAGCTGCGCGAGACTGTAACCAAGTCGATTGAGGCTGTGTTGAGAAGCCTGCACAAAAGAGCGACCTCTATTGGACATATCAAATAGCCTACATTAGTAGAATGTAGTTCATTATTTTCATACAAATTAAAAACACGCGCCTAACCCTCCACACATCAGTTGTTGCTGCTAAGTATTACATATGACCCCATATGCTGACGGTGCATGTTCAGCAACTATTCGGCCCTTTTAAACCTGAACATTAATTTGTACGTAACCACAAAAATGGTTCAGGTTCCTAAAAAAGGAGAGCTGAATGTCTACAAACCGGCGGCATTGACATCCCACATGAAGACTGTAGTCTTCTATTTGCCAATCTTGGACCCCGATATTCCGTGGTTTTAGTAGGCTACCAGAAACACACTAGTGTTGAAGATGCCTGTATCAGAGTGTACAGGGATAGATAGCCTACTCTATATATCTAAACAGAGCCTAACCCTAATCTGACACGTCTGATAGCACTGTGGCAAGTCATTTTATTTTTTCTCTTAACTGCAACTAGTCAAACAAATAGGCTGGAATAAAGCTCAGGTTCATGCTCCAACAGTCTCCTGGATTACAGATATATCAGTTATTGTGAGTTACGGGGTATGAAAGAAAGGCTGGAGGAGAAATAGTGCTGGTTGTTGTTGAGTTGAGTATCTACAAGCAACTCCCTCTCAACATTAGAAAGGTTATGATGGTGAGCTTTTGAAGAGCATACTTTCTGCCATTTATAAAGTGAACTTGGACTTGTCCTCCAAGACTCATTGGGAGTGCACCTTGACAATATACTGTCAACAGCTGGAGCCTATACGAGAAACGCTCAGATCTGCCCCTAAGTAAGTTTAGGTTAATCAGAGTAAGTAAGACACAACAAAATATGTTCTACAAGTTTATGATGGCAGAATCACTTTTCAATAGGGGTGTCTGTTGGTGAAATTGCGTGGACGCAGCTTCACAGGGAATGTAAACAGCCTCCACAAACTGATTAAGAAGGATGGTTATGTTATAGAAAAGTGCATGGCATCTGGAAAGAATAGTCTATTGCTGTACTATTGGACAAAGCCACACACCCTCTCCATGCCATTAGCTGGATACAGAGGAGCACCCTTTGTAAACTATGCTGATCCAGGGAGCACTATGAGGTTGTCTTTCAGCAAGTCTGAACCTACAACTAAACCTTGTACTGGAAGGTAGTTCATTTAAAATTAACTTCAGTAATCAAACTGTATTTTTGGAACAGTATATTTATACTGCTCCAGTGTTTATAATTCTAAAAGTTCAATAATTTAAAATGCTGATGTGTACAACAATTTCCCTTATCGTTAAACTTCACACAATACATTTTAGTAAATGCAGGAAAATTTGCAGGAATCCTTTATTTTTTTTACATTTCTAATAGGCTTTTTTTCTTGACAAATTAATTAATGAGTGTATTTTACAGCTCAGGACATTCTATACTTGAACAAATGCAGTATAGGGCAAACCGTTAATAACGTTACTTTTACATATTTCATGTGCTGTTACTTAATGATTATGCTTCCTTATAAGCATAATCATTCTGTTTATGGACTTGGTACGGTATATAACAAGTTTACTGCTGTTAATAAAAATATTTATTGCATATAATTTAACACCTAATATGTGAAATGTGTGAAAAAAAAGTTGGCATGGTATAGTAGTCAGGACTATCAACATGTTTGGACAGGTATTATTCCACACTACGATAGTAAAAGACAGATTGAATAAGTGCTAAATCCAATGTAATATACTGTATATTTAATGATACCAAACAAGCAGGGACAGACACATAGATGGGCAGAATGTATGTTTAAGTTTAGAGCAAGAGAGGTATGCTATTGGCATGACCACTATTAAACTCGTTTGAATTATAACAACCAACAACTAATATGACAGTAACATGTTTGTGTTGAGTTAAGATGATATAATCTTGAATGAATGAATTAATTTTAATATAACAATCGTGTCATGATTCCCTTTGGGGAACACAAAGCAATCCTGAAAGATAAAAAATATATATCACATCAAGCATTTCTAAGATTGTAAGGGGCGAGAGAAGAGTACATGTGGACTGACAGACTGGCTTTAAATAACTTCAGTTTACAGAGCACATAAGTTATATACTGTAACAAAAACAAAATAATAATAACTCTGCCAAATGCAAAGAAACTAAATAAAGATTTGCCAATACAAAATCTACTCTCAAGCATACTTGTCTTAACCCCAAGATTAAAGCATTTGTACTTCAAGCATATTGACAAGTTCATTGTTCACTTAAGTCGTAGCATTTCAGAAAGTTGTCCTCTCCTATTTGCCCATGTTCACTTTTCGTTTATTGGACTGACTAGGTGTACACATTAAGGGGCTGTTCCTAAATACTGGGACGTCAATAACGTGAGTGAACAAGGGCACACAGTAGGAGGAAAAGGTAACAACTATCTAGAGTGGAACACATCAGAGTTCTCTGTACACCTAAGCCTCACGTCTAGCCGGAACTGGCAGCAGAAAACAGAACATGTTGTGCGTGTTTGTTGACAGGAGAATTGGTTCCCAAAGCTCTTGTGGGTTTCTTGTAGGAGCTAGAAAGTGCTAATGCTGCGTCCACTTTATGCTCTTCAGATCGATACCCTCCTGGACCATCTCCCATAAGGGGCTGAGAGAAAACATGACATGAGAAGACAGAATGCAAGCAATGATGAGCAAAAACAATCGAGAAGAAGAAAAAAATAATAAGTGAACCACTGTTCAAACACACATTTATTCAAACGTGTAATATGACCCTACAGTTTAGCTTCCCTAACCAATATTATCAGAAGATCTCACCTCATCTCACGGAGCCGTTTGACCTGCTGGATGCATTTATTTACAGTGTAGTCTACTTCTGCCTCAGTACTGAACCGGCCAATTCCAAACCTGCAGGACCAAAACAGAGCTAGTCAAATGAACAATATACTGGATCTGTTCAATTCATCATCAGCAGCAGCAGCAGCAAACTGGATTATACTGTACATAAAGTAGGATCCTTTAGATCAGGGGTCAGCAACCTTTTTGACATGAAGTGCCAGTTTGAAATGTTCTTGTTAATTAGTGTGCCATATCAACATTAAGTTTAACATTCGCCTTTATGACACCACATAAAACAGACCTAGGATTAGAGTCAATCCATAGGTTACAGCAATGTTGGGCAAGCTACTTAGACTGAGCTAAGCTACCTGTTATTCTATATTAAATGAAGCTTCACTACACTGAAGCATCACTACAGAGAAATGTAGCTAAGCTAAAGCAACATGGGAACGTTTTTTTTACATTCCACTATCTTAGTGATCTATAAAAATGTAAGATAAGCAGGCACAAAGTGTTCAGATAAATTGTTGCTTGATCAATAAGCTGTGTATATGTTAATCTATGGGCAAACTCAACTCAACTCAAACAGTGACAGTAAACTCGAGCAGTTTCATTTCAGACCGCAGCAGAAAGCTCTGATGCGCAACCTGGGGACATTTTGCTTGTGTGGACGAAACCGCACCTCTTGATCAATAAAAGAGCTTGGCATCTGAAAAGCTATTTGATTCAGAAAACAGCGCCGCTACCACCAAGCTACTGAGAAATTTAGTTAAACTAGTAACGCCGCTACTTGTTTCACCTACCAACCTGAACTGTTGCACTGCGATGATTTAAAGCGAGAGGCACTACAGTCAATCAAACAAAAGAATGGACGCACAACAGCCAATGGCTGTTGAAGAGGTGATTTGGGATGCAGCAGAGCGGACTAGAGGGCACTTGGAACCTTTCTTAAAATAAATAATAATAATTTAAAAAATCCTATCCCGTGCACTTATCACCAGTGCCAATGATTACGTTGCCGCGTGCCAGATCACATGACATTTTCAAACTATAAAGCCCCTGCATCAAAATACTCCTCAGAATGTTTGACCTAATGATAGTTTTGTTGTTCTTGATCCTGACCTGATGGAGGAGTGGGCCAGGTCCTCGTCCGTTCCGATGGCTCGGAGAACGTATGACGGCTCCAGCGAGGCAGATGTGCACGCACTACAAAGACAAATAAGAGCAATTTATACAAGCTTGTTTTTTTACCGGCATCAGATAATAAATATAATATTATTTGGGTTGAAGATCTGACCGGATCCAAATCACAATGTGCAAAAATGCAGAAACAATAGGAAAAATGTTTCAGCAGGACTATAAGCATGTGTGTGTGTGTGTGTGTGTGTGTGTGTGTGTGTGTGTGTGTGTGTGTGTGTGTGTGTGCCTGACCTGCCAGAAGACAACGCCACGTCTTTCAGAGCCATCAGCAGGCTCTCTCCCTCCACATAGGCAAATGATAGATTGATACAGCCTGGAACATTGCACAGATTTACAATAAACATCCCAGCATATTATAATAATGAACCATAACATCTCTGGCATTTACTCAACTCTTTCTCGGCCTGTCTTGAAGACATTTTATGAGTGTGTCAACTATTTCCAGAACAACTTGTTCATTTTAATGTATTGCAAATTTTGACTTGCGAGTTTCCCCCTGTGTTTCTACATGAGTATCTTACCAGCGTATCTCTGTTCAGGATCTCCATTCATCACCACATCAGGAAGCTCGGCCATGATCTTATCGATAAGCCGGTTGGCTAGGGTGGACACGTGCTGGTGATCATACTAGCAGGAGGGGAAGAGAGAAAGCAAGACAAAGACACCCACACACATAGCTTTCAGAATAAATTCATAGAGATATTTATAGAAGTACGGTAGTGCTTGGAGAAGCATTATTTCTCAATCTTCGGTTTCAGGACCAAACTGGAGTCTTTTTGTCTTAGACTGGAAAGCTCTGAAACTCCAAATACATATATGAATGCAACACTTGTATCAGCTAACTCTTCACAGGAACACAACATACAGGGTTTTTAGGAGCAGCAACAGGTGTTTGTTTGGAGGCTTTTGTTTTTACCTCCAGCTCCTTTAGTGCGATCTCACAGGCAGCGCCCAGGCCCACGACTAGCGGGGTGGGGACAGTCCCAGAGCGCAGCCCCCTCTCCTGACCACCACCGTTCTGGAGGGGCTCCATCCTCACCCTGGGGCGCCTCCTCACGTACAGAGCCCCCACACCTAGCATCCCCACATACAGCTTCAGTCACTCAGCTTCTTCTCAGCAGAGTTTGCGTAAGGTTCAAGCATGGAAAATCCCAGTTTATTAGGTTGATTACCTTTGGGTCCGTAGAGCTTGTGCCCGCTGATAGACATGAGGTCTACCTTCCAGTCGGTCACGTTGATGGGAATCTTCCCCACAGCCTGAGCTGCGTCTGTATGGAAGAACACTCCCCGTGAACGACAGATCTGACCTAAGAGCAAAGGAGGAGAAGAAGCAGTGGATGAAAAGATAGAAGAACAGAATAGCTTAAAGTTGTTGTGGTAATGTTTTATAATAATCTAATGTTGATAGGTCTCAGGTTTCATAATAAAATGAAGTTTGATATATGGATAATGACCAGGATTTGAATTGATGTTTCAATGGTTACCAATCTCTTTGATGGGCTGTTTGACTCCAATCTCATTGTTGATGGTCATCACCGACACTAAAGAAGTGTCTGGACGGATAGACTCCTCCAGGTACTAAGATGGAAAACACACACACACACAAACGTCATAAATATGAACATATAGCAGCTTTGTAAAGCTCATTGATTATCAAAGGGATTAGTAAAGTGAATAGAATCTTTTGTCAAACCTTTCTCTAAACAAGCTTTACCACATTGGGTCATCTGTGTTTATGGGTGTGTGTGTGTGTGTGTGTGTGTGTGTGTGTGTGTGTGTGTGTGTGCGTGCGTGTGAGAGAGACGTACCTGAAGATCAACCAGGCCATTGGTCAAAACGGGCAGATATGTGATGTCAAAGCCTTCAGACTCTAAAACCCGACAGGAGTCCAGAACACACTTGTGCTCTGTCTGTGTAGTGATCACATGTTTCTTCTTAGCCTTGTAGAATCGGGCAACCCCCTGGGACCAAAGGAATATGGGAAACAACCATCAGTCATTCAAATGTCCTTCCTCTTTGTGACCGGATACAACCACTGTTTACTAACACATAAACAATCCAAACCTAATTCCTTCCATCTACACCCCAAAGTCTACAAGAACAAACAAAGCTAGCCCAAGCTCAAAACAACAGCTAGCTGGTCAGTTCAGAATCCGCTCCTAATCTCCCCCAAATCTCTCCTTTAGCGTTGGAGCCGACTATCCCTCCTCGCCAACCTAATCTGAAAGTAGCAACGGCTATTTTAAACCCACAGCTGACCAGGCAGAGAACAGAGAACGGGACATTGAGGAAAGAGGATTGTCAAAAGAAAAGGGAACAAAAGGAAAAAGAGAGGAGAGGGGAGCAAAGCCATACTTTGATAGACATGTTGTTGGACTCTGTAGCTCCACTGGTAAAGATGATCTCGCGGGGGTCCGCTGCGATCAGGTCTGCTATTTGCTGTGGGAAAGTGGACAGAGATCAAAGTAGAGTCTCCATAACCATCTATGAGTCAACTATCAACTATCAATTCATGAACATTTCTCAATTTACCTTTCGGGCTTTCTCCATGGCGCTCTCACTCTCCCAGCCATAGGCATGTGTTCTAGAGTGGGGGTTGCCATAGTAATTGACCTGGTAGGGAAGCATGGCATCCAAGACTCTAGGGTCCTTTAGGGAAGAGAGGTAAGGAAAATAATCAGGCAAACTAAATCACACCGTGCCACTAATATGGAGCAGTGGCAGATTGTCAATGCCTTTAGGGAATGCCTAGGACTAGACAAATCCAGGTTGCTTAAAGTTGGCTCATCTCTCATGATGAAATGCATAGTGAGCAAGACCCTAAGCCTTTTCAATGCTTAATCGTTGAACTAGGAAAAACGAACCAATAAGGGACCAATCTCAAAGTTTTACTAGTAAATCGGGTTGTGTAATCTAGCCTAGATAGGTAGGTTTCCACACATTTGCATAGGTCTGAAGCATGAGGTCTGCTACAGGTAGTACTAACCAACCCCCCCACCCCCACCCCCACCTTCCCAACTAGTATCCCTACGGTCTGGACTTAGACTTTTCTCTATGATTGCAGGAATGTTATAGATTGGTGTGTTGTTTGTGGAAACCCTAAAAGAGTTGTAATGCATAACTTCCAGTTTGAGCAGACCATGACAAGTTACATAAATAAATACCATCAATATCAATAGTTACCATGGGGGTTGTGGCTTGAAAGTCCATGTAGAGAGGTCTGAGTTCATCTTTCCCCAGCTCTCTGCTCTTAATCAGTTCTGTTCAAATAAAACATGATGGCAAGTTATGTTATTGGATCTGCAATTCGTGTAGCTCTAACAAAGGGAAAAAAACTCAGCCAAAAACAGTAACATGGACACCCAATAGGGTGTCAAGTCAGATCACATCTGGCTGAAAACTGTCAGTATGACAGGACAGAACTGATGAAGTTACGCAATTACAAAGTATTAATGTATCGTAACAGCTAAAATGCTTGGGATCCGAGAACACATTCAGCGAGTCGAAATTAAAAGAATGCTACCATAGCTAAAGAAACGGAACCTACTGCGACATAGATGGATTACACAGGCAAAGGATGTTAGCACAGTTAACATGGCACACTATTGTAGGTAACGTCTAACACACAAATTGTTGACGACTAACGTTCGGGGGAAAAATACATTACCTTTTTCTAAAGCCGCAGTTTGGGCATAATTGACCCGGTGGACATGAAAGCCACGGATGGAGCCCAAGATCTTGGTCGTGACTGTCTTGCTGGACAGCATCCTCTTCGTAGTTTTCGGCTAGCTAGCGCGCTAGCGTTCCAGTTAACTACAATAAACAATAACACGCTGGATAGAAAGGCACTGCGTGAGCAAGTAGGCCTATACTATGGTTTTAGATCAGTTATACAATGTTTGGCTTGAACTATGGCAAATTAGAGCAGTGTCTATATAATCCTAAATCCGTATGAAATGACAAAGTAAGCATACAATGTAAATAGCCGCTGCGTGTCGTAAGTGCCCTGCAATGCTTACACAAGACAAGAGTAGAGGGCAAAAGAGAAACTACGATTGGCCGTGTGTTCTCTGATTGGTCCATCCTATATGTTTTTATGAGTCTAGTGGCGCTTCTAAATATACGTAGTAGTCTACTTTAGACCAATTTGAATTTCAGGAAACAAGATAGTTAATAAATTCAGAATCCGTTCAATCATTTGTAGGATTATAACCACCCTTCAAATTTGATATGTCCTTCACTTAAATAATGTACATATATATTTATCTCTAACCAATAACAAGTTCACCTATCTCACATTTTTGCCACCTCAGTCTGTTTATGGATTACTTATTTCTGTTTCGAAGATATGAATGCATTTCAAAGGTCACTTTTTAAAAGTTCTGTGTATGTTCTAACACATGCAACACGCCCTGCGGTGAAAGCCAGGTATCAAATATAAAATAAATGATATATAGTCTAAATCCGAAATCATTACCACACACTTGGCGAGAAGGAAGAAGCAAAGGACGCATTTTGACTCGTAATACACCGTAAGGGCAGGTGCAGCAACAGGTAAGGTCCCGATACGTTAGCAGTGGAACTGAAAAATTACGATTACAAATACAGGTGCTATTAATACCTGATTATCTTATAATAAACAGGACAACTGTACATGCTTTAGACTGTAATTTATTACGTTCATATTCATGTCTGACAATGTATGGTAACAATGTATGTTAAAGCCCCTTTTGATTTTTGAGCAGAGGGAATAAGATGACGTTTCCAAGGAGTCATCTCACCTGGCTGACCAGAGACAGCTATTTCCTCTCACAAACCTCACCCCATGGCTACGATCTCAGGCTGTATAACTCCTCATCAGTTCCTCAACTAGAGCTCTTCAAACTACATCACCCCACAGGCCTTGGTGGTAACCAGAGGAAGTACAGGGCAGAACGACAAGCTGGTCAGATGACTGTTTCTCAGATCAACCACAAATTAAAGGTCAAACACACACACACACACACACACACACACACACACACACACACACACACACACACACACACACACACACACACACACACACACACACACACACACACACAATGTACATGTGTGTTGTAATCTGATGTTGAACTCTTCCCCAGGCTAATGAACACAGCTACAATGTCCCCAGGAACAGCTATGACGGCCGTGGTCCCTTCAATGGGGTATTTGGGTTTCATAGCAATCTCCTGGCAGCTAACTGCCCCAGCGAGGACCGACGGAGTTCAGCCACCTGCCTGCAGAGTCGGGGAATGCTGTTTGGCGTGTTTGATGGTCATGCGGGTACAGCATGCGCTCAAGCTGTCAGTGAGAGACTGTTCTACTACTTTGCTGTGGCGATGCTGCCCGTGCGGACGCTAGCAGAGATTGAGGAAGCTGTGGAGGATGAGCGGCCTGTGGCACCTGTTCTGCAGTGGCACAAACACCCGAACGACCACAGCTGCCGCGACGCGGGCCAGCTCTACTTTAGCAGCCTGAGGACTTACTGGCAGGAGCGTCTGGACCTGGGTCGAGAGGAGCTGGAGGAGAAAGAGGAGGAAGAGGACGGGAAGGTCAGCTCAGCCCTGGCCAACGCTTTCCGGCGGCTAGACAACGACATATCTGTAGAGGCCCAGGTCGACTTATCCATCTCTTCTACAAGGAGGGTCCATAATCCTGGAGAGGCCCTGTCCTTGTCCTCCCCTCTCAGGGTGGCACTGTCTGGGTGCACTGCCTGCGTGGCTCATGTCTCTGGAGGGGAGCTCCACGTGGCCAACCTTGGAGATAGCCGTGCAGTGCTAGGGGTCAAGGAGGACCACGGAGGCTGGACAGCACTAAGCCTCACCAACGACCACAACGCCCAGAACCCGGACGAGCTACAGAGGATTTTGGGAGAACACCCAATGTCTGAGGCGCAAACTGTAGTTCGTCATGACCGCCTGCTGGGCCTGCTCATGCCCTTCCGTGCCTTCGGCAACGTTGGCTTTAAGTGGAGTGGAGAAATGCTGAGTCGTGTCTCCGAGACGCGACCAGAAGTCCTGTCAGCCAGTGAGGTCGCCAGGACTATGGGGCGTCACTACCACACACCCCCATACCTCACTGCCCAGCCAGAGGTTACCCGACACCGACTCAGACCCAAAGACAAGTTCCTAATCTTGGCCACAGACGGGCTCTGGGAGCTGATGCATCGGCAGACTGTGGTGCAACTTGTTGGGGAGCACCTGACTGGTCTAAAGTGGCAGAAACCAGTGCCTCGATCCGGCATGACCCTGGGGAGCATGCACAGCCTCCTACTGGACCGGAAGAAACACTCGCTTGCAGCAGTGGAAGACCAAAATGCAGCCACGCATCTGATCAGGCATGCGCTTGGAAACGATGGCTATGGAGGGGTGGAGCCACGGCGTCTTGCTAAGATGCTCAGCCTGCCACCGGAACTCACCAGAATGTATCGTGATGACATCACTGTTACTGTGGTTCATCTCAATGACCCTGACATTTAGGAAAACAGGAAACCTCCATGAACCAGACTCAAGTAGCAATACAGACTGGAAGCCGAGTAGGACCCCAAGAAGAACAGTACCTCATCACACTATATCTTCTATATGAAAAGAATGTCTAACATCTGCTATGTCTAGCAAACCCTGTATTACACTGATTATTTGAAACTGAGTGTTTTGGGCCATTGAAAACATTATTGTTTCCATTTTTCTAAAGTTATACTTCATGCTGAAACTTAAAAGGGAATCATCATTTATCCACACAAAATGGTTGCATAAGAAGTGTAGAATACCAGTTCTCATGTTGTAATGGAAAAGAAAGTTCAGTGAAAAATGAAATTGTGTAGTTCTCAACTAATGTACTCTTCTGGTCACAAGTCACTCACACCTGAGGTAGTTGATTGGACTAGGAGCCAAATATTTACACGTTACTGTTAAAACTATTAAGACTGACCCGTTTTGCTTGCTTGGCGCCCTTCCCCCCCACATTGAAGGTAGACTCCATGCACTTTCTTGTGGATGGATAGCCATCTTGGAAGAGCACCAAAAGGCAGTAGTTGAAGTTAACATGAATATGCACATACATGTAAGTTACAACCATTGATAAATCCAGCAGTGATGTAATGAGTCAAAACAAAAACACATATGACTTTAAAATAAAATTTTAATCAAGGTTTTTATAAAATCAAATCTTGATTAGAAAACATATACTTAAATACCAAATGGCTTCTCTAGAATGAGCACAAATTAATGATCGATCCGTCTTCCGGTTCCACAGCTCATGGAGCTTAATCATTGGACAATATTCTGAGTGGAAGGAGAGGGCTGAACATACCTCCACTCTGCAGGGAATAAAACATGCCCAGCAACGCTAGCACGCACAAGACAACGCTTTAACAAGAGGGAAACTTTACAAAAGATTAAATGGTTTGTTGTCAAGGGTCAACTAATATGACTGATGCTCCATGGAGTCGTATTAGAATATTTCATTGTGGGGTAACACACCCTCCAATTCAAGCTTTATCCCCAACTCTGTGTGTGTGCGTGTGTGCGTGTGTGTGTGCGCATTTCTATGCGTTGAACCATGAACTCATCAGGAGCCACAAGAAAACAACTAAATACTCCACTTAAGTTGTGGTGTTCGTAGAACTAAAACACACGACTAAACAGACTTCCTCTTTTAAACTCCAAATCAAAGCAAGCTGCTGCCAGAATGAGGCAGAGCGCATTTATAAATCAATAGGACAAATGAGGAGGGTGAGCTCAAAGGTCCAGTTATCCAATCAGGGCAGAGAGGTGGGGGACTGACAGACGCAATCACCGACGAGGGGGCGGGACCAAAAGCTGAGTGGCTGTCACAGAGTCAGGAAACAGGTTGTGGTAGGTCGGAAGAGGAACGTAGGCAGCCGTGATCATTTTGCCTAGAGTGAAAAAAGCAAAAAGATTTATTTGAATTATACAAAAGCATGGTTGAATACTCGATTCTGATTGGCTACAGGGGAATACATTTTTATCATGAAATTCCCTTGACATCGACCCGCCTCTGAAGTAGTTCTGACAAAGTCCTAATCACGTTCTAAATCAATACAGGGAATTACGTTGATAGTAATAATAAGTTGGTATTAACATCCTAACGTGAGCATTGCGTGCACATTTATACATCTAAAATGTCCCAATAATGTATTTTACTGGTAATGAGAGCCTTACTCCTACACACAGAGATAGCATTTATAATCTGCCGTTGAAGAAAAACAGGTTTCCTGGCTCTCACGTTCCGGAAAAAGTATTGGTTTGCGGAACACTGGCACTGTGGCAGTCAAACTACCTGGGCTGAACGCTTTCAGGCCAACGCTGTGATGTAAGCCAAGTTTAGACAGTGGCAACCAAGAAGTAATCCCACTTCAAAAGGATGCTATGGAAAAATGTACGAGGAGGATGGGCATTTTGGGGTCTAAATGCCGTACTGCAGAGGTGCAACGTCCCTTAATTAGTTTAAACACACAAACGTGTGGTTCCTGAAATGTCCAGCCCAGAGTAAATTTTTAAACGATTTTTCACTTCTGTTTAGAAGGCTGATGGACTATATCACAGTAGTACTAGAGCCCGGACAATATGGGCCTATCACAGATATATCGTAGTAGCGGGAAAAGAAATATCGCCTTTTCTTTGTCAACCCTTTTATAACCAGACAAGTCCCATTTGGAGATTGCTATCAGCCCCAAATATCCAATATCAGTCGGGCTCTAGTAGAAACACCAACATATAATGTGCATGTGACATGCTTAATATACATTGCTGTTGTGAATGCGGTGAGACCTACCAGCAAAATACCTCCCGTGCAAGGCATTGACGGCTGCCATGGCAGAAGGAATGGTCGGGCACTTTACATACACGTTACCCTAAAGACAAGAGAACAAAACACTGGTTATCATCAACATGATCTTTAAAACCTTATCTGCTGGAATCGTAGCAGGGTGTGGGGCCGTACCTCTGTGGAGTTCTTGTCCACGTAGATGTGCACCACCCCTCCATGCTTGTTGCACTCCTCTATCACGTCATGCTGGATGTCGACGTCCCAGCCAGGAGCATCCTCACTGGGGAAACACACAGACAGTAACATTGTCATACTGTCATGAAAACTCAGTGAACAAGTCCCTAGTGTTTACGCTGATACAGCCTCCACCAAGCCAAAGCAACAGCTTACTTCTCCAGGAATCACTGAGTATTAGAACTGGAACTGTGTGTGTGTGGGAGTGGCTACCTGCTAGGGTTGAACATGTTGGACAGCTGGAAGCAGTGTGTAGCCAGCGGTTGGGATGGCAGGTTCATGGCGGCCGAGGGCATGGAGTTCATGTTCATGTTCATTCCTGGGTTCATAGCAGCTGAAACAACAGGTCATTCGGTTCACCAGACTGACTTTACCACCACCACTGTGGGTTAGAGAAGGTGTGTGTGGCTGTAGTTACCTGAGACAGCTGCCATGGCTCCGATAGCAATGGCTCCACTCATCTGGAGGGCCTGCTGTGCTGCGGGGGGGATCTGCAGACCAGTGCCTAACAAACATACACACACACAATCAGCTGACTCATTTCCATAGCCCTAGAGTTAACCCAGTTTCATCTATCAAAGAGCTTTTATCCAACTAACCCCCAATGCCAGAATAACCAACCAAACCTACCATCGGTAAATGATGGTCTGAAAAAGTGTTTTAATAACCATAGCCTTACAAAGGCCGCTCTCTTTCTGGTTCTAACTCTGCTGTCTAACCATCATAAACCAGTGTAGTCAGAGGCCAGGTAGGTACCAACCTTCAGCCAGGCGGGCCATCAGCTGCAGCCTGCCGGTGGTGCCCAGGTCAATGCCCGTCCTCTCCAGCTCGTCACTGTCCAGGAAGGAGCTGGCGTTGGAGGCGTCCGTGCGCTCGGTCACGTTGCCCACCTTCATGGGCCGGCCCGCCAGCTCAAAGCCGTTCAGCTGCTCCAGGGCCTTCTTGGCGCACTCGGAATCAGCAAACTACACGCACAGGAGCAGAGGGGAAACAGCACAGAACAAAGCCAACGCGTCACAGAACAGACTGGGACCAAAAGCTGGCTTTGGAAACAAGGCGAAAATCACATAAAGGCACATAGGATTCAACCATCACTTAGCCAGAGAGGACAGAGTGGCTGTGAACTCACGGTGATGAAGCCGTAGCCTTTGGACCGGCCCGTCTCGCTGTCCATCATCAGCTGGATGCTCTCGATCTGCAGAAGGACATGCCGTGTGAGTGTGTGCAGAACGTGAGCCTGAGGGAGTGTGTGTGTGTGTGTGGCGGGGTGCTTACCCTGCCAAAGGGTTCAAAGATGCCCCTGAGCATTTCCTCTGTGATGTTGAAATGCAGCGACCCCACGTAGAGACGCATGGGCCCGGCGTTCCCCTTCTGGAGGTTGTTGGCCATGGCTGCGGCTCGATTCTTCTCCGCCTACACACGCACCGGCACCCACACATTTCCCACCGCAAACACGTCAACACACACCAACCATGGAGGAGAGAGGGAGACAAGATGACATGTAGACGACCCCTGCTGTGACGGGCCGAGGTAGAAAGTGGCGTGTGAGTGTATGGTGAAGATCACTGACCATTACCTGCGAGGCCTGGACTATGATGGGCACGCCCAGTAGTCTTTGGCCTGACAGGCCGATGGCGAGGGGCACCGAGTTGGCCTCCACGAACTCGATGTAGGCGATGCCCTTGGACCGCCGGGAGTTCCGGTCGGAGATCATGCGCACGTCCCTCACCTAGAACACAAAGAGGAATAAGCCCGATGTTGAGTTGGATCAATCCACACCGTAAGACCACAGGCTGGCGGCTCCATCAGGTTAATTTGACCCTCAAATGATTACCACACATTCGAGCTTTTCAGTTCTTACAAATGTACTTTCATGACAGCCGTTAAAGAGATACGTGTTAAAGGTGCAGACCCAGGGGACATTGTGGATATTGACCTTGCCCACAGCTGAGAAGAACTCCTCCAGATCTCGGGGTCGTATTCTGGCAGCCAGCTGCATACAGAACACTGTTCTGGCATCTCGCTCCTCGGGCGTCAGGTTGTCTATGGGCTGCCTAATACACACACACACACACACACACACACACACACACACACACACACACACACACACACACACACACACACACACACACACACACAGGAAATCAATATCGGTGACAGGATCATGTTAAAGTGGATACGTTTACTTTCGTGATAATCAAACAGAACAGTAATAACCGTCACCGTGGCTTTCAAGTAGCTGATGTACAAGGGAAGGAACCCACCTGACTGGGCTCTTGTCTTTCTTAAACGGGCTTCTGCTCCTCGATCTTCTACGGCTGTAAGGGGAAAACGCACACGTTGGCAACTCAAGCAACACCCAAAAAACCTACCAACACACACACGCACGCGCACACACACTTCAGCAACAAACTCACGCACACAGCACGAGACAAAGAGTGCCCCAGAGGATAGTAAGTATATTTGATAGAGACCTGAGTTTGATGGCAGTGGCAGGGCCAGTCTTTCCTCTGGAACCGCCGTTAAAGCCAGAGCTGTAGTTGGAGACAAGGTTGGCTCAGTATCTACTGCTGCTTTGATGAGGTTCATAGGGAGCAGCCAGGGTGTGTGTGTGTGTGTGTGTGTGCGTGAGATGCAAAGTGCGCTGGTCATAAGTCCAGCCCCAAAAAGTGTGAGGTTGGCTCCAAACCCACTAAATCATTGAATCCTTACTATGGAGAGGGGCATGGTGTATACTCTCCAAATTGGGCAGCTCTGTGGAAAACGTAATTGCTGCCTTCCTGAGCAGACTAATAGTAACAAAGAAAAGCCATTTGGGTGGGGACAGAACATGAGTGGCAGAAACACAAAGAGACAGACAGACAGAATGACCAGGGAGAGGATGACAGGCAGAGAGAGGGCCATGGAGGCTAACGGGTGGGTTGTGGAGTACGTACAAGGTGCTCTTGTGGTCCCGGTAGCGGCCGCTGCGCTCCTTGCTGCGCGAGCGACTGCGGCGGCGCTCTTTGCTGCGCGATGGGTGTCGTTCGCGGCTGCGGCTCCGTTTGCGGTCGTGGCTCTTCTTCGGTTCACGACTCCTGCTCCTCTTTTTGTCTCGGCTCCGACTGCGCTTCTTCCTGTTTGTGGATGCACAAAGCAGCCAAATAAGAAACCAACTAACAGCTATGATATTGAACAGGTAAAAATGAATCTACTCCAGGAAAATTGTAAATTGAGCTTCGGACAGCGAGCTAGGAGTCCTACAGTGCTGTAACCCAGACAACGAATAACTAAGCAGGACTTTTTCCCGAATAGATCCTTCCCCAGACTGAAGGCGAGTGGAAAACCCTTACTTCTTGCTGCGTTCCTCATGTCCGTTGGGACTAGCGGCCTTGATCTCGTCCTAAGCAGGGTCGACAGAAGAACAGCATGAGGGCGCAGACGCAATATTCAGGTTGTCAGGGTAAAAGGAGGGAGGGGAAGGAAGGCAAGAGAAAATATGAGAATTATTAAATTAAGTAATTATACAGGTGTTTACATGGGGGTAGGGCTATAAGTTGAGGAAGGGAATGGGGCTCTCGTTTTAATCACTGTCCGGTCTCAAGTCTGGTCAAAGATAGCAGTCGAGTCAGTCAACTACGTCCCAGGGCCAGGCCCCACAGCCCCCAGGCTAGAGTAAGAGTTCAAGCCCAGCGGCAAGGCTAGAGGTAGCCCCTGGGTGGAGTTCCAGTACTCTGGGTTTTTGATGAGAGGCTGTGTGGGTGGGGGAGGGGAGAGGTGCCACTCCACTGATTCAGATCTTCAGCCATGTTGGGTTTCGTGGGACTCCTCTGTCAGTCACCCACCTGAACGGCCCTGAAGCAGACAGGGAGTCACACGACTTAGTCACTCACTCAGCCGTTCCACCTACTCCCCCCCCACCCCAAATATCAACCAACCCCTTTCAAACTCTGCAACTCCAAACCACCCAACTTATTTACTCTTGCTCCAACCCAAACCCCTACCCCACGCAGCAAAACATACAATCTCTATGAGCTAGTCTGCGGCAGTGTCAGTCTGTTCACTTTTAAATTCGTAAGAACTCATGGGGTACCATGGTTCATCAAGACTACACAAATCTGCTGCCAGTGAGATGGACTACTCGTTGTGGGGCTAGTGGGACAGTTCATGCAAAACAGATCTTAAAAAAGGTATAGACTTTGCTAAAATATGGATGAAGATGGAAGTTAATCAGTTTGGATATTGTTACACAGAAGAATCATCTACCTTCTCTTAACTGGCATTGCGATCAGACTGTCTCTGTAATGATGAAACAACATGCAGTGACAACATGTTAAGCGGGATCGGGTATCTTACCATCCTCCTTTTATCATCTACTACATTTCTGGCCAGCAGGCCTCTAGAAAACAACAATGTGGGCCAACCACACCATGCACACATGTGGCAGATCTGTCTCCATGGTTACTAAAATGATGGAGACTAGCACACGTCCCACGATCCAATGCATTCCCCTGGGAATGCCTGACCAGGGCTGCAGTTTATTTCTTTTTTTATTTAAGATTACCAAGGGAACCACAGTCATGTTACCATGGGGACCACAGTACAGCAATACATCATTGGGCATTTACTACCTTCATGTTTCTGACAGATCACACTGGCATTCAGGGGAGTAGAGGTGAGATATCGTTAGGCAAGTCTACAAAGAGAGATAGATGGGCATTTATTCATGATAGTCTGAAAAGGAACGGCAGTATCACATCAGAATAATATAACACAAATACAATTAGCTTACTATTCTATGTGGCTTTGAAGGGTCTGGGGCAAGATAGAACGCTACATACATGTACATTAACAGACATCAAAGCATGTGTTTTCATAAGAAAGTAGTGTGGCACTGTACTTATTCAGCAAGACAAGCAACAATTCAGGAGGGGACCCACCTTCCGGTACGGAGCTTCCAGCATCGCCTCGATGTCAAAATCGTCAGCCATCACGCTGCAGGTCTGGGGACATGGATTGAAAATGAGATCGAGGCAGAACTGGCTGGCAGTACTCAACAAACTCATTTGGTCTTTGTTGCACATCCAGTTAACTCTACATCAACACATTTTTCTAAATCTCGAACTTTTCAAATCGCCTCCTCTCAACTTCTCGGGAAAGTTTTTAAGATTGCAAGAAAACAACTAGGATATTCTAATATTGTTAAATATTGACTTCTAAAGTTACATCTGTACGCAAGGCGCGTAGTAATTATTATTGGCAACCATTCCCCTGAAATGTCAACCAAAGTTAAACCGTTCGGGCAACACATACTGCCTAACGGTAGAGAATCATCCTGACCTAACATTTAAAGAGGAAGTTAGCAAGCTAGCTAAAATTAGCTAGCCTAACGCGAGTTGACCATGTTGTTTACCTGGTTATATAACCAGCTTTCTACGTTCGTTCGCCATCTAATTTACCGACAGTTTGTTTCAAATACCGATCGAGCGTTAAATACAACCACATTTAAATGTAAGAAAATAATAATAGCCGTAGCTACGTAAACTAACAGCATTCCCAGCTGATCGAGCTTAGCTAACGACCTAGCAACTCGTTAGCAAGCGCAAGGCCTTTCTTTAAAACATGGTCGTTTCCAGACGAAATATAATTATTATAAACAACCGTTAATAGTTACAAGAAAACTCGTCCTAAATACGTTTTCACAATATCACAAAGCAAATGTACATGGAAAAAAAAGTACCTTGTTACACGGTAGTTGCTTGATATATCAATTACTTGAATTTGAGGCTTTCGTTGTCGCCCGCGCGCTGCCGTAATGTTCTTCAATGGCGCATGCAAGAAGTAACTGCGCACGCAACGTAACAGCGTGAGGCCAACGCACGAGGTACAAATAGCTAATGCGATATTACTGAATTATATGAAATGACATGGTTGCAGCTAACTAAGCAACCTAGACATTTATTTACACATACACTTATTTAACACACAATCTATATACAGAAGGCCGAGTTACGTAAGTAAAGTGAGGACAGAGCCCCCCAAAATATAGGCCGTATACAGACACTCTTTCGGTGCTCTCTGGTGTTATTGCTTGTTTGGCTCTGTTTGAGCTTCAAGGTTAGTAATTAAGTAAGAAAAATGTCCAGTTAGCACTAGATTACAAAGATTGTGGGTATCACTTGATCTTGTACAGTTTTTCTTCTTTCCTACCCGATAAACAAGTAGACTTCTCTTCAAGCTGTTGTTGGCAAAACTCAGGAAGTACCGTAGTGTCATCACCAGAGGGAGGCAGAGAGCCTGCAGCCACCTTACCATCACATAGGCCTAGCCCATTTTTGCCTTCTTAAATTCCCATTCTTTTAACTATTCCCAGACCCTTTTGGCAAAACGCTCAAATGAAGGTTGAGAAAAAGCAGGTTGAGGAAAACAAAAATGCCCTTTTGCACTTTTCAAATCCTGCCCTACTATTCCTCTCTTCACTTAATTTGGCTGCATTGTGTTAGTAGCCCAGGTTATGGTCCTTTCTTTTCTTTTTAAACTTTCTTTAACATGCTTTTGATATACCCATTTTCTTTGAAGCTTTAGATCAAATTGCTCATCCCAAAAGAAGGTACAGTAGGTAAGCAGAAAAATAATTGCTTTCTGACACACATATCATCAGAGTGATTGAGATGGATGAGATCGGAACTATCCAAATTTGCATTCCTAACATTCTTATTAGTGAGAAAAAATTCTGGTATTCTGAGTTGCCAGAAGGCCCCATGGGTCAGAGTTGTGGGGAAGTTCAAAAGCTCATAGATCCCATGTCTAGTAGTGTGAGGTCCATGGCGCCAATCCATTCACATGGGAGCAAGAGGGGGACGGATGGAGAGAGATTAAACAACAAACATTTAACCACTGGCTGTCTTTCTCTGCAATGTAAGCTCAAGGGAAACAAGTTGTCGGTTTTAGCCTGCTTTTAGTTTATGTGTATATATTATGGTCTTCAGTTTTTCATGGTGAACTGTAGAGTTACCAAAAAGTATTTTGCATTTTTTGCCCTTTAGGAAATCTTTTTCACATTTATTTAACCAAATCAAAATAAAGGGATCTTGGGAGGAATAACACCACATTTGGAAACCTAATTTCATTAAGAATGTTATGATACACTGAAATGAAGTGTAAAAAATGTTTACGCATTCAGAGAAAATACAACAAAAATAGTTATTTACAACCATATTTGAGACCAAACACTTCTGTTGAAGCGGAGTTATCTGTCACAGTGTTATGAATATTGGTCCACCCTTCCATGAAGAGCTGCTGGCCAGAGATGACGATACGTCGTGAAAGTGTTTTTTTTCCCGCCCATGGTAACTTTTGTTCTTCCCCTAATATCTTGCCATCTTCTCTTGATTTCATCTTCACGTCATTTACTTTCTCGCTGCCAGGCCGTAGTGTCTCTGTTTGACTCTGTACAGCCAGGCCATAGTGCCTCTGTTTGACTCTTCACAGCCAGGCCATAGTGTCTCTGTTTGACTCTTCACAGCCAGGCCATAGTGCCTCTGTTTGACTCTTCACAGCCAGGCCATAGTGTCTCTGTTTGACTCTTCACAGCCAGGCCGTAGTGTCTTTGTTTAACTCTTCACAGCCAGGCCATAGCGTCTCTGTTTAACTCTTCACAGCCAGGCCATAGCGTCTCTGTTTAACTCTTCACAGCCAGGCCATAGCGTCTCTGTTTAACTCTTCACAGCCAGGCCATAGTGTCTCTGTACAGTCAGGCCGTAGTGTCTCTGTTTGACTCTTCACAGCCAGGCCGTATGGTCTCTGTTTGACTCTTCACAGCCAGGCCGTAGTGTCTTTGTTTGACTCTTCACAGCCAGGCCGTATGGCCTCTGTTTGACGCTTCACAGCCAGGCCATAGTGTCTCTGTACAGTCAGGCCGTAGTGTTTCTGCTCTGCTAGATGCCAACTTTCCATTATCACCGCCCCTTTTCCCCTGCCTGTCTCTCTATGACATACACACCTCTCTATCCATATCTCTCTGGACACCTATGTTTCTGGTTTATTTTTGCTCTGGCACTCTTTGTCACTCCATCTCATTTGGATTTGAGTAAAGGAGCCACGTGTGTGTGCTTGTGTGTGTGGGCATGCAACAGTATAAGCAAAACACATCTGGGAGACGCCACATTCTTGACACATTACAGGAGTGTCCCGGCGCAGCGCGACTGTTCATCTTCCTGTCGTGCCCTCCTCCTCCTCCTCCATATCCCCTCCCCCACCCTTATTCACTTTTTCCATTCTCCCTCTCCTATTCTTCCTATCTCTCGCCCATTGCTGTTGTTCCCTTTGTTTGGTCTGTCTGATTGCAGCCCCACTATCAGGGATGGGTGTTGCAGAAGAATGGAAACAACAATGAGAGTGAACTAAATTGATCCATGGCCTTCAGGTTTCTCAGTCAAATAATGTTTATCTGTGTGTGTGTGTGTGTGTGTGTGTGTGTGTGTGTGTGTGTCTGTGTGTGTCTGCAAGTGAGCGAGCCTGCAAGTGGGAACGTGTTTGTGTCATTAGGGTTGTGCATAGCAATGCATTCTTTCCATTACCCAGACCAAATCAATGCACTGAGCTCTTGGCCAGCAAACACCCCTACTGATCGGCGTTCTCTCTTTCCCTACATTTCTTAACTCCTGCTCTCCTCTCTTTTCTGGTCCACTCCCTCTTTCCTTTTCTGTCTTCTCCTTTGCTCCACAACTAACGTCTTGGGTATAGAAAGAGGGGCAGTAGGTGAGTCGGCAGTACCAGAGATATTGGATGAGGCTCATGCTCCCTGTGCTGTTCCCTCTGGGGTCAGTCCTATTGTTTCAGTATTTTACACTGCCGAAGTGCGGGCGTCAAAGTAAACCCAACATTTTCAAGCACATTAGGGTAACAAGACTTTAGTTTTAAAATCACGTTGATACTACTGGAGGGGGCAGGGTGGGGGTAAGTAGACTGAATACTATGGTGGTATTAGGCTTAAACGGTTTTGGAGTGGGTGAAAACATTCTGACATGTGACACATCAGCAGTGGCTGATCGATGTGTCCATAATGGAGCCGACAGTGTTCAGATATAGGTCAACCTCCTTCTCAGTCTTTTAGACAGTTTTTTGTGTATCTCTCCTAATGGCTTTATCTGTGTGTATTTTCTTTTTCTGTATCCATGTGTTTTTCGATACACGCCTCTTTCGCCTGCTGTCTGTCAGCCTGTCCAGTTGAGCAAGGCCACTTAATAGCGGACAGAGAGCCCCATTGGGTCACTCAAACTACAGATGGAAAAAAACACCTCGTCTCAACAAGCAGCTTTTCTCATGCAAATAAACACATATGAACAGATACATAATAGCCGGACAGATCATATCTAAAGGGCGTGAATGCAATGATTCAAGGATACAACACAAGAGCCTCTTCTTCACACAATAGCCTTTCCATTTCTCTTTTATGTCTTGATAATTCAATGTAATTTGTAATGGTGCCCTTCATGTTGTCCAGAATAAACATAATTGGAGTGTTGTGTAGAACACACCTAGCATGAGGCCCACAAAGTGTTCTATGAGATCATTGCTTTGTTGTCCTGCAACTGCGCTTTCTTATAAGTTAACTTTGTGGAAGATAGTCAACACCCAACATGCCAGAACACGTATGTACATTGGTTAAACACCCATCATAATTCATTGCTGTATACATTATTCGTCACAGCTTCACACATTCCGTTCGGTCTCTCCCCTACCAGACAGGCATAACAGTGTGTAATCCTGGTGTATTCAGTTGGCTGCACTACCAATGCTATATCAACTGTAACACTGCATGTCCAAGTACATATCCAAAAACTATCCCTTTTTCCTATTTGACTTGGTTATTTCTGTAAAATAATAGTTTATGAATGCATTTTATGTACATTTGTCCACATCTGTCCAAAGCCCTTAACAACAGCTCATGCATTATATTGTTATGCATAAATCATCTTTGTCATGCCTTATGACACACGTGTTACCAATATCACATAAGAAAGACCTGCCGTACACACTATTGTATTTTCCCTTATCAGCTTATTAAAAGACAACGTTTGTCATGTTATTTCTGTAGCAACTATGACAGAAGTATGAGGGCAGCCTTCATAGAAAAAAATGTTTATTTTTCACACCGTATGTCTGTCAACGTGTCCACTAATAAAAAACATATCCTTCCATCATCAGTCAAGAGTTATTATTCACTGCTTCATAGAACAGTAGTCGGGGTCATCAAGAGACCAAGCTGGCCCTCATGGCAGGCATATGGCTATTTCACATGTCAATGCTTTACCATACCTATAGTGTGCTGGTCTATTGAACTTCTTCGGACTAATATGTTCCAAGAACTATTGTGAATGGAAAATTAGACCAGCAGTTTAGTTCAGTCATGTACTGCAATGTAAAAAAACGGTGTAGTATTATCCCTTTCATTTGTAGAAAACATTTAGTTAGATTAAACAATCCTTCAAATTCTAGAAAAGTTTCTCGAATGGGGAGACTATGAGCAAGAAGGAGAATACTGTCACATTTACTGTACATACACATGTCAACAACTAGCCAGGAAAATGGTCCAAATAGTATCAAAATATTTGTTAAGACAAAGCTGCCCATGCACGGTTTAACATTAGCCCAGCCTAACATCAGCTGATACCTGCCAACAGTCACAGTGGGGAGGGGTGGCTGCCCTTCAATTAGTGGAAATGTGTCAAAGGGCTAAAGGCTGCGTAATATACCAGGACAACAGGCTGGAGAAGTAATATATACTAATGGTTTAGAAGGCTGAAAGGGCTATGCATCTTCTGGGCGCATCCAGGTCATACTTCAGAGTCATAGGCAAATACAGTGCAACCAGATAAGGACATTGTTGATAGGGCACCAGTCAAGGATTCCAAGTTAAAGCTGTCACACTACCAACATTATCAATGGCCGGACAGAACCATAGGGCCATCTTTTTAAAAAGTCATAGATAAGGGATGCAGTTCATTATCTAAATGGCCATGGGATAGAGGGGTATAGATGCTCCTTTAAAGAATACCCAGCTTTGGCAGTACTTGGAGCAGACTTTTAAGCTCATCCTCTGATTCAAATGAAATGATTGAGGGGTTACAGTCGGAAGCCTAAAGGAGGTTCAGCTATTCTGCATTGTTGGTTACAGCACGGCCAGGTCATGGCAAGACTTGGAGCGAACCTTCATGGCCATCTTCTGGTTGTTCCTGGCCACCAGCCGGTCCAGGAACCGCCGGGCCTTTTTGGTGATACTCTCCTTGCGCTTGTAGATGGAGCGCCGGCGTTCCGAAGTCTCCTTGCTGTCGCGGCGTAAGCGGATCTGTCGAACGACGCCTTCGAAGAGCTCCATTACGTTGTGCTGGAGAGACGCCGATGTCTCAATGAACTTGCAGTCAAACACCACCGCGCAAGCACGACCCTCTGGGAAAACACGGGACAACATAACATTGCAATATGCGTGCGCGTTACAGAAACGGATCATGTTTGTAACTACTCTCTGTCCTATCTCTTTCTTATCACGCGCAGCCAACATCTGCGCTTCCTTCCAACTATGGGGCTCACCTTCCACAGCCACCTCCCGGGAGCGGACCAGGTCACTCTTGTTGCCAACCAGGATGATGGGGATGTTCTCCGCCTGGCGAGTCCGTCTCAGCTGGATGCGGAGTTCGGAGGCACTCTCAAAGCTGGCGCGGTCCGTTATGGAGTACACGATCACATAGGCGTTGCCCACCTTCATACAATAGTCCTGCACCCACTTCTCATCCTCCTCCTGACACAGACACAGAGATGGGACTTGAGCATTCACACCAAACCCATTGCACTATTGCATCTGTCTGTCAGCACTTTGCTGTTCCACTAATCACAATTCGCTAGAAATAACACTTCAGAAATAAGAAAATGTTTAAGACAGCGGAATATTAGCCAACCATCCCACCAAATATTGTCTCACTGTCCCTCTTCTCATCCCTTTCTTTTTCTCTACATGCTACCTCCTTCTCCCTGTATGACTCTCTACCTTCTCCATTCTCCTCTATGGCTCTTTCCATGACTGTTGGACTTGTGATTTTTAAGGTCCATTGCCCATCTGGGGCAATTTATGAATTATCAGCCCTTGCACACACACACACACACACACACACACACACACACACACACACACACACACACACACACACACACACACACACACACACACACACACCTGCAATATTATGATAGCTCATCCATACAGAGTGACTGCATGCTGTGAACTCCTACCAGCTTTTCCGTCTCCCATATATCCATGACGATGAGAGTGGTTTCCTCCCCATCCACAGTAAGAGTCCTCTCGTGGGCATTCTCTGCTACAAAAAAAACGAGACAAACATAACTTAGCCACACATAAAATCCTTATTTAAGTATGGCAAAAGCACTGCTAGTAACAATGTCCCTTTCCATATTATGTTGGAGAGCGCAGCAACAACTACACATTGGTAACTGTTGTATTACATTACTATTATAAAGTTATGATTTTCTTCACCAGCTTATCTTTATGAGTTTACATATAGGGAAAGAAAACTACAGTAGAGAAATATTCATTTTCAAGTTAGCCTCTCAACCAGCTAAATGTAGTTAGAAGGAAGACAGATGTACCATTGCTCTGCAGACACCCAGTTGTGTTTAGTAACCCTCCTCAGCTCCACTGTACTCTCAGTTCACCTCAGCTTATCAGCTAACTCAGCTTAGCTGTGCCCATTTCCAACCGAATCCAGCCAAGTGCGGCTAAACCAGGACGCAACCCAGCCTATCAAGCTGTGCACTACATGAGGCTGCAACTGGATCAATAGAAGCTGTCAATGATTGCCTCAGGCTAATTAAACCATAACAGATGACTTTACAAGCCAATCAATGGCCTGGCCAAGTCAGCCAAGGTTATAGGAGCAATGTCACTAGTAAACCATGCACATCAAAAAGTACCGAATTGATAGACAACAACACCATCCCAATAGAAATGTGATGCACAATGGAGTACAAATATTTAGTTTTTGATGAGAGAGGGTGCCAGGGTGGTGTTGTTGAAAATGGTTTGATAATTAATGACCAACCAAACTTCTTATTGAGGGCTAAATAAAGGACTTAGAAGTTGCAAATCATATAACATAAAAAAATGCAAGCAGAACAAAATATCGATATCTATTAACAGAAAGAAACCCACCCCCTAAATGGTCGTGTGAATCCTTTTCCGTTACCCCAGCAAATATAGAGGCCAGGTTGCTCTTCCCAACACCATGATCTCCAAGTAGAACCACTCGGTAAATACAATCTGTGTCACTCTGGGAATCTTCCGAGTCAGACGACCATTGTGCGCGGCAGTGTAAAGATTTGTCCCCAGGATGGTAGGAGGCTGACTGGCCGAGGGGCTGGTGTTGGCGAGTACCGGGCTCTGCTGGACCCGAGGCTGGATGCTGGTCCTTGGGGCCAGGCCGATGTGAGGAGGGGATGGGGGTGCTGGCTCTCCTACGCAGGGGCTGCTTCTCTCTCTGGGTGTTTAGGGTCATCTTAGGGGCAACCAAAGGGGCATATCTAGGGGTCAAGCAGATACAATTGCCAATGACATTAATAAACCATGGAGCATTCGGTTGTAAAGAAAAATAGCACGATTTAAAGCTTATCAAATACATTACAACATTTATTTTTCTACAATTCAACAAATTCTAAAGAAATGAAAAGGTGAATCTCTGAAACTCTCTAAGACTTCTGTCAGATGCATAGGCTTACTCACAGCAGGATCCATGAAGCTTCTATTTCAGTCAACTTCTGTCCAGTGCAGTGGAGAGTGTAGCGCTGACTGGCCTATTCCACGCAGGAAAGTTTTATCACATCAGCGAGCTGTCACTCGGGTCCCGGTAACGAGGCACAAGTCCAAAAGGATCAATCCGGTTTGTTACTCTTGTATGAGCGCGCGCTGTAACTGTACTCCCGTGCAGTCATGGCAACAGTCTGCAAAAGTTCCACAACGCTGTTAAAAATTTAAGATAGTAATCAGGGATGTGAATCTTTCTGTCTGCAACACAAGCACACACACAAACACAAAATTATTGTCAGAAAGATAAACTAAAAGCATTGTCTTACTGTACAAGATAATACATCTTCATAAACAGCAAGCCTTGCCAACTTCCTGTTCAATGCAGACTTGCGTCCACAACAGAATAATGCTAACAATAAACAGATGCTTTTGATATTTCATCGGGTTGTCCAGCTTTAAAAAAGTTGAAACTTCATCTACATCCTCTACTCACCGCACTAACCTACCACCGTTTCACGCACAGACCATTTGTTCTGCGTGCACGTTTTCCCATTAGTACAGCTGAGGCGTGCGTGCTCCATGGCAGCTTCCCGTGTAGGTTTCCCAAACTCTTGTTTTCTCGACCTCTTTTCTTTAACTCTTGCGCTTAAGAGTTCATAGAACAACTTCCATCTGACTTTAAAACCCACCCCAACAATGTGACGCGATGATAACTCACTTCCTGAGTCCCTATAATTCAGCATTGCCATTATTCTCATCGCCTATTGGCTTACTACTATATCATACAATGTGCCTAGCTTGCGATCCTACTTTTCATATATGTTTCCTGGGTGTACAGCATGTAGCCCATGCAAATATCTTCATGGACAAACATTTTAACAATTTGTTTATTTAAACTAGTTATTTGAATCCAACTTAAAATCACACTTATATGTTTGTATGTATTTAGAATTTACAAAACATTTATTAAAACTCAGTCTGAAGTTAGGAATAGAGGGGCAGAAATGACAGTCAGTACACAAAGCAAAGAAACATGACAGCAGAAGATTGTCCATTTGGTTTCCTATCTATATAGGAAGCCATTCATCACGAGGGATGTCCAAGACTACATCCATTTCAGGAAGGCATCTGCAATGAATAAGACAGATACTGTCATCCACAAAGGATAATTACAGCATTTTTCATTTCTTAGAGTACTGTTATAAATTAAATTATTAATTTATTTGATTATAGCATACTGTTCTTTCCATCCTATTTCTGTTTACTATAATTTTAGCTGAGAATATTGACACCGAAGCGTCAAACTTTGTAGGGCAGCCATTCAATAGCTTTTTTTTTTTTTTTTTATGTGGATGGGTACCTAAAGGTCTTTGTTATTTTTTCATTCACTGTCCTGACTGACTTATGCATTTTTTTGTTTGGTACCAAAACCTTCCAATAAAAAAACAGTTATACTTAATGTCCAACTGCTAACATACAATACCCTTACTTACTACATCTATTTTACAAAACCTACTGCGCGTCGGGTTGAAAACCATCAGCTACTTCTGGGACTTTAATTAGCCTTTCTACGTGGCCTTTTTTATGTTCACTCATCTGCAGAATTTGAGCTTTTCACTCCTTGGGGCAGGCTGACTAGTTTGCCCGATTGGAAGACACACAGAAGACTCAAAGGATAACGGAAAAAAGGAGGGGGAAACCACCCCGTTTGTTAACATAAACAGATTTTCCTCCCTTACAATTGACGTGAGACACTAACAGTGGGAGAGAAAACATGTCTGTCGGTTTGGGCCAGGGGGACAGTATGCAGAGCAGAGTAAGGGAGAGAGAGGCCAGGGGGAGTAAAGAAAAGCAGAGCTAGTAAACTCCACTTAGATCAGCTCTCTCATAAGTAGATAATTCCTTTTATTGTATCTCTGCTGTTTATTTTATCATTCATAAACAATCTCTACATGTTCATATGCAATCATGGAAGACATTCCCAGGTGTCAAATGCACGCATAAAAACATCAAAACGGTTGAAGCAGGAAGTCGCTGTTTTTGTTATAGGTCCCAGAGCCAGGATGTTTTTTCCATACACCATACCAACACTCAATCTGTCCCCTGTGCTTATCAAAACACCAAACTATGAACACACAATCCTTCCTGTCAGAAAGATAAATGAGATGGGAGAATACAAAGAAAATAAGCTCTCTGATAAGAGTGTCTGTATATGTGAAAACGGCTGTGTGTGTGTGTGTGTGTGTGTGTGTGTGTATGTGTGTGTCCGTGCGCGTGAGAGAGAGAGTGAGAGGACAGGGTCTTCCTACTTGTTTTGGAAAAGACATGGAGGCAACACGATCCGGCTGTGAATATTTAATGTGATTCTGGGCCGGGATTGGTGGAGCAGTGGATCAGCTCCTCTCTATTCATCAGACAGGGCTACACATCGTTTCCAAACCCCTGTAACTCCAAACGCCCTTTCAGACAGAACTACTGTAATACCATACTCTGTACAGCTGCATTCTTTCCAACAGATTACAACCGCTGAATAGACAGAGTGGGTCATGTCAACACTTAACAAACACCTATCAAAATATGTCGTCATGAATTGGCTGTCATTTGTCTTACTATTCAAGTAAGTAAATCAAGGTTTATTTACTATGTACTGTAACATTTAAGAAATCAAGAAAAAGTATTTTAGTACAGGGTTGGTGTTTTACTGAACTGGAACCTGTATCCGAATAAGAGCATTTCTGAACTACTCTTAGTTCTGCCTGTCAGGTCAAAGGAAATGTATTGAGACGTCTAGTAAGTGGATTGTTATGTTAGTAATTGTCCGATCCAATTTTATGGATACCATTCCTAACATTACTGAACAACAGAAGAATGGCCTTGCTTACCATGTAGTGAAATGATATATACTAGGAACAATAACAAAAACCTTAACCTGCTCATAGTCTAGACTTTCCCTCAATAGTGTGAGTTTCACTGAGAATTGTTGTGTACTCCACTACACAATCCAGGATAATGTTAATAAGGATAATGTCCTGTTTTGCCAACATACTTCTCGGCTTTGGGAAAGACATCTTGGAAAACTTCCTTCCTGCCACTGGAGACTGAGAGCTGCAGCTCCTGCAGCAGCTGGAGGAGACCCTGGTTCTTCTCCTCCAGCTCACTGATCTCCTGGTGGAAGCGAGGGAAAGATGGGAGGTAGTAGGAAAATGAGGGCGGGACCGAGAAGAAGGAAGGAAAGATAGTGAGACAGGGTTTAAGAAACCATGGAGAGGAGACGAGGTGTGGGAAGGGAGAGAGAAAAGGACATGGAAGTGAGGATTTTACAAAAGTGACCAATGCACAACTGTCAGGGGATTCTCACGTAGATGCTGTAGGGATAGTATAGTTATGCTGCATTACTTTAGTATACCATGTTACAATGGGCCTGTGCACGGAGATTAAACCACTATGTATCAGCTAGTCATTTTAAATTACAGCTTTCAAAGTAAAGCTTTCTGTAGCACAAAGCTTGGAACTAAATAGCATCAAATCATTTCGATGCTATGCATTCATGAATGAACCTGGTTGGTTGTGAAGCCTGACCTGTCGGTGGATATTGATTTCTCTCATCATGGTAGTATTGTGAGCAGCCATCATTTTGACCAAGGGCGGGGCAAATGACGCATGTTGCTGCAAACAGAAACCCAGACCGAGATCCAGTCTCACTTTTTAAATTGTACTGCTGATAACCAAGGGTAGATGGATGAACACACAATCTAACAAAACCCCACTACCACCAAACGTTTACGTCACCTTCGCAATGTGCGACAGCACCTCCTGCTGGTGGAGGTGGGAACGTCTCTGGAGGGAGGCCAATTCAGTGTGACACAATAGGCTGATGTCCTCCTGCTCCTCCTGTCTAACGCACGCACACACACACACACACACACACACACACACACACAGTTGGACAACCATTTACAGGTGGGAAGGATTCCTGATTTTAATCAAATAAAATTTAATTATAGTAATATTCTAGTTTTCAGTGTCACATTCATGGCATGAACATTTTTTATTGAAAAGTGGCAACACTGCCACACATTTTTTTGAAAGCACATTGTAACATTGTTAAGAAAAGAATAATAAAGGATTACTATCATTATTATTTTATAAAAGTGGATTACACACTTAAACACAGCAACACTATAACATAACGTAAACAATAGGGAGATGGTGGTGAGTCACATAAAAAGCTTAAAAAATGGTTTCCATGGTGACCTGCTGGGAGTCCCTGAGTTTGAGGATCTCCCTCTTCATCTCAGCGATGCGCAGGGCTTTCACCGGGTACTCCTTATCCTTGTAGGTCTTCAGGGTGTGGAGCTCAGCCTGAGCACTCACCAGCTCCCCCTTCAGCTCGCTCAGCTGATCCTGGAGCCCTGAAAAGACACACACACACACACACACACACACACACACACACACACATTGAGAACGTGGAGAGAAATGGCTTTAACGTCTAATCATTTTTGAGCTACTGTACAATACATATTACTATAATTTCCATGACCCCTGCGACTGACGTTTAACCCCCTTCCTAGCCTGCTTCTCGGCCTCCCTTAGCTCCTGCTGGGCCTGGCTGCTCTGGCTCTGGCCCCAGCCACGGAATGCCCCAATAGAGCTCTGGAGGAGGACAGAGACAAAAAGAGAGAGACAAAAAGAGAGAGACAAAGGGACACAGAGCAATAAGCATGGATGGAGAAGTAAAGGAGGAAGCTGAGAAATAACGCCAACCAACAAGAAAAACAAGGTTTGGACAAAAAAAACAGATAGGAGGTACTACCAGGAAGTAGTTAGTGTGTGTGTGTTGGTGTGAGTCGGCATAACTATGTCTCCTATGCGGTGTACCCCTAGTTTCTGGTGGCGTAGGAGGAACTCTCCAGCACTGCACACAGAGAGACAATCTGTGGTCTGGATGTTCGTGGCCAGGGCCTCATTGCTTTTCTGCAAGGCTGAGCAGTGCTTCTCCAGCTCCTCAATGGAGCGCAGTCTGGTACGTACCAACAGCTGCCAAAAGGGGGAGCAACAAACACACAGGAATTCTTAAATTCACTTAGACGTGAAAAGAAGAATAACTTTGTTAATTTAATGATTTGGGCCTACATTATTTATTCCTTCATATTTAATGGAACCTATATTTTTTCATTGATTCAAATGAACACTGAGTAACAGGTTGCCTTGACAGGACAAAGACTTACTATATATTTTACACAGACAGAAAGAACAAAGACAATACATTCCCCTACTGCCTTGTAGCGCGTGTGTCTGTGCATACATACCTTCAGCATTTTGATATTCTCCCTCTTTTTCTGGGACATAGGGTCTAGCTCCACTTTATCACTCCTCTTCCGGCGTGACACACGAGAGGACGAGGGCTCTTCACGTCCAGTGTTAGACGTGTCTTTCCTGAGGAGGACCTAACATTGGGACGAGTCCTGCCTGTAGAGGACCCAAACAACACTGTTGTGACCTGCCTTTCCTACTGAAAAATCATATTCGTTCAAGTTTTGAAAATATTCACTGGGCAAATTAGGTGTGGTTCTTTGGCCTATTCAAACAATAAGACAGTCCTATATCGTTAATGACCAATACAATTCTGCTCTCTGTACATTTCCAGTGACTATGAATGCCCAATCTTTTTAGCTTGGTTTTTGTTATAGTAATGTAAATATTCCATTTACAGTATCACCAGAGAAAGGCTGATATGTCAGTTACTTTACTCAAATGTAAGCACATCCCTTAATGCATTACTGAATGTGTCCCCTTCATGATATCACCTGGTCTGGCCAAATGAGGGCCTATATTGAAGGATGGTGTGATGCTGTCATCGTCTTGCCCCAGGGGACTTGTGTCAGGGGGAGCTTGTGTGTCCAGCAGAGCTGGGGGCAAGAACACCCAGGGCTGGTCGCTTTGCTCCTGTTGCACAGCCCTGTTCTTTTTATGGCGTTCCCATTGGCTGTAGTCCTGCAACACAACGCACACAGGTATGCTTATTATAAGAACACATGCACAAACACACAAATACACAAAAAGCACAAGCACAAAGCAAAAACACACACTATTATAGTTAGTTAAGCCTAAATAAGCTACATTTAGCCTTATAGAAACAGACCTAAAGCGTTTATTTTGTAAAGGATATAAATTGTTTAAAAACGTACCACTTTTTTAAAGTCCTCATTCAGTGCCTTGAGGAGATGATGCGGTATTGCATTATTAGTTTCAAGTCGTGAAGTCATTCTAAGCTGAATGGTCGAGCGAAAATGTAAAAACTATAGATTTGAATACGCATATTATCTACCAACAGAAACATGCGATTTATCAAAAGCCTGCGATTAAACACGCGAAAGACTACTATAAACAATTGAAGCAACCCAATAACTATGACCGCGGTCTTAGTGCAACAACTTTAGAGAAGAAGTAAACTTTGGCTTTGTCATAGCAACCAAATTCTGTCAGTCGACTTTTTTTGTTTTCTTTTTGCTTCGAATAGGTACTGAATAAAACAAAATCTGATGGAAATATAAATTAAATAATAGAACCATTTCAATTTATATTGAACCTTGCGTGATTTCTTATGGACCTAATTACACTAAATAACACCGGGATCTAAATGACTGTAGCCAGTAGCCAGGTCTAGACTAGAGGCCCCAATTTGACATGCAAACTTGGTCTGAAAGTCCGCGTAAAAATGAAATGACAAACCACAAAATCCATCAAACATGTGTCATGATTTTACAACAAGTATTTAATATGCTTAGTGCAGATAATTTGTACAATCTTTATAAATATTAATTAAAAGTTCTGTAACATCAAATGGAAAAAAAATATTATTCTTAAAAACAAGCACCAGTGACATCAAAAAGGAATGTGTTCAAAATTATTTTATATCATCTTATTTGACATTTGTGTATTACATCAACGTTTTATTGCAAGATAATCCATAATTTAAAAAATCTGATTGACAAGCAGTATAGCGCTTCTTTGGAAAACTTGATCCATGGATAACTCCTAGAAATAAACCAACTTGCCGTGACTCAATGGCATACTAGTCAGTGAGATCTAAACAAAGAGAGATCCATCTCCATAAACCCAGTCAGAAGTATTTTGGTAAATTGATGGCTGGTTGACCTTATTCAGTACGTTACTGGATGGCAGCAGTAGTTTGACCATTGACTCTGTGTTGGTGACTGGATTTGCGAGTGTGTGTGTGAGTGTGTGTGTGTGTGTGTGTGTGTGTGTGTGTGTGTGTGTGTGTGTGTGTGTGTGTGTGTGTGTGTGTATGTGTGTGTGTGTGAATGTGCAGCTGTCCATTTACATCATGTCCGCTTGGAAATTTGATTGGATCATAAAAACCTTTGTGTTAGTGCGTGTTTGTGTGCATGCTTGTGTGAACAATCTCTGCACGGGTGTGTGTTCACACGCTGGTGTTGTTGTTCATGTCCATGCGGCTGACCAGCTCGGTGACCAGGGCCTGCAGTGTATGCGAGCGCAGCTTGCTGACCTCCAGCACACCCTCGTGGTTGACCGACTCGCTGTCCTCGTAGCTCCTCACCACCTTGTTGGTGATCAGAGACAGTCCAAAGACACGCAGGCCACAGTGGGTGGCCACCACCACTTCTGGAGCCGTGCTCATACCTACGCATTAAGAGGGAACCATGCTCAGTCACTGTAAACTTCTCTCAACACTACATTCTAGCCCTTAAACTATACCACATAGATTGTCATGAACATCCCAACACTCCATGCTGTGTGTGTGTGTGTGTGTGTGTGTGTGTGTGTGTGTGTATCTTACCCACGGCGTCGACCCCCAGCTTGTGCATCAGTCGGGCCTCAGCGATGGTCTCAAAGTTGGGCCCGCCCACCATGGCGTACACTCCCTCCTGTACAAACTGGGACACACCCATCTGTTTGACGATGTCCATGGCGAGGCACCGTAGCTCCCGGTCATACACACCGGACATGGCAGGGAAACGTGGCCCGAACCTGGAGAACGCCACAAAGCCATAATGTGCACCTCCTAATTCCTCAAGACTCTGAATTCAGGGAGCTAGTTAAAGAACTTGGCCTCAAGTGTTAGACAAGACCAAGTGCCACTGCAAACCTTTTAAACATACGTAGTACTAAGTTTAGTACAAGTCCTTCCAAACATTGACACATGCAAGGTATCTGCTGCGGGAATAGCTGTGTGATAGGCCTACTTTTCATCGTTGGGTCCATTGAGTGGGTTGAGTCCCGCGAGGCCAGGAAAGTTGATGTGGTCCTTGATGAGCATGATGTCACCGGTGTTGTAACCATCCGCTAGCGAGCCTGCTGCATTAGTCACGATGAGAGTTTCAACTCCCAGCAACTTGAACACACGCACTGGGAAGGTCGTCTGGGGTGTGGACAAGAAGTGGCAGACAGAAAGAGAATAAAGTTAGAATAAAATAGATATGTAGTAAAATATTAAATAGGTAAACTGGTTCTAAACTGTAATAAAGCTGCACACAGTGCCTTTGATACAACAGGGGTGAGCAGCTTTGATTAGATTTTATTAGGATCCTCATTAGCTGATGCAAAACATCAGCTACTCTCCCTGGGGCCCTCACAAAAACATAAGCAAACCCAAATGCTCAACCGCTCTAGGGTGGCTTGCCAAAACCTTGAGCAAGGCTAAAGGAAATGACATATCTAAAATGTAAACCTCAACAAACAATAAACCTAATTGAACACATTTGTGTTGGAATCTGTGGAGAAGTCCCTTCTGCCTAATGTCAGTGTGAGTGTGTTGGTATGCGTTGGGTAAGGAGCATCATGGAGCACAATGGCAGCATTGAGGAGTGACCTAACACATGGCATGTGACTGCGAGTCAGCATGATCAGGCCCGGGCACAGGTTCCTATGCTGCCAGTCACACCCACACACACAAATCAGAAAAGCACACTCATACAAACAAACACACACATACTAATACCGGCCTGTTTAGATATTGCCAAACATGGTAAAAAGCTGTAACCAAAGCCAGAAACAACATCAAGAAGAAGAAACAAATGTGTGTATGTGTGTGTTTGTTTGTGTGCTGGTCTGTTTTGTGTTTCTGTGTGTTCTAACCTTACACAGGGAGTGTCCTTCATACATGTGGAAGCGGCCTTGCATACAAACACACGTTTTCCCTTTGAGCTCTCCAAACACCAGCTTTCCTGCATGGCCCTGGACTGTTGAAACACACAGAAACAATTTTGAATATCTTAAGAACTTTAAAAAGGTTAATGTGAGCCTGTGGGTTGGTTTTTAAGTGCAGGTATTTATATTTATTTATTTTTTGTGCTTTTGTTTTTCTGTATGCATGTGTCAAAGTGCATGTACGTATGAAAATCTTATGTATGTTCCATGTGTGTGTTTGTGTGTTTACCTGTGCTCTGAGGGAAGCCAGGTATGTCAGCGTAGGAAAAGGAGTCCTGGCATTTAAGTGCGTCAGCGAGCATGCCCAGTCCGGATCCACAGATGATCGCAACCTTAGGCCTGTGCTGGGTCTGGGACAGGAGCCAGTCAGCTGTCTGCTGGTAGTCCTCATAGCTACAGGGCAGAAAGAGAGTAGAGATTATTTACAAAAGAATAGTCAAATATGAATCACATGGAATGCTTGTTGAGATTTATTTTAGTTTCTAGAAGCTTACAGGTGCCACATCCTCTGGTCATTAGATGTGTTTACCCAAAGCTTCATGCAGGGTATTGGTTAGTGTCAACATCATACGATTGGCTTGATGTTTGTAGCCCACTTGCAGGTGCTGTATTTCATGTTTCTCCTAGCCTACACCTGTCCATCACAATGTGTTCAGCAGCTCTCATGTGAGTCATCAGTCAACATTCCATGCAGTTCGATCATCACTATTTATTTATTTTTAAGTTGACAACTGCCTGGCTGTCTCTCAGTGCATTGGCCCCACTCATCAACCATAGTTCCAGAAGAACATTCAAAAAAATCCAACAAAGTCACATAAAATATGTATTAAATTGTAGATTGTCAAACTATTCGGATTTAGAATCGATAAGAACTGCAAAGAGTCCTAAATAATAAATTATTACAACCATGAACTATATGGAACTGTAAAACAAACGACGGGAACGTCTTATAAGGAAATATAACTCAAAGGCAATGTTATGCAAACCCCTACAGACATAAACACACAGCACAATAATACAAAATATATTTTTTTAAACATGAACTTTTTTGTTTAAAGATTCCAAACATGAAGTCAACGATAACAAAGAGAAAGAAAGATGGAGACAAATCAAGAAAAAAGAGAAAAGAAGAGAGAAACGTCTCACCTAATGTTGTCTTTACTATGCATGATGGACTGAATGAGGCAAAGTGTCGGAGGATGAATTGAGGATGGCAGAGACTGAAGAGGTAGACACCCAGGAGTCTGTCACCTGAAGGCCAGTGCTGTTCTGTTTTATGCTCTCTGCTGGTGTGGTGGGTAAGAATGAGCTTGGGCTTTCTATGACGAGGCTATATCCTCTCAGCTTCTCCACACTCGTCACATGCTATGCGATTGGTCACAACCCCTCCATTCAATACTATTAACCAATAAAGTGTGGAGTTGTAGCGGTGTGCCCAGGGAAACTGAGTACTATTCCACTATTAATAGGTTTAGATCAAGCCTAAGAATGGAAAAAATTACTTTCGGTCACATTCCCTGTCAAATCTAATCTAGTTTCTGACTGGACCTTGGTTTTCATCCTGTTTGGTACTATTAAAAATCTTCAGGAAAGCCTTTGGCTATACAAACACATAACTGATAACTAAGGAACTTATGATTCCATTACAGTATCTACAGGTGTTGATGTGGATCTCTTCTTTTTAGATATCACATCTCAAGAGGGCAGTACAGATTTTGCAGTCAGCTTGTTAAATGATGCAAATAACTCATTATATATTTAACAACTCTAATTCCTCCCCCATGTCTTGCACCAAAGGCTGAATACATCTTGTCTGGCCTACGGAAGTGATTCCATAATGACAGGGCAAACATGAACACTAATATGTGCCCCAAACTGAGATCAAATCGTGGGAGTGTGGACAGTGACACGGCTGCTGTGCATCCCGTGCTTAACGAGAGAGACTTATGGATGACATGTTTTTCTTCTTCTTTACTTTTTGGTTAAATTGTGAGAAAAAAAAATGTAAGGACGTTGTGAGTGCTCTGAGCTATTAACACAGAAAACAGATGACGTGTGTGCAATAGATGAACCAACTAGCAGCAAATATTACTACAACTTTTGAACTCCTTCTTTTCCAAGTACAATCCCGTTTGCATTCTCTTCTTCTCTTTCCCCGTGACTTTTTACCAGTTGCTTCCTCCGCCCCCTTCTATCCACCTTTCCTACCACCGGTATTTTCAATAATGAGAAACTGACTTTAGTCCATTAGTAAAATTCTTATGCGTCTCATCAGTACTACTCTGCTGTCCTCAGACCAGCTGTAGTCCATCCAAACCTGTCCATCACGTGAGGTCTATTATGCCTACCTCTGATCCGAGATCTGTCCGTGGGAAAGACATGTGAGGACTATTACTAGTCATGAGGTGGACTGTGGGCCTTCAATTACAACCACAACTGACCCATGTGTTACCCGGTTAAAAATGGCCAGCCTAGGTCCCACCTTTGTAGTGTACTATCCTCTGTTTGGTAAAGGTACCAACAAAGAAATGGCCAATCACAAAGCAGATCTAGAATGCCATTATGGAAATAGCCCAGCAGTCAACAATCCTTGATGCAATCAATCCAAAGGTGAAATCAGTTTGGGAACTCAAATGAGGTGCCAGCTTGCCTGGCCTGCAGACCCTCTAACACCTTCGATCTCTAGAAGCTGAAACTGTCTAAATGGCAACAGTGCTTTGACTAAAAGGTTACTGCTGCCATTTTCTATGTGTCAGGATTGCCTATTCTGTTCCACTTTAACCTGCTCAAACCTACACAACATGGTAGGTGCTTTTAGCGTTTTACTAACCAGCCGTTTGTAAACCAACCAGCCGTAGCTAGATGAAGTAGATGGCATAGACATTGTGGTTCGGGACCGCACTCTTAAGATTAGATTTTGTAGAACATGGTTATCTAGTATTTGGCTTGCATAAAGAATGGGTTAACTTACTGGTCTAAAAGCCTTCTACGGGTCATGGCCTATTGAAAACAGTTACACATCCTTGTTAGCAGGTTTTTAATTTCATGATAGAAGTGTTGTATCTCAGAAAAGATTCTGTTGAGAGATAACGGCACTGTCACCAATCATCACTGTGTTAGCCTGTACCTTGATACCCCCGCTGACGGAAAATAATAAATACATTGTTATAGCATTACCCACTAGCAAAAAACAATGATATTTGAGGCGATACCCAAGAACTAATGTGAGGATGAGTGCACTGTCAGAAACAATTCGAAAGAGAGGTGCTGTGGGACTCTGGGAGCTTGAGGCAATGAAAACAATAACAGAGGTGATAAAGTAGTAAAGGGGGATGTTTCACACGCTCTGTTCCCCTGGGAAACAACTCAGCCCAAAACCAAACATGATACACCCACACACACATCCACACAAGAACCCATGCATGGGCATGTACACACACGGACACGCACGGACACACACACACACACAGACACACACACAAATTTATTCTATCGTCTTTACGTCTCCATTTTCCCTCAATGCCCTCGCAGTACCAGTCTCTTTAGCCACCCACTCCCGCTTACCCACACCCAAACTTCCATGGAATGTGCTGGGACTGGATACAATGAATGTGTGTGTGTGTGTGTGTGTGTGTGTGTGTGTGTGTGTGTGTGTGTGTGTGTGTGTGTGTGTGTGTGTTTGTGTGTGTGCGTGTGTGTGCGTGTGTGTGCGTGTGTGTGCGTGTGTGTGCGTGTGTGTGTGTGAGAGACAGAGTGTATTTCTGTCAGCATAAGTAGACTCATGTGAGGTTAAGCTAGCAGGTTAATAACTGGAGCATGCAGGTGGTTACAGAGAAACAGCAGTTGAACAAGTCTCTCCTAAGTTGCCCTGAGTCCACCTCTGAATAGTGTTCAGTTTAGCTAAAGAGGAGTCACATTCCCCATTATCTATGTCCTCCAGGAACAAATTGTAGTTTGCTTCATACTAGTGTAATACTTATAAACCTGGCAACAACTACTCATAGTAAATAGCATTTTGTAACTGGGGAACTGGGGCACTTTATAAGAAACAATGATGGTCTTCCCTCAGTGAGAAAAACAGTGTGCCTTTTTTTGTTTACAAGGTAGTGCTGAGCAAGTTTCCTTTAAACCTCACATCCCAAGTCCATATCTTACAGTCATAGGACACACCTACATAATTTGATTATTCTTGAAAGCCCAAAGGTTATTACAGAACTTGGAAAATAGAAATACATTCTTGGGGAATACTTGGGAAATACATTTTCTTTTTGTTCCATATAAATTGAAAAATTGAAAACAGACCAGTTTGCTTTCCTTGAAAAATGTGGTAATATTGGATGATATGTGAACAGAAAGTGTGTTTTTGTTTTGGTGGAAAATTATTTTTAGTATTTGTTCATTTTCAGTCTTTATTTTCTTTTTATAATTTAGATACGTTGTTTTTATTAGCAAATTTGGTCATTACCTGCCTTTCAAACAGGGCACTCCTGGAAACTATAAATAGTGTCTGCTGGTTACCCAAGTATAGATAAATAAATAAATAATTATTATTTCACAAGAGATTGCCATGAATGACGTTAACCTAATTGAACTGAACTGAATCAACAGAACAAAACATAACCTAACCCAACCTAACCCTAACCTAACCTAAACTAACTTACAGTAACCTGACTTAACCCAACCCTGCACTCCTCCCTGTGGGGAATAAGGGAATATCCTGAGACTGTATTCTGTATGTACAGAAAAGAAAGAGATAAAGATAGAATGAATTAATGCTGTTGGAGGAATTGTAGAGAGAGACATATGATTAGTTATCTTTCCTTTCCATCCCATTGAGCTCAATTTCACCGCTTTGGGACCGCGTGTGTGTGTGTGTGTGTGTGTGTGTGTGTGTGTGTGTGCGTGCGTGCGTGCGTGGGTCCATGTGTTTGTGCTAGATGGGATATCTTGGGGTTAGGTGTTTCACGTGCAAAGCAGGCTGTTTGTCAGTAATTGGTCATGTGGATCAGGAGCAGCCAGTGATTATTGGAAAGACGCTGCTGTGGAGCTTGTGACTGGCTACTCTGAATTCTCAGTGATTGTGTGTGTGTGTGTGTGGGGGGGGGGGGGGGCTGTGTGTTTGAGTGAGTGAGTGAGTGAGTGAGTGAGTGAGTGAGTGAGTGAGTGAGTGAGTGAACCAATAGAGAGACTGTTTACAGACTCTGCTTGGCCCAGCTGAGTCACATGACCAAGTAGCTACTGTCTTCCGCTCCAAGCTGCCCGGAGCTGCATCCCTCCAGAGAACCAGTAGCAGTTGTAAAGTAGTACGCTTTTTCAGAAAAGAAGAGGTGTCGACCAATAATTGTAGTCTGTGCATCACACATGGACTGAAAACTAAAACACATAGACTGGATGACAGAGTATTAATCAATGCAGTCTTTTTGACTGCCATATCGCAAGACATCAAAGCAGCGGCCTCCGAATTGACCTTCCACCTTGAAGCCATCACCACGTATAGAACCCCTGCTGTTGTATTGGGGTACATGGACATCCTGTTTGGTCGCTGTCCCCAACGTTCTGAGAGTGTCTCTGATGGCAGTGCACAGAAAGTGGGGGAACAAGGGACGGAGAGAGAGAAACTAGTTGGATCAGAGAGCCCACATCCTGGTCTGCCACTTTGTTTGCTTGCGCCCCCTAGTGGCAATAAAGAAGCTACACTGTTGAGCACCTTCACATCCTGTTTACCTTTCAGGCTTGGTCTCCCCTCCACTGTTCCTTTTGTATTAGCAAACCTAGACTTAGTTGGAAACGGTCAATCATGATGGTGGAATACACTTCTTGCATTAATTGTTATTTTTTTTGTCATTTCTGACTGTTAAATAAGCTCAATGCCAACATGAAGATGAAATGTCACAGTATAATTTTCAGTACGGCCTACAGCCAGGGCCATAGCTTGGGTTTAAAGGTCACAAGATCAAGTGTTGGGGGTCCAGGGGCACGCACACCTGGGATTATTTTTTGCATTCTGGTGTAAATCTGTGCATTCTAGCACCAGCATCAACACATTTGGGAACGTTTTTCATTTGAAATATTGCTATAAAAAATTAAGCCTAACATTTCTAAATTTGAGTAAGAACTTGGTGTAGTGTAGTTGCTTTGT
>CM030173.1:22079427-22156927 GCA_017639675.1 Aplochiton taeniatus
ATTCAGAGTGAACTATTTACAGTCTGAGAACCAAGAGGAGGAAGAAAAGCTTTGACCCTCACAGACGCCCATGGATTGAGTTGTCATGCCGACATTCAGCATTACTGCTCATTTCATCAGTTTTATTCCCAAGCTTGCGTGTTTGGTGTGTGTGTGTGACAGTGTGTATTTGCATCTCTGTGAGGGATCTGTTTTCCATGTTCTGAAGCACTTTTAACTATTAACTAATAGGTGGGAAAAAATGGCGATGAGGTGGAAAAATACTTAAATGGAAGAGAGGCATTGGTGAGTGTGTGTGTGTGTCTGTGTGTACATGTGTGCGTACTTGTGTGTGTATGTGTGTGTGCGGTATCTGTGTGTGTGAATATGTGTATGAGTGCCAAGGCTAGCTTAAATGTGTCATATGTAAGTCTGGAGTATTGGCCAAGATGAGCAATAATTTGAATCACAACAGCCCAAAAAGCTAACCTTCTGAGTATCTGAACTCTCCTATGCCTCTCCTAAGCCTCTCCCTTCAAATGGTGTTCTCATTCATTGCAAGGCATGCTCGTTAGCTCATCTTCTCTCAGAGCGTTTGATTTAATGATGTTTGTCTGGATAGGTAAGTAATGAACGTTTATTTTTTTCTAAACTAGAAAATGTAACTTACATACCGCACTTTTAAAGTAAGAGGTTGAGAAAGTTACGGAGCAAAGAGTTGAATGGTTTGAGGTGATGTAAAGCAGTGCTTTTGAAGGAAGGAGGATATTAAAAGTGGTTATCTGGTTCTCCTATAGTTTGAGGAAAGTTTTGGGCTAAAAAAGGAACCTGTTACGTCCCCCCTTAACATTACCACCACACGATTACATTTCAACCAATTACCCCTTGATTACTGCTAAAGAACTGTATGATTACCCAAACTGTTTGCTGTTTGTTAGTGTACCTAGTGTGCATGATAATACCAGAGCAGAAATTCGAATACCGAATTGTCTTTAATTAAGTTTATTAATTTATTCTTTACCTCACCATTATCATGAATATATCCTCTCATGAATAAATATTTTTTTTTAAAGAAATTAGACATGCATAAAAGAAAAGGTACCTTAAAACAAAATGTGGCCTTTCACTTCTAATGGTTTTGATTTTCTCAGCTCTGCTCGGATGGGCGCATAAACACCAGAGGCTCAGGTGAGCATGCTTTTAGCTCATCGCACAACTTTGGGCTGAGCCATTAATACATAATTAAAAAGTAAAGAAGGCAAGCCAAGTCTCCCACATGTAACGTAAATGCTGAATGACCTTCTATTCCCCCCCCCCCTCCCCTTCTCTCTCTCTCTCTTTCCCCTCTCTCTCTCTCTCTCTCTCTCTCTCTCTCTCTCTCTCTCTCTCTCTCTCTCTCTCTCTCTCTCTCTCTCTCTCTCTCTCTCTCTCTCTCTCTCTCTCTCTCTCTCTCTCTCTCTGTGCGTGTGTGTGTGTGTGTGTGTGTGTGTGTGTGTGTGGACCTGTGTTAATGGTAGGCCACGGTTGAGTCAGACCACTTGGCTTCTGATTTCATCACATCTGTTATGAAAGGCATTCTCACATACTCAAACACACATACTTACACACTCAAAAGTAGGAAGGTGTAAGGGATGGTGTGGTGTATGTTACCATAGGGGGAATGGAAAATAGTTTGGGGGAAATGGGAGAACAGGTATGTAGTCTGTTGGAAAATCCTTATCCGACCCTATTCCAATCCCACCCTCTTCCACACACACACACCAGTCACTAGCAAACATACACACATGAATGTCACATGACACACTGGCACACACACACACGCACACAACTGCATTACATAAAGTACCACTTGAAACCTTCTCTGCTGCCTCTTCTATTTCTTCAATATTTCATCATGAGGCACATACAAAAAAAAAAAAACACACACACACACACACACACAAAGAAATTGGATTGTTATCTTGACACGGCCTGCTTGTTTTTGTGTGTGTGTGAGCACACGTGTTTGCTACAAGTGCAGATGCCACCGGGTTCTTCCCAGACTATCTCAGCTTACCAGGTTGGCAAAGGTGAAACAGTTGGAAGAGATTACTGTTGGGTGATTGCCTCGCGCGTGCCGATAAGCCTTCCCCCTTACAACGGGAGCTCCCAGACTTAAGCTCCCACCTGACGGAAGTATCTAACTCCATCAAGAACCGGAACAACAGCTGTTCACAGCACATGCAGGGGGCACTTAAGAGCACACTGTGGTAGAGAACAGAAACATTACATATACAGTGAACCTCATGACAGGGTAGAGGTAGGTTTGCTTGGATGGGTCAAAACAAATAGTTGTTTCTTAATGTTTTCTCAGTATGCAGAGGGAATAAAAATATATATATCATACCTATACCGATAAAAAATACATTATTTGATGCCTAAACCAAAGAGGTAGGTTTAAAAAAATATGCTATGCTATACTTCATAACTCTTTTCTAAAAAAAAATTCTATTTCAATAAAGGTTTGAGCAACACATCAGAAAGAATAGCATTCACTTGTAGAACATAAGGTGCATGGTTAATGTCAACCCAGTTACTGACCCCCAACTTGAAATGGAGGGATTACTTCTGTAGCTTGCTCTATCACCTGCCTATAAGCAGAGTACTGTCTGGTCGGTTGGTTGGGACTAGGTCTATCTATGGGTCGATTGGTTGATCTGTCTGTGGGATTGTCTGCCCGGCCACCAAAAGATCTCATCCTACTCCTTTCTAACACAACCTTGACCTGAGCTCTCACACAGTGAAACATACTTTCAGCACTTTGTTAGTAAAGATCAGGCTTCCAGTCTGAAATAAGCACAGGACTTTGCCTATTGATCTGTAGTTAAAGTAACTAGTCTATCAAGTTCAAAAATGACTTCAATTCCAGGAATGTGAGCAATGTAAAATCCAATTAAATGAATAAACCCTACACAATTCATAACTGGTGAGACATTTCCCATATTGGATTCCAATAATTAACAAGAATATATTTGCAACCCAAAGAGCCTAAAGTTTTAATTTATACAGTACGTTTTGTGTAGGGAAATTATCAAATGACTTAATTATATTAAAACAAGAATCAAATAATATGTGTATATATATATATATATATATATATATATATATATATATATATATATATATATATATATATATATAGAGAGAGAGAGAGAGAGAGAGAGAGAGAGAGAGAGAGAGAGAGAGAGAGAGAGAGAGAGAGAGTGAGAGAGAGAGAGAGATAGACAGAGAGAGAGAGAGAGAGAGAGAGAGAGAGAGAGAAATACAGATATATAGAGATATAGAGATATAGATAGCTATATAAATTATCCCTGGACAAGTAGAGAACAAAAGATACTACATGTTTCCCTATTAAAGGTACACTGAACTAAGCCTCGCTGTACTTTGCATTCCAGGCCATGCATGCCCCCCTATCAAGTGGATTAGAGTTAGCCTTTAGATAACATATTATATATCTGCAGTGGACTAGGTGCTCAAGTCTCTGGCCTTGTTTTGTCAAGTGCCATGTTGCCAAAGTGTCTGTGTAGTCTTTTTGACCTGCACAGAAAGTAATCCCGCCCCCGTGTGCCACACAGCTCTAGGAAGAGAAAGAGCCAGGGAGGACAGACAGAGACATTAGGTGCCCAGGTTATTCAGATTAGAACAAGGGTAAAGACTCTAATTCGGTCCCACTTTTTATCAATTGGTACTCAAATCTGTCCACAGTTACAGGGTGGCTGAGCAAGGATTAATCGGCCTTCAAGTACATTTAATATCACTGAATTGTTCTCAAACTGTGTTATGAAATATATATGCAACAGTCCAGGCTGTGGCTTTAAAATAATTTATGACATTGTTGAGATGTCCAAGTGAGATCCAAGAGTTGGAATGACTAACTGGGCTATTGCAATAGACCCACCTGATTTCATAGTGTTGCACGGCTCTGTCGCTCCGTGCAGTTCACTGTAAGCGCCCGATTGTGACCGTGTGTGTGTGTGTGTGTGTGTGTGTGTGTGTGTGTGTGTGTGTGTGTGTGTGTATGTGTGTGTGTGTGTATGTGTGTGTGTGTACGTGTTCTTGCCTTGCGAAGTTCCTCTAACGATGTCGTCATGCGGGGGGCGGGGTCTCTCGATGTTGCAATCCTATCCGGTCGCGCATCAGCAAATCCACTTCTGATATATTTATTATCGCCTTTCCCTCTGTCCCGGGCTGTCAGACATGTAGGCAGTCGAGGAACCAACACAAGGCTTACCAGAATCCATTTTAGACTGTCTACGATAGGTAAGCCAAGTAGGCTATTAGAGTTGGTTGGGATAAATTACTTTAAGGGACAGTTTCATATCTGTTAAATTCGAGTTGGGATACTGACCGTATTTGGTTGACTCTCTGTCCAAACAACTATCCAGGTTTCACAAATGTTATAAACTTTTTTTTTTTTTTTTTACTTCCAAGCAAGTTTGCGCATGGAGTTTTGCAATTCAAAGTTCGGATAAACTTACCGTTGCGCAATTCAAGCATTGGGAGCCAGTCGAGAGACACGCACACACAGCGGGAATAAAGGAACAAAGGCGTGATCACCGGGAGAGAGCCCGTTGTTGTCTCGCGCCACTCACAGCGGTCTGCCCTGCTAACGCAAGGATAAACATAAAAAAAAATGTTTTACAGTAAAAAGTTGCCTGGTTCATAGGCATAGTTTATTTAAAACATAGGACATTATCTCCTGAAATTCTTTGGACATCGACAACTATTTTTTGAAAAACAAAACTTTAATTATTTCAACCTATCTGTGAATTAGTATCGAATAAGAAATCACATGGTTCTCTGAAGATTAAAACCCACTTTGGCGAGTGGTTGGAATAAAAGGGAACTAGACAACTCTGGGCGACCTCAGCATCTTCCCATTGTTCAGGCTCTTGGACTAAATCGAAGCCTCTTTGTCAACAGTCAAGGTAGGTGTTATTCATTGCTTTGGTATGTTCGTAATCCATGCTCCATGAACACACACAGACAATAGCATACGTGTTACAAGGGATTTCACTATACTTATGACTCCTGGTCTGTGCCCTAATTTATATTGATAGGTAACTGAAAGTTGCCTAATATTGTGCAACATCAGTTGAATAACAGAAAGTAATGGTGCAACCTTTTCCATACAATATGACTCCCTTGCAATTTATGCAATACGCCTGTAGTTTCGGTTCTGTTTCATTTTAGCTATAAAATATTGATCTAGTGATCCATAATACATTATAGAGAATAGTTTCAGATAAACTGTAGTTAAAACAAAGCCCAAACCTGTAAATGTGCACACGCCCACGTGCGTGTGTAGGTAGCCTGACGTCACGCCAACACTTTTATTAATTTAACCCATGGCATAGCCAGGTAATTTCACTTAATAAAAATCTTCCTAATAACTCGATGTTATACTGAAAATACCTCGTAACTTTCCACCAAATGAAATAAAAAGTTAAGCTTTAGTTGTGGATATGAATCATCAGGATATACTGCTTTCAAAATCAATTATCCAGCCCCTTTGTTTGAGCAGTCTTTTCTATTTAAGTACAACGTGGTAGTTATCTGCAGTGGTGATGCTCTCTAACAATGCTTGGTCACGCGCGTTCGAGCTATAAAGCTAATAAAACACTAACAAAGTAGTTAAAGATTAATATTAATAATATGTTATCAGCATTTTAAAACTAGTGTATCAAGACAAGAAGATGTCTTGGGAATTAACCACATTTATTTTTACCTTTTTCTTTGTATGTCATTGATTCGACCACAATTTACTGTAATATAATATTAAGCTTCAATTACTTCCTTCCTACATTTTTGTGTAAGAAAACAAAATAATGAAATTTTGCCTAACAATACTCCAGAGAGGAAAGGGAAAAACTGTATTGGGACAGTTGTAATGTTGCCATGTTTTGTTTTATTGTTGTGTGCAGGTATTGATATACCCTTTTCTACTTCTCTAGATGAGCGTGGGCGTGTTCACAGCACAGCAGGTGTGTCTGAAGAGACTATTGGATGAGCCTCTGGACAATTTCCTGAAATGTAAACGAGTATGCCTGACTACACCCCCCTCCATTAGTCCCTTAGCTGGACTGGCGCCCTGTCTCCGACCCCAAAACCCTGCTGTACTGCGAACCAATAGTAAATCATTGTCCAGCATTGGCCCCTACTTTCTGATCGAGCCCTGTGAAGGTGATGAGACTTACAGAGCCGTCCACAGACATACGCAGCAGCAGTACACCTGCAAGGTATACAACGATATGTACACATACGCACGTGCTATACAACGATATGTACAAAAACACACATGCTATACAACGATATGTACACATACACACATGCTATACAACAATATGTACACATACACACATGCTATACAACGATATGTACACATACACACATACGATATGTACACATACACATGCTATACAACGATATTTACACATACACACATACTGTACAACAATATGTACACCTACACATGCTATACATCTGTCTCATTTATGTACCTGTAACGCCGGAAACCAAACCCCCTACCCCAACCATGTTATCATGACTATTCCAAATTCAGGTTTGGCGTTATTACTTAGAAAAAGCAAGGTATTAGAATTAGAAATACATCATTAACTATGACGTTGTTGTTACCAGGTTTTACCTCTGCGCGGCTATCAGGAGCGCCTAGCCCCCTACATCTGCCTCGGTCGCCACGACAAAATCATCAGTATTGAAGATGTCTTGATTGGTCAGAAGAAGGTGTACGTATTTTTCCAGCAAAGTTATGGGGACATGCATGCATACGTGCGATCTCGCAAGCGTCTTGACGATGAGGAGGCACGTTGGCTTTTTGGTCAGATGTTAGCTGCCGTAGACCACTGCCATCGCCACGGAGTGGTCCTCAGAGACCTGAAGCTACGCAAGTTTGTCTTTGTGGACTCCCAAAGGTGAGCCAGCATGTGATGTGATCGTGAGTGAATGTGTTGATCTTTTAAAATGTTTATTAGGCACTTGAGCTCTTATTGTTGTTGTTAACATTTTATAACAAATGTTGCCTCATACAGCTTTGAATAATGGTATGTGTGTGTGTGTGTGTGTGTGTGTGTGTGTCTGTCTGTTTTCTCTAGAACTAAGCTGGCCCTACAGAGCCTGGAAGACTCCTGCATTCTCCAAGGCACAGATGACTCCATGACAGACAGGCACGGCTGTCCAGCCTACGTGGGACCTGAACTGTTGACCAACTGTGGTGCATCTTACTCTGGTCGTGCTGCAGACGTTTGGAGCCTGGGTGTGTCTCTCTACACCATGCTGATTGGTCGATACCCTTTCCAGGACACACAGCCTGCAGCTCTATTTGCTAAGATACGCCGGGGAACTTTTAGCCTCTCTGATTGGCTTTCACCCCAGGCCAAATGTTTGATTGGCTGCATGCTCCGTAAATTGCCTTTAGAGAGACTCGAGGCGTCAGAACTACTGCTTCACCCCTGGCTGTCTGACACATATAAATACACAGTCCCCCACAGTAAACTTACACACCCCCGCCCCAAGCCGTGCACAGACCAGGTGGTCCCTACCTTTACCAAAAACTCCTAAAAGCCACTTAATCACACACACACACAAACACACATAGTGCCAGCATATTCCCAATATTGGCAGATGTTTGATGTGACAGGACTAATTATGAACAAACCTGTGAAATTGATGGGATCCTGGAATACTTGATGCTCTTGTGCCTTCTGCATGTCCATGTTTGTGTTTACACTTCCTAAGTAGTCTAGAGGCAGCAAGGAGGATGGGAGGTAGCTGACCTGGAGCCAGCCAATAGCGTGCCTTGTTTAAGAAGACTGGACTTTTCGTTGAACTAATTGGCTGTTCCCTAATCTTCTCATGACTAGAGACCAGAACAGTGTCACTATCCTTTACCCAGTTCCCTGTGCATTGCACTTCATGAGCCTACGCTAAAATCAGTGCCCAAACCCAGGCAATAACTGTAGACTAAGGGAGGTTTCAAGGAAAGTGGTAAAGAATGCGGTCACCAATTAGTGGTGGATCAGATGGATAATTAATCGGTGAAGAGATATTATCATTTGTCAAAGTTAACTCTCGAGACGACTTACACCTGTCCAGTTGGTTGGTTTTAAAGCACAGGCCTGGCGTCTGACAGCAGACAAACTACTTTTACCTCATAGCTACACTCTTTGCTTTATGTAGAATACTGTGGTTAGAAAATATTTACAATAGACAAACAGGTAGGACAAAGTGTTAGATGAACCTGAACCATACATTGAAGGGAATCACAACATCACTCACTTCCTCATGGGGCAGCTCTACAGTAGGTTAACACTATAGCTTTTTGTCCTTACAAACATTATACAAATGACTTCATGTTCCTCATTATGGCGGATGCACTTTTAACAAAACATGTATTTTTTTGTTGTTGCCAGTAAAATTCTTACTTGTTAAAAAACTGACTATTTTTTATGTGCTTCTATTATCTTTTCCTCATGATCTTGACCCTACTTGATTAAAATGGGTAATAGTTATGACATTTGTAAATTGATATACTGATACTTTAAGCATCATTATTATTGCCATTTAAACCCAGCAGTATGTATGTGTAAATGTGTGAATCCAGATGAGTGTTAAACAGGCGATACAGTAATAGTCACAAAAGTCCAAACTAAAAGACACCAATTTTATTGAACAAGTAGGGGAAGGTTTATAAAATAGACCATACATACACCTGTTTAGACTACAAGCAGAGAGTGTGAGGTCTATTAAGCTGCCAAAGAGAAGCCTTTAAAGCTATACACAATGTACATAAAATGATCAGTGTTCCCATTATCAACGTGACTGTTTCAATGTACAAACACAAGACGTTTGTGCTCATTGGGCTCGCACCAGGTCTCTGCAGCAGAAAGTCATATCTGACAAATACAACGCTGGATTTAAACGGTGAAACTGCAAGAACAGATCAGAAACTCTCAGAGTAACTCCACAAATTTACTCTATCTAAAATTGAAATCTGAAGCTGGAATCCATGCATTCAAAAAGGTATCGTCAGCACAAAATAACAAAACAAAATTATACTAGACAAACGGTGAATGGTAATTCATTAACACCCAAAAAGCCTTCAAGGACAACTTATCTGTCCCTAAAAAAATACTTTATTCTGGTAAAGGCTACCATTATGTCTTATACCTTACCCTGAAGTCAGCGATATGCATGCTTCACCGCCCTATACTCTGCTTCTACCTCTACCTACCTCCACACATTAACAACGAATGGAAACAAGCTTAAGATGGATTTTGACTTTTTAAGAGTAGCCTGACTTCAGGCTAAAAGATAGCCAAACAAACAAGAAAATGACAAAACCACCAAGTCAAAGCACCACCCTCAGGAACAGGTGGTCAATGATATGTAAATTAGGTTCAGGCAAGACTCTCTCCCCCAATCAGTGGTGAGAGAGCCATGCTCAGGAAAAAGACAAGATTCAATTATTTTTAAACCCATCAGTAAATTAATATTACGACATATACAATAAGCATTTCTACTCACAGTAAGAGTTCAAATCACCTGGAGGTTAGAAAATCCGTCCAGTAGCTTAATGGTGGCCATTTCAAACTCTGGAAATAAAATGTCCAACTTTGTTGGGCTTTTCTCTAGCAGACATTGACGAAAGGATAAGCAAACATAAGCAATTCCAATTACCATTGTGTAGCATGGTAGGTAATCTATTATTTAACGTTATGAGCAAGCACATCCAAATGATAAAGCGCCCTCTTAACATCTCATCAGCTAAATTGACAAAGGTACATACATTCAGAATGAAATATAACATTAAAGGGACTCAAGTGGCTACTCGAGTTTAATAACAAAATCGATACATCCATTCTGACCAATCTCCACCATCTCTGTCTCAGTGAGTCCTAATAAGCCATGGGCTCTATATGGGGGTTAACATGGTAACAGGAACGTTTCGAGAACAACAATCTTTTGCTAGGAACCCTTTCTTTAAGGGTCAACAGTCTTCCCCGGTAAGTATACTGTATTCAGAGTTTAGGGTTGACCTCTTTGTGGGCAGTACTTCAAACCTAGCTTTAACTCACTTTGGCTAAGCCTCTCAACACATCTCTGCCACATCACCTCATGGAATGGTTTCTAAAACAACACTTTGTAATAACACAATTGAAAGGTGCTTAGACACCTGAAACAAAAAGCAACATAAACTTAACACAGATAAAACAAAGCTAAAAAGAAAACAATAAATACGCTTGAATAATAATAATAATAATCTGCAATATAATGTGTGAATACCATAGTTCATAATACAACACAAGAATGCTTGTGAGGTTACTGTATCCACAGCAGTGAAAATCCCTGTGCCAGGGCTAGGTGGAGGCAGGGACCAGGGCTGGGTGGAGGTAGGGACCAGGGCTGGGTGGAGGCAGGGGACAGGGCTGGGTGGAGGTAGGGACCAGGGCTGGGTGGAGGCAGGGGACAGGGCTGGGTGGAGGCAGGGACCAAGGCTGGGTGGAGGTAGGGACCAGGGCTGGGTGGAGGTAGGGACCAGGGCTGGGTGGAGGCAGGGACCAGGGCTGGGTGGAGGCAGGGACCAGGGCTGGGTGGAGGTAGGGACCAGGGCTGGGTGGAGGCAGGGACCAGGGCTGGGTGGAGGCAGGGACCAGGGCTGGGTGGAGGCAGGGACCAGGGCTGGGTGGAGGCAGGGACCATGGTGCTGCTGGGCAGGTATCAACACTAGGAACACAGCGCTCCATACCTACAATCAAAGGGAACAGTAGAAGACACAAAATCCCATTGAGAGTTATGTACGTATTCTTGTTATTGGATTGATTTATTAATTTGAGAAGGTAGGGTAGGTAGAAAGTAGGTAAATGTTTTCTCATATGTGTGTGTCTGCTTGAATGGAATACGTTTTTAGGTTTTTAATCAGTAGGGTGGAAGCATTTACTAAAATAAATAAATATCTCCATTTAAGTTTTCTGCCTTAATACTTGAAAATTAGGTCATACAATGTATCGACTGTATTTGCATTGAGAGCTACAGTCTCCACTCAAAGTACAAAATAACATAGGCTATCAGCTTATTAACCACCAAGTAAAACAATGATGCAGTCCGGCTATCTCTTTGGCTGGTGGGTGAGTTCATGTATCATTTGGGAATACCTTTCAACTCCTACTACGGTACCCGCAACCCTTTCACTGGCCATGTAAGGCACTTTATCTATTTCTTTCAACAACACATTCAAGATTCTACAAATGGTAATGTACTATTTCTGGTTGGCTTTCCAGTTAAACTGTACAGTAATGTCTGTGTGTGGTGACTAAGTGGCAGTGGTCTGGTTTTTTATAATGGACAGCATATTTGCAATATACAAGGTTTAATCAGTAATGTGTGTGTGTGTGTGTGTGTGTGTGTGTGTGTGTGTGTTGGGGCCTTAGTGTCCTCCTCACCCCTCGTCATCCATGTTCTCCTCCTCCAGCTCCAGGTCCAGCTCGTCATTGCCGAGGCCAGAGTCTCGAGGAGCCATGAACACACTGAAACCCAAGTGGAACCGGATGAGCAACCGGAAAGCGTTGCCCACAGCTTTGGAAAGGCCTCAACACGAAGGGAACTACATTCTCTTTATTTATCAAACAAAACCCTCAACCATCTAATTCAAATACCAATGTCGTTGTTATCTAGACTACAGCAGTGTGAATATATATTTAATCTGAATGGGTATTTCCATGCTTTTCACTGTTTTGAATCAAGATAGAAATATTCTGAATTTCTAGTCTGCATATTAACTCAATGTCTAAAGGAAATGGACAGCCATCTTGAGTCAGAGGCCTCCGCCGATGTTGATCGCATGGAAGTTCAGAAAAGACCAAGTGTCTCCCCTCAGTGACACTCATTTAGTCTTATGATAGGTAGGAGAAGGTAGCCAGTTGTTAAAGGCAGACTCATTCTCTTATGATAGTTTAGCATCTTTAAAACAATTCAACAGGACCCAACAACCAAGACCTCTAGTCTATTGTTCTGGGGCTGTAAAGGCTTTGAGCATAAGGGTATATTGTATGCATACTTAGAGGACTTAGGTCAAAAGATTAGAAGAACACTGGGTCCTTAATAACAGAACACATTTAGGTTTCTTAATGTCTTACTTGTGTGCACTAGTAATAACATTCTGACAACTTGAAACGCCTCACTCAAGGTTATTGGTTAATTTCCACATCATTGGGTTACATTCAAATTGTCAAAACAAATAGTGTTTTCATTTAACTTTTGCTTGACCAAACTCTGAAATCTTCCAATGACAATATGGGCTTGTAGACAATCTGAAGGCTTCTCTACATCTTTGCAAGTCAACAACATGTTTTTTCAGTGAGTCCAGCTGACCTGACAGAGCGGCAGGTGAAGAATACAATCCTCTTCAGTCTCCTGTTGTAGAAGAAATAGTTGAAGGACCAGAGGTTTCCCTCCTCTCCATAGGGATCTGAATCCAGATCTGGGTTATAGCTGAGAACCAACGACAACATCAATGTAATGCTTGCAATGTGATTAATTTGGATAACAAAGTATTAACATTTGGGATTTGGGACAGTAAGAGAAATCTTTCTCTAAGGAGCTCCTCAGTTGGGCAACAAAACTACAACAAACCCACTACTACACGCACTGTTACTCTACCGAGTACATTCTGTCCGACAAACAAGCATCACTCTCCACTACTAACTGTTCCCACCTGTAAATGTCACATTCAGAAAGAATGATTTCGGTGTCGATGGCCTCCCAGAGTTGAGGCTGCAGTCGACTGAACTCTTCCCCCACGGCCGAAGAGAGGCTGCTGTTTACCGCATTGAACACCTTCAAACACCAAACATAGTGTGATGATCGCATTTGTATATTACTATAAAGACGCAACGTTCTATCATTTCTTTCTCACTAATAATTTCATGGTGGTGTGCAGATGCAATGTGTTATGGAAGCGGAACTAATACTACTATTATAGAGTTTGTGTGTGTTCTGTCTCTCTCTCTGTGTGTTACTGACCCAGTTGACACTAGGCTCCCTGCTGAAGGCATGGCTCTTGGTGCAGCTGAAGTCGTAGTCGGGTCGGAACGACTCGTTGAGTGTGGCGATGAGATAGAAGAGAGTCTTCCTGCTGCAACGGTCCCACAAAGGGCCCTCGCCCTCGTCCCCACTCTGGCTGTGGCTCAGTCTGAGGAACAAACAAACATGTTCCATGTATAAAAGACGGCAACAGCATGTCTATAACTAGGTATTAACTGTGTCTATCAATGTACAGTAGCAAAGGGCCATTGTTTGAGGCATGTATGTGGATTATAGGCTGAAGTATTTGCTTTGCCTGTCAGTGGGGGTACACCTACTTGCTTGGACTTATTCCAGTTGACTGTGGGGGAGAGAGCGCCTCCAGTACATGAGGAAGACCCTCTTGACAAAACTGCTTGAACATCTGCTTGTCCTCTCCGGCCATTTTACAGGAGTAGCTCTCGATCCTGAACAGGTGACAGAGCTGCAATTACAGACAGAAGACAGACAGACAAGCAAGTAGACCAATATACTAACATCAACTTACCTTCCAATAATCTGACAGTCCCCGGTTTCAATAGTGAGTTTGGTGTTAATGGCTTCAAAACTCGAGTTTTCCAGTAACTTCATATTTTCTTTATTTTAATTTCTAAATAACTTTATACAACTGCCAACACACATTAGCTAATGAAAAAGTCCGTTTTAGAACAAACGTTGACGTTATTAATATGTCGAGACAACAGATACAAAAAACTCCCAGTCTATTTTACGATCAATTGACGCTAAACCACCTTCAGCAATATGGATGATTTAAAATAGTGCTTTTCAGCGTGAAATGTGTGCTATCAAGAAGCTGACGTGAAGTTGCTTGAAGACCGTGCCAGTTTTGTTCCCCAGATGCAATGCTAATGAGGCCTTGTAAGCTCGCGCGCGGAAAACAACGGTTTGCTGTCACTCCAAAAGCTGAGCACTTAAGAGAGCTATTTCCATCTACCTAAAACACCTTGATGCATTAAGGTTTGCACGAAGTGTACATTTAAAATGTTTATGGATGTGGTAAAGATCTTTGTCGAGAGCTTAATGCACGTATATGTCTAATAAAAATGTCCTCCTTTTTACTGTGAAATTTCCAATACCTGCCATTAAACAAACTGAAATTAGATACGAAATTCTTCATCCCAGCTTCAGTAGCAGATTATAAAGAGTAACCCAAGGCTTCTGGGAGCCTTTTCCTTCGTTATGCGCCAAATTAGTCTGTTGTAAACAAAACAGCCGCTGTCCGCCTCTATTGTTTAGGTCCCGAGAACTGCGATAGACAACTTCCCCTCTTTCACTTCCTGTTTTGAATGGTGACGCACTTGAGAAAACTCGCCACACAACATTTTTACTTTGCTGGTTCCACCGTTTAGTAGCATTGGTCGTTATGCGTGTCGCCGTGTAATGTTGGTCATATTTAATGATAAACATCACCATTTTTAGATCAAAATTGGTACGGTTTAGCAAACACAATTTATTGCATTTAAACAATAGGGGAAGGATTTGAGTTTTGCCGACTATTTTTGTTTTGGACGGGGCCATATATCTTCACACGTTTATCATGTATTAAAACACTTCGTTGCATTAAAAAAAAATCCAACGTTTGTTTATCTCTGCCTCATTTTGGCAAACTTACATAATGTTCAATATATCAAATAACCAAGTTATAAAAAGATATGGGATCCTTTAAAACTTGTCTTCCTGGATTTCAATACATAGTTTCATTTTCGTTTCGTGCCTTTTGCTTTTCAGCGGATTTCAATTCGTACGTGTCACAAAACAGAAAAATTCAGGAGATTGCATATACGTTTAATGTTGAGGCATAGAGCAGTGATCACAGCCGAAGTCCAAGTATTACAGGGGGTTGTTGGGCAGACGTGTCCTGTCATCGGTCAATCGAATCAGCTTCAGCATTTCGGGACCTTAATCAACTCTTGAAGTGAAGTCGACATATCATGTTAAATATGACATCCGAAGTAATCAATACAAATCTGAAAGAGGGTAAGAAGCGTATTTTATTTTGTTATTGCAAGTTTGACATGATAAGAACTTTAACTATAGTATGGTCCAAGGGCAGCAGCCACTGATAAACACTTAAGATTACTCAACACTTAAGATTACTCAACACAACGGCCAAATGTGCACTTTGATAGATTGTGGGATCTATGGAATAATAGAAGAGAAATCGACTAACTTGTTCTCTTCCTTAGCGGAGGAGCTTGCCGAATCTCTTAGTGAGGCTCTTAGCTGTGGGGACAGAGACGAGGCTGTCAAGTTGTGTGGACAATTGGCCGACCTCTCTCTCCCAGTTTGTGTGAGCATCAACTCCGATGCCCATGAACAACAACCCATAAAGTACGTAATTTTGTATATATATATATATATATATATATATATATATATATATATATATATATATATATATATATATATATATATATATATAGTTTGTGTGTGTTTGTGTGTGTGCGTGTGCGCGTGCGTGTGTGTGTTTGTGTGTGTACATATGCATGTATAAAGGCTTTTGTGAGGGTTTTAGTTGCAAGGTTTGTTGCATGATTGATGTCGTAATAATTCAATGTTTCTGTAGACTGATGGTGGGTGTGGCTGATGCCCAGTCTGAAACCTACATCCCTGTGACGCTGCTGCTTTCCCCTCACACTACCATATCCCAGCTCAAAGACAAGGTAAATAATCCAACCATCCAATCCAAGTGTTAAGGACCCATCATAATGCAATCAACCTGTATAATGGGTTACGATCTCTCTTTCAATAGGTCAGCGGTGACTATGGGTTTCACCCGTCACTGCAACGCTGGGTGATTGGAAAGCGTCTTGCACAGGACGCTCACTCACTGTTCAGCCACGGGGTTCGGCAGGATGGTGACCAGGCTTACCTGTACATCATGTCTGCCCAGGCTGCTCATGTCACACGACATTCATTGCTTCAGGATCAAGAACAGCAACGCCTAGATAGTCAGTAGTACCTTCTAAATGCAAGCACACTTTACACCCAGATTTAGACACATACTAACTTACACACAGAAATGCAATAATACTAATCCTCCTAATGGTTTCTCACTGGCTGCCATCAGGTATAATGGACTCCATGTACTCCCTGACTCCCAGAGGACCAGGGGCAGTGGCTGGTGAGAAATGTGTCGCTCCAACTAGTCGTCGGAAGACTCTGCCTCCCGTTGTAGCCCCTCGGCCTAAGAAACCCCTTCCTCAGGTGAGAATGTCATTTTTTTTTTACATTTATTCAATAATTTGAGTTTTATAGTAATACAATCTATTCCCAGAACGTAGTGATAATGAAACTTTGTTGGGGAAACTGGCCAACAGAACCTGTTTTTAAATGGATAGTGGAAGGCCATTAATAATCTCTATACAAGCCATACAGAAACACCCTGTGCCATCTACAGTAGGGTCTGGCTCCTGGCCTTGACACTCTTTTCTACTCCTCTGCATTTGTTTCTCTGCGGATTTGTGCTCAGCTGGGCTGGTCCTGTGGTGAATGCACCTATGTGAATAAGCCAACGCGGCCAGGTTGTGAGATGTGTGGAGGGGAGCGCCCGGCCGGTTACCAAATCCCAGAGGTCTACCTGCCCGACCATGAGGAGACCCATCGCATACAGCAAGAGGAACTGGCCATGCTCCAGTACCGTCAGGTGAGAACAACAAGCTATGGAGCTTCAAATAACTGTTTTGATAGTAATCAGTTTGATCAGCAGGGTACTTTCTGAAACTGCTAATATGTATTGATTACTGTACATCACGGTTTACGCATAGATTTGACAATGATACAAACTAACTTTTGTTTCAAAGCACCAAACATAATCATTAGAGTAATTGTAAGACTTGACACGATGAACACAAATCAAATCTGATGAGCTATATCTATCTAGGCACTAGAGGAAGAGCGTGTGAAGAACTTCCAGGATTTGTTGGAGACTGATGGCCAGAGCCTGGTCCCCAACCCGGCCCCGGTGGATTGCCCCATATGTTTCTGCTCCTTGGAGGCCGGGGAGGGTGCCACTCTCCGGGACTGTCTTCATAGCTTCTGCAGGTTGGATGCACCAATATACTGTACCACTCACAATCGCAAAAGTATCATGGATAATTGAGGTTCAAAAATATACATCAAATATTTGATGATATATTATTAGCTATGTATAAAATGTATAATGAGGTAGAAGTGTAGCTTGTATATGGAAAAATAATGATGTGTGCTGTAACAGAGATTGTCTGAAGGGGACCATTGTGAACAGCCAGGATGCGGAGATCACCTGCCCCTACGGAGACGACGAATACAGCTGTAATAGCATGCTGCAGGACCGAGAGATCCAAGCTGTGAGACCATACATACACAAACAGACCATTTGTTTTCTCAAGTAAACATTTAATTGGCAATATGAGGGTCTATATGCCCGCTTTAGGTAAGCCGTGGGCACACTCAACAGAGTTTTGTCAGAGCGTTGTTGATAATTGTGTGAGCTCTTATATGTGTGTGTCTGTTCCTGTTTTGTTTTTTCCTATGGGTGTGCGAGAAGCTTCTCTCCCCAGATGAGCACAGGAAGTTCCTGGAGCTGCGATTGAGCATCGCTGAGAGTCGCTCAGAGCACAGCTTCCACTGCCAGACTCCAGACTGCCCAGGCTGGTGCATCTACGAGGACCAAGTCAACCAGTTTGACTGTGAGCTCTGCAAAGAGGCCAACTGCATTCTCTGCAAGGTGTGTGAAGGGACCCGATGTCTGTGTCAAAATGTGTGACCAAGCGGAAAGAAAAAAGTCAGGACACAAGGACTTCCTCCAATGTGACAGAATGCTTGTGTGTGTTTGTGTGTCACAGGCTATCCATAAGGACATGAACTGTAAAGAGTACCAGGATGACCTACGTATTCGAGCTGAAAATGACCAGGCAGCCAATCAGACCAACCAGATGCTTCAGGTAACTGCTTTTCCAATATTTTGGAAACCTTCCACCCACCCATTTCTTTCCACCCAAACTCCTACTCCAACGTCTCACCTCTCCTCCATTCCTTTTACTCACATCCTCACTGTATAATGTTTGTACCTAAAAGGATTTAATAGTATTCTACTCTGTATGTAATACATTTTTTTAAATATACTGTATCTATGTCATTTATTTTGTAGGGCCTGCTGCAGAATGGAGAGGCAATGCGATGTCCTCGCTGTGAAGTCATTGTGCAGAAGAAAGACGGTTGTGACTGGCTGTGCTGTCTGATGTGTAAGACAGAGATCTGCTGGGTAACCAGACAGGCCCGCTGGGGACCAAAGGTAAAATTTCACCTATACTTCCAAGTTCCCACTCTGACCCCTGACCCCACTTCTATATCAACACACCTTTATTCTTCTTAGGGTGAATATATCATAGCATTGTCTTTTAAAATGCAACAAATATTGTAATATATCAGATATATTTATAATAACAATAGTATGCCATTTTGACAAATGGCACCGGTAAATTACCATATTAAATGGCAATAGTACATTGCGTGTAAAACATATGTCCATCCTGGTATTGAATTGGGTGGGTACCATTTAGAGTGGCAGACTTTACTTTACAAAAGGACACTATTAAAAGTTGACTTTGTAAAATCAACCATCTGGCAGTAACAAGGAAACATTATAAGATTAATATTTGGACAGGTGTCTCCTTCCTTGACTCAGCATCAACAACCAACTTAACAACACAACAAATAGCTAATTTATGAAACGACTACATTAAGCTGCTTACCGCCTCTCAGTTATGAAGGGGGCAGGTCCGTTGGAAAACCGGCGTTTTAGCCAACGCTGTGTCCAACTGCATCCTTTGGCGTCAAAGGTTTTCTTCCCCTTGTTAAAATATCCAGTCCTGTTACTTGTTCGTTCTTTGTCAATCATACTTTTTAGAGAAGGAGAAGCAGCTCTGTTAGTATTGAGATTCACATATGCACATAATGGGTGTATTTAGCCATGTTTGTCAGTGCTCTGTTATTCTCCACGAATGTGTGTGGGTAGGGGCATGTGTCTCTAGTGTAAGAGGCAAAAGGTAAAGTAAAAATTGAGGGGAGTCTAGGTATCTGTGTGTGTGTGTGTGTGTGTGTGTGTGTGTGTGTGTGTGTGTGTGTGTGTGTGTGTGTGTGTATTTAATTAGGGTAACCTTTGTGTTATTCTGCAGGGTAAAGGAGACACCTCTGGAGGTTGTAAATGCCGCGTCAACGGAAAGATCTGTCACCCTAACTGCCAGAACTGTCACTGACGCACACATGCTTAGAAACACACAGACAACACTCACTACTGAACACAAACACATACTTTATAAGGCCTGACATCACCGTGTACGTTTAGCTGGCTGGACCCGCACAGTTGCAGGAATTGATTGGTGAATTCAACACTTTTTCTATGGAACAGATGGCTTACTTACTTTATTTGCCTTATTTAGTTACTTTTGACTTATTTTTTTAAAATAAGGACTGTTAAAAGAATGTATTTGACAGGCTGGCATGGGATTTATACTCCATGTTATCAGAGGTTAAGGAAAAGTTTACTAAGTTATCAAATGCATGTTCAAGTACAATACAGAAATAAGTGGTCTATTATGTAGAAACATTGAGTCTATTACAATGCAAGATATTTTATTGAAGCATTTTGGTTGAAAGTATTATTATAGAGCCGTTGATCACTATTATTGTTTCTGTTCTTTAATTGTATAAGCATGAATGAAATTGCATTATCTGTGTAAACACAATACAATTTTTTTACTAGGGAAGTTCAGGCAATTACGGAAAGTTGGCTGAACCTTTGCAAGACACAATTATTGTCTTAAGGTAAATGGGTAACCTTCCATACAATTTACAAAGCCCAAGGCTGGTGATATAATGTACCAAGTAGAGGACAGATGGGAGGATTCCTGTTTGGCTAGTATTTCGGCCTTGAGTTGGCTTCCCAGGGTTTATAAATACAATGTGAAGTAATATAGTAAAGTAAAAAATGCCTTAAAATACAGATCTCAGGACAATTTATGCAATGCAATGCAATGCAATCTGGAGAATTGTCTTATATTAGTAGTTTAATGGCAGTGATTCTCTGCGCTTTACAATTTTTATCTCAATGTTCATTTGTTTTTGTTCTGTAAATCTTACTTACACTGTGGAAAATGTGCTTACAATACAGCTTTTCAATTTAAATGGAAAATTGCATAGGCTTATGAACGGTAATACATTTTAAAAAGCAGTGTTTGGATTTGAAGTATATAGCTCTTAATGTAAGAAATGTTGGACAAACTGTGTGAAATTCTGTCTGGTAGAGATTTAGTACGACAAATATGATATATTTGTACTACACAGATTCTATTCAGGTTCTAACTAAATTTTGAAATGATGTCCTTAATTACAACATTGCAGAATCATACTTAATTTAGCCAACAGCTTGCAAATCATTGACAAAGACATATAGTTATTCGATGACATAATGTATTCTATCCGTGATGATCTACATTTGCTCATCATCACAGCCCATCTTGCTATCTGTTTTCCTGAGCCTTTTGTAACAACACTAATAATAACAATTATAATAATGATAATAATAATAAATAAAACTAATTTGTGTTACACTTCTAATGATTTTATACACCTACAATTAAATAAAAACAATTAGAAAAAATATGCAGTACTTTGCAAAGGTTTTAGGCAGATGGGAAAAAATGCTGGCAAAAATGTGAAAGCAAAGAGTGGTCACAGCAAATATTGTTGGATTTAGATTGTTCATTTGTTTATTCACTTTGCATTTGGTTAATTGATCAAAACAAACTGTTAACACTTCAATTTTTGAAAGCATTCTTACTTTACACACCTGCCTAAAACATTTACTGCATGTATTTGAATAAATTAACAAAATAACAATTACATATTTCAAATTAATAGATAACGTCTTTCCTGTCCAAACAATTGAACATGGTGCAGTTTAAACACAGGCAGATAATTTGGGGCACAAGATAAGATAATATTATGGTGCTAGTAAGGTATTATGATCAGTTATAATAGATATAATAATTTTCTATGAAAATTACTGTTGTAGCTCTTTGGTATCATCTAACTAAGAATGCATATTATATGATTGCAAATAATGTGAACCTTTAATATTGCAGTTGCACAATTTTAACTCCTTATGTGCCTCAATTCTTTCACAAGATTGTAAAAGGTATCATGTTAATTTAGTATTCATGTTGTTCAATTTGTCATTTTTGACCATGTCGGTAGGCAGATGGCACCAAAAAAACGACAAAGTATGTCAATAAATAACTACCATATCTCAGCTGCGCGCGCAGCATATGACTCCACTGGTTGAAAGTGCCGTTTCATGCACTATGTACAGCTTTCTTTCAGTTCAGTCTGTATCTAGCAGCTACTGTCAAACCAGCCGAGCCAACCAACACGGCCAAAATGGCGGACGCCGACTGGGGTGAGAATAAGTTTCAAAGGATAGCCCAGGACACATTTAGTTAGGCACAAATGTGATTTAATCTTTTAATCATGTACATTTATTGCCCATGTTAGGTATGTAATGGAATCCGTTTGTTTTTGTAGAAGCTGACAACTTCGAAGTGGGTGATCCTTCGATCAAAAAGGCGGTAGTGGCCGACAAATGGGAAGGCGAAGATGAGGATGATGATGTGAAGGTAACGTTATTGTTAGCTAGCTAACGTAATGTTGCTAGTCAATCCATTGGAACACTATGTAACCTGTCGAAACCCAAATAAAATCTTATATCCGGCTTTGTCATTAATAATTATATTCGCTAAGTAACTAGTCAACTAGCTAGCTTGTTTGAGGATCCTACCACCAGCAGCAAGGAGGATTTTGAATCGAGTTTGATCGCTTGCTCTGCGGCCGCGATAGCGTACTGTTGCTAACTCGTGCACCCAGCAGCTAGCCAACGTTAGCTAGTTGTTTGATTCCTTTGCTTTGGCTAGGTAGTAACGGGGCTTTGACACTTCACATGTTGACATGCCGATTTGTGTTGACTGTATCAGCTGTAGGAGTTGTCCTTCAGATAATTTCAGATAGTATTTTTGGTACGTCTCGGGCTTTGTTGGGTGGCAGAACAAGAGCTAGTGCAGTTTGTCAACGTGATTCCAAGCCATCATTGGATGATGACTCAACCCGGCCTCTGCGTTTGTTGCTAGAAACGTCTAACTTCTACGAGCCAGCTCTCCAGGCATAGTGATTTCTATGTGAAACTGCCCTTAACAGACTTTCTCACACCCCTGATTCACTCTGGTTGTTTGACTAGAAACCTCTAATTCTCATGTGGAAAGGACTGGCATAACTCATTCAGTTGTTCACTAGCTTTTCTGTGGCATATGGTGTATGTGCACTCGTTTCTCGACATAGCTTCTTGTTGTCTATGGAGAAATAGCATTTTCGAGAGTAGTTTATAGATATAAGTAATTGATACTAGCCATGTTGATTGTACATCGGTTTTCTAGCTGTATTGTCACTTATTTGAAAAGCCAACCACTATGTTACGTTTCTGCTGATAAATACAATCTGTATCTAAAGGAGGTCTAGACTGAGTTTAAAGGGGGAGCTTTCCCAGTACAATATTTTGGTGGATATTTAAAGACTGTGATGGCAGCCTTATTTCTGTTACACTTAATCTGTAGCTTGTCCTGAAGAAAATACAGCGTAGTTAGTAATGCATTGTTCTTGCCAGTCTAGTCATGTAGTGAATATATTTTAGATAACGGAGCCAGCTACTTTCCCCTCTTTCTTGCTTTTTAGGACAACTGGGATGATGAGGAGGAAGAGAAAAAAGAGGAGGCAATTAAAGCAGGTGAATAAGTCGTAACATGCTTTTATACGTCTATAGGTCGCGGTTGAATAAGTGTGCACTAACACATTCTGTTTTTCAGAGGCACGGGTGTCAGAGAAGAAAAAGCTGAGTGAAAAAATTAAAGAAAGAGAGGAGAAGTTAGCGAAAAAACAGGAAGAAATGCGATTAAAGGTTAGCCTGCTGACCATGCACATACTTTAGAAATATATTTATAAATGGCAGCTTTACAGGCAGAGTTAAGCGGATTAGTTTAAACACACACAGTAAACATTTTACTCGCATCTGATAACTTTTGGGTTCACTAAGAATAATTTCATCATATTTCACTGCTCTTTAGCATTCTCTAATGGAGTACATGTTTTATCAATGGAAATTACTTGACCATGATTTGCATTTTGTTATTTCCCAACGAAGATTAGATGACAGTATTAATGAAGACACAAATACTACAGATGTTTGTAGATTATAGAATTTTCCAACACATGTTTGGAATAAAACTGAGTTTAACTGATAAGAACATTTGACCTGTGCTAATTTGGGTGTGTTGCATGTTGAACAGGAAGCACTGGCGGATACAGAGCTTACACCTGAAGAGCAACTAGCGGAGAAGTTACGAGTGAAGAAGCTACAAGAAGAAGCAGACTTGGAGCTGGCAAAAGAAGCTTTTGGTAAATATTATCTTGTGCAGGCTGGTCTTCTTTAATTATTCCCTTTTTTGTCATTTAAATGCCTGTCAAACAAATTCATGATTTTTTTTTTTTTTTCATTTCCACAAACACCTTTATTCAATGTGCAAGTCTCAACTCAGGAAAAGATCTCAAAGTCAGTTGTAGATACTTTTAAGCTCTTCATCAGGCCTCTTTTCTTTGTGTATCAGTGACCGTTTAGAATTTGAACCGTCCCAACAGCGGATATCTCTTGATGACATTAACAGTCCATTTGTCGGCCCTTCTTATTCAGGTATCACCACCTCCAACAATGTCACAGGAATTGATGCAATGTGTCCATCAACAAAAGACGACTTCACAGAGTTTGAAAAGTTGCTGAAAGAAAAGATATCCCAGTTTGAAAAGTCTGCGCATTATTCAAACTTTTTGGATTCATTGTTTCGGGAGCTTTGTATTTCATGTGAGTTGAACACCCACATTTCAAATATAAATTTAAAACCCTGTTTTCTTTTCTCAACTTCAAGCAGCATCTACTGTAGGGTCTGTTCCAGGCTCAAAACCGACCTCAGAAACAGTTTGATAGTAATACATCTAAAATTAAGATTTCCTAATCAGCTTAGGGTGCTATGTATATTTTGTTTAGTTTGATTATGAGTGGACATTTAAAGATGACAAATTACATTATGACCACTTGGATTAATACTAAATGATAAAATTGCTCCTCATAAAATGTGCATATCGTAACATGCATGCAGGTAAATTTACATTACCAGAGGTTTGACATCATTTCTAACCTCAGGACGTTTTCTTAGTTGCGAGATGCCAAATATAATAAAGAGAAGTCCAATATTCCAAAGTAAACTGATTAGATTACACAATATTAGCAAACCAATCGATTACATTACAAATTATATTTTTCTGACATTGACCTTAATGACTTTGCATGATACCAAAAAAAGCAACTGCTCTATTAGTACACTTCCTACGTATCCAAAATGTCCTCTGTTGCAAACTTTTGTTATTGTTATTATTTATGTTGGTTTTGAAACTTTAGCACAACTGAATGTCTTTCCTTCTACTTTGCAGTGGAAGTAGAAGATTTGAAAAAAGTCAGTTCTTCCTTGGCAGTGCTGCTTAGTGAAAAACAGAAACAAGAAAAAGTAAGTGATTTGTTGAATAATTGTTGAATAGTGATTCCTGAGTTCCTTGTTTGACATAATAGTTCACACCAGAATAATAGTTAGGACAGTCATTCTTTAGTTCCTTGTTTGACATAGTAGTTCACACGAGTATTCAGTAGGGGGAGCACTTAGTCCATGTGGTTGCCTTTGTAGTAGATTGGTTTACAAGCTAGTGAGCTGAGTGGTGAAAACAAGGCCTTAAGAATTTTTCAATACTGTCTATACTTTTTAAATGGAGGTTAAACCAGGCGGTTAAGTAGATGTTTTTCGCCCCCAGCAAAACAAAGGAAAAAAGAAAAAGAAAGGAGTCGTACCTGCAGGCGGTATGAAATCTAAGATGAAAGATGACCTTGCGGACTATGGCGGCTTTGACGGTGGCTACACCCAAGACTACGAGGACTTCATGTGACGACGGCTCCATCCCGACTGCCCTCCTGACCCCTGGAAAAAAATAAACAACTCTACCGATTCACGCTGTCCAGTGCCATCCTGGAAAACCTGAACTATGTGTCGTCCCGTTTTTGTTTTGCTTCAATGACCAGAGGAACTATACAGGGAGCATCCTGCTCACCACCTCTTGAAAATGTTCATCAGCAAACACATGGGATTCCTCTTTATCGCTCCGTCTCTCTCTCATTCAGGCTCAATCAGACGTTAAAGTTACACAAACATGATTAACCATCTATTAACTAATCCTTAATTAATGTATTAAAACATACATGGCCTGCTGTTTTGTCTGTTTTGGAGGGCACATTTTTTACTTTGGAAGATGTTGCCCGTTAAAATTGAAGATAAACATATGCAGTTGTACCGGCAGATGGTGACACTAATGAGGTTTTATGCAAAGGTCTTTATCCGAATGTCTGTAAATATAATAGGCCTCACTTTGCCTGTCTAGGTTTCTTACAGGAAAGTTTATAGTATCTCTAGCTACAATAAATTTGCCAAATAAAGAACATCTAACAGTACACATTTGATCAAAAGCCACAGAAAGTCAGGTTGTTGCTGCTTAGGGGCTGACACTAAACGTTTGAAAGCAGTTGTAGGTGTTTACAGGAAACCAATGCATTTGCTGTTGAGACAAAAAGGGATAGACCGTACAATGAATTGTTTGTGATTTCAAACCTCATAGCCATCTTCCGCCGGAGACATCCCTGGACTATCCTTGAAAATTTTAAGCAAAGAATGCTTATAGGTATTTTTTTGTGCATGACAAAGGTTATTTACTAAATTGATGTCTACTAATGCAGATAAGGTAGGGATCTAGCAAGGTGTGTAACTTGCTGTTTGTGGTCATCATTTGCTTCTGCAGGCTTGTATCAAGTGTGATGAGGAGCGGGCTTCTGGTCATGTCCCTACAGTGTCTTCATATGGTGGCAGGGAAGGGACATGCCATCTCCCTCTTTTCTAATAACTGACCAGGTTCAAAGTATTAAGAAAATTGGACAATATGGACGACGTGGAAGATATTAGCATCTGCAATGTTTTCGATGCGTCTTTGAATAAATTCACTGGTCAAAAGGAGGTATATTAGCGGTGCAGTCATTTCACTTCAACTTTGTTACACATCTTAATACCACTAAAGTGTTGGTTGAAACATCATTTTTTATTAGGTTTAGCCTAACCTTAACACATTGTAAGTAGTGCCTCATGAGGTAACTCACTAGTTACATTTTCTGATTTTCAACATGTATTTATTGTGAACTGTTTTTATAATGGTACAGATAACCATTTAGCATGCAAGATCACTGTCTGGGAAGCCTCACTTTTAAATCCCTGCTGTGCCTCAACTTGGTTGTTATTTACTGTTATAACCAGCATTCATAACATGACATGATACATTTTTTTTTTGCGGTAGAATACAACCCAATGATTACAACCTTTTTATGTAATAAATATCCCATTATTTACAATTTCAAGTAGTAAATATTTGTCACAGTACATGAGGAAAATGCATTTTAACTGAAACATACAGAATCCCTCCCTAACATTCCCTGGGAAATACTGTTGTATATGGTTACTTTTTTAATTACAAAAGTACACATCCAAAGTTATAGAAACGGTACACTTTGAATGAATGCAAACCAAACCAAATGGCTACTACATATCCACCTGGAACTCCACTGTCAGTTTGGTGAAACGTATAGTGGACGTGAAGCTTTGACCATCCCTGACCTGGCCTCCGCTTGTCTAGCTGGTGGTTTGAGTGCGAGTTCCAGTGGGATTTCTGGTGCTCCGTCTGCGGCTGTTACGAAGTGTGTTGGCCCCCGCCCTCTGCCTGCGGCCACCCCTCTGCCTGTTCTCTCCTCTCACTACGCTGGCTAGTGACTGACCGGGGGAATTCTGCAGGGCCTGGAACACGCTCTGGCGTGTCACCTCTCGGTCGCCACACGTGAAGGATAGCGCCACGCCCTCGTTGCTCTTCATGACTCGTGATGTGCCATCAGAGGTGCCGTCAAAGCAGCGGCCTAAGGCCATCTCCTTGGCTGTGCGGGGATCCTGGTCTGTTACGGTGTAGATGCCGTAGTTGTGGCCCAGAGGGTCGAGGGGAGCCAGCATTGTGAACTCATTCGTGTCGTTGTTGACCGCCAAGGGCAAGTGGTTGACCAGGTACTCCTGCAGCATGGCATTGACGTTGTCCCTCTTGCAGCTGCCCTGGGGGATCACTTTTACCAGGGTGCGGTCCACTCTGTCCTGGTCGTACAGCATGCCGCTGCACTTATACTCCAGGCAGACAGCGGACGTGGTGGCTTGGTCCATGTCCCGGATGCTGCGTGTGTCGCGGAGGCCGTACAGCTGTCCCACCGTCTTGGGGTGGGTGCCCCCCATGTTGCGGGAGCGCACGTTGAGCTCATGGGGGCTGCTGATCTTGACTTTGATGTAGCAGGCCCGGTATTCCATGGGCTTGGGCCACCAGCTGAGGTAGTCCTCGGTCCAGCTCATGGGATCATCCTCATTGAAAGGCACTGTATTATAGTCGTAGCGGTCCCCTTCTACCCGGGTAAAGCGGAAGTGAGAGGCACTGAACGAGGCCTCTTCGCACTGTTTCAGGTTTTCAAAAGCGTAAACCGGTCCGTTAGCTTCCTCTGCTGCGTTGGCCACTGGTTTAGCCACGTTGATGCTGAAAGCGGTTTTCTTGACTCGGCTGTCTTCATGGTCAGACCTTCTGTAGTTCAGTTTGCCCAGGTAGGGCTGCGGGACGCCGACGATGTTGGGGTTGAGTTTGGGTGCAGATGGAACGGCCTCCAGCTCTTCCCCTCCCATGTTGGCCATGACATAGGCTGAATAAGCGTCCGCTTTCTGGTCATCGCAAAAGGCCGGTAGACAGGCCCCGTTGGGGCCGGTGATGACACTGTCAAAGCGGCCCCAGGATCGGGGGTTGGAGGAGTAGCTGGCAGAGGGCTCCATGTTAATCAGGCTGATGACGGCGCCTTCCACTTGCTCGCTAGGCATGAAGCGCTCGCTGCGGAAGGCTCTCACCTTCACGTAGCATCTGCGGTTCTCCGGGACGTCCAGGTTGAAGAGACGCCTTTCTCGGATCTCCATGTTGCCGATGAGGAAGGTCCTCTCCTCCCTCTTCCCTCGACGCTTCTTCTCCATCTTCAGGCTTCCTTCCTCTTCCCACAGGCCCGTCTCAGGGTTGAGGGACCAGAGCTTCATGGTGCTCAAGTGTTCAGTCATTTTCACCTGGGCTGCGTCCAGGAAGACCTTCACCTCCCCGGCGTTAAGGGATTCCCCCTCCTCCTCATCGGTAAAGTCCACTGAGAACATTCCATAGGTCCTCAGCGGCAGGGTGTCACCCTCGTCCCCGACAAAGTTGAGGTCGCTCTGGGCTGCTGTGGCTGTAGAAATATCTCTGGGGTCCAGGAAGGTGACACTGGCTTTGACGTTGCCCGTAAAAACCTCCCCGTTCTGCTTGTAGAAGGAGTGGGGCGGGATCTGGATCTGCGCCATGGGCTCCTGGTCCTCCACCTCCCCAAGCTGCAGGGTGTTGGTCTCCGTGGAGCTGATGGTCACAGGGGCCTTCTTCCGCAGCAGCTTGATCTCATGGTAAACGGCTCCCCCTCTGGTTTTAAATGGAAGCACCTTGGTGGTGTTGACAAACTTCTGCATGTTGTCCACAAAGGTTATCACCAGCCTATCTGTGTCCGGTGGGACCTGGATGGAGAAGGTCCCTTTGTAGCCTGTGCGACTGACCCGGACACCATTCATGAAGATGTGGCCGAACCGCATGGGTTCGCCATTATCTGCCGCCACAGCTCTGCCGCGCACAATGGCCTTGGTCTCCACACACTTCTGGCAGCCACACTCCGATACCACCATGATAGGCAGCTGATAGCCACCGCAGGTCAGCTTCTTCTCTTCCAGCTTTGACACCCCACAGCAGTAGGCCACGCTATCCGAACATCTGATGCCATTGTCCAGCTTTCCAGCACAGGTGCCTGTGGGACACTTTCTGACATCATAGTAGAGAGAATCAGTGCTGTTTTGAAAGCAGTCGTGAGGTAGGCGGATGAGGTGGGATTCAGGTTTGGGGTTACATGAGGGCTGGTCTTTACCTGTTTGGAAAGAGGTAAAAGAATATGACTAAAGCACACCCTACATAGACAAAAGTTGCGTGTTCAAACACATTAATATTCAATCTAACTTAACAGCTATCAAAGATATTAACATTCTGACACCTTTCTCACATGAAAGTGAAGTATGTACAATACTGTATCCCCGTGTCAACTCAATAATTTTATGTTTAGTACTAATTGCTGTTCACTATTCTTGAAAGTTAAATTGGTTTCGTTGAATTTTGTCTAAAGCATAACTCAAATGCATTTCGGTCCACTCTATTAGCTTGTTAAAGGAAGTGATAGGGTTTCAGACCTAATACGGTTAGGGTGACTGGTTTGGTCTTGATGGCCCCTGTCGGACCACTGGCTCTGCAGTAGTACTCCCCAGCCTGTTCTGCACGCAGATCTTTCAGAACCAATGTGCTGTCGGACTGTTTCGACAGCACACTACCATTGTGGAACCTTTAAGTGAACAAGGAGAATACTGTAAACTCAAACCTACAGTACAGGGTGTTACAAATCAAAAGACACTTTTGGACACAAACTTGTCCAATAAGGGAAAATAGTTCATTATTTAATAGTAATATATAGTGCGTCATGCAACTTGGGTGCATGGATTTCTGATCTGATGTTCTTTGCGTCTTTATATGTTTTAAGATTAGACTTGTCAGGAGGGAATAACCTTCGGTCTTACCACTGGTAGCTGTCTGCCTGTGGCGAGCCAGCTACCTTGCAGCAGAAGGCGGTGGACTGTCCTTCCCTCCTGGCCTTGTTCTCAGGGTTTTTCAACACATGGAGCTTCTCTGATGATTACAGAACACACTTTCAGTTGAGCAGACATAGGTATAGACATTTCCTCAGGAGTTCTGACTACCTGTAATTGCTTCTTTGGTCTAGTCACAGCGCTAGCTATCACTATATCACCATTGCTATTAATGACAATAAAATGAAACAATGCTGCATTTTTTAAATCTCCTTTGTCCACTTGATGTTGTTATCATGTTTCATATGTATCATATTCCATACCTGCTCTGTTCAGCTGTACGCTGAGGACCGAGGTGTGTTCAGAGCTGAGTGGCACGATGACGTTGCGAGGGGCGTGGCCCTGGAAAGTGACCATCAGGGTAGTGTTGCCATCAGGACAGACCCCGGGGACTCGAAAGTGACCGTTGTGGTCCGTGAGGGTGAGGAGTTTGGGGCTGGAGGAGCCTGTGCGGAGGACAGGAGCCCCAGGGATGGGGGGACCCCCAACACTTCGGACGGAGCCCAGCACCACATGGTCCTGACACATGCAGGCGTCGCACTCGGCATTCACCTTCCCCATCTCACATTGCATGGTGCAGCCTGGGTAAGGGACAACTTGCCAGGTTAGTCTGTTTATTTTCACAGGGTATATTTTGAACGTTTTATCTACATTTTAGATGCTTAATAACTATTTGGACACCTTTAGCACGTTTAAAAACCTGCAATCCTATGGCTAGCTAAATGAAATGTTACGCGCCTCTTGTCACCGGTCCATCTGTTTTACATCATAGCGTGATGCTGATATACTGTAGTATTTAAGAGAGGGGTGTGTGAGAAGAATGCCAACCCACCTGTGGTAGCGCACTGGGGTCCTTCACAGGCCTTCCCCTCCACTGTGTTACCACTACAGGTCAGGGACTGGGACTCGCAGTTCCTAGAGCGCACTTGCACCCCCACCTGGCCACAGAGGGCCGGACACCGGCTCCAGTCCGACCAAGGACCCCAAGTTCCCTTAGCAGACCCGCTGTTGCCTGTTGAAAAATTAGGTACATAAAGATTTTTCACATAGAGCACATCAGTATAAAAAAATATAGTAGTGTTCAAACTGGTTATGACATAAAAGGAAACGCTCAATTTGAAGCTCTTCTCGAGATCATATACACACTATTTAATTTGAGTTAGGCCTTGAAGCCCATAAAATATATTTAGTTGCTTAGTTTGTCTTAGAATCTTTTCAAAGCAACTGCATTCAAACATTTTAACCTCGTCAACCCTCAAAATGGCCTAACAGAAGTAAGTGATAACGGCCAACCTTTGGGACAGAGGAAGCGTACAGAGTAGTTGGAGCAGTTACGTCCAGGAGCCTGTTCAGCATTGGAGCACCAGAAGCCCAGGGTAGGGTCAGCGTGAACCTTCTCCCCTGTGTTGCGGGCAGGTATCCAGTCGGTGGTTCGAGCCTCCACGGCCCTGGGAATGTCACAGACGCGGGAACGGTAATAGAACCTGATGGCGTCCAGCTGCTCATAGTCTCCACGGCCCCCTGGGTGATCCACGTTGAACCATGTGGTCCAGTCATACTCATCTGAAAACACAGAGCACATACGGTACCTGTTTTGTTCTCGATTATGTATTAGATTATGTGAAATACTTTTGCTGTTATTGTCATTGCTGTGCAGCAAACTAGTTCTGAGTTTAAAGTGTGCAAGTCTCATACACTGCAATAAAAATGTTGAAAGTAATCTCTACCTTCAGAGTAGTAAACCGCAGGGTTGTTTTGTACTGACTCTCCAGAGCTGTCTGTCCATGTTCCTGATAAAAAGGGACACAAACATAATATCTCTTTTATAATGTATATTTGTTTTTTTATAAATAGTTTTTAAGGTATTATGTTGACATTTTGCTTTATTACCAATTTATATCAACGAATGGATTGATACGTTGTTGATTCTTGTCCCCTGGGACAACATTATACAGGCTCTACAGTAAGTATAAGTTTAATACTTCTAATAAACAAATTATATAATCAACAAAATAGAAAATTGCAATACATTTCTTTGAATAGAGATGTAGTCGATTCATTACCAGAGACTACAGAAAAAGACTCCCCTATGGGAGACCTTGGATTGGGATAACCAATTCAACATCGATTACATAGCTCAAGGGGAATTACATTTACACAAACACAAAGGATATTGATGTCTGTTTTTTGTCACGTGGTCAGTGATTGATTAATTTTCCTAAAAATGTCTTTAACAATTCCCATTTCAAAAAGAAAATGATGTGAGACTGTGAGCCCAATTAGTGTTGGTAATTTAGAAAGTGAGAAGGAGTCAGTGAGTTAAGGAGTGAGATGGCACATACAGGTGAATGAGTGTGTATTCATAAACATGAATGATTATCTGTATGTAAAGCTTTACAAAGGACAGGCAAGACGAAGTGAATTAAAGCTGCCTGAACAATGCACCTACCATGCGCTGTGACAGTAGTGGTGAGCCCAAGAACCAGGAGGGGAGATATCCATGCTAACATTCTGCCACCCTGCTGCCTCTGACTTGTGACCTTTGAACCCAAGCAGTGTCCCTCACAAGCCAGGAACGCTAGCCCAGCAAGATAGTTTAAATGACATGGTAAATAAAACACTGCCACGAAAAAGACCAGACTTTCCAATAATAATGTGCCGTCTTTGTTGTTCAGGAATTGGTCACAAGTACAGAATGAACAGAAATCTGATTCAGTTTTGTTGGATTTGTGTACATTAACCGCAATAATTAATACATTTGTTGTTCTTTAGATTCTAGAAAATTGCAAAGTGAAAGTTAAGGTAAAATTCAAATAGCTGTCTAAACAACTGCAGAATGGATTAATATTGGAATTTTTGCAAAAGGCTGAAAATTGCTTTGTAACAGCTCATGTTCCTGAAAAGTTAATACATAGTGAAAACAAGTAAAAACTTTCCATCCTCCAAAACGTTAAGGTCTTGGGGAAAGGAAAACATGGACGATGGGAGAGCATTATGGATGTGCTCCGATTACACATCTGTGTTAGCCATCACCCTTCATCTGGGGAGCACTTCAACATTTCTGCATCCATTGACCAAACACTAAGACAGCACAATCCAAAGACACTAGCAGACACGCACAGCTTGGCTTTTTAGAGTAACTGAAGATATTAATCTACAGAACTATACTTTTCAATTGAGAAAAATGTGACACGTTTTTTTTTTTAAATCAAATTGACTATGTAAACATTTATAAAAAATAATAGGTATAAGAACCTATAAAGAACATGTAAAGGATCTGCAATTTAAATCTCAATCAAGAAAACGCGCACATTTTCATAATACTACACTGACAGCGTATTGAATGTACCTTTGTGTTGGTTGAAGTGTCGTGGTTGAGTTCAGTCCAACCCTTCTCTTCTAGACTCCAGCTATGTGCTCTCCTTCTCTCAGCAGTCTCCTCTTCTCTCTCTCTTCAACACTGGAGGTAACATCCACAAGTCTCTCTTTTATACAACTCAGCTTCTAGCACACTTCACCTCCCTCCCCTTTCCTTGTATTTGAACTTTTCATGCTTTCTCTTTCCCAATCTTTTTCCATGTCCAGTTCTGCTTGTCCTTCCACATATTGCCTCAGGATTTGGTGAGGCTTCTTGAGCCTTCTGCTTCTCAATGTGTACCATATTACATATGGTTGGTACATCTCAACCCGTTTTAGGATCATAGCAGTCTTACAGTAAATCTCTGGCTCAGACGGAAACTAAACATTCAAGGCTGGGGTTTCCTCGGTAGGCCTTGACGTTTTCTACTCTTTCTTCCTGCTAGGGTACAAGTAATTTTTGGTGGTTTCGCTTTGGGTTCAAGTCTATATTTTGCCAATGCCCTACCTCTGTAGCTCCCTCTCTTCAACTAAAGCATCACTTAACAAAATTGGAAACTTTTCCCCAGAAAAGAATATATGAACAGCAGCTTTGCTCTGTCAACTGAAAAGCTAGAAAGTTGATATTACAATTTACAACACAACTATGTTGCATAAAGGCCTTTACTTAGAGTAGGTATAGAAACCACAAATCATTTGGACAAGTAAGTGCATTCTGATCACATATAACCAGCAACAGCAATGAAAACGAGTAGAAGTGTCTTGTCATTTTTACCTACTTAACCTACTTACAACGAATATTCTGTGCTCAGTCTGTGCGAATAGTGCCAAACACATACATCACATATTCATGGGAATGTTTTAAATGAGGTTTTCCTCCTGGCGTCTCATCAGAAAGACTACCTATTTATCCACAGAGACGTATAGAAGCCACTTACATCTCTTCACTTAATACAGCTGTATATAACAAACATTCTAACACAAACAGTCTTAGATAATGGGTTAATAGGCAACAGCTCACCGGTATCGCTGCTCACCGGTATCGCTGCAAGCATCAAGGAGAAGGCCCTATTATTCAGGATTCTTATTCCCACCATGTGTGTGTGTGTGTGTGTGTCTACGGTGTTTTACACCACATCCACAAACAGCGACATCTGTCTGAGGCATCATCAACAGTTTAGATTAGAGGCTTTGAGGCCGATGGTTAATGAGCCCCCTCCGCATGACAACAGTAAACACAATGACTCACACATGAGAACAACCTACACTGATAGATCATTCATCTTCTGGCTGCGGCAACTGTTGATAAACAGTGCCATTGTGATTTGCCATAATGGTGTGCCAGAATAACGTGACAAATAGAGGTTTGGAGTAGAAGTTTCAACTAATGCGCCAAGGTCATATTATTTATCAACCAATTAGAATTGCTAGTTGACATATCCACTGTAAACTTGTATAAAAAATAAACCAAAGCCATCTAATGGAGAATTACACTAGAGAACAGAGAGAAAGCAAGAAGGAAAGAGAGCAAGACGGTTGAAAATCACCCTGTTGAATACACACTCCTTGGTCTGAGCTGCCTCTAGGATGGTGAGCAGTTTTCCAACAGACAGTCATCACCTGAGCTCATCATGAAAATGACAGGCCGATGAACACATATCGGGGCTGGGGAGGGAGGTAAACCTGCACCAGGGTTACCGGGCCTGGGTGGAAGTAGCACAGCTACACTTCAACTCTGTAGTGCCAAAAAGACATAAAGGGGGTAGTTCACACTTAAGCACATATTTTGAATCCTGCTTCCACTTCTACAACTAACTCTGCATATCCGTGTCTGGGGGGGGGGGGGGGGGGGGGGTTGGTCTTCGAGAGCTTTACCAGACCAGTGGAAGTGGCTACATGATGGCTCTGCTTTCTACTAGGCAGGACACAGAGATTCAGGCCATTATAAGACAGGGTGAACCACTGGACACATGCGAGACCCAGATACAGTACATCCCCATTTAATCTTTACTCCGAGCCTAAAGTACACATGGTACTGGCCACAGCCAGCTGGAGCACGGTGACAAGGGAAGCTCGTTTCCCCCCCCCCCGGGAGGCTTCAGAAATGCTGGGTCCAATACACCCGCCTGCTCAGTCAAACAGAACCTTACCTCATGTTTACCAGCTGCTCATTTCCTCGTTTCATCTCGGGCGGTGATTGGGTTTGGCGTGAGGTCATTAGTGTGGCAAAATCAGGAAGTTGTTTGGAGACAATCAGGGAACTGTTGCTGGGAGCGTAAAGCTGTTCCAGACTGAGTTCACAGTGCTCCTGCCTCTGGTCTTTTCCTCATGAGATAGGGCTGTCATAAGAGGGAAACACAAACAGGACATTCCTATAACAGAGCTGTCAGAACAGGCAGAGCTCTGTAACGTACTGTGGAACACAGATTATGCGTTTGGAAAACATAGGATTGATCAAAAACCACACTGCCATAGGCCATTATCAAGGCAGTAATTTAAAATAGTCCACTTCAAGACACAAGAAGAGGTAAGGTGTAGCGGTTATGCTGTGTGTTCTCCTATACAAGCCCCCCGCTGAGGTTAAAGTTCAGCTTCTGGGCCAGACACTCTGTAATGTTAGCAGATGGTAACACACTCTGACACAGTGGCACACATTGGGCACACACTCCTCATAAAAGGAGACCCAACAGTAGACACGGACGATTAAAGGTTCTTCCCTCATGTTTCCCATCCCATGCCCTCAAGCTGTCCATGCCACATGACAGCAAACATCAATTTGGCATAGGACAATGTTCTATAAAGATGCTGTTTACTAATTGCAGACTTTACAGGTAAAGATTATAGGCTAAAAAAAGCATCCTGTAGGGCAGGAGCTGTGGGTTGAAGGTGCTTCTGGAAAGGGACAAACAAGAACACACAGTATGTAAGAGCTCTATAGACTCTAGACGCACATTGCTGCCAAGTGTCTAGCAGACAGGACAAATGCATGTTAGGTAACATCCAGTAAATGTGCTCTATTTGACCAAATGATTCTCAAAGAAGATGAAACCAATACTTAATGTTTACTTAAATAATTGCTTAGAATTTTTATTGTATAAGTTTTATAGTGTTCAATTTATTTTACCATGTGCATCGTGCACTATGACATTGAGAACAAAGCGTAGTTTGGGGTCATATTTATCAATTAAGTAGATTGTACCTCAAAGTCAGTATAGCTTTAAAATACTAAATTGTATCCCAATATTTGGGACAAATAGTGAACACCCTGACCAAACCCCTAAAAACCTAAAAACAAAAAAACATGTCTGGAACTAAATCAATTCAACCATGCCAGCAGAGGCCGGATTAGAGTAATAATGACCCCAGATAATTAGCAGGCCAAAGGAGTAACCATCTTTTCGACACAGATGGGATTAGATGGTATAGTTATTGTTTAATATCTTGGACATTACTGCGGCACTACAGTAAAGGTTAGCCCAGAAAACTGGGAAGTGACAGTTTGCCCTTTTTCGACCGACATGGAACGGGTTCTTGAACCGGTTCCGTTCAGGATCTTTGGAACCTTGGTGCTATCTTGCGAACCAGCCCGCGTTTCCATCCAGTCTTTCTAACTTGTAGAATATGACACACCCATTCCCATGTTATCTCGCTTTGCACTTCGATTCTAGGAAAAAAACTCCTATTTTCTGGTTCCAGCTGGGAACCAAAGGGTCCGGTTGCGAACCGATTTATTTCTGGTCAAAATGCTCCAAAAGGTTCCAAACTAAGTTCACGAACCGGATCAGAACCCATTCCTTGTCGATTTAAAAGGGGTAAGTTAGGTGTTATGAGGAGTCAACGTTGAGGAATGGTGTTCTGGGGTTTCAAACTTGACTAGATTAGAAATAGCCAGGAGGAAGTGCTGGGTAAGCACATAGAATTGACTATGTGTAGGAAATTTGCTATACGAATACATTTGTCTCAGACTAATGGTTTACCAGACCAGACACAATAATAATTTTGGAAAAGCTAATGTCACCATACCCTTTAAACACCATCCTACTCAATGTTCAGCCCAAAGCCAACCAGACCACAGCAGAGAGGAGATGCTGTGTAGCCATGGTGTGCTGGGGGTTGATTTCTAGATCCTGGCTTTGATAGCTCTAGCAGTGAAGGTATGCAGAGCTGCTTCTGTTACTGTCATTAGGGGCCCAGAGAGAGTGACACACACACACTCCACTTCCGCCATGTTCACAAAATACACTGCACATTTCTTCAGAGGATATGACTAAGAAAGCCTCAGCATGCATGTCTATGGAGAAAGATGAATTTATGAGTGTTCAGTGAATACATTGAGAATGTGTGGAGACAACCTCTCCAACTAGGACTACTTTTGTGTTTTTGGTTATTTTCATATTGGTTGAGACTGTGAGGATGGAACAGCCAGAGAAACCGACCGTAGATGGTTGTTTGATTAGTCAGGAGACAGGAACAGGAGAGGCTCTATTCTTCAGGTGTCTGGGAAACATGGCTGCCTTTATTTGCAATGTTGAAAGCATAAATACCATTTGGGGTAAAATTAGTTTAATGTTGAAATAATGGTTCCATTTACCAAGCTGCCTTATAAAGTCACTGCCTGAACACCACCCCATGTTATTATGTTGCTGTGGCCTATTTTTGATCTTGCCCTCTCCCCGCCAGTCACCCAAGACTGACCTCTGTGATTTGCTGTCTCTTTCCAGTCTGTATGAGTTTCGCTACCGGTAAATCACATCACTCTTTTATTATATAACTTGTTCAAACTATATGCTGTTGTTAAAACCTGTACATTTGCGTAACTGTCATTCTTTAGTATCTACTGTGTTTGGTGCTTCAAGGGGAGCCCTGCCAGGCTGCCACTGTGCTAGCCCTTACCTACGGACCATTATTAAGACAGTTCCTTTTGTTGGTTTATCCGTTTCCTTTTAGTAAACTGGTCCTTGTCAAGTGAACTCTTGACTGCTAAGGTTGATAAATCCTTGTTTGTCTTATCAAATAGATCCTATTTGTAATAACTAATGTTATAAAAATGTAAAGTCTGGTGAAGCCACACTGTCTGCCAGTGCGTTGTTGACAGAAAATCATACTCATGAAAGTCACTGGTTTGCCTTCAAGTGCAGCAGTAGTGGGCCAAAACATACACAATAACACCTAGAAATAGAAACTATACAAAAAGTAATTGCACTTACAGAAAGGTGCAATTAGAAGGGTCTAACCCCTACTGTTAACTTTGGCATGGACACATGTAAAGTGAAATAGTTTGTGTCTGGTAAGGTGAAATATATTAGGTTATCGGAAAAGCGATTAGAAAGCAATAATGCACTTGTGTGTGTGTGTTTGGGTACATATTTCGGAGAGAACCCAGGCTCTCACAGTCACAAGTAAGAGCAGGACAGTTCTTTGACAGCCGGCCCTCTGATGAGTCAGCTTACTTTTCAGTTTGTGCAATGTGTTTTTATATAAAAAAGCGTTGGTTACAATCTAAATGCAAATCGTATTGCATAGCAATGATGAATTGAATATGCCACCCAATGGAAGCCTTTTACAGGATCCAGCAGAAAACAAAACCATATAAAATTGACGAAGTGAAAAGGTGTAATAGAAGGCAGAAGAAGGCAACGTTTTATTGCCATGTAAAATTGTTTACTAATGAAAAAGGGTGTTTTACATCATCGCAAATGGCTTTTTTATTTCCCCGAATTATGCACTACCTGCTGGGCAAATCTTGTGACTCTAGGTGATGCCAGAATAATCCTGGCGGACTCAAGTGATATTTGGCTGCAAGTTTCTAAAATATATACAAAGCTCTTAACAGGTCTATAAATATGCCCCGGATTCAGAGGAGTAAATTCAATTATATGATGAACTTTACGTTGCATCTCACATGTCAAGCCCCAAATAGTTGTAAAGGCAGGAAATTAAAGCATGTGACGAAATATTTGTTCGTACCTCCAGAACTTGCATAAAAAAGTATGTTACCATATTCTTTAAATGAGCACTGCGGGTGATAATCATGTGTGCCTTTCTACAAATGCTTCAAACAGATCGAAATTCCTGTCAATATTTCCAACTGGCACGCACCGACACAGGACACAGGACACAATACACGCCATTTCAGCTCACACAATCATCAAGACATCTTTCATCCAAAAGAACACATTGAACAGTACAACGTGTTTTCCCACACATCAGCATCTCACACATACCAAAGACCACATGTAGAGGCCATGGCACCTCCTTAGTGTTTCTGGCCCAAGCCTAAAGGCAGTAAACCATGAAGACATGGAGGAATGGCCATCCAGATCAGAAACACGTGGGGTCAACCTGGAAGACAGATGCAATGTTATTCACAGAAGCAGAAGAACAAGGTCCATCTTCGTCACACGCTTTCTTTAAACTAGACAACCCCGAGAGACCTTCTGAGCGTGGAGAATACTTTTGCTTCTAGACTAGAAAGACAAAGTGGGGCAATATTTTAGAAACATGTTTTTGCAATTGCAGTCTGCTCTACATATATATTATATATATTGTGTCCTTCGGACATCCTCTCTCCGCATAGAAAATCAATTTAGCCTGTTCTGGGTTGAGAGGAAGTTGAAAGACAAGACCTCAGACAGTTTGAAGACACTCAGTGGGAATTGAGTCAGAGCTGGGGAAAGACGGAGAAGGGGGAGCCCACAAGGAGTTGATCCATCCTGTTCCCTGAATCAGATGACTCATTTATGGGTAACAGGTTCCTCAGAGATTTACACAGGGGAGGAAGCACCTAAATGAACCTGTGTGTCTCATCTCTACTGCTCATTTTAAAAATACCTACTCTGTATGTCTCTAAGATTTCTTTTCAAAAACCACGAGAGCATAAAAGAAGACAGCGATGTTGGGAATGGATGTTGATTTTTGGTCATGAATTGGTCTTGACATACAAATGAAAAGCACTTCCATAAATTATGCTCAATGAAGGATAGTGGCAATGAGCTTGAGAGGATACAATAACACTGAAGAAAAATAGTACTGCAATGGAAATAAAAAGGAACCACTACACACCAAATTCTGTGAAATCTGCAAATCCACTTACTGCTCTCTGATTCTGGGCTCACATTGACATAGAGCAGACCAGAATAGTGTGTAAAGTCATGGCGGGGCTCGAGCCAAAGGTTTAACATGGAATCACAATGACTGATCCATGAGTGTGTAGACATAAGGGAGACCTGCTGTAACATTAGCACATTCAAGTTGTAGGTATGAAAAGAAGCTGTAACCCAGCAGGTGAGTGTTAATACATTCATATAAAGGAAAATTATTGGGACAAAATTAGATCTCAACAAGTCCCTTTTGACACAATAGCAGCCACAGTCTGAATAAAGTTCAGCAGTTGCAGTCAAGCCTCAGTACATTCATGCTACTGTCATTGTCTTAATGGCGGAACCTGCTGATGGTTGTAATTCAGAGGAACTAAATCAAACCATAGTAGACAGGTGACAGTTTCTCCCAGGTGCTAATCCAAGCCCCAGCCCCGTAAACTTTAAAAGCGACATGGTTTTTAAGATGAGTAAAACCTAAACAATTATTAACGGGGGAGCTTCTATGCCATTTATTCGTATAAAAAACAGGTGGGTATGTCAAAATATTCTTAGAAAGGTAACTGGCAAATACATTAATACACTGTCTGGAAGGTTCCTCTATCTGGAAAAGTGTTGAGTGGGTGGGAGATAGGTCTGACTAAAAAACAGAGGTAGCAAAGGATAAGGACCATGAGGTGAGGTAAAGAGAAGCAGTCTCTCACAAAACTCACTTTGACCTCAAAAGAGGTTTTGCAATCACCTCTCGTGTATGTTTTTTAGCAACCCATTACTTCACCGTCTAGAACCTTCAGGCTAGCCAGATCCCTTCCCCTCTGCATTCACCCACTTATCAAGCAGGACAATGGAAAAGTAGAAAACTGATAGTCCCCCACCGGCAACCGATTATTCACTCGACTGCTAAATCAACAAGAGCTCAATCCTGGGTTTCTTAGCCTAGCTCGCACAAACATGAAAGCTGCCTGACAAACATCAAGCAAGAGGCATGAGGAGAGCCCAGTTCAGATTTGGTATAGCACAATATCTTTTGTGTGAAGTATGTTTTAGAACATCATCTGTTGTCTTTTATAGAGAATCAACATGTCATATTTTACAGTAACATACAAAACCTTTGACGTATTATAATTATCCTGAAAGTCACACACAAAACATTTTAACATGAAACAAAGTTACGATCGAATATTACACAAACACATTATCTGTATGAAAGCCATTTGGATTATAAACATCCAGTTTTAATGAAATAGTATGTCTGTGGATGAAAGATTATCTTAGCATGCTGCCAAGCCTTTGGGTTAATCACTCCAGGATTACATCAAACTAAAAGGAGAAGTCTGTTTTCGTTTTGTTCTTCTAAGTCTTCCGAGCAACATCTGCAAGCAATTTAGAGCAGGGATACTTAGGAATATTGGCTACCAGGCCAGGGTAATACTTAGCAGTGTTCAAGAATCATATTCAGGCGCCGTGTGATTGATGTACACAGTTGCAAAAGCGTCCTATCCATAACCTTTCAACTCATATGACACACTCAAAGTATTTAAATGGCCACTCTTTTGGTTTGATATTACCGCACACATAAGAAAAACACAGTTAACTGCTTTATTGCTTTATTATAGATATAATACATAACGTTATTAGGAATTATCAACAACATACTTCATGTCTACTGTAAAGGTTTGTAAGAAGCTTAAGTATAAAGGACCAGTACCGATGCATTACTCTGGCCAGAACCATCTGCAATCCTGAGTTAATTTGTTACCTTTGTTCTACTGTCACTGACAAATGAGATATGAAACAATGCAATGTTATTTTCTAGCGATCAATCATTTTGTATTCATGTTTGGGATTCTAGTTCAATTATATGTTATACGGCTTGTTAAATTAACTTTCAAATTCCTCTCAATACCCTCTCACAACCCTCAGCCTCAGGCTGACCCCCACCACTCAGCAGGAAGGGAACACTGAAGCTGGAAAAGTCATCAGACATCCGAACAAACACACACACACACACACACACACACACACACACACACACACACACACACACACACACACACACACACACACACACACACACACACACACACACACATATTCACACAATCCCCTGCTTCTTTGAAATCACCCACTGCAGCACACCATTAGATAGATTCACAAAAAAACATGAACTAAAACAACTTCATGAGTTCGAGTATTATCAGGAGTTATTTATGGAGATATTTTGTTTGTACTTTTAAACACAACATGTGAACAAAATGATATTAACGTTAAGTTGATGTATAAAACCTTTTCCTTCAATCCATATTTGATCACATCAACAAAATATTCTTTGTCATGTTTTGGTAACATTGGCGAGGGAAAATACTTGTTTTTAATAGTTTAGAGCAGGGGTGTCAAACTCAAATACCCAGTGGGCCAAAATGTAAAACCTGAACAAAGTCGCGGGCCAACATTGAACAAATTAACCTTTTAATATGGACCCAAAAAAGTTTTGCTTTAACATTGAATATAGAACAAGCATCGCTTATTACCATACAATATATAATTTAATTGTGGAGACATGCAAAATCGAATTTCAAATGAAAAAACACATCAATGGCATTCATTTATTAAATTAAAAGTAGTAATTTGGTATTGTCTCGCGGGCCAAATATAATTACCTCGCGGGCCAAATTTGGCCCGCGGGCCAGAGTTTGACACCTATGGTTTAGAGCAAACTTTCAAGAATTTTAAGGCATTTGCATTAGTTTTTTCAGATCAAAATGAGTTGTATCCCCCCCCCCCCCCCCCCCCCCCATAAAATCAGCAACTGGTCTAACAAAACCATTATCAGTCTAGAAATTATAAGAGGGCTACAGTAGCGGCACCAGCCTTGGTTATGTTGAGGAGAGTGAGATAAGATTCATTAATTTGACATTCAAACCCTTGAAAGGGTAGATTATAGTTTGCACACAGTATGTGGCTACATGTTGTCCTAAATAGCGTTGTAGGCTTCTAATTGACATACTGTTTTTTCCTTTTAGAGCATGTCGTATATGTTCGGGCTAGCACCTTTATTGTTAGTGTGCCGCTTTATCTCTTCCCTATTATTGTTTTCCTCCCATCGCTCAATCTCCTGTGAGCTGCTTTATGCTAGAGACTTGAAACTTTGCATGCTGGTCGGTACCTAAATGGAGATTGATAGTGAGACGGGAGAAACAAAGGGAACAACCAAATACCAAAAGGACACACTCCAAGAGGTGGGCGTCCGAAACACCGGTAACCACTACTCCCAAACCAAAGATGTCCCCAGTTGACTTGCAAACTTTGTAAGGCCATATCTCCAACACCATATGACATAGAGTCACCAAATTCAGTTCCTAGGTCCATCTACCCATGATGAACAAAAAAACCTCTGGACCACGAGGTCCGCTGTGAGGGTTGGGCGAGCATCCATCCGGTGGAGAGCGCTGGAGGGCCGTGGTGGTGAGGAAGCATTCCTCTGACGCGTCACCAGGTTGCAACAGGTGAGCTTAATCTGGTGATTAGTTGTTGACAATTACGTGTTATTGACAAATGCCTAGGCCATCAAGGTTAACCAACATACTTTTATCATTAACTTGGCCATCTCCACCTACTGTTCACGCAATCATCACACCAGGCACATAAGGACCACTTGAGTGAATGCTTCAATTACCATAATGTTGCCTGGAACTGATTACACTTCACATGTCATTTTTACTTTCAAATATCTGGTTGTGTGTGGTTGCCAAAAAAAGCCTTAATTCTTACTGCTTTCTCGTCCTCTTTTTTAAAACCATTATTAAATATAACCAGTAAAAAGGTGGAAATTACAGGAAAACATTTTGCAATGTAAACAAACCTTTTCTCAAGAAAAAAAACATGAAATTACCATTACCAGCAGAATTACCTACACAACAGAGACGCTGAACCTATTACACTTTGATTGTAATTATTCTGCCGTACATTTTTTATTCTTAAAATATTTTATGTAAATAAAATGTGTCTTCTTAAGTGTGTATCTGCTCTTCGGGGTAACACAGATGGAGGGTCTCCATCAATAATAATAAGTGCTCTAGCCAACATAGGAATATTTCAGTATTATTCAACCTCTCCTTTTAGCACAACAGTGACACTTGCAGGGTTGAAGCAGAATGGATCTGCAGAGGTCTATTTCACCACTGGGAATGCAAGTCCGCCTCATTTGACGTCTCCAACTGAATGACCAAAAATTTTATTGACAATGCAGCAGGTTGAGAATAAATACTGTCAATTGTCCCCGTTAAACTAATTTAAAATAAAAGGACGTCAAGGAACTTGACAGGTTAGTCACAAAGGGCAGTGGTGGGTCAGTGGGTCACTCATGTCAGTGAGCAGCCTAAGACTGTGATCAACTGGGTTCTATACTCAACATTACCAGCGACCAACTCCTTAACCAACTTGCATAAAGATACACATTACCCCAATCTGAGTGATTGACCTTACATAAAGAGCATATTAACGTAGAAGTTCCTAAAAACATATTAATTAAACATCAGTAACTATGGGTCCCCATTACTGACAAGGAAGAAAACACATCTTGGCTTCACTGTAAAACATTTTTGTAATTTCTAATATAATATACTGTATTACTAACATGTTACTGTATAAGAAGTACATAGTATATTACTGTATGTGAAAGTGCATTGTGGGTAAATTGTAAAGAAATTGCTGTACTTCATCTGCAGCGTGGTATTTACAGTAAGAAAAATTAAAGTTAATTCAAGTTAAAGCACATTAAAGACAAGTAAGTCAATCTAATACCATCTTTTATCAGAAAACAAAACACTATTTATTTAGAACATAATTCATTTTGTATTTATTTTTTGAAAGTTCATTATCAGTCTTATTTTGACATTTTAGTCAGTAAAAACCTTTACATGCATATAGCTAGTTAGCAAGCTGGCCTCTAGCCAGTTGGTAAAATGTAAGTTATCAATTGAAGTGATAAGGCTAGTTATTGTGTAAAATCCCATTTTGTTATTAACCAAATCCTAGTATTGGGTGATAGTTTTGTTAGAAATATTTTATTATTATATCGGTTGTAACTTTCAACTAACAGAGCTTTTTTTTCAATTCACAGTTGCTTGTGTGAGGGAGTTACAGCTACAGCACATTGAGTACAATCGACAGAAGCGCAACAGCAGCTCCACCACACGTGTAAGCAGGGGCATAGGAGTGAGTTCGACATTGGTCGGGGACACATTTGCAAATGTGCATTTTTTTTACTTGTTTCAATGACCACGGAGCTTTGACGTACTGTGACTAAAATTCTGTGCGGGACTTAGGGTGGTTAGAAATTTAGTTTTGACAATCCCACACATAAACGCAAGCCTTGGTTACTTGGCATATGCCAATTAAAGTCTGTTACGAAATGTAATTTATATCAGCATTATTTTTAAATAAAAAAAAGTTATATTATTACAACATTTTATGGAAGGCTTAGCCTTCTCTAGCATACGTTACCCGTCTTAACTATGATAATATTCAAACATAGCATGCATGGGAATTGGGAAGGTTGTCAGATTTACTGGCTAAACGTACACCTACCCTAGGTGTCGCGCTTTCAAAATAAGTTTCAAAACAAGTTTTTTTGGGGGGGGGGGAGTTGGAGGGGGAAAGGGAGGCAATCTACTCCCTATTCTTATTGCAATCCATTTGATTATGAAGTTTGGCAATTGTGTCTCAAACTTAGGTAAATTGTAGATTTGATTTGTTCATCTAAAATCAACAAGGAGTTTTTATTGAGGACTATCTTCAGTTTTCCCAGATATCCCCCTGAAACAAAAACATCATTATTTACTTCACTATCCCAACCTCATCCTCAAGTTTTGCCCTTTTATTCGCTTATGGACACTTCGCTTTGAAAGCAAACACACATACTTCAAGCAATGGGTGAGAAAGCTGACTTTAAAAATCTTGGCCAAACTTCAGCAGCTCTGGCAAGCATTCTCAAATGCTGGGACCCTTTTCCCCCTAAATATTCAAACTGGACAAGCAGAACATTTTGATGTGAAACAATATAATGCAGGCATAGAGAGCTGTGATTCCTATTGGCTTTAAAAAAGAAAACACACCTCAAAACACCTTCTGGTACATACAAAGGCACCATGTACAACAAATCTATGATTCTGATTATTGATCACAATGACAAGGGTTATGTATTTGGGAGGATTACTCTAATACTAATCAATCAATCAAATTTCTTTTTTTATTGAGGAATGTCAATCACAACCTTTTGTGCAGTGTTTAAAGGTCCTTTATTTGTCATTTTATGTTTTTACATTTCATGTTTTTACATTGTACAGCTTCTTTTGAAAAGCGCTATATAAATAAAATGTACTTTATGGACCTTGGTGCCCATAGCCAGATATCAGATATGTGTGTGTTAATGCAGAGCCTGGCTGTCTTACCTTTTGACAGTGTATAAGCGGTTTGATCTTGACCTCGTTTCTCTCCATAATTCTGTTTGTCTAAAGAGAAAAGTGAGCAATGACTGATGTGGAAGATGCCATAAAGGGTGCAATTGCAATTCTGGAGGTGGAACATTGCTGAGTTTACTTGGAGATGTGGCCAGATTAAGTGTGAAGGTAATCAGCAACCTAGAATTAGTTACAGCAGATGCTGTCACCCACAGAGTGTTGGTGACTTCTAAAATCCTTCAAAATAATAGGTGTGTCATTGTCTGGTATAAAGCTTTGCAAACTACATGTGGGGTTGGAGTTATACATTTCTATTTCGTTTTTTATAATTACCTTGTTTAAATATTTAATTAAGGTGAACCAACCACCCACTTCTTCACAAGTCAATTGTTCAGGTCGAGGAAGGAAGTTAAGGTGACCCTCAAAGACTTTGCAGACTGAGAGTCGATAGACAATAGCCTTGCAGCTATCCTGGTGTTAATGGCCCACTTTAAAGGACAGACATATGCATTTTTCTTTTCTTTTTCTTTGGAAGTATTAAACAAATAAGTATTGTATGTACTTTGACCACATATTATAATTTTCTTACCAAAATAGCTTCTCGGCAACATCCCATACCTCTGTGAGACTAGCAACTCTTTTCTTTTCCATTCACTTGCCTTAAGGGATGTCACTGATATATTGTTTATATGGGTTATTTATTAAATGAAAGTTAAAGGAAGTCGAACCACTTTAATGCCATTACAACCTATAGAATTGAAGATTTGCTCAATTGCTGAGTCAAATCACAAACTTAGATCTTGAAAATGTTTCCTGATTTCTCCTGTTACGCTCATTCAGGCAGATGCGGAAAACCATCTTTCTCTGTCCAGAACTCCACAGATCATCATGCTGGGTAAGCATGAATAGTGTAATTGAAGACAGTACATTTTTATGGTCATACTTTGTAATTAATGTACATTTGCAGATGATTGGCATGCATGATTTCTTACTTGGGGCCTCCTGGGCAAAAAAGGGACCCATGTCATGCAGTAATTGATTTAGCTTTCCTTATATATACTTTTTGATTAAAAAATTAACTACTGAAATTTAGATGGCTGATGAGACTTCACAAGAGTACAGGTTAAGAAAGTAAAAACCGCAGGCCCTTTTCATGCCAAGCAACACAAGCATTGTCCTGCACACTAGCTTGCTACTTTGTATAGGTCTACCACAGGTCAGTTATATTGTAGCCTATCATGTACATTTATCTGTATGTTTCCATCTATTGTGCAATCAGTGAAATAATGTTAGATTCTCAAACTCTTTAGTAATGATTAGTAAATGAGATCTGCGCCCTGCTTAAGTTGGGTTCAGTCGCTCAGCTGAAACGAGTAGCTAGCCATAAAAATCGTTGACATCTCTAGCCAACTATAACGTGAATCTCGATTCTAAGAAATCATGTTAAAGGACACCTATTACGCTCATATTCAACTCTTTTTGTTTTATTCAGGGACTCCACTAGCGCAGTTTTTCATGATTCAGTTTTAGAAAATCCTTATTTATCTTATACTGGCCGTTCATGTAGCACAGCCTTTTATCCTTGTCTAAAACACACTGTTTTAGCTGCTGTCTCTTTAAGGTCCCCCTCCCTAAAAGCCCACTTTCTTCTGCTTGGCCAACTTTGCAAAAGACCTCTCAGGGCCGTTCTGTGCCTGTAGAAGATGACCATATAAGGAAACCCGACGTCAGTTTGTCCCCGAAATACACTGCTCAAAAAATTAAGGAACACTCAATCATCACAGTATAACCCCCAGTGAATTAAACTTCTGGATATTAGCCTGTCCATAAGCATAAATGATTGTGAATGAAATTCACCTGTTTTGGTGCACATGAAAGCTATAACAAGTGGACAGGAAAAGCAATAGCAAGACAACCCCCAAAAAGGGAATGGTTTTGCAGGTGGTGGCCATGGCTCATCTCTCTCTCCTGATCCTTTTTGACAGATTTTACTATAGTTTTGCATTTTGCTAGTGCTTGTCACTCCTGGTAGCATGAGGCGGTATTTGCAGCCCACTCAGGTTGCACAGGTAGTCCAGCTTTTCCAGGATGGCACATCCATACGAATCCTCGTCAGGTTTGCTGTATCTCCCAGCACAGTCTCCAGAGTGTGGAGGAGATACCAGGAGACGGGCCACTACACAAGGAGAGCTGGACAGGGCCGTAGAAGGGCAGCAACCCAGCAGCAGGACCGGTATCTGCTCCTTTGTGCGAGTAGGAACAGGAGGAGCACGGCCAGAGCCCTACTAAATGACCTCCAGCAGGCTACTCATGCAAGTTTCTGACCAAAATGTCAGAAAGAGACTTCATAAGGGTGGCATGAGGGCCCGATGTCCTCTAGTGAGAGCTGTGCTCACAAACCAACACCCTGCAGCTCAATAGGCATTTGCCAGAGAACACCAGAATTGGCAGCTTCGACATTGGCGCCCCGTTCTCTTCACAGATGAGAACAGGTTCACACTGAGCACATGTTGAAGACAGTAGATACCATTAGCAGGTTTTGGACAAGGCATATATACCCGCGGCAAGAAATGACTCTGAAATACTCCATTTTCCACGCACAACAACAAGAACCTGGTGTCAGTTCCGGGCTGGCGCTAGAGCCGGTTCACAGTTGGTTTAACTTGAGAATCCTCTAAGAACTGTTTGATTTTCCACTGGCTAGAGAGCCACGTCATTACGTCACTGTGTTCTTCTCCACCTTCTCCACCTTCTCCACCTTCTCAGCAGCGCGAAACAACTACAAACGGACTACAGTCTCTTCACAAATGTTGTGCCTGCCTTTGCGCGCCTACATCAGCATCCAAACATGACTGGTCCAACATATTTTGTGCTGCTCGTCATGATTGCTATGTACAGCAATTACATTCGAGAAGTAATTACCTAACACGTTTTGATTCGTATACACATTGAACATTATATGTTCATGCTTCTAGCCTTTGTTGTAAGCTTGTTCACTGGGTCGATACAGCTACCTAGTAGTATCGACTACTTCTATAAGACTGGAACATGGAAAGCTCACAAAAAATACTGCTAAGAATGCTAGTGACTCGAAGCAACTCGGATCAGACAGCTTACTCAACTCGAGTCCCAATTTTTGGGTGACACGTTACAACTCTGGTGCAGGGAGAGCAGTGCTCTAAAGTAGTTGGAGTTAGATAAGGGACATGGTGTATGAAGTAAGAAGACACTATATTAAGTAAATCTATTACAATTTATGCCTGTAAGTATATATTTCACAGGCAGACTTGTGCAGGTAAAGCAATGCAAATGTGCACAACATATAAGAATATCAGAATACCAGGCAGATTCAGATTAAGTGGTTATGATTTATCATCCCAACCCTGTAACGGTTAAACACAACACTTGATGACATGTGGACTAAGGCAACGCCAACATGTACAATTTTATCTGCTGTTGCATCCTCTTTGCTTCCCATTTCATCCCGCGGAGACTTCTCAAACTGTGTACAGGAAGTGGTCCATTGAGGATGCCGATCACACACTCTTGGAGAAAAAGCACATCAATAAAGTAATTCACTTGCTTGTTAAATTATGATGGCTCTTTGAACATTTCTCTGGGGAGAAATAGGACCTATATATGCTCAGTATACAAAGAATAGGATATCGACTTTGTAGAATCATAAAGTACTACATTCTTGTGATAAACGTGCTCATGTATCCGAACGTTGGATTTCATCCTGGATTCTTCAACCTCTCTGCCCGACAGCTGCTTCCCCCTGTGGTAAACGCTGGGGTAATTAGACTGACACCTAGCAGACAGAACAAAGTCACCCTGAAGGGTGAACCCCCGATCGGCCAAGATCTGGAACACATAATTAAAACATTATAGATTATTATTTTTTTATATCTGTAAAGAGTATCCAGGGTGCCTTTGCATAGAAATGCACAAAAAAGGGGAAAACTTAGACTTTCAATTGAGAAAAGACGTAATCTTACCCAGGATACTATGTATTCATAGACGCGTAGACGCAAAGTACCCGGAACTTTTAGTCCCAGGAACTACTTTTCAAGGAACTAAAAGGTTCCTTCAGCCCCTTGTTGTCTGCGTTTCCACCACTGTATAAAGACCTGTGAGGATTATGCAAAGTAGGTTATTAAAAGTGGCAGCTGAAATAAATGATCTGAGTCCTCGATGGGCTTTCAATAATCTAAACACAGGGATAGTGTTTATGGTTAGCTATCTGATCATAGCATAGAGCGGTTAATGAGACATATAGTTATCTAAGTTGGCTCTAACTTTATATGAAATGTTTTCCACTTTAGTTATGATTATAAACTCATTAATTGTTGAAAAGAAACCTTTCCACCAATAAAACCAATAGTATTACAAAATGTATTCACATCAGGTTTATGAAAGTAACTATAATCAGATTATTCATTTTTCAAATATAGCGCAAGCTGAATACAGTTAGTTGATTTTTGTATTCAGATTACGTAACGCCGTTACATGTATTCCATTATAACCCAACCCTGCGTATGAGGTAACCTGCCAACATTGCCTAGATCTGTTCAACGCATGCTCACCAGCCACTTTAGTAGGTACACCTTGCTGGTACCAGGTCAGACCCCCTTTTGCCTTCAGAACTGCCTTACTGCCATACTGCACCGATTTTAGAGGACAATATATGTGGTCGTCTATGCTAAATGCAATGCAAACAATACCTAGCCGATAAGCAAAACAATATTTCCTAACGTGAGCTTGCAGACTGAGACAAATTTAGGAGCCGCTAGCAAACGTTACACCAACATATACAGCCTCAAATTGATCCATCTAAATGTGTGTTATTCAACATGACATTCTATTAGCTAGTGTAGAAAAAGGCCCCAAAGTTACTGTATCTGCCTCCTTGGCTCAGCAGGTCTCTTCCAGATCAACTTCGATATTCTAAAATAAGTCTGCAGTCTTCCACTGTCATATGCGCAGCAAATCTTTCCTGTCCATATTCTTGGCTGGAGGGTGTCATACTTGACAGCAGAAACTGTGTGGTCCGACTCGTTGCATTTCAGCATGTGCTGTTTTTGTCCGTATAGCCATCGGTAAGTTATACACCAGAAGCTCGAGTCCAGCTGCTACACGCTTGCCTTAGTGTAGCTGGTTCGCCCACAGCCTGTAGCCTAACTGTTGCATATCTTTCTCTCTTTAGGGGAGTTCCTCCTCGCTATTTTCCGGTTCAAGTAAATATGTATGAATTTCACTGTCAAACAAAACATCCATATCCAAGTGGTCATGATGTAGGTGCATACGATCAGGGCAAATCGCCCTTAAAACCAGGAAATGCTATGTTCTGGTTAGAAAGGCTGTAGTTTGAAAAATTCTGGAAAATACTTTTATGCAATAATTTAGAAATAATTTTTTTAACTCTGCTGTTTGATTGTGAAACAATAAATGACGATGCTGTATGTTAAGTACAGCACATATGATAAAAAAAAACATTTCAAAAGATAAAAAATCTGGGAGGTCCCAACAAAGGGATGCTAAGTATTCCATCTCATGACTAATCAAGGCTCAAAAATGTAGATTGTCTCTTATACATACCCGTGTTTACTGCTAGTTGCTAATCTCACTTTATATTCAAAACTGAGGCTGAAACTGGGTTTTTATTTTAAGAACAGAACATGTTTTTCTTTTAAGGCTAAGCATAAATTGGTTGCTGTCACATTTGGTCCTGTCATTGGCTATGGAGATATGCTATACATGGATGCTTCCGCTCTGTCTGCGGTCCATAGACAGTCTTTGATGGGGCATTGAGATTTGTTTTAAATTGTTAAGCCTTGGCTACAAGGAGACTGGGCCATCTGCACACTTTTTTATAAAGCATTTATGGGCTTGCTCCCTTCTTATTTATGCTACTACATCCGACTGAAAGGGTACTCAATGTATTTCACTGTATTTCTGTCGCTCTGATGACCCGCTCTTATTTAAAGTTCCAAAGGGGAGAACTTTGATAGGTAAGAGAGCCTTTACATTCTCTGCCCCTTCAAACTGGACCTCGCTTCAAAAAGAACTGAAGATACTGGACCGCATCACAAGCTCTCAACAAGGGTCTGGAGGCAGACTCCATCATGAGCTGCTCATGCTCCCTTACCCAACATTGCCAATGATCCTTAGGGTAGGGTCTGGTCATCATGCCTATTAGGCTTACGGACAGTTTGGCTACATAATGTTTTAACACCTTTCATGTAATACCCTTTTGTAACATGTTGACTGTGTGTCTGTTGTGACTCACGTTTTATTTATCATATTGTTTTATATGTATCATTGTGCTGCTGCCGAGTGCCCAGGTCTCACTTGAAAAAGAGGTTTTAAATCTCAACGTGTTTTTCCCTGGTTAAATAAAGGCGTAATAATAAAAAAAAGTCACAGCAAACAAGTTCAGACATTCTGCCGTCAGTGAGGTCCCTCCACCAACAAACAGGGTGACATGTTTCAGGATGTACTCTGATGGCTTCCAACACGCCAGTAACCTCCATTTCTTTCCAACAATTGGCACTATGTGTCTCAAGAGAGACGAGCAAAAAGGCAATTTTAAGTTATTGCAGGGTAATGTTTTGGTCAACATTTTTATTTAATTCAAGTAATTGTAACTGTAACGCCACCTTAGAAATATTCTTGTTTTCCCAGAATACATAAGAGGGTTCCCTCAACGCAAGTAAGTATGTAAGTCAAGAGGAAACGTGATTTACAAAAGGCAATTTTACGTTTTATTCCAGTCACAATAATATTAAAATTGAAAATTGACAGCAGAAAACATAAATTAATATTGGCTGTCACAGTGTTTAAGCAAACACAATTTAAACGGGGAACAGCATACCTTGAAATGCAGACACGGAAGTAGGGAGAAGCCACGGCAACCAAAAGGGCTTATTCGGCCGTTTTCCATGGTGCGCTTGACCCTTTAGCTCATCTACAAGTCCTGTCACATGAAGGTCTCGTTGTCTATCAGCTACTTATGTATCAGTATATCTATGATAAATAGGCCTAGTAATTGGAGGTGTAGGATAAACATATGCATATCGGAAGTCTATGGACTATAACAAGTGTTTTAATTAACTTTGTTCAGGAAAAGACTTATTTGAAGAAACAAATAGTCCTGAAACAGTTATACATTCCCGGAAAATTTCGTAAAGTGTGTTCAAGAAGGTCTGCAATGCAAAAACATTCTGCTACTGGCAGTTGGCGTGAAGGGCCGACCTTTGCAGCAATGTGGCCTATTGGTCTCAAATGGTACAGGGCAGGTGGGTGAGCGCTCGATTTTTCAGTCAATTGAAATATATAAAAAAAAGAGAAGAATAAAAAAAGAGTATATTCATTGACATTGGTGTTAAATGTTAAAAATGTATGTAATTCACGGTGGAAGTGCCAACGGGTTTGTATACCCTGAAGATCTTCAAGGATAATTTTGACCCATAAACATTTTGACCCACAAAAGATATAGGGTGTTGTATTTACTTTTATGGTTGCTCGATGGCTATTTCTTGGACTTTCACTGCATGTTTCTTCAAAGTTCTGTTACATTTATCAAGCAGTCAGAATCTGAGACTAAAGATGATGGCAGCTACAAAGGTTTGGAAAGAACCCCGGCAATTCTTAATAAGCAGCATGTGTTCAGATTGGGTTTAAATCCAGAGGCATTGGCAAACATATTAGTTATGTGTATGGCACTTTTAACCTGCTGCTTATCTTTAAAAAAAAGTGTTGTATCATCAGCCAATTGAGTAATGCAAGGATCAGACTCACCAATATCTAGTCCCCGGAAGTATGAACCTGTTATTACGGCAATAGATAGCATTTCCTCTGCTAAAATAAACAAGAAAGGCGACAAAGGACATCCCTGGCGAACTTACTTCTCTATTACAAAAGGATCTGTAATCTGATCTATTTAGTCCTACAGCACTAATATCATCTCTGTAAGGATATTTAAATGCACCTGCTACCAAACTGGATGTAGGTCTACTGTAGTGTTCTGAATAAGAATGAACGATCAAGGGATTCAAAGGCGTTATAAAAATCTAAAAACAACACAAATACATCTGACTGAATAGAATGATTGTAGCTAGATCCGAGAACTGGCTTAATGTTATTACTTTAGTGCCTTCCAGAGATAATCCCAGTTTGAGTTCCCTTTACTAAGTAGGATAAGGCTGGACGAAGGCTATACTGACTAAGACAGAGGCAATCATTTTATAGTCTCAAGGAGGGTAATTGGACGGCTATTTTCTAATCGAAAAATATCTTTACCAGACTGGGATAAGGGAAATGATGCCATGTCTCAGAGGTAGGGAGAGTGTCGTCTGATTATATAATCGACATAAAAAAAATCCAAGTGTTTACCTCCAGCAGTAATCTGAAAATATCGTCACATTATACACCAGAAGCTCGAGTCCAGCTGCAACGCGCTCGCCTTAGTGCATTCGTGCACGAATTGCGCCCTAGTTCAGTAATTGTAGAAGTTAGACTGTCAACCAAGTTGAAAACGGAATCCGTATATGTTGCTTATTCTATTCTATTCTATTCCTCTTAACATTCATCAATTTTAGACTGTAAAGCAATATTTCATGATTTTGAGAATCTGATACATTTTTCACAGTATGTAGGTTTGGAACTTTGATGAATGAAGTGTCCTTAATATTTGCTGGCCTAGAGAAGGCAGTGTCAGTCGGCTGTCTTGTCTGGTCCAGTCTCCTCCAGACTTGCCCGAGCGAGTTCCGACTTCCGATCTCTCAGTGCTGTCACCATATCGCAAGCTCGGGGCAGTGTTCAGGCTCGCAACTGACGCTCCTCCTCAACGGGAGCATTAAACAAGTGAATCTCTTAATTTCGACATATTAAGCTGAATCGTTTTCACTTCTATTTTCTCTAGTCACTAGACTGGTAGACTGGTTGTAGGCCTTTGAGTGAGAGAACTAGTGAACGCATTCGAGTACAGAATTAGGCACTACATGTAGCCTGCTACTGCATGACAAAGCTGCAGTAATAAAAACCACAAAGGCTACCTAAATAATCAAATTCTTTCCAAAACGTAATAGGCCTGGGGTTTTAGTGTAAACCTTAGAATAATATTGAAATATTAGAAACATTAGATTTGAGGAAAATACTCAAAACTCGAATAGTTCAAACATGAACTGACTTGAAGGAATCGAAACGGCACATACTGTCGTGTTGTGAGATGACCTCGGTAGACCCATTGACAGTATATTAGTAGACCATATTTGAAAAAAAAAAACGGAACTGGACCTGCTACTTCTGCCTAGGCCGTAAGAGGGCGTTGGAGTATCACCAGACAATTTTCGTCAACGTGCACTTTTTTTTAAAATCTGTGCACACGTTAAAGTGTTTTTATTATGATCGTTGTTCTCTTGATCATAAATTGCTTATAAAACCAGAAACTGAAGAAGCGTACTTTGTTTTTTGTATACAGTTTATGCCATAGTTAGGCCTACTTATTGCCCCTCTTACTCTCTTTGTATTTTTGGCTCAAATATGTTTTGATTGTTGAAACATATGAAATAAACCAAAATGAGAGTAGCCTAATGGATAATCTATTCATTATTATTTTGGTCACAACCATAATATTAAAGGTATTTAACGATGAGTCGACCTTAAGTATGAATTAGACTAAAGTATTTAGCAACATTGTCTATGAGCAATAGTGTTCCTAATATTCATTTTTTGTTCAAGTAACCATCTCATAAAGATAGCACCGATTTCGTATGAGTGCAGCGGTATGGTCCCTTTGTTCCCAGTATGCTATGCAGGGGAGCCAATAGTAGTTGTAGTGAGTCTGTGGCATAGGGGCACAAACGTGAAGAGTTACATTAGAGACCGTGAGAACGAAAGGTACTGAGACAAACATAGCGAGAGAGTGGCTTTGGGATACAGTGAAGGAGGAGAGAGTGCGAGATGCTGACAGATTCCTGATAGATGTGCAAAATGGCGCAAGCATGCTCGACCTCAGCGAGCCACCAACTGTAGTAGCTGCTCGGACTACGAGCTGAAGCTGGATAACAATTTTTTTTCTCCCATTCCCATCACGTTGTATTTCTTCAGGTATTTGAATAATTTCCGAGTGTTGAGCTAGATGGCTACCAACAGGCACTGCCTTGTTCCATGTTTCTTGGGAATACTCTTTAACGTTTTAATCGGTAAGTATTTGTCATTAAAATTGCTCGAATGGCACGATATAGGTTTTCGTTGCAAAGTGGGCAGTGCACCTTCTCTTTTTGCAGAGTCTCATGTGAACCTGTTTTCTGTCGTTTGGTGCAGCGGCATGCTCCCATCTAGACCCACTGACCACACCGACCGAGTACGTTAGCTTTGCAATCTTTTTCTGTACTATAGTGTTGTATGTAGTCTTTAAAGCTGCTTGTTGGTGGTTTTATGGTGTAATTAGTTGTTGGAAATATACTAACCCCCAATATTGTATAAAACCACCACTAACAAGGCATATTAGTGTACACAAACAATGTCCAGATGAAGAGGCATTGTTTACTTCGGACCTGCATGCATTTGTGATTTGCAGTTCCATTCTGTTCTAGAGCCTAGGCTGTTGGAGTGATTGAGTACCTTGATGTCTGTTCCTTTGATGTGCTCAAACACCTCCACCCCTGAATGTCTCCTCAAACTGTAGTCTTTCTTCTAAGGTGCATATGATGAGGATATTGTTGAGTTAATTTGTTTTATTTGTCCATTGTTCCCATACTGATAAAAAAGTAACAACTTTGTATTATAGAGTTTGTTCGAATGAACTTGAACAGAACAGTGGCGTGCAACTATGTAAAACGACAGGGGTTATAGCTCAGTGTATGATTAAAAGCAGACTGGTTATTGCCTGTTGAGGAAAATATCTGCAGATTAAATGTCAAAGCTGTCTTTCTTCTATAGATTTTCTTGGCCGCTCCTTTGTCCAGAATGATGGACAGTTTTGCTTTCAATACAAGTGAGGCCCCATCCCTTCTGAAAGGCGAGGGAGGCAGATAGAGGATTCATTAAGGATGGGCATGCTCCACAGGCACTAACAAAGACTCGCTGCAGTCATAGTGGACATTTGACTGGTTAACACTATTTTGTGTTTGTACTCGGGGGAAAAAAGCGAGCAGTAAGGATGCACCCAGTAGACTCACTAGTTTGGGGGATTTTACCCTCTGTGAAAGTAGTTGGGATATACATTATCTGACCATATATATTTAAAGTCAAACCTAAAGAGCTTAATTCCGCTCATCTTACCTGACACGTTAGTCCTACAGTAGCTCCGGCTCAGTTTACCCCGTATCATTTGCAGTCCAACTGGGAGGCACCGTGGCTGTTTAGAGAAAATTGTAATAGGTTTAGCGTGAGATTAATGAGTCTTGGAGATACATGATGTATAATGTTATGTTACTGCTTTTGTAAAGGATTGTTTGGGAGTTTTGGACTAGGGCTGGATTGTATGGGTTTTGTTTTACACTGCCCAACCTGGGTATTATGGTAAATTGGACAAATGGAAAAATAGCTCCTCTCAATTGAAACAAATGCCAAGTTACTGCAACATAAATAGGTGTCCAATTAACTTCATGGTATACCATTGAATATATCCTCTACGTTAAGTGTTTATTTGATAAACACAAATAATTATGTTGTTATCGCAAAATCTAGGGTAAGGATTACAACTGCGGGTAAACACTTATCCTTTGGTAGGATAAGATTACAAACATGTTTGTTTTTCTGACGGCATTATATCCCTGGAGTTTCCTCTCTGAGAGGTTTGTTTCCCAGAGGAAACATCAACAGCTTTGATCTATTATGGTTCTTCGTTATAACCAGGGTAGGACCAAACCATGGCTGTTCAATTCTTGAAGGGAAATTAGTACGTGCTGACAGTGTCATGGGCGCACCTCAGCCATGATCACCTTTGACATTGGGAGGAGAATGGTCGTATTGTTAGTGTTGTTGATTCAGGCTCGGCTCTCTCACTTGGTGTAACAACACACACATACATTTAATGATAGTTTGGAGGTATTTATGTTGCGGACAGTCTGAACTGAAGAGGCATAGTATACTATTAGGTCTATATGGTTGGCCATTATTTCATTATGACATCCAAGCAAACACATATTGGACTTCAAATATTCTAACATTCTACATTATTTTGACAATTAATTAATTAATCAATCTGTGGATTAAGTTGTGTTTCTTATTTGTTATGTTTGTGCAGAGGTAAAGGCCAAGACAGTTAAAGCAGCAATGCCACAAAATATATTTGCTTTGCTAGTTCAAATGGAAGGACATTTATTAATTATTTACATGGGCTCAAGCCAGTGAGCAGGACTGTGAACATAAAAGGTGCAATACTTAGATTTCTCCCAGTAAGGAGAGTGAATATCGATTCTTCACTCAGAACGAATGCTGCGCATAAAAAAAGGGGTTGCATTTGAATTTTTTATTTGGGGACGCTCTCAATTAATTTGTGTACACTTAGTTTTAATTTGTCCTTTTGTTTTTTAGCCTGTACAACAAAGTTAGACGTCACTTACACACGTGAAGTGTGCTACGCCTTCAGTGCTACTGTTTACTGCGGATCTCACATAGCTGTCAGGGGTTTCTGTTTGCCCCTCACTGGCCATAAAGCCAAGAAAGCAGGCTGGAGGGAAGGCAGGTGGGCGAGTGTGAGGGCAGCTAGCCGCTATACTTGGCTGTCAGTGGGGTAAGCCCAGGCGTGAGCCCCACTTAGCCCAGCACTTGTCTCTGTCAGGCTGGCTGGCTCCCGCAGCTCACCCAGGGGTAATCCTACACCCCAGGGTGTCCCCGCCCGGGAACACAGCTCCAAAGACACTCGTGTGTGTACTGGGTGTTTGTGTGTGTCTGTGTGTGTGTGTGTGTGTGTGTGTGTGTGTGTGTGTGTGTGTGCGTGTGTGTATCACCCCAGCTGTGTTGGGCCTTGGTTGTCTAGTTCTTATCCACCATCCCTGATACCACACACACACACACGCAAAAAGACACAAGAGGCCGTGAAAAGTGCTGGTGTATCATACATAGCAGAGTTGTAAGCAGGGCAGCCTCTGAGCAGTTTCCTTAGAAAAGCTATAACCTGGCACTTTCTAGTACTGCTGAAGCATTCAGGGTCTACGATGGCATTCTCTCCTATGTTTTTCCTTGTGGAGGGTCAGCTGTGCTTTGCTCATAACAGGAGGTGTGACTCATGCACTGTTGGGGTCTGGACTGGTGCTTTCCACTGGCTGGCCTTGGTGTGTGTGAAAGGTGAGGCCACACTGGACAGAAGCTGGGGCTCCCGGGGAACACAGTCAGTCAGCATAGGGTTAAATATATCACCCCTCCTGAACCTGAGCAGCACCCCACTCTCCCCCTACTCTGGAGGCATGGCTGTCACTTTGGTCACGCGGCGCGCTCTGGAGAAAGGGACGAGGAAAAAAGAAAGCCAGAGGAAACAGCAAAGGAGAGAGGAAGAGAGACGGAGATTAAGTAAGAATAAGAAAGGAGAGAATGATGAAGGAAGACAGGTAGAGGATCGCGCGAGAGAGAGGACCCCCCCCCCTCTCTCTCTCTCTCTCTCTGTTCTCTCCGTCAATGCATTCCTTGCCTGTACCTAAAGAGGAGTATTCCTGGGCCTGGAATTCCACAGATGACGCCGGAAGGTGCTCTGTTCTGACCCCGGACCGCCCCCCTTCCACACACACACACACACACACACACACACACACACACACACGTGACTCCAGCTAGCTAGATTCCGGGACCTGGGGCTGGGACTGGTAGTGCTTAGTCCATCGACAGCTGAAATCCGATACAGGCAGTGCTGGCTAGGCCCCTCTTTTATGGTCTCAAGTCAGGTCAGCCTGTTTACATCCTTTATTTATTGTTCTGCTCTGCTTCCCCTCTCTCTCCCCTCCCCTAAACAACGTAATCTCCAAAATCCCCACTCAACTTGAAACCTGAAATTGGAATTTTGCTTTCTGTGTGTGTCTGTGTGTATGTGTGTGTGTGTGTGTGTGTGTGTGTGTGTGTATCTTAGGAATAGACAGGGATAGTGTATAGGGTGTGATTAGGAGTCAGGCACTGAAGGGTAATAGAAGGTGGAGGTCTAAGGGGAGGTAGAGAGGGATGGAAGAAGAGAGAGAGAGAAACTGGCAACCATGCTTTAGTTTGGGACCAAGGTTCCTATGTCTGAGATCCGACCAGGTAATTGTAGTGATTCTGTGTTAAGGGAGGAAAGATCCAGCTGCGTGCCTGTCTATTGACCTACTGCTGAGATTTGTGGTTCCCCAGCCCCACACACACATACACACACACACATACCCTCTCATCAGGTAGAAACACGGCATTAGGGTTCCGCCATGCCTGGAAATCGGTGATAGCAGAGGATTTAGCCAAGCCTTGTCAATCAGTTTTGATCCACGGCGTTCATTCTCCTTCTCCTCCTCTCTGGCAGCTCGGCTTAAATGTCGTCAGGTCAGTGGGAGAGGGAGAGGGCTTCCTCTGTTATGTTGCCATGACAAAAGAGGAGCATCCCTCCGGATTATTGGACCAACACAGTTTGCTATGAGGTGAAAGCTGTCTCTTTGTCACCTCAAAGCCCCAGGCCTTAGAAACCCTGGTCTCGACACTCTATGTTCTCAGCAGCGACGTCAGTTTCTTTGAATTAACACTTTGATGGGAGGCGGTAGTGGCCTTTGCCTGCGCCAAAACGCTGCTTTTATTCCCTCGGGGTTCTTCGGTTTTGGATTTCAAGTAGGTGAATATATACTATGTGAACTACGCTTCCACTTTGCTCTCTCCTCCTGCTTTGGTGGCTGACCTTGGAGTATAGCATCCAGAGTCAAGACAAGGAAGACAGAGAGAGGATGTGTGTGTTTGTAAAAGAGAGAGAGAGACCTAGAGAGTAGAGACAGAGGATGTGTGTGTTTGTAAAAGAGAGAGAGAGACCTAGAGAGTAGAGACAGGATGTGTGTGTGTGTTTGTAAAAGAGAGAGAGAGAGAGAGAGAGAGAGAGAGAGAGAGAGAGAGAGAGAGAGAGAGAGAGAGAGAGAGAGAGAGAGAGAGAGAGAGAGAGAGAGAGAATGGAGCCTCAGTGGTTTGTGCAAATACTCCTCATCCTGAGTTCACACACACCAAGAGATAGAAGGTGTGTGTGTGTGTGTGTGTGTGTGTGTGTGTGTGTGTGTGTGTGTGTGAGTAAGTAAGTAAAAGAGAAGGAGAAAGGCTGTGTTTGTAAAAAGAGAGACAGAGAAGGATGTGTGTAACAGAGAGAGATAGAGAAAGACCTAGAGACAGAGGATGTGTGTGTGTAAAAGAGAGCGAGCGAGATAGGGAAAGATATAGAGAGAGAAAGAGGGGCTAGCTGCAAGCTCAGCTAGGAACAGGGGGTTGATTGACAGCACACTTAAGTCTTTAGTTAACTTGCCCTCCATAAATGATTGACGTACGGTGTGAGAGTATCCTACACTCTTGAAAACCTCTCTTTAGAGCTATTTCCCTGCAGGTCTCAAGCTGCTAGGCTGCCTGCTGTGTTTGAAATGAGGTGAATATAGTTTTGGATTTACCTGCTCCCTGCACCGTGCTCGGCAGTGTGTTCTGGATGATGGAGCTGCCTTTGTGCGTGGCGTGCGGCCGTGTAATGTATGTGCGTCCCTTCAGACTCGAGCCCAGCCAACACTGTATGATCATAAGGAGGGTTGGCTAAATGGTTTATCATCATGATAGTATTATCATAAGAATAACCCTTGATGTAAGCTATGACGTACGCTCATATGAGGTTATGACAGCAGAGGGTGTACCCTGATGGATAATGTTGTGTGTGTGTGTGTGTGTGTGTGTGTGTGTGTGTGTGTGTGTGTGTGTGTGTGTGTGTGTGTGTGTGTGTGTGTGTGTGTGTGTGTGTGTACTTTCCCAGGTGTGACATGTGAGGCAGAGCTCTCCTTCACCTTGGAGCCCAGTGACATCATCGCCGTGCAGGAGCAGCCCCTCATGCTCCACTGCCAGGTAGACGGCATCCCACCAATCACCACGCAGTGGAGGCGGAGCAGCATGCCATTGGCCAAGGACCACACCACGTTCATCAACGGCACGTTGCTCATAGGTCAATTCCAGAAGACCAGGTCGGATGGCTCGTCGGATGAGGGCGACTATGAGTGCACGGCCCAGAATTCCTTTGGGCTGGTCGTGAGCCGAAAGGCCCGTGTTCAGGCTGCCAGTAAGTCCCCTCTCCTTGGTTTGACCGCTATTGTTTTGAACCAACCAAAGTTACAAAAGTGCTCCTATTAGCCCTTTTTGACTGACAAGGAACAGGTTCTGAACCAGTTTGCGAACCTAGTTTGGAACCCTTCAGAGCATTTCAACCATAAATTAAATGGTTCGCAACCGGGCACTTTGGTTTGCAGCTGGAACTGAAGTGCGAACCGTTCCAACATGAATGTCATATTCTCCAGGTTAGAAAGACGCGAGCTGGTTCACAAGATAGCACCAAAGTTCCAAAGATGCTGAACGGAACCGGTTCAAGAACCTGTTCCTTGTCGGTCTAAAAGTGCCATCAGTGTAATGTAGTTGCCAATAAATAGCAGAAGGCTGAAGGGTAACTACACTAGAAATCAGGAACTAGTCATTTCAGCTGCTGTCAGGCAGCAGGGAAAGCCCCCCGCTAGTTTTGATACAGGAAAAAAAGTCCTTAGCTGCATTCATGTGGTTATTTCCAATATCCATCCTCTTTGCGTCAAGTTGTTTTGGTCCATATAGAATTCAGCTCTTTGGTCGTCTCTGGAATTTAGCATTAGCAAGTGTTCATGCTGGGGGTCTTCACTGTGCTTTGTGAGAGCGGCGGTAAGCTCACAGGGCTGCTGGCGACAGCCCTCTCGCCGCCACAGAGCTTCATTTTCGGGCCCTCTTATTAGAATTCATGTGGATTTCTGGGCTTTGCCGGCACAGCTCATTTATAACCTGCTTATCAAGTGGCTCCCGGGATGTGTGAAAAGAAGCCTCCATGTATCTAGTCTGCCTGGGTCTCTTGCCCTGCCTCTGTCTCTTTCTGATACACTTACGCGCGCGCACACACACACACACACACACACACACACACACACACACACACACACACACACACACACACACACTTACTCACTCAATCACAATCACTGGTTAGTTGCTCATGCTTAGTCTCACCTTAAATATGGCCTGGGACTGTCAAGCCTATGGCAGACAGCATCTCCTCTGCAGCCGAATCAAGGTTCTCTGACTGCCTGGCGACCCACGCAGAGACAGACAGAGAGGCTGGCAGAGGCCACACATCCCTGGCCTGTGTGTAGACAGCACGCTGCTGTGCTGTTGTGTCCACACTGCCTCTCTGGCTCGGCGGGAGGGGGGTTAGTAGTCAGTGGAGAGGGGGGGGGGGGAGTCACTGCTGCTCAGCGGATGGCGCCGCCAGACACAAGAAACCTTTTAAAATCCTCTCCGGGTGGCCTTTCTCTCAAAGGTCAAGCTGTAAGCCGAAATTTTAGCACCTCTGCTATTTTACGTTGGCTGGGAGGAATCCTCTTCTCATGGTTCGTCTATGAATTTGTATGAAAGGATGAATGAAATGTAATGCAGTGGGGTTGGAGCAGGCCGTCCTTCCTAGCACTGTACCTGAGGAGTGAGGAGCACAAAGGAAAATGGAAGGCCCTCAGTGATTGTTTTATTAGGATGTAGTATTCATAGCCCGACAACATGCAGCCGCCCTTTGATTATATTCCAAAGTGGGATTTGCATTTTATTCCCCTCCAAGGTGGACCTCGCCTTCCTGCATTGTCTGGTGGAACACTCCAGGGACACATTTAGTTAAGAGAGGAGCAATAAACTCACCTTATGTCTTTAGGAGCTTGTGAAGCAGTTGGTGGCTCTGCCAGACCCTTCCCCAACCACTGCTAGGATTACATTACGGACAGTAAGCGTACGCAGACAGCTGAGGATACCTTTGACAGCGCCGGCTCCACAACCCCTGACAAGGACAATGACAACCCCCCCTAGCTCCCTCTCAAGTTCAAGCTTATTGACGCGGCTGCAAGGCTGCTGAATGGAGCTGCTCCCCCCCCCCCCCCCCCCCCCCCCCCCCCCCCCTTTCCTCTGAACTGATTGATTAGAGAGGAGCTGAAGAATTACCAAGAGGTCTGAATGGTTACATAGTAACCCCTGATCTTTGGCCTGAGTGGCAAAGGCAGTGGCAGGGGCTGGGTGTGGGGCGGGTCTATAATCTTTGTCTACCTGTTTGCTGTGTCCTGTGACACTGTGTGGCCATTAGGGGGATATCTGGGATGGGTTCCTCAGATTCAGCGTCCCACCTTAGCCGTTCCCTTCCACCCCACCACTTCATGTGGTGTGAGTGTGTGTAGCTGGCAGGCCAACTAGGGGGATTGATATATTTGCTGAGTGTCACCAGAGAGCTCCAGGGCCACTACACCTCCTGTCTAACAACGGTCCTCTCCATTACCACAGCTAGCTGGACACACAGCCATTAGAAGCCAACAGAGCCATTATCCTGTGAACATACCCTTAAGGATCGCCAAGAGGCTCTTCAGGAAGGCACGGACGTGTTCAGACCATCCCCACGTTGCCAGTTGTTGCACACCGATGACGGCTGCTGTTTGCAGGGATCCTTCCTATTAGCCTGGTCTCAGTACCAGTGATGGTCCGTGTGTCCAGGTCACTCCGTCAAGCCTTAGAAGTAGAGTCTCTGGGGCTCCGATGGCAGCCATCACACATGCTGCCTGACCCCCAGTCTGCTCTAATAGTCATGACCTGCCCCTGGGGTGTCATACCGCCTACCTCAGGTCAGTGTTGTTGTCGTTGTTGTCTCAGTGACAAAGTGGGTGCCATGTTGGCTCTCACACGGTCAGGTTACTCGTGGGCTAAATTTAGCTCGATATGCGCGATAAAGCGATTCTTCGTCGTCCATCACAGGGCTTGAGCCACAGACCTTTCAGCCTCCAGCCTCAACCCTTGGCCTTCTGTCTTAGTCACGCTCGCCTGTGTGGTTCAGAAAAGGAGCCACAGTTTACATGGTTTGCGAGGGGGATTCCAACCACCTCAGCCCCCTTTTGATCTGCCCTGGGCCACACCAGTGGGCCCCCGAATCCCTTTGTAGTCTCCAGCCTTCTGAAGATAAAAAGACTATTATTGGTTCTTTTTTTCCCCTTCCCAGGCATTACGTGGTACAAGGAGAAGGCTCTTTCTCAATTTGTACTTAAGGGGTAATTTACGCAGCCTGTGTTTCTTTGCACAGTAGCTGTGACAAGCTGTGCCGCCATGCAAACGGTGGCCCGATTAGTGAGGCCTCTTTGTCGTCTCCTCCCCCCCTCTGCCTTCGGAGAAAGGTCCCCGTCCGATCCCATCTCTCTACGTAAATTTGCCTTCTTATTTGCCTGTAGACCGTTTTGTGTGAGCTCGCGGTCGGGGGCTGCTGTCAGACGGACTCCCCGTCGGACCTCCAAACCGCCCGTTGGTCCTGGAAACACTTTATTTTTCTAAATGCTATCTCTTTGATGGCTCTCCCTCTGCCTCGCTCTCATTGGCTCCGGCTGCAGTTCTCTCCGTGTTCCTCATTAGCTTGAGCTCAGGAAGCTTTTTATCATTTGGATGAATGACAGGCCTGGTAGCGTTTCCCAACCGGGGCCCCTACCACCAACCTCCCGCCACACACCCCTGTCACCAGGCAACCACACCACAAAAGCCTGCTGTTAGAAAATAGCTTTAAGGATCAATCAAAATGACTTGCTTTTGTCCCTTTCTCGCACCATTAATTGGAAAGAGTTTAAGCTTTGTTAAATTATAATTTATTTATTTTTGCCTTCCCTTTCATCCGACAAGACTGTAATTGACCTCAGCTGCCCTGCGAGGGATTTGGAGAATCCGCCTCCATGTTGTACAGAGAAAGCCAAGGCCGGGGCAAACATGGAGAGGGAAAAGGGAAACAAATAAGATACAAACGCTAGGTAAAAAACTAGTCTGCAACATAACCAGGTATTTGCATTGAGATTGAAATCTCTTTTAGACATGGAGCATAAAAAGTTACATACAGAGCACTTATAGATTGCAAAAAATCCAGATAATCACCTCTCACCTGATAAAACATAATCAGTCATTAACAGAATCTATGTTTTATTAGGTGGGAGGTGATTATTTGCCCTTTGGAATGTAATGTCAGGCTGCTGAATTGGGTTCTAATCAAGATAGAAGGTTCCAGGAGGCTGTCAGATTGAGGATGCCGGTAAATGGGCCTTCAATTCCATTTAAGGGCTGTCGTGTTTGGTGAATCTTAACTGTCTTTTTTTTGTGGGGGCGTGAATGTAAATAATGCAGACATGGAAGCAATAAGAACAAATACCTATGCACTAGATGAAGAATGGCACTGTGTAACCGCAAAAATCTTTATTGGCAGTAGGTCATGGACTGTGGTGTGGATGTGTTTATTTGGTCAGTTCGCATAGTCCACCCCCGCTCTGCTGAACAAGCCTTTCCGGGTCTCCTGACTGGGCTGGTAGGCACCCTCCAGGTCAACTGACTGGGCTAGTGGGCAGTATTATGTACCCTCCAGGTCAACTGACTGGGCTAGTAGGCAGTATTATGTACCCTCCAGGTCAACTGACTGGGCTAGTGGGCAGTATTATGTACCCTCCAGGTCAACTGACTGGGCTAGTAGGCAGTATTATGCACTCTCCATGTCAACTGACTGGGCTAGTAGGTACCATCCTTCCATCTTCCATATCCCTCGGGCTCTTTTTGTCTGTGTTTGATAGCCCTCACCCTCCCCACCCACCCCCCCTCCCCACCCTGCTCTCACAGCAGCCTTCGAAGCGAGACCATATCCTTAGTCCTACAGTTTGTTTGGTCAGCCTTGTTCTAAATGCTGTTACTAGTACATTCTGTTATGCTTTTGTCAATACATGCATTCTGTATTTGATAAGTTGCATTATAGAAAGTCTTGGAATCAGCAATTTATGCTTTTGTAGGATAACCTTCTTTATTGCAAATGCAATCTATCAGCAAATAAATGTGTAATTAGTGATTCTTCTCTCTAAATTATCCAGTCCAAGAGTGGAAATAATAAAAGCTTTTTGTTGTTTTGTTGAAAAAGCAAATTTTCTAACTCAGCATGTTAGAAATAGGTTCGGTTATTTTGAAACAAATATAGAAAAACTAGGATCAAGTCCAATTGTGCCAATGTTTTTGTTATTAAAAATATATCCTGCTTTATCCTTTGTGCAGAAGCCAAGTTTAGATGAAGTGCATCATAGTGCACTTTGATTTGTTCCTGGTAACAGGAAGCTGCCCCAACATTGTATTTTGTATGAATGGAAAACATAACATGATCCAAAAGAAGAGCTAAACACAGCTTCTAATTTGTATACAAGACTTTGCTTCACAACTTACCAGGTTTCCTTCCAAATCTTCTGAAGCGTTGTATATCAGATGGTTTTAGGACTGGCTTTCCTTAGACACTGTATACCACATGTCTCCAGAGTCTTAGAAACAGCTGCCTTCAGTTCCCTAACTATTTATACTTGAAATTATCTATGTAAAAATCGTCAAACCGAAATCTATTAGGAATAAGTCTGGATCTTATTTTGTTTGATTGATTAAATAAATGTTGCATGTCCCCAAAATGCAACTAATTAAATTAATGAATGAATTCATTCATTCATTCATGTAGTTCATTAGTTAGTGTGTCAATCCTTATTCTTATTTGTGTGTTTTTCTATATAACAGGTTTCTATAGTGAATCAGACTATCATCTCAAAGGAGCCTCATTAATATATATTTCAAGCAGGAAAAAAGATTAACAACTTAAAGGAAATCTGGTCTAATACGACCTATAATTGTCTGGTCTAATACGACCTATAATTGTATTTTCACAATTCGGCTCTGCTCTAAATTGTAGGTCTGCGGACTTTTGTTTAAGTGGATTATAAAGCGGATGCCTTGGCCCCCCTATGCTTGGTCAGCACCTCTCCATCTCCCCTGGAAATTGCCTGAGGGGCAGAGGAAGGAAAAAGCCATTCATTCTCTGGACTTAACGGAGCTCCCAGTCTTGGACACCTGCTGTGACAAAACACCTCTGCAATAGCAAGCGCTTGCGTCTGACTCCATGATTGCCTATTTGCCGATGTTGAGCGGAAATCTGGCATAACTGAGTAACTGATTATGGAGCCTGGGCCTGACACTTAGATCTAGAATGGAAGTCTGATCAGTAGACTATATACAGTAGATGTATACGTTTTATTGACATGGGTAACACACTGATATTGTGATCCATGGCACACAGCACGGCGTGCTTTGAATGCCTCCTCCATGGTGTGAGCTGCTTTGTTTGTCAGCGAGCCGAACAAACAACCATGCTAAATCTGCCCGGCGAAAAACACTGGAGGCATTTGCATTAACAAATGCTCCAGCGCGCCCAAGTCTCCCACGGGGATCGAGGTTGTGTGAATTTCTGTTTATCTCCGATTCTCCGTAGATGACACACCAAAGGTTCCCTCCTGCTTCTGCTCATTGATTTGACTCATACATGGCGACTTCTAGCTTGGCAGATATGATGGCGTGTAGATTAGCTTTGTTACTGCAAGACCACAGGGGGTCCACAATAGAGTCTGTTCATCTCCGTTCTTCACAGGGGGTGGGCTTTGTTCTAAAGCTACAGCACACCAGATCGTTGTAGGCGGCAGCAATGCCTCAGCTACGATGAGGGATGACTTATTAGAACTATTTGAGGTAACAACATTTTAGATAGTCCCAGCTATTTTAAAGGCAGTATTTTAGGGCGCTAAAGGGTGCTTTTGGAATATTTTAGTTCAGGGAATATTTGATGTGGGGTGTTCCAGTTAAAGGGTCCCTTCTTTTGGGCAGTCTGTGTGGATCTATCTGCCCATAGCGTTCCATTTCTCCACTGGTGTAGCTCCTTCCCTGACTGGCCAAGAGCCGTTGGCCTGACCCCTCACCACTGACCGCTCATCACTGGTCTGTCCCCTCACCACTGGCTTGACCCCTCACCCCTGGCCTGACCCCTCGCCCCTGGCCTGACCCCTCACCCCTCACCCCTGACCCCTCACCACTGGTCAGTCCCCTCACCACTGACCCCTCACCAGTGTCCCCTCACCGCTGGCCTGACCCCCTCACCACTGGCCTGACCCCTCACCCCTGGCCTGACCCCTCGCCCCTGGCCTGACCCCTCACCACTGGTCAGTCCCCTCACCACTGACCCCTCACTACTGACCCCTCACCACTGTCCCCTCACCACTGGCCTGACCCCCTCACCACTGGCCTGACCCCTCACCCCTGGCCTGACCCCTCGCCCCTGGCCTGACCCCTCACCACTGGTCAGTCCCCTCACCACTGGCCTGACCACTGGCCTGACCCCTTACCCCTGGCCTGACCCCTCGCCCCTGGCCTGACCCCTCACCCGTGACCCCTCACCACTGGTCAGTCCCCTCACCACTGACCCCTCACCACTGACCCCTCACCACTGGCCTGACTCCCTCACCACTGGCCTGACCCCTCACCCCTGGCCTGACCCCTCGCCCCTGGCCTAACCCCTCACCCCTGACCCCTGACCCCTCACCACTGGTCAGTCCCCTCACCACTGACCCCTCACCACTGACCCCTCAACACTGTCCCCTCACCACTGGCCTGACCACTGGCCTGACCCCTTACCCCTGGCCTGACCCCTCACCCGTGACCCCTCACCACTGGTCAGTCCCCTCACCACTGACTCCTCACCACTGGTCTGTCCCCTCACCACTGACCCCTCATCCCTGGCCTGACCCCGTCACCACTGGCCTGAACTCAGCTCCTCTCTCCATGTGACAATGTCCGGAGAGACACAGCAAAGCTCCTGGGACACCAGCCAGGCAGAGAATGCCAGTTAAGTGCCACAGCTACCCATGTTGCCTAAGGGGTCATGAGAATGCCATATATGCAGAGCTATAACTGGCCTCTGTAACAAGGGAGTTGCTGCACATGCTACTCGCTACAGACCTGGCAACATGCTGAATGGGCACTATCTTGCTTTACAAATACCTGCCTGCATAAACAACATCAGCAGTGAGTGTTCCTGTCCTTTACACGGGCATCATGGTCGACAGGCCTTAAATCTCTCCTATCAAAACCGAGTGATTAGGATCCAAGTGGCAGTTTTACCGGAGGTGGCAGTGAACTCAGTAGTTCAGGGGCTAGCGTACTGGAAATGGCAGTGAACTCAGTAGTTCAGGGCCTAGAGTACTGGAGGTGGCAGTGAACTCAGTAGTTCAGGGCCTAGCGTACTGGAGATGGCAGTGAACTCAGTAGTTCAGGGCCTAGCGTACTGGAAATGGCAGTGAACTCAGTAGTTCAGGGCCAAGAGTACTGGAGGTGGCAGTGAACTCAGTAGTTCAGGGGCTAGCGTACTGGAGATGGCAGTGAACTCAGTAGTTCAGGGCCTAGCGTACTGGAGATGGCAGTGAACTCAGTAGTTCAGGGCCTAGCGTACTGGAGGTGCCACTGAACTCAGTAGTGCAGGGCCTAGCATACTGGAGGTGCCAGTGAACTCAGTAGTTCAGGGCCTAGCGTACTGGAGGTGCCAGTGAACTCATTAGTTCAGGGCCTAGCGTACTGGAGGTGCCAGTGAACTCAGTAGTTCAGGGCCTAGCGTACTGGAGGTACCAGTGAACTCAGTAGTTCAGGGTCTAGCGTACTGGAGGTGCCAGTGAACTCAGTAGTTCAGGGCCTAGCGTACTGGAGGTGCCAGTGAACTCAGTAGTTCAGGGCCTAGCGTACTGGAGGTGGCAGCTCACGCTGATCTTTGTCCTCCGAAGCCTTCTCTCTCTCTGATGGCAGGGCTGTATTCCTATTGTTCTAACTGCTATCAGTCTCTCTGTCTCTTTCTATTTTGGTTCTCTCCCCTCATTATCTCCATACCTCTATCGGCACACAGCTTGCCTCAAACTAGCTAGCTAACAAGTGTCATATATCCGGAGAGGGGAAGTGGTAGGTGTCGGATGTTTGATTGACACTGATGGAGCGGTGCAGAAAACTGCTGCCACTCAGACTCTACTTTCCAGGCCGACAGGGTAGCCCTCTGGGGAAGAGGATGAGCCATGGGGGAACCATGGGGTCACAATGAGGAGCCTTTAAGCCTGAGCTTTAAATCTTATGGTTTGTCCCTCAGGTTGCTTTGGCTTGGCAACTGGCAAGTGTTAATTTGGTGCTGGAGCCATTAGCCACAAATGCTTTCTGAATATTTGTAGTACAGACCATTGTGGGTAGAGGTGGCTCATTATGTAACATTGAGGTGTCTACAGACCATTGTGGGTAGAGCTGGCTCATTGTTTGTGTGTGTGTGTGTGTGTGTGTGTGTGTGTGTGTGTGTGTGTGTGTGTGTGTGTGTGTGTGTGTGTGTGTGTGTGTGTGAGTGAGTGTGTCAGTTAATAGAGAGTGACAAGTTCTCCGGATATCTCTTGTCAGACCACCCCAGCTTTTATCCTGTTGCTCTGCTTCTGGGGGGACTTAGGGGGGAATTCCTGGATTCCTGGACCATCAGGTCTGGGGCCAGAGGGCAGAGGGCAAGGCTAAAGGCTAGACAGGGGCGGTGCTTGGAGAGGCCAAGTGCAAAAACAGTGAAAGACTGTCTCTCTACACAGCTTGTTGTAAAGTGTGTGCGCGCCCCAAGATAAGCTTATAGGAAAGAGTGGAATAATTGTATTTCTGTGCCTGGGTTTATTGTGTGTGTGTGTGTGTGTGTGGTGTGTGTGTGTGTGTGTGTGTGTGTGTGTGTGTGTGTGTGTGTGTGCGCGTGCGCGTGTGTTTCGGTGTAAATATTGCTTGGTGTGTCTGTGTGTAGTTCCTGTGGGAGCCAGTGTCAGTAGGGGCTGGCGTGTCAGTGTGCTTCACTAGCCTTTACACAGCCTTTACTGCCACAGCCGCCCGTCAAAGGAGCCTTTATGGGGCCCGCACCCTACAGCAATAAAAAGAATCCTCCCTCTTCCTGTTCTCCCTTTTGGTGCCCATTTTGTTTTGGCCATAACGACTTGAAGGAGGAGAAGAGGACAGACGGAGGGAGTTGGAATCTGGTGTTGCCTGGTCGTGTGTCCGTCTGTATCGTACTTAGATTAAGCCCTGCCATGTTTTGTCCATCCGACCATTGTTGTCCTCATTCCCTTAAGCTGATTAAGACACCTGCATGTCCATCAAAAGTGTATACAAACACACACACACACACACACACACACACACACACACACACACACGCACGCACGCACGCACGCACGCACACACACACACACACACACACACACAGAGAGACACACACACTGGCGCAGACAAACGTACACAAAAGGCCGTCTATCCTCTCCTGTCAGTCAATTAGTCCCAGTGTGTTTTAGCAGCAGGGATCAGGAAGTACTCCAGTGGAGCTGTCCATGAGAAGGAGACAAAAGCCAGTCAGCCAGGCCAGGAGGCACCTCTTTCCCCTGGGTGTGTGTGTGTGTGCGTGTGTGTGTGTGTGTGTTGGGGGTACCTCTGGGAGCCGAGCGGTGCCCATTGTTGGGCGGTGGAGTGGCTGGGAACGGGGGGCGGCTGTGGCCAGGCTCTGCTTCTGGTTGGATCCTCTTTGTGGCGGTGGCCCCATCTCTCGTCCTCCAGCCCTCTACAACAGACTCCCTTAGCAATGGCTCAGACCCCCCCGCCTCCCCCTTTTGTCAATTTGTGACTCTGGGTGGCTGTGCCTCTCCCTGCTTTTTCCCCCTTTCCCCCAGCATTGATTCAGAAATGGAAGGGTTAAGGGTCGTGGGGGAAGCTGACAAGGGGGAGGAGTCAGCTGGTGATGACCTCTGTGTGTGCACTGGAGCAGAATAGCCCGACCCCCTTTTTCATCCCCCACCCATTCGGAGCCTCCTCCCCTCTTCCACTCTCTGGCTCCCTCTTCATTTCCCCATTCCCCAGCGAAATGCCCATCCCCCTCCCAAAGCCCCCGGGCAGTGCCTCTGACCTTGGCTTTGGCAGTGAAAATTGGTGGCCCTAACCATGGGCCCCCTAGCCCTCAAAGCCAGGCCAGGCCTTATCCCCAAACAAGCAAGACGGCATGCCTGTAACAACCAGAGCTAAACAAACACACATACACCCGAAAAAAACAACCCACGGTTTGTCACGCTGTCACCGGAGATCTGTTTCAACGGCTGGACTGTTTCTCCAAGCGGACTCAACAGCTAAGTCAGTGGGAATCAAAGAAAGCCCTTCTCGCAGGGAGCTGGTGCTGGAGGCTTGCATCAGGGCTGTTGTTTTCACTCCTGTCTGAGGGAAAGAACAACAGCACAGATGGACATGGCTTCTTTGAATGGCAACAGCTGTGTTTGACATCTGGGATGGCAGTTTCTTTTGAAATTAGTCTTTTGAATAATGATTGTAGAGGAGCTTTAAATAATAATTGATAGCGACTAGATAGATTGTTATCCTGTTTTGAGGTTTGTAAGATTGTTTTGCCGTCAATTTCAGCAACAACAAAAAAAACACATTCCTGCATGCCTTTGTCTTTTGTCCACTCCTCTCTTGAGGTGTGTGGGTGTGGGTCTTCGTGTCTGTGTCGGATGTGGGGACAGTGCACTGGCCAAACAGGGCAGGTGGAAAACCTCTAGTCATTTCCATGCTCCAGAGAGTGTGTGTGTGTGTGTGTGTGTGTGTGTGGGTGTGTGTGTGTGTGTGTGTGTGTGTGTGTGTGTGTGTGTGTGTGTGTGTGTGTGTGTGTGTTTGTGTTTGTCTGTTGGGTGCCAAGGGAGGAAAATGTAATTCCTGGGTAACCAAAGGGCAGTTGTTGCTGGGTTGGAATGCACTGTAGCCTTGTCTTCCCAACTACCTATGTGTTGCTTGTTTGTGCCAGCTAAACAAAGGGACTGATTCCACACTTAACTCCTCATTAAACTCTCCTGTCCACTCATAGCCGTCATCCAAGTACCACACCACTAGTCTGCCTGACCTGACCCAGCACTCAAAGCCATTAAAACGATTTAAGCGGACGGCCCAACGGATGGCTGTGCTTAAACGGGGAGATGAAAGTGGGAAGGGGCGGTTAGGAGTCCAATGGATGGACCATGTGCTGGTGGTCTGAAATCATCCTCAGGCCCCTCCGGCTGGGGAGCCTGGACCTTGAACCAGGAAGGAACATTCCATTCCAATGGTGCGCTGCGACCCCCTCACCCCGGCAGCTTGCTTTCAAGGGCAGCTTTTCCAAGAGCACTGGCACTACTGGAGGCCCTCTGTAGGGAGGACAGGCTCCTCTGTGGCCTCGGTGGGTGTTTGGGGGGGATGCCTTTACAGGGCCTATGGAACTTTGAAGGTGCACATGCCAGTTTAGAACTCAAGCAGCAAGAATGCACTCACACACAGCTATATAAAAGGTTTAGGCGTGTTCCCTGGTTGCCATGGCACCCTGGCAGGGAGACTAAGCACAGTGGAACTCAAATGATGTTGTTTTTCATAGATTTAATGTAATGTTGCGTGTTCTTTGTAAATTGTTTTATAGGTATATTAGGCAGATAATGCTTTATTCATCAGGTGATGTATTTCGTATGCATTTCCAACTCAGAATATCTACCTACTCATTTTGAACGCATCTCAGATCAAGACACTAAAAAAGCCAACTTGCCTAGATGGCAAAGATGCCACAACTTGTGAAGTTGCTGCTCGGAGTTTGAGTCTGCTTTGGCATTTTCTGCATCTGAACGATACAGCATGTATGTGAGTGGAATTAGTACTATTGTGTAAGTACTTCCTAGTAAGCTAACATTATTCCCTTCAACTGGACTCCCAGCTCGATCTCGTTGGAAGTCGGAACAATACTTTGGCTCAGAGTATGAGGACGCCATTAGGACGTTGTTAGGCCCGGCAAAGACAGCGGTGCATTGTTTGGAGTGTGCTGCTGCTGGTGAGGGGCACTCGCCATGGAGGGGCCTGTCACCTGGCCAAAGTATCGCTGCCAAAATGCATGACCTCCATCGAAGCTGGGATAAGTGGCCAGAAGCAATGCCCTCCTCCTCCTCATCTTCAATCTAATGCCCGCTGCCTGTTCTCCGGAGCGGGCCAGAGCCCAAAGGGGACTCCTCCAACAGTCCATCGTATCCTTCTCCATAATAAAGTTAACTCCATTTCACAGACAAGAGGCATTGTGGGTTGAGCCCCTGAAGGACTGACTGCTGTGAGGTTTGAATGGGACGGACTATACTGTATATTGGATTGTAAAGCAATTTTATTATTTGGTTATTTTTAATGTTTTCTTTTTGTTTTATTGTTTTGTTTTGTTTCATTTTTCATGAACTAGTCATAATAATAAATTAAATAATAACCATGGTCAGGTTTACTATTTAATGTGGACACTATATAAAAGACACCATACAACACCATACAAGTGCAAAAAAAAATCATGTGCCTGTACAGAACACACACACACACACACACACACACACACACACACACACACATTCCCAGGCCAGCAGTGTAGTTTGTCTTGATAATGCACATACCCTGTGTGGAGGTCTAACTCATGTATGTGTCACTCTGACCTTTGGCTTTGTTCTTTATGATGCCCTTGGTTAGCATGGCAGCTCTAGTTTATAGCAGAAAGCCTTGGGAGCCCATGTAACGCTGAGAGAACTCTATAGAAACATTACCTTTGCAGACATTTAATTCCCACTGCTAGTTGTTCAGTTGCCTTGAGCACAGTCGTAAAGGAAGCCACCGTTATTCGAAGCCAACTGCTCTCTTGTGTGCCCTGGGGAGCGAGAACGTGTTCTCTCAGCAACCGCACAAAGACTTTATGCCCTGACTATGGATCTTTCATCATGTTTATGAATGCCTTTAATACACAAATAGCTTATCGAAGTGTGTGAGGAAGCATTTTATGGTCACAGTGAGGAGCTATTGCAGGGAAATAATAGTTCTATCTGATGCACCGACTCGTCGGTTCTTATTGGAACACAATGGCAGGTTGCATAGGGGTGTGGATGGCTCCTCTGGAAGTACACCTGGGGAGTTTGACAGCTCCTTCTCCTTTCTTATGCAATACTGCTACTATGGAAACATTTTGTAACTAAAAAATATAATTAATATATTATATAACAAATTAGAATTTGGACCATCCAACAACTGACTGGTTTCTTGACTATGGTGAGCTAGTGAGAAGCTGAAGAAAATGTCTCTGGGGCTTGTATTTTCACCATTCGTTTCTAAGCTTCTTTAACATTTCAGCCTAATGGGAAGCTTTCTAACCAGAGGGGAACACCAAACTGGAGAAGACTACATTTATATTTTGTTAATGTTTCTCAAGTGGCTGAAAACTATGGTGGCCCTAAGGTACACAACACAACAACATTAGCGAAGCAAACAAAAGTTCAAAACGTACCACTAACCCAAAACACAACAGCATTAACAGAAACAAACCATT